>JADMNL010000029.1:72560000-73187500 GCA_016271365.2 Neoceratodus forsteri
GGAAGGAAGGATAGGGAGAGTACCACATGAGAACAAGGGAAATCAAAAGGGCAGACACAGAGCTGTGTATAGCAGAGGGGATCAAGGGTGGGGAAACATTTCTTTAGATATGTTAGGGCAGTGGTGCACAACAATTGTGGTTTTTTGTGGATGGTCAGACTGAGAACTTGAGTCAGGGTCGAGGGCCACTGTAAAACGGCCCAAGGTGACACATGTCCAACAAGACATTATTAAATGTACACATAAAATCAATCAAACATACATTTTTCTATCTATCCACATGTTGCTAAAACTAAAAGCAAAATTAAATAAAGGCTGCAAGGGGAAGCTGTTAGGTCCTCGGGGGGGGGCGGGGGCTGCTGTAGGAGCAGTTTGTGGCCCCCGGGCCATATTATGTGCATCACTGTATTAGGCAGAGGAGGAATTGTTAGGCTAACAGAGGAAGGTAGGGTAACTGATGGGCAGAAAGCAGCCATTCTTAATGACTACTTCTGCTCTGTATTCACAAGGGAAGACATAGGGCCTCTGCCAGAAAGTGGCATTAAGACAGCTATAAGGGTGATCCCTGAGGTAGTGAAAGGGTTAGGGAAGGGCTAGAAACATAGAAACATTGACTTTGATGGCTGATGAGGACCGCTTGGCCCACCTAGTCTTCCCATTTCCCTACCTAGAGGATAAGCTGCAGATCCTATTTAACCGACAGCCTATTTCTTCCTATCCCCCACAAAAATTGCCTTATGTCTGTCCCATACATTCTTGAATTCTTTCACAGTTTTAGACCCCACAACCTCCTCAGGAAGGCTGTTCCATGCATCCACCACCCTCTCTGTGAAAAAATACTTCCTCACATTGCCCCTGAGACGTCCCCCCTCTATCTAGCAGCCCTTAAGTTAGATATAAGGCCCAGGGGCCAGATGGGATGCATCCAAGTGTGCTCAAGGAATTGACAGTAGAACTAACTGAAACCCTGGTGGGATTATTCAGTAGCTTAACTTAGACAGGGTATAGTTCCAAAAGACCGAAAGGTAGCAGGCATAGTCCTGCTCCATGGGGGGTGAGATAAGAGCAACCAAGTAATTATACTACTGTTGCAGGTAAACTGATGGAGACACCTAGTCAAAGAAGACTTAGTAAACTACCTGGAGAGCAGTGGACTCCAAAATGGTAAACAGCATGGATTTGTGGCAGGAAGATCTTACTTCAAGGGGGCTCTTGCAGCAGGCAGGCAGGCAGGTAGGACTGAAGCCACCAGGACCACAAGGAAAACTTCAAGCTAGCAGTCTATCACAGGGGACCACTACCGCCGACGTCCGCAAGCTGACATCCGCCTGTCCTATAAAGGGGGAAGTCCCCCAGACCATCCTTGGGTCTTTTCCCACCATCGACCCATGCAAGCTGGACCTTCATGGACGTCTGCTTCAGTCGACCACCATTTTCTTTGCATTTACCCATGGTTTATTTTCTTTTTCTTTCATTAGTATTAACATCAATTTTCTGTGTTTTCTCTATTTCGTTTGTCTTCTGCTTCAGCCTCATCTTCTGACCAGCTTACAAAGTGTGCCTGCAGCAAGCAGATATCCGCCAAAGACACTCTTCCTGCCTGCTGTGCTTGGGCCCGAACCACGACACTGAGGCCTGCAAGCACTGCCAGGACTTCAACCAGGCCACATGGAGATGCCACTTGAAGACCCTCCAGAGTCCCCTAATTCAGCAGAAACGTGCAGCGATGGAGAAGGAACTTTAGGTTAAAAGCTCTTCCACTTCCCCAGTCGTTGTCAGCTTTTTCTTCTTAGAAGTCCAGCGGGAAGCAAAAGCACCAGGGGACCATACACGGTCAGCCTCTCGCTTGCTGCATAGAATGGCTTCCGCCTCCTCCTGCAGAGGGTTGGCCCTTTCTTCCTTGGCAGCCCTTACTCCAGGTTGTCAGTGGTACAGCTGTCCACCCTCATTGCTATCACGGGCGGTGGCTCCTCGGGGCAGTGGACCTCGTCCCCAGCCCCTGATGCTCAGGCCCTTGGTCCCCACGGGTCCTCTGCCAGACGGCTTGATTGGAGTTGGAACCTCTGGGCGCGGGCCCTCATCTGCCACCCCCGGTCAAGGCGTTGTCTTTGGTACCAGACTACCAGGCTGGTGCTAGCCCTTCCAGGCATCGACCGGAGCAAGCCTCCTCCACACAGGTGATGCCCCTGCGCGCCCCCCCACACAGGCACCTGCCTTGCCCTAGGGGTCTACATTGTCTATTTCTCCAGACCGACCTCAGGCTTCACTTACCAGGCCAGCACCTGCCATGCCAATGCCTACAGACTCCTCTACCATCCTAGTCTCTGCTCCAACCTGCACCTCAACTGATGGCCGCTGGCGCTCCCAGTAATCCCCAGCTGGCGCCTGCTGGACCAACACCAGGGTACCCTATGCCGGCTCCTCCACAGACGTATCCGTATTCTCCTCCCCGGTACCCTTATCCACCTCCACTGGTGGATTATAATACCTTATTCACTGCCTGGTGGACCTTTACGAAGGACAAGGATGCTGCCAGATAGCCTCCTCGAGATCCAGACCGGGCAGGACCTAGCACCACAGTGTCTTCTGGGGGTCACAAGGGGACCTTGGACCAGCATAGGGACTAACGTCACTCTTAGACGCCAGTCCTGGACAGTGATCAGTCAGGGACGATTCCTCCTCTTCCTACTCTGAGTCGTCTGAGTATTTAAGAGGCTCCTTTAGGTAGAAGCCTCCCAAGGAGACCCCTAAGTCTCCCACTGATGATCCCTCTTTACTGGATGTGATGCACCATATACAGTCCCTCATGGAGTGGGAGACAGAGGAGCTTGACCCAGAGTGGTGTTGTTGTTTGGCCATTTACCTCCAGAAGAAGGAGACCTTCCCTTTGGTGATCCCTTCCCTTATTGATTCATATGATGTGACTAAGGCTACGTGGAATCATCCTTTGACCACCCCGGCCTTGGCCAAGAAGGCGGATTATCTTTACCATGTGCCAGTGGGCAAAACCTTCTTTGGCGAACATCCCCTGACGGACTCTGTGGTCATGAATGTGACTCATGACTGCACTAAGAGGCCCAAACACCTCGACACCCACCCTCCAGACAAGGAGTTACGCCAGCTGGACCAGTTGGGCAAGCGGGTGTATTCATCTGCCACTCTCGCCATCTGGGCCCACAACTATCTGGCCCATATCGTGTAGTATCAAAATACTATTTGGGACCAGACGAGGGATCTGGTTCAAGCCCTCCCTGATGATTCCACTAAAACGCAGTTGGCCCAACTCTTAAAATCCAGTTCGGATGTGGGCAACCATGTGCTGAGGGCTGCATATGACACTGTAGACGCTTGTGGGCATGGGGCGACAGCGGGAATCTGCATTCGCTGCCATTCTTGGCTTAGAGTATCTGGGTTTGTACCTGATGTTCAGGCTAAAATCATGGATGCCCCCGTCTGGGGTTATGTTTTGTGTGGGGGAGATGCCCAGGATATCCTCTCCCATCTTCAGGAAATGGTTAAGGCCTTGAGGTTGGTACATTCCATTCCATGTACTGGTCCCAACAGTGGCCTTCATAACGTCAGTCCTTTCGCTGGCCTTCCCGACAGCCCTCCAAGGGCAGCAGTCGAAAGGCCCTTTTTAAGCGCAAGGCTCACACGCCACCAACCGGTGGATCCACCCCTGGGGCCCCCAGAGCACCCACAGCTGCTCTGCTCACCCCTGGCTCCACTGCCTGATTCCTTGCCTGACCCCCTCCAGCAGAGGCCTTGGGGGAGGCGGTCCGGGATCGATTCTCCTTATACTTGGATGGATGGCGCACAGTAAAACTTGGACCAGTGGGTACTTCAGATTATCTAAAGGGGTCATACGCTCAAATTTCTGGAACCCCTTCCGGAAAACCCTCCCATTATCCTTGGGCGCCCACATCGCCCTCATCTGAGAAGAGATTCAAGCTCTCCTGCTAAAAAAGTCATAGAGCTCGTCCCCCTGAATTAGAGGGAAAGGGTTCTACTCCCACTTTTTCCTCATCCCCAACAAGATTGGCTTACCTGAGACCGATCCTGGACCTCTGCCACCTGAACCTCTACATAGAGTACAAGTGATTCAGGATGGTGATTCTTCAGGGACTGTTGCCCCTCCTTCACCAGAGGGACTGTCTCTTCCCTGGATGTGCAGGATGTCTACCTCCATGTCCAGGTTTTCCAAGCTCACTGCCGCTTCCTCCACTTCTGCTTCCAGGGGGACCACTTTCAGTTCCTGGCCCTCCCTCAGCACTTCAGGTCTTCACCAAGTGCCTAGCAGTAGTAGCTGTGGCTCTGAAGAGGCAATGCTTTTATGTGTTCCCATACCTGGACGATTGGCTGCTCACAGTCCCCTCCAGGGATCTCTTGTTGCAGACCCTGGAAGGCACCTTTTGGCTCTTCCAGACCCTAGGGATAACTATCCAACCTACCAAAGTCTTAGTTTGTCTCTGTGGCAATGCCGCCAATATATAGTTCTGTACTCGTCCCAGGGAAGAGCTTTCCTGCCGGAGGACAGAGCAGAGCACCTGATGGCACAGGCTCGGCTGGTATTTTCCAGTTGTTTGGTACCAGCCAGAGTGTTTCTTCGTCTGCTGGGGCACATGGCAGTGGCTATAGCCACAGTTCCCTTGGCTTGACTCCATATGCAGGTTCCCCAGTGGACTGTACGAACTCACTGGGATCAATGCACCGACGACCTGAATCAACCGGTGCTGGTTTCTGCTCCAGTAGAGGATCTTGGAGTGGTGGCAAACCCAGCCAGTCTCCTGAAGGGGGTTCCACTCCATGTTGTATCTCCTCAGCAGATTCTTATCACGGATGCTTCTGGCCTGGGCTGGGGAACTCATTTAGCCAACCGTCAGACTCGGAGCACTTAGTCCGAGACAGAGCAGCATCTCCATCAATGTGATGGAGATGCAGCAGTTGTGTATGCTGTGCAGGCCTTCCAGACCCACATTCTTCCTGGCCCGCTACTTGTGCAGATGGACAACTGGTCTGTAGTCTCCCACATTAACAAACGTGGGGTCACTCGTTCTTATCCCCTTTGTTGGGAGGCCATGAGGGTCTGGTATTGGGCCATCGAGCACGACCTGGAACTTTCAGCTGTACATGTTCCAGGTGTCCAAAATGTCCTGGTCAACAGTCTAAGCTGGTCCACGTCGAGTATGCACAAGTGGGAACTCCTGTCCTCAGTGGTCAAAGACCTTTTCGATAGGTAGAAACGTCCAGAGCTGGACCTTTTTGCATCCCCCTCTCAATGCAAAACTGCCGCTTTTCTGCTCACTTGATCCAGGGCCTGGGGTTTTCTGGCAGGATGCATTGCCCGTCTCCTGGAAAGGGAGGTTTCTGTATGCCTTCCTGCTTCTGCAGATTGTTCTCCTCAAGCTTCAGTGAGAGGGGGCGGAGATGATTCTCATAGCTCCCTACTGGCTGCATCAGATTTGGTTCCCACTGCTGCAGCAGCTGGCACTGGAACTTCCAGTTCCCTTGCCCCTGTGCCCCAGCTTGCTGTCCCAGGAACAGGGCACCCCGGTCCATCCAGACCTCAAGTCACTGCATCTCCATGCGTGGCTCTTGCAGACTTGGCTGTTGCCTGCTTTGGAGTTTCTTCCAGGGTTGCTGATGTCTTGGTGGCTGCCAGGAAACCTTCCATGAGAGCCACCTATGCCATGAAGTGGAAGCGCTTCTCCATATGGGCTGCCGCTTGTCACCTGGACCCCTTCACCTGCCTTGCAATCTGATTCTGGAGTCCCTCCTCTCCATCTCGGACTCTGGTGTGGTGTACTCCTCACTTAAGGTGTACCGTTCCGCCATCTCTGCGTACCATGTACCTATTGATTTTGTTTTCAGTGAACCTCTTGCCGAACTGTGCATCACCATAACTCCTTGCAGATATGTGAACTATGTCCTGCACCTGCCAACAAATTGTCTTATCACTTGTTTTGTCATGAATCGCACTGTTTTGTACCTTTGCTCTCATCGTCTTGCTTGTATTTTTACTGTAAAACCTTGTTTTGTTTGTGTTTTTGTGTAATTCTACTCTGTAACCTCTCGGGTCATGCCTGAAAATAGTCATTTCCATGGCTAGCGCACCTACCCGTTAAACAAAAACTAAATAAATAAATTGAGGGTAAAGTTGTTACTCAGCTAGAGGTATCCCGCACATTCTTGCGGTGTACCCTGCTTTTGAAACCTCACATTGCCTCCCTTTGAACCGGTTGTGAGTTTTGAGCTACGCCTTCTGTCATGGAAACCATTATTTTTAGTTGCTGTTATTTCTGCTCAAAGGATTTCCAAGCTTCAGGCTCTGATGTGTAAAGAGCCTTATTTAGTTTTACACAAAGACTGGGTGTCTTTGTGAACTAATCCCTAAGTTTCTGCCCAAGGTGGTGTCTGAGTTAACGGTCAACCAAGCCATCCATCTGCCTGTTTATTTCCCCTGAATATTCTGATCAGGGGGAAGCCTTGCTGCACACTTTGGATGTTCACAGGGTGCTCCTTTGTTATACGAATCGCACACAAGCAACCAGTTTGAAACACTGATCAGTTGTTTGTTTTTGTTCACCCCCAAAATGGAAGGGGCACCTGTTTCAAAACAGTGTTTGTCTAAATGGTTGTGTACTGCTACCATAAGTACAGCACAACAAGCCCTTTTCCGGGGCAGTCAGTGTCACTCCACTAGGGATAGAAACATCGAAATTGTCGGCAGAGGACTACTAGGCCCATCCAGTCTGCCCATAAGCCCTACACTAATTTGTGGCCTTTGACCCTACCTGGTCAGTGTTTTTTCACCCCTCAATCCCACCTCAAAGGTTCCCTTATGCTTGCCCCAGGCATGTTTAAATACTGTGCTCACTCCCACCACCTCCTGTGGCAGACTGTTCCATGTGTCCACCACTCTCTCCATAAAGAAAAACTTCCTCACATTTCCCCTTAGCCTGTCCCCTTCTAATTTCATATCATGCCTCCTTGTTCTTGTACTCCTCCTATATTAGAAAACATCTTCTCCCTGCACCTTGTTCATGCCCTTAAGGTACTTGAATATTTGTTTCTATCATGTCCCCTGCCCCCGATCCATCCTCTCCTCCAGTGAGTACATATTGAGGTCCTTTCATCTCTCAAGTGTTTCTGGTGCAAACCCTGTACCATCTTAGTCGCCCTTCTCTGGACTGCCTCTACCCTATCGGTGTCCTTACAAAGGTGCAGCCTTCAGAATTGCACACGGTACTGTAAGTGAGGCCTCACTAGCATTTTATACAATAGCATCACCCCCTCCTGCTAGTGATACATCTGCCCTGTGCACCCCAGCATGCCACTGGCCCTCCCTGCAGCCTTAGCATTCTGCTTAGACACCTTTAGGTCATTGGAAATGATAACCCCCAGGTCCCTTTCTTTCTTGGTGATCGTCAGCAACTCCCCTCCCATCCCGGAGCTCTCCCCAGGATTCCACCCACCTAGGTACATTATTTTGCACTTCTTTGAATTGAACCCCGGTTGCCACACCTCAGACCATTTTTCCAGCTTTCCCAGGTCCCTCTTCATTCTCTCCACCCAGTCTGGAATATCCACCCTGTTGCAGATCTTTGTGTCATCTGCAAACAGGCAAGACCATTCCCTCCAGCCCTTCCGCAGTGTCACAAATGAAGACATTATACAGGACTGGCCCAAGGACTGATCCTTGAGGTACCTCGCTGGTGTCCCCCCCCCCCGATTGGATCCCATTTACCACCACCCTTTGCTTTCTGTCCGTTAGCCAGTTCCTAACCCAGTTTACCACCTTGAGCCCCATGCCCAGACTACCTATCTTGTTAACCAGCCTTTTATGTGGGACTGGGACAGTGTTGAGGCCTTCCTGAAATCAAGGTGAGTGGCGTCCTGCTGCCCCCAGTTACCTCCTTCATCACCCAGTCAAAATCTAGCAGATTTGTCTGACCTTCCTGCTATGAATCCCTGTTGCCTCTGATCCTGGGCACTGTTGCATTACAAGTGAGCCACTGTTCTTTCTTGAAGTAGTGCTTCCATTATCTTGCCCACTAGTGAGGTGAGGCTGACCGGCCTGTAGTTCCCTGCCTCCTTCTTACTCCCACTTTTGTGTAGAGGGACTACGTGTGCCCTCCTCCAGTCCTCCAGAACCACTCCTGTGTTGAGCAACTCGGTGAACATTGCTGCCAAAGGTGCTGCCAGCCCTCTTTGCAGCTTCCTTAATATCCTCTGGTGTATGCCAGATTCTTGCCTCGTTGCTTGTTCAGTTCAGTTTTGTGAGCTCCTCCAGAATTCTCTCCACTGTGAAAGGACTAGTATCTACCCCACCCCCTTCGTTTCTGCTACCAGCTGTGATCCTGACCCCCCCACTGAATACAGAACAGAAGTATTTGTTTAGTATTTCCACCTTTTTCAGGTCTCCCTCCTTACACTCCCCTGTATCCGCCTGTGACTCTTACAATCCCCCAGCTTTCCTTCTTTCACTGATGTACCCATAGAATGTCTTGTTTCCCTTTTTTTTTTTTTTTTTTGTTTTCTGTTTGCGCTAATCTTTCCTCAGTCTGCGTCTTTGCTCTCCTTACAGCCCTCCCTGCTTCCCTCAGATTCCTTAGGCCCTGTCCACACTACGCCTCTGTAACGTTACAGAGGGTGTAAAACGTTACCGTAACAGGTAGCGTTTACACCTGTAACGTTACAGGAGGCGTTTTCGTATCCGTGGTTTCAACAACGGTTATGAAACCGGTCCCGCCCTGGTAATGTTACCGGCGGTAGTGTGGACTGCCGGTAACTGTCCCCTACAGGGCACCAAGCGCAGCGCGAGCTGCATTGTGGGATCGGGTGCCGCTGTAACGGTCGCCCGGATCCCGATGTGTGGACCGGCGGTGCGGGTCCTGTAATGGACACCGCCGAGGTGTGGACACTGCACCGCTCACCGGCCGTAACGGATTGCATCCGTTACCGGGCGTAAGCGGTGTAGTGTGGACAGGGCCATAGTTGCACTTCTCTGTCTGTCACCCTTTGGGTCTCCTTATATTTTCTGAAACCCGCCCTTTTGGCCCTTACCTTGTCTGCCACCTCCGTTGAGAACCATAGTGGTTTCCTCCTTCTCTTGCCTTTGTTTACCATCCTGATGCATTGGTTCATCACCTCCTCTGTGGCTCCCTTCAGGTGTTCCCACTGCTCTTCAACTCCCCCTTCTATCTTCTCCTCACCTCTTTGATACAGCTCCCCATTTTAGCAAAATATGTCCTACCAAAATCTAAGACCTTTGCCTTAGTGTTACTAGATTGTGCCTATGTCCCTATGCTAAGCCTCACTATGTGGTGGTTGCTGGATCCCAGTTGCCCTTCCACCTGGATGTAAGTGATTATGTCCCTGTTGGTCAGTACTAGGTCCAGAATCACCCTGTCTCTGGTGGGATCAGTCACTAGCTGTCTGAGACCTGACCCCCCTGTAGGAAATCCAGGATGTCTCTGCTCCTGGTTGAAGCAGCTGCTGGGATGGTTCAATCCAAGTCTGGGATATTGAAATCTCCAAGCAGTAATCCCTCGCCTTTTGTTGTCATCTCTTGAATTTGATCCACTAACTCCCTATCCACCGCCTCCCCTGTACTGGAGGCCTGTAGATCACCTCTGTGTGGATTGCTGTGCCATTTCCTGGCTCAAAGGTGACCCACGGTGCCTTGGCCTCCCCCCTGTCTACTCAGTACCTCCATTGCCTTTATACCCTCCCTGATGTACATGGCCACGCCCCCCCTTTTTTATTCCCCCTTTCCGTCCTAAGTAGTGCATACCCTGGTGCATTAACATCCTAGCCATGATTAGCGGTGTACCATGTCTCCATTATTGCTTCTATGTCCAGGTCTGCCTGTAATAACAATTCCCCCCAGGTCTGGGATTTTATTCCCCAGGCTGCTAGCATTTGTAACCATGGCCTACCATGTTCCGCTGCCTGTCCATACTCTATGCCCTTACTCCACAGCTTATTTCTTCCCCCCACCCAAAGTTTCATTTGTGGCTTCTCTATCTTGTGTGGGCGGGCTGCTTGGATCTCCCTGCTCCCGTTGGGCCCCCTCCTCCCGGCTAGTTTAAAGCTTGGCAGAAGCATTTAAACTGTTCATTTAGGACTGTTTTCTCCTTCCTGGACAGATGCAGCCCATCACCTGAGTACAGTGCTCCATCATTCCAGGTGGGTCCCCAGTCCCCAATGAAGCCATACTCCTTCTCGCTGCACCAGCCCTTCAACCATGTGTTGAAGCTTCTGATACGGAGATTCCCATTTTCCCGCCTGCTATGGACTGGGAGCACACCTGAAAATGTCACAGAGCATGCTGTCTTCGCCAGTTGCCCACCCAACACTCTGAAATCCTCCTGGACCTGCTTCACACTTGCCCTGTCCTTGGATAGGTGGTTCATTCCCAGGTAAATGGGCAGTAGCCTGTTTCAGAAATGTCTGCTGCGGACATCTGTGCAGCTGCCACTTGGAGTTTGTCATTACAGTCTGGACATAATTTCCAGGTGTAGGGTCAACTTCGTAGTAGCTGTCCTTCAGGGCCTTCTTTCCTTAGCTGTATGCTCTTGCTTTCTGCCTCCTCCCAGCTGACTCTTGGTCAGTTCTGGTACTGCCTGGGACTTGGTCCTTCTAGTGTTGCCTGCTGCAAAAGGCCCCTCGAAGTAAGGTAGTGCAGTTATGTAAGAACTTACTGTAACAGTAGATCTTTGAGAGGAGCTCTTGTAGCAGGCACTGCTTTCCCTCTCTTCTTCCCCCTGATAGTTGCTTCTCCTTTGTATTTACTGTACTTTTCCTCGGCTCTGAGGAACTGTCTCGGTTCTCCATTTTTTAATTTATGTGCTGGTCGGGGTCTCTGGTGGGAGAACTGAGGAAGGTCTAGGGGACACCCCCTTTTATAGGATAGGTGGATGTCGGCGGGGCAGTCCCCCATAGTAGACTGCTAGCTAGAAGTTTTCTGTGTGGTCCTGGCACCTGGCCGCTTCAGTCCTACCTATGTTGCCTGCTGCAAGAGCTCCTCTCGAAGATCTACTGTTACGGTAAGTTCTTGCGTAACTGTATTATATTGTCAGACCAACCTGATAGTGTTCTTTTGACTGGGTAATGAGGGTAGTTGGTAAAGGTCATGCTGTGTTATTTACTCTGCTTTGATTTCAGCAAGGCTTTTGACTCTGTGCTTCATAGAAGGCTGCTGAATAAGCTTAGAGGGTCTGGATACAGCGAAAGACACAGATGGATAAGAAACAGAAAGGCAGACAGCAAAACTTTGTGGTTATTGGAGTCAAATCAGAATAGAGGGAGGTCATCGATAGGATGCCACAAGCATCAGTCCTGGGTCTAATCCTTTTCAATATGTTCATTAGCAACATGGGAGAAGGAATCCAGTGCAAGATGTCTATTTTCAGATGACACTAAGCTGTGTGACAGGGTAGACGTCGAGAAGGGGATTAGGGAGATGCAAACAGGTTTGCAGAAGCTAGAGGTGGTCAAAGGCTTGGCAGTTGAAATTCAGTGCCAGATAGTGTAAGGTGATGCATATAGGGAACAAGAACCCAAGGACAGAGTACTGGATTTGGGGGGGGGGGGGCAGGTTAAAGCTGTGCACAACATCTGGGGAGGGAGACCTAGGGGTCCTCATCAGGGACTCCTTGAAACAATCAACCTAGTGTAACGAGGCCTCCAGTAAGACAGTATGCTGGGTATATAGGAAGCGGTATTAACAGAAGGAAGGCTGTACTACCTCTCTATAGAACACTGGTGAGGCCCCACTTGGATTACTTTGCCCAGTTCTGGAGTCCTTACCTATGGACAGGCTGGAGACAGTACAACATAAGGTGACCAAAATGAGGTTTTGGGGTGGGCAGCAGGGCAGAGCTTATGAGTATTGGCTCAAGGCACTGAACATATACTCGCAAGAGGCCAGATGACAGAAGAGAGATATAATAAAGACCGCCACGCTCCTGAAAGGAATGGACAAGGTAAACTGTGAAGAACTATTTAGCATAAGTAGCAGATCAAGAACATGGGGGCACGAGTGGAAACAGATGGGGAGAGATTTAGGAGGGAAGTGAGAATTTTATTTTATGGCAGGGTGGTGGAGCCGTGGAACTGTGTGGTGAGCACCAGAACTATCTGGTTTCAAACATGGCTGAGGCAGAGTGAAGGGCTTAGTGATTGCTGAGGGTGACCGTGGTAGGGCGGGGAGCATGGGGTGAATAGTGTGGGTTTGAACCCTGTATGGGCAATGGATCCTAGGTTGGTTAGGATTTCTGGGCAGACTGGATGGACCAGTAGTCCTCTTTCTGCCATCATTGTCTATGTTTCTGTATGTTTAATTATGAGGGAGAGTATAGTGATGTAACCTGCCTGAGTGTTATTTCCTTCAGTTTTAGATTCTACCAGTGTGAGTCTCCCCCCTCCTCCCCCCCCGGTCACACCCTGTGTTGTCATGAACAGGGCTATTGCAAAACATGCTGTTCAACTTATTTTTAGATTTTTCCCAGTCGAGTTACATCCTGATTTGAGATACACCCTTGCTGTAATATTACGGTTCATTCAGAGGTGATGTGGGAGGAGATCTACCAATGTATCATTAACCTAGTCACGGAAGGTGAATCATATGCATTTCTTTAGTGCACTGTAAGTGCAAGTATGGTCTCCTTTGTGAGGATCTTTAATCAGCTTAGTAAAAGAATGTTGCTGAGACCACTGTTTGCGTTTGTTAAAGGGACACTGTCAAGCCCCTACAAGTTGATTTTTGGGCCCATTGAAACTACCGTGGTGGTGGTGGAGTTAGTTTTTAATTCAGTTAAAAAAAAAAAAAAAAATACCTCTAAACCAGGTTTATTTTTGGTATTATAGAGGTATAGCATGTTATCAAAATCGTTTACATACTGGAGTGTGCGCCACACAATGCGTCACCCCATGTGGTTTTTAACGAGGTCTTGTGAGTGGTATTAAAAGGGACACTGTCACCCCCATTAGGCACTTAAAGGGGGTAACACTGGATGCTGGACAGTAGCAGTTGGTTCAGAAACCCCCAATTAGGGCTATTGACAGGAAAGTATAATTTTAAGTACCTTTGGCACATTTTGTTTCTTTTTGCAAGACCCGCACTGACCGTCATGTTTCTGAGCTGCTTGCGGCCATCTCATGTACACCAGGTAACTTCCGTTGCACAGGATATGCTGGTGAGGGCTGCTAATGAATGGCATTAGTTGGTTGCCCTCATTAGCATACCCTGCATGCCGGAAGCTGCTTCATGTGCGCGAGGATGGCCACATGCGGCTTGAGACTTGACAGTCAGCTGGTTTCCTTGCAAAAGAAATTATCAGCAGTACTTAAAAAATTTTATTTTCATGGTAATGCTGTACTCGTGCGTTTCTGAACCAACTGCTGCTCTTTTTCTAGTATCCAGTGTTGCCCTCCAAAGTGTCCCCAGTTTAAAACACCTATTGTTTTTTATTTTTTGCTCCTCCCTGGCTCCCTAGCTGGCCACTCCTTCGCGCCACCTAGGGACCCCACTGACACCCTGCCCCGACACCAGCCACCACCACCCCATATCACAGCCCTCCGGGTAACCCGGCGTAACCCTTCACCAGATGGGTCCCCCTCCTCCGAGGGAGGAGGCACCAGTGAGGGCTGCCAGTGCACTCAATCTTGGCTCAGGTGCTGCTGAGGTAGTCTTGGACTGTCCAGGGCTTCTGTGGCAGCAGAGACCGGTGACTGTCATCTGGGTGGCCAGGGAACAGTTTTCCCATTTTCCCCCCAGAGGTGTGGCATGTCAGTAACATCAAGGCATATGCCGATGCTTGCCACGCCCCCACCGTCAGTGGGACCCGACATGGTGTGTTCTTCCCCCGCCTCGCTTAGGAGTCAGCAAGCGCCGGGTCACATCTCCATCCTCTTTACGGGAGAAGGCGAGCAGTCATCAGACGCTCAAGGCTTCTCCCCCCCCAACCGACATTCCAGCACCCTGGGTCCATTTCTGAACCTGGGTCACCAGTGTTGCAAGAGGAAATCCAACTGCTGTGTTGATGGGCCGGCTTTAAACACATATCATGATCACATTCTGTTGATATTGCTGATGTAGATGGTTGTTTGATTCTGATTGTGTTTCACTTTTTAAAAGAAAATAATAGTGCCCACTGTTTACATTCCTTGATCAACTTCCACTGCAGTTTTCCTGGATATATAAACATCCCCAACACAATCTGGCCACTTTTGATGCAATGGGAGGAGAGGAGAGGAGACTATTACATAATGAGTGGCTGCACTGTTTGGGAGTGTTTTCTAATGTTCACGGAGTACGTAGTATCCAGGATTTGAAACAAAACAAGGTTGGTTATAAACTATACATCAGCATACATTTCAGTCCTAGTAAACAAGGAGGCAGATAAAACAACCAGCAACAACAATGAATCTTAGGAAAGGTAAGCAAATGTTTTGTGAGATTTTTTTTTTAACTAGAAATAATATGATGCAAAAAAAAAAAAAAGTTGGTAGTGTCCAACGTGGAATTAAACTCTGAAGATGGTAGCAACCTCCCTCGTATACAAGAGCTATGGGAAACACAGATCCCCATTTCCTGTATGCATCAGTATAGCATTTTGGACATTGATGATGCAGCCCTGAGACACACTGCACACACTTAAAAAAAAAAAACACACAAGCTGCTGCCTGGCGCCCAACCTCTGTGTAGCGGGATGATCCAAAGGAACTTTACTGGACTTCCAGAATTTTGGTCATGGACCACTGATTATTTTTTCAGGGTCAAATGTTAAATGTTATGAAGAACCCTGCCCACCCCCACTTAAAGGGCCCATAAGTTTCATTTTCTCTAAATGGTGAAATGGGAGACTACATACAGAATAATGGATGGAAACCCATGCACACAGTAAGGCTGTGTTTCTCTTTTAGGGATTCTTATTATTTATTACTTCAAAAATTAAAACGATATAAAAGTATTTTTATGTCAGACATAAAAATATACAATACATGGAACTATCCAATGGAAAACATAAGGTCAAGACATTCTGAAAGGATGTGGTGGAATAATGCCTGCTATTAAACAAAGTCCCATCTTATAGCAGAAAAAATAAGCTGCCCTCTGCAAGATTTTGGCAGCCTATACAAGAAAACACTTTCCAACAAACCTTGTACTCCAGTCATAGAGAATCGTTGTGGCCTTATTCCGTGTATGCTTCAAATAGAATTGGAAAGTTAGCTGCCCTGACAGCTCTTACTACCATACGAGCTAATAAAGGCCGTGTTTAAACTTTACGTGGAAGTTCTGCTTATTATACAGCTCAGTTATCATCTTTAGCAAACTTACTGCTGGCAGATAGGTAGTATATGAACTGTTTCAGTCTGTCTCGTATACTGAGATAGTACCAAAGATGCAGTTAGTTTATTCACAACATTATAGCCTTGATGTCTCTGAATGGGGGTGCTCCTCTCCCTGTCACCATGAGGTTGCTTCCATTTTACTTTCAGCTCTATCGTCCATTCTAATATAATCTAGACAGACTGGACATTATTAGAGAGCTTAACCTCCCTGAAGATCACCGCTCCACTTGTAAAATAAAATTATGTCTCAAGGTCAAGCAGCATGGTTGCCTCTCTTTTTTGAAAAACTGTTCAATTTCCTATGAGGCTTATATTAAGGTCTCTTCTTCCAAGTCCAGTTGCTCTCCAATGTCCACAGCACCAACCTGGTCAGACTCTCTCACCAGCGCCTCAACTTTCTTCCTAATCTGTCTGGTGTCTGGTGTTTTGTATGTATGCTTGGTGTACTGGAATCTTGGATTGGCTGGCATCAGGAGTGGACGAGTGACTCCAAGACCTCGGAGTCTGGCTCGAGCAGCTTCAAACTCCTTGTGATGAGCCCACGTTGCAAAAGAAATATTTGAGAATACATGGATCATTGAGCTAATAAATGTCAAATTCTGAGTCACCCACGAGGCCTTATGTATGTAGGCTCTGGTGGCAATGCTGGCTGTGGCAATCGGGATGGTCCACGGGAGATCTTTGTGTTGTCTCGATCTTGGCAGAACCCGGCAAGCCCCCTGCAGGTAGGGGGAAAATTTAGTCCAAATATAGGTTTAGAGCTCTGGGACGCCAATCTCTCAAACTGTATCAGGTCAGTCCCCTCACTGCCTCCAGCAAACTCACCAGCCGGACATTGATGGTCCTGTTTATGTTCTCCGGGGCTTCTAAGCAGTAATGGAGCTGGGTGTTCTGCTGCATCTACTTGCTGGCAGTTGTCAAGGGTTGGGTGGCATGTTTGTCAGCTTCGGTAGCCATTTTGGTGGCTACATCCGTTTTTAACATGCTGGTCCCCCATCCTTTTTAAGATTGTCTCTATATTCATGTCTATGGATTTCATAGAGCTGGCACCACCATGAAAGTCTCTTACGGCTTCTGTCTCTTCAGTTGATGCAGGTTGAGTCTGGCTCCGTTGCTGTGTCTGCGTTTTCAACCCTGCTCCTCCACCTTTGTTTCGGGACACCATCTTCAGAAAATACACATAACATTCTCTATTGTTTTATATAAAAAAATTTTTGTTTGCCAGATTTTAAATCGTTTTTTGTCCAGGAAAGTTTCAAAGTTGTAGAGCTATTGGGAAACATGACTGTTCAGCAGCAGTGCTTGACAGTGCGCCCCTCCCACATTTAGGGGTTCTGATGACACCCTAGAAATTGAGAGTGAAGCTTGAGAGGTCTCCTCAGAACCTCAACATGAAAACACTTGCCTTGCCAGTTCATGGTTTTTCATCAAATTTTTTTTTTTAATAGTATATTTTTCCTAAAAAATACACTTTTCCTTGTTTATCCTCCTCCCCCACCACACATACAATGTTTTCTTTTTTCTGTAATGTTTCAGTTTGAATCTGACTGAGCCAAACTGAAGATGGAAACAGTTACAGTGAGTTGTGCCCTGTAGTGGACATTTTGAGAAGTAAACCAGAAACTTTTTTACCAAGTCTGGTTTAGGGACTGAGTGGGAGGTTACTGAGAAACTGAGTGTGTTTTTTTGTTATGGGATTGGTAGGTGGATGGATGGATAGCATAGGATAGGATGGCATAGGATATGATGGATGGATGGAAGGATAGCATAGGATATAACAAAAAAAAATGGAGAATGTTTGTTGTGTTGTGGTTTTTTTTTTTTTTGTTTTTTTTTTTTGGTGGGGGCTCAGCCACATAGTGTCTGTAGAACTTGAAATGGAAGAATGTTGAAAAGTTGTACCATAGAAGTGAGATCATTGCTGTTTCTACTATTGCATTAGGCACAGGAAATACTCTCAACACATTGACAAGCTTCAACTGATTTGGATAAGAATTTTGGAAATCACATGCTAGCTTTGACCAGATAGCAGAGGCAGAAAGATTGATGAAATTGGTTTGAGCAAAAATCTTAAGACTCTTGCCATTTTGCAAGTAGCAGAGTGCTGTCACAGTCAGGCTGCAAAAGTATTGAAAAGTGGCCAGTTACTGCAGTAATGTCACTGTTACCATACAGCTCCAGTTGTTTTCTCTCTGTTGGCCTAAGTCTGGTATCTAACGCTTTTGCACGGTTATAGATATTACTTTCATCAGTCAAACCGAACCTTTGTTCACAACAGTTCTAAGTGTTTGTAATGTATTTCTTAGTTTGCGGTTTCAAAGTTTTAACAACTTGGCCCCTAAAATGTGTTCATTTCACACCCCTTGTAAGTGACTTGAGCACATGCTCCTGAAAGAACATCAGACCCATTTTTAAAGAGAATGTCAAGTTCACTACCACCTATGGGACCACTCTGCTTATTATGGTCAAGAGTGTTTCTCAAAGCTTCAACAGAGCTAAGTAGTTCAGCCATTTCAACTACTACTTTTTGAAGTGCTAGTGAGAACCTGACAAGTGGCTGAAGCAGCTGTTCAAAATACAAAAGTTGTGCCACCATTTGAAATTTGGTCATAATTTGACACTCCCTTGGCTTTGGCCTGGTCACGAGTTGAGTCTGTGGCCATAGATTCTAAATGGGCACAAATTACAGGGAATGATTTGGTAACCGTACAGGTGGCAAGACGTTTATGCTGCACCCAACGTGTGCCATGGGCCATCTCGGGCTTTTCAACTGACATTTCCATGGCCTGGGCAAGGGATTGTAAAGAGTCATTTTTAGGATTTTTCAGATAGGGATAAAACAGTTGGGTCAGAAACTTTGAAACATCATTGAAATGGGTGTTATCCAAAGTGTCTTTTATGGCCAGTTCTAATCTGTGTGAGAAACAATGAACATCAACTAACCACTGTATGTCTTCCCTTAAAAGAGCAGCAACACCCCGTCTTACACCCACGTTGACAGATGCCCCAAACCCAACCATGTTTTTTTACATTAAGGCCACAGCAGGGACAGCGCTAACATATACCAAAAGGGCAAAAGTTGCATCCTGCCGAAAATTGACCCCTCTTCTTTGCCAGTGGGTCCAAATTGATGCACCTACTCTGTAACAATTTTGTAAAGGAAGGGAACGTGAACTGTTCAAAATCTGCCACTGATTATGTTTAGACCTTCTATTTCCTATTGCTAGTGTTACTTTGTCTGTTCCGTGCATTTTTAATTTCCCCTACCGTTTTTGCCCCCATGACCTCCGCAGGGAGGCTGTTCCATGCATCCACCACCCTTTCCGTGAAAAAAATACTCGCATTACCCCTGAGTCTACCCCTTCTATTCTCATATCATGGCCCCTTGTTCTTGAGCATCTTTTTTATGAAAGATGCTACTCTCTTGCACCTTATTTATACCCTTGAGGTATTTGAAAGTCTGTCATATCCCCCTCTCCTTTCTTCCAGGGAATACATATTGAGATTCTCTAGTCGCGCCTCATATGACTTCTGTTGCAGCTCCTGCACCATTTTTGTCGCCCTTCTCTGAACCACTTCTACTCTGTCCTTCTGGAGGTGTGGCCTCCGGAACTGGACCCAGTACTCTAGGTGAGTCTCACCAGTGTTCTGTACAGAGGCATTACCACCTGCTTTCTTCTGCTGGTAATACCGCTCCATATGGAAACATAGAAACTATCAGCAGATAAGGACCGCCAGGACCATCTAGTCTGCCTGTAACCCCTACATGCGTTTGTAGCCTGTGACCCTATCTGATCAATGGCTGTGCAACCTAGCATTCCACTGGCTCTCCTTACAGCCTTCTCACATTGTTTGTTTGGCAACCTTTAGGTCATCAGATATGATTACCCCCAGGTCCCTTTCCTGTTTGGTGGCAGTCAGTAGTCCCCACCCCCAGTCATGCACTCCCCCCTGCATTTTTGTGCCCCAGTTGCATGGTCTTGCACTGGGTGCAGGACAGGACTGCATGACCCCAGTACAGCAGAGCCCCCCCCCACTGAACTGTGCACCTGTGTTGCCCTGTCCTGGGGAAAAATACATTGCAAAAGTTGGACCCCATTGAAAATGTAACTTTTTTCAGCTGGGCTATCCTGGGTATAAATATATTATAGAAATGGTTAAAGTCAGGACCCCACTGAAAATGAGATATTGCATCTCGACTGTGCTGTCCTGGGTAAATACAGTGTACAAATTGGGAAAAGCAGGATCACACTGAAAACAAGATGGCATTGGAGTTGTGGTATCTTGGGTAAATACAGTACAAAATATGTGTTAAAACAGGACCCACTGACAATGAGATCTTGCATCTCCGCTGGGTTATCCTGGGTAAATCTGTTGCAAAACTGTTTGTTTTTAAAAAAACCTACAGCAGGACCCCACTGAAAAGAAGATGTTGCATCTCGGATGCTTTGTCCTAGAAAAATACATAATAAAAGCAAGAGCACACTAAAAACGATATATTTCATCTCATCTCTACTGTCCTGGGTAGATGCAGTATAAAACTGTAAAATCAGGCCCCCAGTGCAAATGATATATTGCATCTCATGTGGTCTATCTTGAGTAAATATGCAGTAAAAATGTACAAGCGGGACCCAATACAACAGCATGCAAGCAAATATTTGGCATTGACAAATGCTTGTTTTCTTTTGACATTTCTGAAACAGTTTGAGGCAGTACTAGAAAAAATGTTTTGGGGATGTGGAGGGGGAGACCGTTCAAGGAATGGGATAATGTAAATTCTAACTGTCTTGCAGAATTTCCACCTGACCTAGTCAAAGAAAAGTTTGGGGGTGTCTGTGTGCACTTTCACTTGCTCACTCGCGCGCTCTCTCTCAATCCCCCATCACCAGTGCTGCTCCACTCCGCTCGCTCCCACTCCCCATCCTTACGTTCTTGGGCACTTACATTCTCCATCCAGGTTGCCCATACTGCAGCTCCTGCAGCTGTGGTGGATTCCTTAGGAGATGGAGGCAGGTCCCCTCTGATCCACCATGTGTGGGACAGAGGCTGGCCTATGACTTCAGCAGGGCCCTAGAGGCAGTGGCGTTACCCGTCTTCTCCAGGGTTTTTCCTTGTAGTTGGGCCTGTCCCACAGGACTGCTACCAGCAAGGGCACCATGTGCACATACTGAAGCAGACACTGTTGCTCACAGTGCCAGCAGATGTCCCCACACCTAAGTGAGACAATCAAAGTGCACTGCCAGCTGTGGTCACCCAGGTGGCAGTATTGCAATAAGGCCTATTGCTCAGCCTCCCTGGTACACTCTGTGCTTCCCCCCCACCCCACCAGCTCCTGGGATCCTGGACTTAATTCCAAACTTGTGTCGCCAGGGTAATGAGAGGTAACGCTGTCAATTTGCTGACTGTCCAGTTTGCCCTATTGACTTCTAAAAATTGTATTTTTTTTTTTTAATGTTTCTTTCCTCTACCCAACCTGCTCCTGTCTATGGTTGACCCCTGTACCCAACCTGACCCTGTCTGCAGACAACCTCCAGTCCCATCCATGGTCTCTGGGGCCTGATCCCTTGCCTCCATTTCTCCACAGCTTACCCCCTGTAGCGGGGCTGTCGGGGATTCCCCAAGTCCCCCTGCATATCGTGCTTAGTTTGTAGGTGGGTACCTAGGAGGTGTGGAGCCTGCAGAGGACTGGCACTTTATCCTGCTGAGGTCGGGCAGTATTTGCACTTTTTCATCCCCTGGCTCACAAGGATGCTTTGTGAGTGAGGACGGCAGTGACGGCACATGCAGAGCATGTTCACCCTGCTGTCGGAAGGAATCTTCCCCACCCACTGTGACTTCTGCTTGCTTTGCCGCGTGTGGTTACACAAGTGGCAGTATCTTAGTGGACCGTCCTATGGGATTCTCCGTCTCCCCGACCCAGGCTTGCTCCTGAACCCAGTTTAGCTGGTGTTGGGAGTGGTAGTGTTGCCATTGTGCCGGAGGCCGGCTTTATAAATTTTACTTTTCTGACAAGGGCTTTTAATAAGCTTCCCCATCTACTCCATGGGCTAGATCTGCCAAGACAAGGTCTTGTTTACCCATCTGCACTCCTCTTTTGGGCTTCCTGTGGGCTATATCTTTCTGCCAGTAAGGCTCACTCCTTGCAACTGTACTTGGCCACCAGACTCCCCTGAGATCCCCTGCCACACTGCCGCAGATTCTAGACAGAGCTCGGGGAGAACTGGGCAGTTGGAGGACATTCTACTTTTTTCCAAATCCTAGGTCTCTGTGTCTTGCTGCTTACCCTGAAAATCTTTTAAATGCTAGAACACTACTTTTCTGCCTTTTTTATAGGGCTTTTAATTTGCTTCCCTAATCCCTTCAAAAATTCCTCGAGGTCAGAGACTAGGTCTCGTAATTCCACACACCCCCAAAAAAAAAAGTTGTCCTGTTTGTGCACTTACAAAAGTATTGAAGTGTATGGTGCATTGCCGAACCTTTACAGATGATGGAGCCCCCAAAGTGTCTGCCATACTTCTGGGCAGCAGACTTTTTTTGCAGTTAAAATAAAGTATGTTACAGCAAGAGAAAAATGCCATAACATACTTGAAAGGCTTAACTGGAGGGTAAGCCTTGCGGGGGCGGGAAGCTGGCATGACGGCTTTCCTTTAAAAGCAAAACATTAACTCCTGCTGGTTAGGCCTTACACACACACACACACACACACACACACACACACACACACACACACACAAAATATTTACAAACATACGAATGTGCCAGCAGAAACAGACCACCCGGTCTATCTAAGTCTGCTAGAGTGTGCAGCTAGCACCCCTAGTTTGCAGCTGCCCCACAACCCTCCCATTTGTCATCCCACTGCCACCCCCCACCTCCCCACCTTACTCTCCCCTGTTCCTTGTCCCAGGCCTATTTAAAGTTACATACCACCACCACCCATTCTGGTAGTGCATTCCATTGTGCTACCACCCTCTCTGTAAAATAGTGTCTCCTCATTTCCCTCCTATGCCCGCTGGTGTCCCTCCCCCTTCTTAGCTTAAAGACCCCATTTGCCCCATCCTTACTAATCCCCTCAGATACTTGATACTATCATGCCCCCCCGTCCCTTCTATCCTCCAGGGTGTACATATTGGTCTCCCAGCCTGCTCTCATAGTCTCCCCTCCATTCCACATATCTTTGTTGCCCTCCTTTGCACTCCAGTAGCCTGATGTCATGCTTTAGGTATGGTCTCCAAAACTGCACAGTACTCTTCAGTGCGGCCTTACCAGTGACCTGTAGAGGGCAAGATCACCTCTCTCTGCCTGGACAGACCCCCCCACCTCACTATGCACCCCAACATTTTGTTCACTTTTGCAGCTGCTCTCCTGCACTGGGCAGTGTTGTTCATGGTCCCTGTTATCATTACCCTTGGGTCCTTCTCCTCCTCCTCCTCAGTGATCCACAACTTAACCACCCCCCGCCCCCAGCCAGTATTCTGTCCTTGGGTTTTTCAGCCTGAAGTGCATAACCTTACACTTCTTTGCATTGAACCCCAGCTGACACCTCTCTGACCACTCCTCTAGCTTGCTTAGGTCCCCCTGCAGCTGCTTCCATCCCTTCCCTCCATCCACCACTGCTGTGATTTTAGTGTCGTCTGCCAACAGACTTGCCTTGTTCACTACTCCATGTGCAATGCCTTATCTGAAGAGCCCAAATAATGGCCCCAGCACAGAGCCCTGTGGCGCACCACTCGTCATCGGCCTTGGAGTTGAGAGCTCCCCTCTCACCACCACCTGTTGCAGCCTCCCACTCTGCCAGCTTGCAATCCAGTTCATTTTTGCCCCTATCCCTACATCAAAGGCTTCCTCAAGCCCACATGAGGTCATCGGGAATCGAAGGCATTGCTGAAGTCTAGTAAAGAACATCCACCACATGACCCTTATCCAGCTAACCTGTCACCCAGTCATAATATTGTATCGGGTTGATTTGACATTTTCCTGAAATGAACCCATGCTGCCTCACATCCTTGAGGCCATTGTCCTCCAGGTATGACACCAGTCTTTCCTTTAGTTTTGTTTCCATGAGTTTGTACACTATGGAGGTGAAATGTACCGGACGATAATTACCTGGTTCATCCCTTGGTCCACTCTTGTGTAATGGTACTACATGTGCTGGCAGTATAGCCTAGGGTTAGAGTAACAAGCTGTGAACGAGCTTGATACATCCAGCAGACCAGACCTGGGTTTGATTATCACAACGTCCTCTTGCATACTATGTGACTCACTTAGCCGCGTAGTGCTCCCAGGTTGCCCTTGAAAACAGGCACATGTGCCTAGTGGGCCTTAGCCAGTTATCAAAGATGACAAAAAAAAAAAAAAAAAAATTAAAATGTGCCATCCTCCAGTCCAGTGGCACACATCCAGAGTCCAGTGAGGTGCTGTATAGATCTGCCAGTGGAGGCCAGAATATAAGGCTTCTGTCTCTAGGACTTGCTGAATCAGTGGTCCCGGATGCATCACTGTCACATGAGATGGGAGGCATTATAGAAAAAAAAAGCAACAAACCATGTTAAGGTGAAGATCCCCAAGGACCATAAAATCACCATAAAACTAGCAGGCAAATTTTAGGAAAAAAAACTCCCACTAGCAAACAAAGGGAAGAACACGCCAGGAGTGAGCACACAAATCCAAACATTCTGCACAACATAATGTTTTTGCAAATGTTTGACTGTAGTACTCCTTTAATAACGGAAGCTACTGCTGCATTCATCTGGGTGAGCCGACTATGTTTTTGTTCTCCTGAGTGCTACAATTCTTGGATTGAATGTTCAAGGTTAAAGGTGTATTACAGTGACACCTAACTTGAATAGTAGTGACATATTTGCCAGAATCGAGTACCAGCCTACTACTTTCCCAGCTTTCTCACTACTCCTGCCTCTGGTGTCTCCCATCTGTCAAATGGTCCACTCCACATCCTTACTGTTGTGACTCCAGCAGCCCAATTTGAAGCCCATGAGCTTGTCCCTCAAGACACACAGATTGATGGCAATTGTCTACTCATCTGGAAGAAGAGTGGGTGAGATCAGAGTTGTGGACATTGGGCAGAGGGCTGGCCATCATAGCTGCCTCGGGGAGTTTTTACCTCCTGGAGGACATCACTATGATTCTCTGCTGCTGTGCTGGCCTGTGGAAAGGGGGCTGAAGTTGTGTGTTCACCCACATCATCAAGGCCGTCTTGCTGCTTACAGATGGTTCTGTAGCAGCAGAGATGTCCTGTTTTCCTCCGGGCGAAATGGTGCTCCCACAGCTCCACTGGGGTATGTGGGGTGGGGGGGGTGGAGTGTGGGGTGTGGTGTGTGTGTGTGTGTGTGTGTGTGGGGGGGGTGTGGGTGTGGGGGTGGGTGTGGGTGTGTCATGAAAGAGCATTGCAGGACACTTAGCACTGCCAAGCCAAACTTGATTGACATTCAAGTTCCTCGGCTCCTGTGGAGCCTTTTTGCTGTGGGCCCTCTCTGTGCTCAAGTTCTTCTTGGAGCATCACTCTCACAAAAAATGCAAGTGCTGCTCTTGAATCGGAGTGGTTTATGTTTGCATATTGCTTTCTCAGAAGTACCTTCATACTTTGTTTATGCCTGAGTAAAGCAGGCAACTTGCAGGTCAGCCCAAACCAATAGGACTATGTGCAAAACCTCTTTTTGTTCCTGTTGCAGAGCTGGACAAGTTGTAATTTGTTGAACCTAATATTCATTGTACTCCTCTTCAGTTATAAAGAAGTACAGACTTTTTTGTAATGTGAAGTAAAAGCAGTCAATTTGATGTTCATTTTCACAGTTGTACAGGGACAATAAAGACGCTTGGTACATCATATTGTATCTGTTCTTTTCTTACAGTGGTAGCTAGTTATTTCCAGTCTTACTGCACGTCACACTGGATTAGCAGTTTGTATACAGCAGTTCAGTACATTGTGTATTTTGTCTGTACAGAGCATGCCTTGCCCCCCTCCCCCTTGCTGACTTAGCTGTCTGCATTGGGGGGATAGGTCTATTGGCAGGGCTTCTCTCTTGCACCTATTCCTTGCACTCATTACCTCCTTCATGGGACAGACTCCATTTTTGTGGGCTTTACATGGCAATCATGTATTTCTTGGTTATGGTTTGTTGACTGTACATACTAATAAGATGCTTTCTAGTTTCTTGCTTAAGTCTCAGAACTATAGTTACCTGCCATCCCCATAGCCTTCCAGCCTCAGAGCTGTGACATTAGGTGAACAGTGCCACCATGCGGAACTGGAAGCACGCTGTACTGAAAAGATTGACAGATGGGTGGGATTCTCCCTGGTATGTAACCTGTTGTTGCTTCCACCTCTGAAGACGCAACAGGCACACGAAGTGCATTCTGTACCATGGGGACTAGTTATTTAGGCCTCAGGTTTTCCAGAATTTCCTTTTGGGGGGAGTGCTTTGTTATTTTTAGTCTCCTGCCATTTCAATCGAGCAGGTTAGGGTAGGGCTTTTGGTTCTTCATGTCATTAATCATCAATCAGACCTCGTATCTGTGTAGGATGTCATCCAGGATTCTGACTGCTGGATCACCCTTGCACTTCTGCCAGCCTCAGCACCTACAGATCCGGTAAACTCGGCCAGCTTTTAATCCCCTGTCAGTGCTGTTGCCTTACCTATAAAGCCTGATCACATTGTGGCTGCTGCAGTTATCCTGCTCAGCTGGCATCGTGGTAAGTGTATCTGGGCACGAGATATGGAGTACAGATGCTCCATTTGCAGTCAGAACATGAAGAAATCGAGCATCTGGTGTGTGTGTGTGTGTGTGTGTGTGTGTGTGTGCGCGCGCTCCCCTTGTGTCGCACCTGGAAACAAGCCTCTGCTCATGGTGCTTTTCCTGGTTACCAACTTTTAAATAAATGTGTGTCCTGTGGGGACAAGGATCATTGCAAAGAACCACAAGAGCACATGCCAGTGTCTGAGCCAGATTGTGATGAGGTACGTGATCAGTCTTCTCTGTTGGTAGCAGAGTTCATAACACAGGAAAAAGGGAAGGCTCCAGAGAGCTGTATACTTTCTGTGCCCCGGTCCCAGGTCCCTTCTGCATCTTTCCAAATTCGATAAAGATGAGCTGCAGGCCTTTCTCTTAGTCCCTTCCCCAGACCCAGTTATAGGTTCCTTGTTTCAGAAATCTTTCTATGTATTTTATTTTTTTGTTACAAATTTATTTCCTGGCCAGCCGCATATCTTCAAGGCTATACCCTGCATCTGGGATCTGTCCTGGTCAGGCCAAGGAAACACAACCATTATGGAGACAGCAGCTGGTGTTTTTCTGACAGCGTTTTGTCAGTGTCCTGTAGCATGGGCAGTAGTGAGAAGTGCAGGCTCCCTGGCATCTGTTGATGCTATCTGGCTGTTTTTTAGAATCTGAGTATTACTCTCATCTAATGTGTCCCCTCTGGGGTCCATCAATAGTGTTAGTATTTTTTCCCATATTGTTTAATTCCTCATCCTTGTCTCTGCTAAAGCGTATTCTTAGATGGAGCTTTTTGGTGAAAAAAAATTCTGCTGAGCTGTGCAATCTGTTAGCTTGAGGGTTGGAACAAAACAGTATTTTTTGGAGAATTGTACTTACATTTGGGTTTTCTGTTACTGTGTGAGGTGACATGACTGGCAGTCTGTCCTGGGCTTGCAGTGAGAGGTTACTATGATCTGACCTCTGCGCAAAGTCAGGAGCCTGTCTACAGCTTTGTGAACTAGTTGTTTTGAGTGACACCACAAAATGGCTTATTGTGGTCAGTTGTGCCACCTACAAACACCAGTGGGTAAATAGTTTAACAGCAGCTGTTTGCAAGTTGTTCTTTTTTTTTTTTTTTTTTTTTGTGTGTGTGTGTGTTTTTGTGTGTATACGTTATTGTCCCCTTCTTTGGATTGGACCCCAGCCCTGTCACGCTGACTTCTCCCATGACGTGCCTGCTACTTGTTTCCCCAAGGATCGCCCCCTGCCCACCCACCCGCACCCCTCCTGGATGTGGTCAGTGGGGTTCCCCAACCCCTGTCATATCTAGGATCCGGTTGGTGGCATAGCCTGAGTCATCAGGTGCAGGGCCTGTGGGTAGCTGGAGACTTTTTGCTGGGATACAGGACTGTCCTGCAAACTGGACCCAATAGTCCAAATGACACATTTCATCCTATTTCAAAATAAAGTTTTTACCTGCCTACTTTTTTGCTGGCTGCATTTTTCCCTTGTCCCCCAACCCAGGTGCTTGGATGTGCAATGCTGTAAAGAAGTGTCGACAGCAGCAGCCACTTCCCTGCAACATGCAGTCCCAAGCTTCTTGTCTCCTATCCTTCGCTAGGGGCTGTTCATATGATGGGCTTCTCAGTCTTACACCCCAGTGGAGGAGAGCAGTCCTGTGGATACGTAATCCTGCTCCGCTGGCCAGCCCTCCGACATCCAGAGCGTGTTCTCGAACTCGGGTCCTCGATGTGGAGTTCTTTGTACTGCGACACATTTTGTTGTCTTTATTTGCAAGGCAGTGAGGGCGATCCTCACAGGGAAGTTCCCCAGTTTAAGAAAGTTGAGTAAAGGCATATTGCACACAATGCACACAACCATAGTCCTGAATGAATAATTTAGGTTCTTTTGTGCTCACTGTTGTGTGGACTGTGGCCATAGCCGACAAGTTGCTGATGTGCGAGTGATCCATGCACCCTGGGGAAAAGAGAACTTGAAATTTCATTTGCTCATCAGTATAAAGGAGATGCTGTCCTAAACATTTTGTCAAACCTGCCTTCTCATTCATTCACGAATGCTTACAAAATGACCTAGCCAAGGAGCTGTCACAATCTCTTGAACAAAAAAAAGTGAAATCACAACTTTTCTATAAAAAGAAACCTATTTATTTAGACATGCTGGTGTAATATTGGGCTCAGAATGCTCAAGAGATCTTGGAGCTTTCCGCAGAGACCTGAGCCCTGTTCTCACAGCAGAGTCATAGAGGCTTCAGAACAATTAGCAGTTCAGTTTTATAAATTCCTTCAGAAATCATCAAATTGACTTTACTGTGTCTGAGCTGGACAAGCTAATCCTTTGTTAGCTGGCAGTGTAAGAAAATAATAATAATAATAATAAACATAATAAGAACAATAATTGTCCCTTTGTCAGTAAAACTGAGATTAGCTTTATGTCGTGGGCTACAAAATAAGTAAAACCCTGCACTGTTTGCAGTGATTTTGAGGCAGTAATGTACAACCAGTAAGTCTTTTCTGCAAAGGCATACACTGTCATTTGGTACTTGGTGAATTTTACTGCTGTTTAACTTTGGAGATTTGCATGCATTCCGATACAAATTATCGATTTAACAGGAACAATCCTGTCTGAAGTTTGGAACAGTGTCTCCCCCCCAACCCGGCATATTAGCTTTGCCTGTGTCACACGTTCACTGTGATATACTGTAGAATCACAAAACTTCAAACATTAAGTATCGGTTCAAGTTTTTTTTTTTTTTTAATTATTTTTAAACATATATATAATTTGTTTCTCTTGCCCACCCCTCAGAATCTCTGGCACTTACCCATATTTCATTCTAACCCCATGGATTTGCTAGCCCATCTCCATGGCAGGTTCCAGCATTAGCAACTCCCCGGCTTCACCTGTGTGTGAAGGTTCCCAGGGATTTCCTGCAGCAGCCAGTAACTGCAGTCAGGGCCCAAGTGTACTCCGGTCATGCTGCTTGGAGCAGGCTATTTTTTTTTCTTTCTCTGGTCCCACCCCCTTGCAATGTCTGTGCACTTGAAGGCCAGATCAGCAGTGCACAAGCATGCTTCATGAAGGCCTTGGCCAACACCCCCCCCCCCAACATATTGCCACCTGCACTCCAGCCTTTGGTTACCCAGGTTGCAGTATCGCAGCAGCAGTGGAACTCCTTCCTCACTGGAGAAAGACGGCGTCCGCTGGGTTGCTCCGTCTTCCTCCTCCCAGCTGGCCCTTGTCTGCCTGAGCCTCTTCCTGAACTCGGGTCACCAGTGTTGCGAGCGATAGTGCTACCACTGCGCCAAGGGGCTAGTGAGTTCAAGGTGTTTTGACAGTATAAAAACACAAATTAGCCTTCTCCGGTTTCTCTAGCAAGTTAGGGCCAAAGCACAAAAACCAAACACACATCTTAAATAAATAAGTAAAATCAGTGTTGGTTAATTAGTAACAGCCATTGTGTTACCATGAACCTGTGTAATTAACTAGTTGACCCTTAGCTAAAATCCAAAGGTTTGGAGTTCTAATCCCGATTTGGCAAGTCATTATTGTTTCTGGAGTTTGATTTCCCCCCCACCCCAGCACTTGAATTGCTCCTTGTAGAGTGCTCGTCTTCCCAAAGCCAAGCAGTCTGGACAGAGTGGCCTGGTACTGTTGAGCTAATGCATGCCGCTGGAGACCGAGTTGGCATGGTAGGGTATAGCTGTAAACAGGTTCACAGAAGAGCAGTTATTAAGCTCTGTCTTTGCAGTGGGAGTTGGTATGAGGGTACACCAGTGCTAAGGTGGGGGGGGAGAGAGGGGTAAATGAGGGTAAAAATCGGAAATAAGATGACTTCTGCAGTGCACAGCAGAGTGCTCCACTGCTTCTGATATTCTGTCCTTGCAGCACATATTTATTTATGCTTATACTGCAGAATAATGTACAGACAACTGTGTATATAACTAGCTCATTTAAAAAAAAAAAAAAAACTTGAGGTGTGCTACCACACAAACCATAAAAGCAAAGTTTGAGTGGTTTACTGTCACTGTGTGTGTGTGTGTGTGTGTGTGTGTGTGTGTATGCGAATGTAGTTTTTTAAAGTCTGACTGCTGCCCATATTTTAGTTGATATAATTAATGTTTTATCCCTACCAACTGGACCCCTTCCACTGTCTTCTCCCGGCCATTGCCTCTTGCCAAATTTATTTATTTATTTATTTATTTTGAGGCACCAGTTGACCCGGTGCGGTGAGGAGAACGGCTTCATCCTGCTGGTTGGCTTCTTTTCACCTCCGATTTATCCCGCCCGGCGGAGCCAAAGCATGCAATGATGCCAATGGCCGAGCCGTGCACACTTCCATATGTGGTATGCTGGGCATCTAGCTCAGCTCCGCTCCCCCCTCCCTTTTGTGTGTGTTCACTGCACCGGCCCACAGCCACCACTAGGGGCCAATCAAGCAGCGGACTCCATCCCTCACTCCTCCCCGGGGAGGGGAGCTGTCCTCCGGATGCTCGATCCTCTCCCTCCCCAGCCAACCCCCGGAAGCCTGCTGCACCGCGAATGTGGGTTGCTGGCGTGGCAGGAGGTAAGACAACGCTGCCTTAGCCCTCCATGCCACTGGGCCAGCTGGTTTTGTGTTTCTAAATTCAGCAAAGCATGAAATGGCTGCCACATTCCTCAAAACAGCTGAGTTTTAGCACGTGGTAAATTCTCTTGCACGTGTACTTATGTAACAGGTGGGGGAGGGGGAATGTAACAGAGAATTACACACACTGGTTGGTTTGAAATATCTGAACTGTACCAGAAATGTCTCTGGCTGACCTCATTTTCTGTAAAAAGAGCAGAAAGACAAAAGGGGATACCTTTACCTCCTGGGATTCAAGTGGTTTGGAGAGACATAAAGAACCAGTTTTAACTAGGGGAAGAAGTGTATTTTTTTTCTATTTATATGCCCCCTTCCAGAAGCACATTGAGCAGAATTGTCCTTTTTCAAGTGCAACCAGCATTTACAAAGGTACAGTACAAAATATAAAAACACATAAAGACAGTAGGATTATTTACAGAAACAGGAAGACTGACCAGCCAACTATTTCTTAAAAACAGATACAGTTCTATTGGTCTTAACTGAGTTTGACAGGTGGTCCAACAGAGTCGAAAACTCTTTGTCCAAAACGGGTCCTGCAAAAGGAGTTTTGAACAGAATTGAGTCCGGAGATCTAGTATGGCGATTTTTAGGCTATATTGGAAACAATTCTACTATTGAGTGATTTTTAAACAGGAACATTCGTGAACTGTGCCGATCATAGTTTGAAAGCCCAGGAAAAGCTTGTTTAAATGAGGACATTGGGATTATCTGTACTGTAGCTGGCAGAAGTCCAGCAATAACAGTGATTATGCCTGCCCTATATCGATACTGTGTTGCCACTATGTTTAGAACCCTGTGATGTCACTGACGTTAAAGCTGTGGCTAACCACATTGTAGTCAAGCACAGCCTGATAGTCTGTGACATCACATGGTTCTAAAATGGTGGCAGTCTATTATCAGTGTGGGGGAGTGATATTTCTGGGCCAGCTACAGAGAAGCCCAGTACCTCATAACAGATTTTTTTTCATGGACTTTCTACTGTGATTGCATTGTTAATAAATGCACCTCCTTGAGTGATATTTGCGTCAAACACACCAACTGTACAACTTCCTGAGAGTTTCAGAATCTTCACCATGGTCATCTAAGTGTGTGTGTGTGTGTGTGTGTGTGTTTTTTTTCTCTCCTGGATTTGGATTGACTGGAGTGATCACGGTCAACTCTGAGAACATGCATACCTGAATTTAGTTGTTTTTCACTACCTTGTGGGGACAGCCTTCTACCCATCTAGGTAACCACACCTGACTGCCTTCCAGCCTTCTTTGATCAGTGACCCTTATGTCCTGCTACTTGCCCCTGCGGTGAAGCCTGTGTGACATTCCCCTTGACTGCCAGCTTGGAGACTGAATGATCCTGGATAGAGGTGATGAAGGATACAGTGGACTGGAATTGGGGGGGGAAATGGTTTTTGTCCACCAGCTCCGGAGTCTCATATCTATTTTCCTCCTGTTTTTTGCTCCCTCCCACAGTGCTGGCAAGTAGTTGTGTTGATCACGTCACTCCAGATGTGCAGGTGCCCCATCGGCACAAGCTCTCTGTGTTCCATTTCACATCATTGACAACACCAGCAGGCCATGAGGTGGCACGGGATCAACCTCTCTCCCTCCCCTGAGAAGTGTTGTGCAAATGCTTAATCTTCCTCTGCCAGTCCACTCCCAATGTCCTTGGCTCAGGACCTGATCCTTGGTTGCCATTGTGCCAGATTGCACGTACAGATTGTAAGTTATTGCAGAGATCCTTTTTATCCCTACTCTCCCCTTCCACCTGTGACTGGCTCGTGTGACTACTGAAGGGTATATCCCACTCCCAGGGCATGTAGCTCTACTGGACTGTTAAACTCGCTAGTTTCTGATCTATATAACCTCTTAAAAGCATTCCTACCATCACTTATTCACAGACTTCATAGGATAGGTTTGATATTGGCATACTTCTGTTAAATTAGTACTGTGGAGTAATGGTTGGGTTCGTTCAAACAACCCTTACTAATCATGCAGATTGAAGGACGTCTGTACTATTTCTGAAGTGGTTGTAGCGAGCAGTACCATAACAGTTTGGCATGGCATGTGCTAACCATAGCACACACACAGTTTTATTCATTTTTTTTTTTTAGCCTGGCTTTTTATTTTTAAATTTGGTACCTTTTGCTGCATGAACACATGCTTCTGTTGCTGCTGGAAAAAACAGTGGGTGAACTGCATAACGGAAGGCAGCCAGGGGAGAAAGGATCAATGAGCTTTTGAGTGTGGGCTGTTTTTACCCCCAGAGAGGAACACACCTTTACATCTTGGCAGCCCGATGCCACTGCTGCTGGTTACTTGCCAAGCATTAACTTGGGTCAGCTCAAGATTTTAGTTCTGCAAGCTCCAAGGGACTTGACGTGGCTGTTAACATTCTCTATTGGTGCTAATGAATTTTAAGCTGGCAAACAGGTTTCAGTTGTTAAAAGTTGGTCAGTATGATCTTGAGTAATACTCATAACTGACACTGTAGTGCACTATTGGGGGGGGTACTGCACTTTTGAGGGGCCATCTTTCCGATGAGATGTTAAAACTCTTGCCTACCTGTGGTCACTGTCCAGGAGGAAGTAAAAGAACCCATAGCACTTATCGATGAAGAGTATGGAGGTTTCCATGGTATTATAGGTAACAGTCCCCCCTCCCCCCATCAATTCCAAGAGTTTCATGCAACCCACCTCCCCAGGACACACCTAGAAACGAGCTGCCTCAGTTTAGTGTGCTTTTCCTGGTTAGAAAAGTACATACAAATAAAATCTGTCCATCTTGTACCTTTCAGTAGCTGAAGGTCAGAAAGGTTTGAATTTTAATTTTGTGCTATTCTCTTACTAATTACAAATGACAGCTAACCTAGCCGAAGGAAACACCTCTGTTTTACCATTTTAAATTCTATTTATGCTCCTTTTCTTTCATTTATGGAGTTCTGGTTCTCCTTTGGTCTCCTAAAAGCGCCTTTTCATACTGCTGGACAGCTTTCCTGGCTTCTTACTGCATCCCACCTTCCATCTGAGCCAGAGTGCTTGCCTCTTTGCCCCCAGCGTCTGACCCATGTAGATGATAGGCAAGCAGGATTCAGGGAGATGGGGCCCAGCTGGAATTATGAATAAACTAAAACGGAGCTACACCAGAAAACTGTAGTAGAGAGGCACCAAGATAACATCTCATACCCCCCCCGAGACTCCACTGACCTGTCCTTCTTGACTTTCAAAATGATTCGTGGGACCCCATGGTGTCCCCCACCCCCTTCCCTTTTTCAGGAAAGTTCAGAGCTGTCAGTGCTTTGGGGAGCCCCAGGTAATAAAAGAGGAAATGGGAGAGTGCAGAATACAGGAGGGATGTTAGGAGCCCCAGACAAGGGTGACATATATGTTTTTTAAGAAGAGATCTAAAAAGTGAGCCTGCCTATGAGGTGCAGAAATATCGGAAGGCTATTGGGGTCTGCAGAAAAGGTTTTCCAGCAACAGTAGAGAGGTTATGTGATTGCACATTGAGTAACACAGGACAGTAGTTCATAGAGGAAGTGGCTGACCAGGCGTGCTAGACACTACACTAAACCCACTGCAAAAAATGACTTGACAAACTTGTCCTCTGGAAACAGAAAGTTGATGGACAGATTTACCCATGCTTTCAGTTTCAGATAATGCGCTAGGTTTGTAATGGAATAAATTATCCAAGTTTAATTAAGCAGTGTATTCTTACAAATTGAGTGTTTGTTTTTCAATAATCCCTGCCTATTGTGAGTTAAGATCCTACAGTGAATGAATATACAGTGCATAGGAGACTGAAGTGTTCTGACGAAACTGCAGCTGCTGTTGTGCCAAAGCACTGTAATGGCTTCTTACATGTCTAGGGATAATAGTGGATTGAGCAATATGCTGTCAGTCAACAGGCTGGGGCCCACAATCAGATTAAAAGTAGAACCAATTATGGAAAAAGGGAAAATTAATTCAAGCAGGTTTTCATCAAGCCATACTTACGCAAAAGGAAAGTACACAGATGACTTCTCTGCTGGTGTTTAGACATGCTGGTAGAGTGTTTTTTTTTTTTTTTTTTTTTTTTTTGTTGTTGGTTTGTTTTTGTTTTTTTCTTTCTTACACACATACTACAAATTGCATAGTTTTTTTTCCCCAACCCTAGTTCTTCAGCATATAATTGATTACTGCCCTAAGGCTGCATTTGGTCAATAATTATCTCTGATATTATGCGAGCTAATTTACTGTACTTGATTTCATACTTTGTGTAATCTTATGTAATCCATTACTGTAAATACGATCCCTTCCCTCGAAAAAATCCAGGGTGAGAATTTTTTGGTAACTTTTTATATATATATATATATATATATATATATTTTTTTTTTAATTACTAAAATACAGACAATAGCAGCCATGCTGTCCACAGTGGGTGCTATCTATACATGAGATGTTAAAGTCAAGTACATCTGATGGGTAGCATTCATAATCAACACCTCCCCATAAAATAGCATTCAGTATCTAAATAAGCAGACCACAAAGCAGAAGATGAACTTCTAAGTCAGACCTTGGTTAAATTAAATACATTGTTTTAACACATTCATACTTATCCCTCCATTCAAGTTGCTTGTTTACAGTTCATTTTATTCAATATATACCACCTGAAACCATAATGAATTCTAAAAAGATAATACTTGCAATCTCTCATTCAAAATTAAGTATTTATAGAGTGTTATTGCTAACGCTAACCAGGCAAAACTGCAAGTAAAAAATGTGTTCCAATTTTGTCTGTATGTTGCTTTCATTGTTGGGAGTCCCTCCACTGCTTTGCCAGCATGGACAGTTTTTATGCTTTGAGTGAGTTTGTGATTCTCCCCCAACATGCTTCTTTGTCGTATTGGACTCTGAGAAAAGCACAAGTTGGTACATCGCTTGGGGGTGGGGTGGGGAGGGAATGCAAGATCTGACCTTTAGCTGGTGCCAGCAACTGAAACTCTGCCCCAGTTTTGAGTCCATCTTTCTAGAATGAAATGCACTTTCTCCGGCGTTTCTAAGTACAAAAAGCAAAGTCCAGAAAAACACTGAAGCAATGACACTTGTAAGTTAAAGTTACTTTGATCCTGGAAAGCTTAAGAATCGGATCCCTATCTAATTCAGAGGCAAGTGAGATGCATGTAGTCACTTTTGGTTCCTGGTCATCGTAATGTTTTTCTGAACTGGCAGCTTAGTAATACTCTGTTATAGTGTCCCTTTAGGAACCCTAAAGGCTTTAACAAGAAAAGATAGATTATCAGACAGCAAGTCATACACAGAGTCAAACTTGTCTTTGACAAGGTCCCATTCAGAGTCAAGTTCAAGTGGCAAGCCAACGATCCTAACATTTTTGAACTGGGTCTGCTGTTCTATCAGCTCAAGTCCCAGTTTATGCTGTAATTCTTTCATCAAACCACGGCTTGTCATTTCTACCGCTTTGATCTTCTCTGAAACAAGGGCAGCATTCAGTATATTTGTCAGCTTTTGTTTAATGAAAGATACGCTTTCTCTATTTTGTTACTGTGTGCTTTGCTGTGTTGCTGCTGTTGGTATGGGTGCTGCATGTCGCAGCTGAAGTTTTCTGTCAGCCGCATACATCGGGCCAGACCCATCTGTTAGTGATGGCTCCACTTCGGCTGTTAATTTAACCAAAGTGTGTTTTATAGTCAGCTGGCTGGAGAATTTATTGGCCTCGTTAACTGTTTGCTCCAGATTGTTAGGTGTCCTTCCTGATTCTATTCAGCGACCACTATTGTAGGTGCTCTGCAAAATGGAAATCTGTTCCAGCAGCTTATAGGCCCCACATCAACTATCATATTACGCAACAAGATAGGAACAAGGGTGCAGGGCAATTCCAGACCTAGAAGACTACTATTTGGCATCCCAGCTGCGCACTGCTCACTGCCCTCCTTTGGTCCGTGCCAGAATATCAGGCCAATTGGAAAGTGATGGAGCTGCAGGAGGAGGGTGGTGCACCTCTGGGGATGATGGTCATGGGCCCTCCATTTCAAACTAGGAACGAAGACCTCACTCTGATGTCAGTCCGCAACACTCTGGTCACATATAGATTATGGGAGAAGTACAACCTGGTGCCGGTACTTTGGCCCTTGCAGTGGTTCACTTGGAGTGATTCTTTTTTACCCTCCAAAATGGATCTAACACTCAAAAGGTGGGCAAGACGGGGACTGTTCTATACAGGTCAGCTGATGACTGGTGGGGGAGTGACTGACTTACAGACACTCGAGAGTCCTTCCAGTTGAGCCAGGCAGACCATTTTTGCTACCTACAACTTAGAACGTACATCTTGGGCTTACTGGGACCCTGTGCGCCCCCCATTGATTGAGACATTGCAAGCCATCATGAGATAGAAAATTTCAGATGGCCATATATAAAACCCTAAGAGTCTCCACACTGATTGTATTACTCCAATGAAGAGTAAGTGGGAACAGGAAGCTGGAACACATCTCACAACAGAAGACTGGGACCGGGTATTGTACTATAGCCAGTAAAACATCTCTCTCTCCTGTATGGCAAGGATTTGAATGGAAGCTCAGGACACATTATTCTTACACCCCTGTAATATAAAGTAAGTAGAGACCAGACCGCTCTGAGGCCTGCTGGAGGACGTGCTCTGAACCTAGAGCCCACCACTCCCATATATTTTGGCAGTGCCCTGTACTGCAGACTTAGTGGCAACGAGTATGGCCTTGATTCATGAACTGTTATTCATTACATCCTCCTTGTCCTTAGCAAATATGATCCTGGGCCTGCCACCACTGGAGAATAGAGGCCCTGACCAGATATACTTGTGGAAAATTCTCCTCGCAGCTGCCTAATAAGGCAATCACCCAAAAGTGGGTCGCAGAGGACCCCCGGAGTTCCAAAATTGTCTGGCTATCATACAAGACATCCAGTCAATGGAAGAAATGACATACAGAGTTAATTTAAGATCTAACACTTTAAGCCGGCCCGATGGTGCTGAGAGTTGAGGTGCTGGACGCCACACCTCTCGACACGCTGGTGACCTGGACTCACCAAAATATCTCTTCTTGGGACCCCCGGGGGTCTCTTCTTCCCTATGGCATGCATCCTTGTCTTTTGCCACATGTATGTCTGTCAATGCCACCTTTCTGGTGCCCAGAACCAAGACCTTGCTAGCCCAGAGGTCCTTCCATTACCGAGCCCCTGCTTGGTTCAACTCCCTTCCACCCTGCATCACAGACATTGCCAAAATTGGTCCCTTCAAAATCACCCTCCGGAACCATCTCTTCAATGCTCGTTGCTGTAGATGCACCTAATTACTCCCAGTGTGGGATCCTCCTGTCAGGCCTCCCTGACTTGACAACGTCCGGCCGGACAGCCTATCGTTTCCTCCTCCTCCCTCCCTCCACTCCCCACCCCTACCTCCACCCTCTCCAAGTATTATCTAGGTATGTCCAGGGCTGTACCCACAATGTAACCCTTGGATGCCTTGTATTTGACTGTAACCTATTGTAAGTAACATTATTATGTAAGCTATGTCTACTCTACGTTTAATGTTCTGCATCTGTATGGTTCTCACCGTTGTAACCACACTACATAACTGTCTACCCGCCCTGCGACGAGGTGCCTTTGTAAATGAGTCCATGACTCAAAGGTTGGAAATCTGACTTTTCTAATAAATAAATAAAATAAATAAATTGAACAGGTCACAGATTTTCAAATATTTAGGCCTCACCCAGGACAGTACACTCTTCTGCGAGTTTCACACTTCTGTCATGATAAAAAAGCAGGTGGGGGCTCTTTATAGATTGAATTCCTTTTTAGTTCCTTCAACTAGACTACTGCTCCCAGAGTGTGTTGCTTCCCGTTATTGATCATGGAATTTTTTTATTGTATGGCGTGGGAGGGTGTGCTTTCCTGGGTCAGTACTCTGTATATACAATCAAACTGCCAGATTTGCTGCCCAGCTGCCATATTGCACACATCATTGTAGTTTGTTGTTGAATTTTGTTGACCGGTAAGCCCACTGGGCCTAAAGTCCCTTTTCAGGAGCCAGAGAAAGTGCAGATGGTAAGCAATTGAATTTCAACCAGATTAAGCTGTTGGTGGTATTTTTAGTGAATGGGAAATTTGGCCAGGACACGGGGAAATTCTACTCTTTCGATAAGTGCCATGGGATCTTTAACATCCACCTGAACTACCACCAATCCAGGCAGATGGGACCTCAGTTTAACGTCTCATCCGAAAGACGTTTGTACAGTACTTTTCACTGGCCTTCTCTGGAGTAAAGATTCTGTGTGCAATTTGGAACCTTAACTAGGGGAAACATCATGGGCAAAGTACCTAGATTATGTCATTCCGCTTTTCAGAGTCAAAATTGTTCTGTTTCGACGTATTCAGTTTTACGTAATTTTTTTGTATTTCCACTATGAGAACAATTTTTGGTTAGAAACCACTGTTGTATAAAGTTTCTCATTTCTACAATTAATGTACCGTCATACCTGGGAGTGATGATCACTAGTGACCTGAAGCACTCCATGCAGTGCAAGAAAGCAGCAGCAAAGGCAAACAAGATGCTGGAATGCATAGCTAGGGGGATCAGTAGTAGGAGGGAGGAGCATATACTGCCCTTGTACAGATCACTGGTAAAGCCGTATCTAGAATATGGAGTTCAGTACTGGTGCCCACACCTCAAAAAGGACATTAACCTGCTGGTGAAGGTCCAGAGAAGGGCTACAAAGATAATAGTGGGTCAGCAGGGTAAGGCATACGAGGAGAGGTTGAGGGCACTGAACATGCACTCCCTGTAAGACATGAGAGAAAGAGGGGACATGATTGGGACCTTCAAGTACTTGAAAGGAATAAAAAAGGTTGACAAGGAGAGTCTCTTTAAGCTGAGTGGCAACCATAACACAAGAGGGCACAGTCTTAAGCTGGAGGGTGGGAGGTTTAGGAGGGAGGTCAGGAAGCACTTCTTCACAGAGAGGGTGGTGGACAGTTGGACTGCACTGCCAGAAGAGGTCATCTCATTGAAGACAGTGGGCAGCTTTAAGAGGGGCTGGGATAGGCATAGGAGGAACGTAAGGATCACGGGCAGGGAGGATGGGAGGAGTGGGGAGGGCTGGAACATTAACTCAAGCTGTGGACCCTGCAATACGAGCTGACTTGATAGACCAAATGGCCTTCTTCTGCTGGCTTGTTCATATACCTAACTAGTACTGTGACCCGCATTCCTATTTTTAAGTGTCGATCAAGTCAAATTGCTTTTCATTGCATGTTTTGTTTTTTTGTCGTAGATCTTGTTGAAGCAGGTGCTAAGGCCTCCTGGGCTGGGGTTCTAGGGCTAACTCTGGGCTTCCTCTGGCCACCAGGGCATGTAGCTGATCGAAAGTATTTCTCTAAAGGACGAATTTGGTGTGAAGTTTATTTCTCCAAAGATTTACTAAAACAATCCTTGCATTTCTGTGACATCAAGGTAAGCTTAAATATTTGCAAAATTCAACGTTACAGAGGATCTGAAAGCATCCAAAGAACACAACAGATGTGTGTCTGCTTCAGGCGGACATCTTTTTCCCCTCAATATTTTCTTTATACAGTTTATGCTCCTTGTCTGCCCCCAACTTTCCCATTCTAAGTACCCCAAGACCTGTCACCTCAGTATCACTAATACGACCTCTGCCTGGTCGCGGGTGCAGAGCTTGCAAGGGGTCGGTCTTCATCCGCAGCCAGAGGTGTTTTGCCTCCATTTTTCTCCCTTCCCATTGCTGGGGTGCACATGCAGAACATGCATTCGTGGATGCGTGCGCACCTCTGCAGAAGCCCCGCAGCACTTTCCCTTCCATGGCACCCACAGTCCTGCACTACTCTCAGGCCTCTGCCTGGAGGGCGGTCATTCGGCAGTAGCGCACCGGTCCTCTCTCCTTGGGAGAGGAGAGCTGTCCTCTGGACGCTCAATCCTCTCTTCCCCTACTAACCCCCTGCGGGCCATTCTCATTCCTGTACACTGGTCACTGGCGTGGCATCTGGCACCTCAACCGTCCGCGCCACTGGGTCGGCCCCTCCAACATTTTTCTTTATGTGCAAGATGCATCACCGTGAGTTACAGTAAGGCTCCTTTGTTTTGGGGGGTAGGGTTAAAGCAGCACTGCAATAAAATTTTGCAACAAAATTTACTGTAACCCCGGACCCCTGCCTTTTTGCAAATGACAGGTGGCATGCTGTTGAAGCTGACAGCAGTACCTGGTGGGGACTGGGTTCGGGGAGGACTAAGTTGCTCGGTACAGGGGGCCTAAGTTTGGCTACTCTGCACAGGGGCACCCAAGTAAATCCGAACACAGGAAGCAATAACTGTAATGTCCAGAACCAGGAATGGGATTCTACAGTGTAGCTTTTATTCATATCGAAACTGAACAAACAAAGCATAGACGGACCCCCACGGGGCTATATTCCTGGTAATGTGGATTAGAGACAACAGAACACTTCTTCACATTTCCAGCCCTCGGGCTGTGAACCCACCAGGCACACAGCTCGGACTTGCACGCAGCTTTGCGTACACAGCCCGACTTGTACACTACTTGGGTTTTCCCCACTGGCTCGGCTCCCCGACGACCACTTGATCTGCAGTCCATTATGGGAATGAACCAGTTTTCCTATTGGCGGCTCCCCAAACCACGTTAGAGCCTTCGACTCCTAGAGGGAATTTTCCTTCCAGTCCCACGTCTGGGTACTTCCCTCATCACTGGCCAAGTGCATGAGGCAAAGTAGAAATCTACAGAGCAAATCTGTAGAGGTGGACCTGGTTACTAAAGATGGGGGGGTCTCCCACCTCCAGCTCCCACAATCCATACCCGGCCATTTCTCTGGGAAACTAAACAACTCTTTTTGAAAGCTTGGCAATGTAGATTGCTGGGTAGACTTATGTCACTTTTTACTGTACATGTCGACTTCCCCTATGTGCTGGACTTGAACATACTTTTACTTTTGGCTAAGCCTATTACTCTAGGCCTCCCACTACTTCAGTAGTCCAATCCCCACTATAACACAAGTCCAGGGTGAAACATGGGCCCTTTAGGAAGAGCAGAACTCACCCTCCGGTTGCAGGTGCCCCGCAGGCGAATCACGAAATCTTCTTGTTTCCCATACTCTTGGACAAAATAAGGCAGCTTTTTCAGTAGCAGTAGCAGGGGATTGCCCCTGGAAATGCAGGCAAAACCTTCCTGCCCCATCCCCTGAGGGATGGGGCACAGAGACCCGAATCAGTGGTCTCCACCACTTTAAAAATAGCTCACTGTCTCTCTCTCTAGGTGGAAACACACACCTTTTCCCTGAATGTAGCCCTATGTCAGGGCTGAGGCTCCAAGAGCCTAGCACAGAGCTGCTGTGCTCATCTCTCAGCAAGCTCCAAACTCCAACTGACCACAGACTACTGTTCAAACCTCCCAACATTCTACTCAAACTCCCTTCTGTGGATTCCATTGTGGCTGTTGCAGCTGCGATAGTTCTATGGTGATGTCATCCCTCAGTCTCAGCTGAGACTGAGAACAGAGTGAGACAGTGTGAAATCCATTTAACTGGAGTTTCACAAGCTGCCTTCCCTGCCTACCACTAGGTCTTACTGGGATTCTAGTAACCCCGAGTAATAAGGGGGTTACACTACCCTACCTTTTTTCACTGTAAGATTCCAAGCATCTTCCAGTTCTATTTGGTGGTACAATTTTATAATTCATCCAAAATTTTAGCATTTTATAAATGTTTTAATTTTTTTCAAGAAAAAGAATGTCACCACATTTGGCTTAGAAATATTGTAAATCTGGTAAGAGTGAAGAGCAATAATGACGTGCAGTATAGGAGGTGCCTAGAAAAGTAGACTTGACAGATATGCTAATAATTTTAATTAATTGCAGGGTATTAAATTATACAAAAAAATTGGCTAGCAGTTTTACGCGTGAAAGTGCTAATCACCTGTGAAAATGCATAGCACTAGACAGAGACTGATTAGCAAAATTAAAAAGAGTAGTTTGTCATGTCTGCTGTGACATGAACTCATTCAAAAAATGGTTAGCAGTGTACTGCTGCGCATTTCTGGTTTCGTTACCCCGTTTTGCATAGCGTGTTGCTGTGCTACACCAGCTATTTTATGCCCTGAATTGTAGCTGAAACTAGTTTTTGTGGAGAGACTTCTCTCGTTACACTGCTGCTTTAAATGTGAACGTTCTGTTAAAAAAGGTACCAATATTAGATCACAGAAAACCAAGTGTTGACATAAAACAACAAACCTTAAACAGACCTGAAATGTAATATCCTTTTTAAAAATGATTCTTTTTCATTGCCTTTCTGAATGGAGTCACAGCAATCACAAAAGTTTAATGTGTTCACAAATCAGTTTATAGAAAACAATCTACACTAGTTAGTAATTATAAAAAAATTAAATCATGGTTAGAGCGAGGTGAGAACTTGTATCCTTTACACACCCTTGGTAAGTAGGCCTTTTTTTTTTTTTGTTGTTTTTTTGTTCTTTTGTTTTTAAACCACGAGCTTTGCTCTTGTGGTTTAAATGGTATCACACACAATAAGTGGTTAAAAAAAAAAAAATTACACAACCCTATTGGAGCCTTTCCTTGGAGTCCATCTGAATTTACTTAATCCTTTAATCATAATCCTCAGTATAGAGATCTCTCGCTCTCTTTTTTTCTTTCTTTCTGTTTTTATAGAGGTGCTATCATGTCCCTATAGTTAGGGTTGAGTAGGCTGTTTAATGTTAAACCCCGATTTTGTTTCCTCTTCTCACTTTAATAACTTCATTTAATGAAATGGCACAATATTTGGCATGCGCATGTGGCCAGGCTATCAATCTGAAGACTAGTTTTGCTCATATATATTAGTGCACCAGTTAGGGTTCAATTTAAACACCATAAAAGTAGGGAAATGTATCATTTAGGTTTCCAACCCTAACTCCCCACCCCCTAAGCAGGTTAGATTAGAGGGAGGCTGATTAAGGGGTAATGTGAGGAAGTTATTTTTCTCATAAAGGGTGGTGGATGCATGGAATGGCCTACCTCAAGAAGTGGTTGATATGAATACAGTGCAGGGCTTCAAACATGCATGGAATAGGAATAAGGGAGCAATACAGATAAGTATGAATAGATAGGTCATTGACAGAGCAAAGGCCAATGGCACATTCATAAGGTAAAAAAAGAAATGGGCAGACTGGATGGGCCTTGTGGTCCTTATCTGCTGTCAACATATGTTTCTATGTTTTTAAGCAGCAAAAGGGGGGAAGGGGGGGGTTCTGTCTCTGGTGTGTTGGTAAATCAATGGTGGGGTCGGTCTTGGGGTTGTCAACCCTAATGCTAGCCCTGTTCCTGAACAGTGTCAGATGTGACCACATTTCTTTATACAGGGCCTGCAAGGCCTTAAATGAAGCAAGCTACAATTAGACTGTTGGCAGTATGTGACGAGACATACTTCTCTACCTTTGAAGATTATCACTGTGAGAGACTGACTTGGATGTGTACCTTGCGCTTCAGAGAGGAAGCTGTGGATTGGGGCAGGAGCGGTGAGCATTAGAGTCTGCAGCTCAATGAAGACCCCATCACTGATTCACTAAGACTCTGGAAACCCAAAACTCTATAATGTTTTGTTTCCCTTTTCTGCTTTTGGGGGGTGGAGGTGGGCAGTTAGGTTTGGAAAGCCTAACACATTTCCCTACTTTTGTGCAGTTAGGGTTAGACTTAACTGGTGCATTAATATATGAGAAAAACTAGCACAGGAAATGCACAGTGGTCCCTCCAGTGTGTGTGTGTGTGTGTGTGTGTGTGTGTGTGTGTGTGTGTGTGTGTGTGTGTGTGTGCATTTATAGTGTATGTGTATGTGGATATATTATAGCTGCACAGTAGTGCAGCTATAGTTAGGGTTGCCCAGCCACTTCTATGTTAAACCCCAAATTTTGCACTTTAATAACTTTGCAACCATGTGACAGATTTGCCTGAAATGTTGGATGCCTGGTGTGGCACCATAGATCTCTGGATCTGGCAAGTTGCGTGACGGCCTGAAGAGCGGTTGCAGAGTGCCAAAAAAAGTACAAAAACAGAGGTTTTGTGCTTCTTTGCTCGGGGCTACAACCCAAACGATTTGTCTTTCTGGTCTGAAATCTTCAGGTAAGATGCAGTCTGGGTCACTGGTGTGCCTTTTGAAGATTGGTGAAAAAATATTAATCCGTTCAAAAGGTATTCAGAGTTTAAATTTTCCTATTATAGTCGGTGGGAAAAAATACACGTGCCTTGTGAAAGCTGCTGCCAGTACATTTTACTGTTGCAAATGGCCCTCTTACTGTCGTGCTGCTGCCATCTTGTTTCAGTCAGTGGTAAAGAAAAATGTCTGTAATTCAAATTCTGCCCCTAGGTTTTTATCACTTAACATTTTACTCCTCCTTCGTAGCGGAGCGGGCCCCAACGACAGACTGCACCCTGACCCCTGGACCAGGTCTGGCATACGCCAAGTGTGCCAGACACATACAGGTCCCCAAGGAAATTAATGGGACAGCTCCTCCCTCCCGGGGCCTTGACCGGGAACCAAGTGACAACGCCTCTTGTGTCTGAGGGCTCAGGGCTCAGCCATAAGCCTCTGCGGTCGCCCCACAATTTTTCACCATTACTTACCCCTTGGGAGCCGGATGTGCAATGACGTCTGCTGCACCTTGTGTGCAGACGTTCACCGCGCTCCCTTCCCTCTGAATGCATGCCACTAACAGTGTGCCCAGCCTCTGCTAGGCACCATTGCAGTGCGCAACATACACTGTACCCACCCCAGAGGAAGAGGAGCGGTCTTGGGACACTCAATCCTTCCTCTCCCCTGCCAGCCCCCCGGCGCCCTGAGTCCATTCCTGAACCTGGGTCATGGCGTGGCACGGCGTCCAGCGCCTCAACCCTGAGCACCACTGGACCGACTTCTACTACCCCTAGGTAAACGCAGACAGTTGTGTTTACTTAAACAGGCCCGATGAACACAATGGTGCCATCATTTTTTTTTTTTTTTTCTAGGATCCCTAGAAATACCTTTTTTTTTTTTTTTAAATTGGGTCCCCTGTAGTGTTGCAAATCACGACTCTGTCGCAGCTGTACTGTCACGATTTACAACACTACTGCACCAAAAAATACAATTTCTTTTGTCACGCCACTGCACCAAAACGGTTAGGGCTTTTTGGCTGAAATTTGCAGGGTGGCAAGCCCTGACCCCAGGGATCTGCCTTTTAGTGGTTTGGTTTTAAAAAAAAAAAAAAAAAAAAAAACCTGTTACAAAGTTACAGCGCTCTGAAGTTGAGATATTTCCCATAGGCTAACATTGTGGTGCCTTTTGGTGCCTGTATCTCGAGAGCGATTCGAGATGCAGATATTTTTTGTGCTACAGGTGAACTAAGCTTGCGTGGAGGGTTCGAAGTCATGATTACAACTGCAGTCGAATTTTTTTTCATAGTTGCTGCATTACACAAAAAATGGAAAACGTGAAGGGAGCCTCCCACAAACACATACCAGTTATATTACACTTTCTCGAAAAGAAGGGAAATGCATTGCAAAAAAATTTTAATGCATCAGTTAGGGGTGATAGCACAGTGACAAAAATATGGAAAAGTGATGTAAGGGTTACCACCCCACCCACCCTCCACACACAACAGACTGGGTGTGCCGTGGGGTCGTCAGGCCCAACTCTCACCCTATTCTCCTATACTGGTGCATGTCAGATTGCTTACACGTGGAATGCGGTGAGAGTTGGGCCTGACGACCCCATGGCACACCCCGACGTCTGTTGGTGTGTGGAGGGGGGCGGGTGGTAACCCTAGCCTCACATTTCCATACTTTTGTTGCTGTGCTATCAACCATAACTGATGCATTAACCAAGTTTTCTGCAATGAATATATAATATATTGGTGTGGTTAGGGTTGAGTAGGCACTTAAGTGTTAAACTCAAACATTTGCACTTTAATAACTTTGCAACCGTTCATTGGATTTGCATGCACTTTTGCGTGCACTGTCACCCAGGGTAGATCTGTGGAAGTGGCAAGTTACATTCCAGTCAGATGTGCGGTTTCTGAGTTCCGGAGAGGTGAAAAAAACATTTTGTAGGGATGTGGATATGTCGTTCTATCCACACTTATAGGCAGTGTCCTTTCCCTTTAAGATGTGCTGGAATGTCTTCAAGTTGGCTCTTCCCACCCACCCGGGTGGTAACTCCCTTGGCTGCACCCCATGATGCCAGATGATCTTCCTCTCCACTGGAAGAAGCAGGTTCCCTCCTTACCGCTCCCGCGTTGAGTAGGCCCTAGCACTCAAATTCTTCAGAATTACTTCCAAACCAACTCTCACAAGTTTCATCTTCTACTCAATCTTCCATTGGGACCGTGATGGACGATATGTCTGCACCCGGGTTCTGCTGGTGCCCTTGTGTGCAGAAGGTGTCCAGGACTGACCCACATGCCATGTATGTCTACTGCCTGTGGCACAATCACCAAGCCTGCAACTTTTGCCACTTTTTTCATTCTACTGTTCTGGAGGACCGTCTTGCCTGCCTGAAACTGGGTTGCCTGGCACAACGGAACCCACTGGTCAAATCCAAGGATACCCATTGGGTGGTCTCTGCGGCAACGGAGTCCGCTGAGCAACTTGCAACCTTTGAAGAGGAGGCAGCCCATTCCTCCTCTGCTTCTGCCTTTGCGCCGCTTCAGCTGAGCTGGGCTTTTAAAGGCTCCTTTAAGGAATTGTGCCAGTCCCTGTTGACCTTCAGTAAGGAACCCACCAGAAAATCTGAATCTAATAAGTCTAAGAAAGAAAAGACTGTTCGTTGATCATGGGATCGAGAGCGCTGTCAGTCGGGGGCCTCAGATTCCTGCGCTTCTCTGGATTTGACTTCGGTCGAGTCCTTTGCCTTGGCCTCTGGCTCCGCGATAACACCGTTGAGTCCGTCGGCCAAGGGGCTGGTAGATGTCCCAGCTGAGATTTTTCTCGAGGCGACCGACCAGTTGTCGATCGAAGAGGCTGATACTTCCTTATCTAGGACCTCCGGTCCTGATGCTGACCGTTTGAGGGACGGATCAGTCCACTGGCTACTTCTGGTCCCTGACCTTGACGTGGAGGAGCCTCGTACATACGGGAAATTGATTTATGTAATCTGGACCAAAGACCTAAATTATCAATTTATATTTTGAGGAACTCTCTGATTCCCATGCTTCTGAAAAAATTGTTTGAAATCCACTTTAGTCTTCCCACCATTTTCTGCTGTTCTTTCGTATGCTTCACTAAGCGAACACGGGGCTGCAAACGGTTCCCTCCATTTGATCTGGATCTCTTCCCTCTCTAACACTGATGTATTTAATCTCCAAAATTGTGAGTCTATTTATTGAGCTGGCCCAGTCCTACAGTGGCACACAACTGCAAAGTGATGATGATTCCACTTCCACAGTTTTTGCCATTTCCACTATGAAAGCAGCAGAGGTGAACAAGAAATCAATCCTGGAAGCTAAAGCCCCTTTGTAAAAGTAGGAGCAGAATTTTTAACAAGACCTACACACCCGTCTAGCAAACCTGCTGTAGATATGTCTTAAAGCGACAGAATCAAAATATAAGTTTTGAGATCTTCTCTTCCCCCCCAAAATGATTTAAAGCTAGTCCACATTTAAAATCTCCCCCAAGTATCACCAATTTTCTAGTATGGAAGTATGGCCCGGTGCCGCCAAATAAGGCTACTCTGGCTGATTTGTTTGTGGAGCATAGACATTAATGAGTTGGATACTCCTGCCTCCCTGCACCACATCCAGTAAGAAGGCCCTTCCTGGTACTGTTTCCACCACTCTGGTTACCTATAAAAAAGAGTTTTAAAAGAGGGTACAGGATCGGGGAGGGGGGGTTGTTGGTGCCTCAACCCCCTCATCCAGTACCTCCAAATTTGTAGCCACAACTTCCTCCACCTGAGGAGTAATCAAAGAGGTTGGCTGCTGACCCCTCTCAAATTTCTGAGCAGATGCCTTAGCAGACCCCTCTGCCTGTCCTTTTGTAATCAAGAATTCTTGATCTAGGCCCTCTGTCCTATTATGTGAGGCCCATGGGCACTGTCTATATGAGTGTCCCTGTTCCTCACACAAATTACATTTAAATGGGTTAGGGCACTGTGCACTTATATGCCCATATTCAAAACAATGATTACATCTGGTGGCATCGCAGGCAGCACTTAAATGGTTTCTAGTTTCATATGTATGACGGGTGCATGGTTGACCTAGGTAAAACAGCATCCCTGTATCTTTTCCTAGAAAAAAGCTGCCCGGGAGATGGCAAGTTCTGGTGCTAATCTGATGCAGTTTTTCTTTAAACTTCCAAACCCCTCTCCAAATCTGCTCAGTCAGTTATAGCCTAAACCCTTTGTTTCAACCAGTACAGAGTGTCAGAAATGTGAATTCCTGCTGGCCCGGTGGCGCTGAGGGTTGAGGTGCTGGACGCCACACCTCGTGCCACGCTGGCGACCTGGGTTCGGGAACGGACTCGGGTTGCCGGGGGTTGGAGGAGGATCGAGCATCCCAACGGATGCTCCAACGGATGCTCTCCTCCTCCAAGGGTGGGTTCCAGGGGTGCTATATGCACCCGATGCTCAGGGCAGTGGAAACACGGGCACGGGCAAAAAGCGACCAAAACCGGGAGGGAGGGGCGTCGAGGAGCGCCGGACAGCGGTGTGCGTCCAGCGCGCTGTCTGTCTGGGCGTCAGTCCTACGTGCCCGGCGTCCTCGAGAGGGCAGTGGGAGGAAAGCGGAAAAAAACCCTCAGTGGTCCTAGATGAAGGCGCTCCACCAGGACCACAGACCCAGAACAGACCCCAATGTGCAGAAGGAGGGAGGAGAGAGGCACTCTAGGGGCAGATCCTGGTAAGTGGCGTAAGGGGGATGAGCAGTCTAAAGGAGTGGACACTGGGGTAAAAAGGAGGATAAAGAGGAGGGTTTAATTTAAAAAAAAAAAAGAGATGTGAACTCCTTTGTTAACAAAACAGAATCCTGGTTCCTGGGTCTTTTACACCTGTCTCCCCTTCCCCCCTCTCTGCTCACCCCCTACCCTCTCTTCATCCCTTTTGGCCCTTCCCTTGACATAGCTTCCTCTCTGCTCACCCCCCACCTCTATCCATCCCTTATACCCACCTCCCTTGACAGACATGTCCTGGCTGCTACCTCCACAGGTCTCGCACTTGAATGTTCAGGGTTCACCAAGCTCATCTTCCCCCTCCCTCCCACCTCCTATCCCCTTTCACCCCCGTACTCACCCTTCTTTGACAATGCCTCATTTGGCTACCACCTCCCCACTTCTTGCACTTAGTAATTGGTTCTACCTGACAACAGTTCTATCTGGAAATACGTAGATCTGTTCAAAATTGTTGATTAGTTTTGCATATCTATTTTTCAGAACCTTTATCCATTCTGAGTCATTGTAACTGCCTTCCTTGTCATACTCCTGTACTTTATGTGGTGTGTGTTGTGTGTTGAAACTTGTCACTTTTGTAACTATGTACTTTTTGTAATTTCGTACGCAGGATGGCATCGAAAATAGGCTCACCCTAATGCCTTATACTGAAGAAACATACAAATGAAATGGAAAAAATGAAATGTTATGTTGTGTTTAGCGCCGCCGGCCCGGTGGCGCTGAGGGTTGAGGTGCTGGATGCCACACCTCGCGCCATGTCGGCGACCTGAGTTCGGGAGCGAGCTGGGGTCGGCAGGAGAGGGTAAGAGATCGAGCGTCTGGAGGACAGCTCTCTCTCTTCCCTGAGGAGGGTTCCGGGGACTTGGCACTGCAGCAGCACCTGTCTGCTGGCGGGATAGCGCTAGCAAGCAGTGACAGCATGGCTAGGGGGTGGAGTTCGGCAGGCAGCGGCATTTCGTGCCCAGCCGCAATTGCACGTCCAAACTCTATGGGGCAAAACAAGGACGGAAAATCCCCTTCCCTTGGGGATAGGTGAAAGCACTGCTGTCCGGTCCACACTCCCAAGGCTGGTTGCTCTCTGCTCATATGTCTATCCACCCCAGCCCAGCACTCTACACTTCAGATAGAGTGCCCTGGGTGGATAGGGCATCCCTTCCCTGTGAGGGTTCAGATCAGGGGGTTTTGCTGGGCCGGAGTGAGGAGTTAGGTGAGCTTCACAGCAGGAGGTAGAGACCAGGAGTAAGCAGATGCTGGAGAGAGTTCCCTTTGGGATGGTGCAGAAATAGTCTACAAAATAAAAAATGTTGTGTTTTGCGTCTGTTTGACTTGGAGCCTTTGTAAAAGAGCATTTCGGGCTCAAAGGTTGTAACTCTGAATCTGAAATAATAAAAATAAAAGAAACGTAGTTGTTTTAATGGGAGGCTTAGACAGGAGATAGCTATACATGGTGACCACTATGATGAACGTTTCAAGTCATCATACTGTAACCAGTATCTCTCTCTAAAAGATTTTAATGTTTTGAAATGAATATCATATGTTTTACTTGACACATGGATCATAGCATACAATTCGGCCGCAAAAAAAAAACATGGATTCTTTTAAAGGAAAGCTGTGCAAAACACTGTTTCCAATTCCCAGGACTGCAAAAACACCTGTTTAGCACTACCTGTATGTGGTCACAAGCCTCCAGCTAAGCTTTCAGCATTAATTTTCCCCCGTTTCTGTGCTTCTGAGCTCTGCGCTGAAGCTGCCATTTGGACACTGCCACCGCACCGGAAGACAGAGTGTGCACTCTGTTCAGCAGTTTCCTTCCTGCGCGGTGCTAGAACGCTCGTTCGTGATGAACTGGGCAAATTTTTACAGAGGAAAATGAACTTGTCTGGCATGTACTACTGATTTAAGTGAACATTTAGAAGTAAGCCCCGTTGAAAATGGAGCATGGTAACTGGTTAAATTTTGTAGTTGAAAGTTGAAGTTCTGAGTTCAGACATGCGCATTAGCGCCTGGCACTGCGCATATCTGGGCTCAAATTCAACTTTCAGCTTAAAGTAACGGTTATCATTCTCCATTTTCAGCAAGCGTACTAGCGTTCACTTAAATCGGTATCGCAGGGCTGAACCATTTTCCTCCATAAAAATAGCCCGGTTAAATCGCAAAACGAACACTGCTTTACACGGGAAGAAACTGCTGAATGAAGCTGCTGATGTTCTGGTGCGATGGCAGCTCAAATAACGCTTCAGCGCGAAACTCAGGCTGAAAGCGAACAATGAAATGCTGAAGGTTGCTGGGCTCTGGGCAACAAATGATGCTAAGCAGTATTTCTGCAGCCCTGAAATTGAAGCAATGTTTGCAACTTTCACTAAAGGTTTATGACATACTCCATCTGGAGGAAATTCCAGCTATGCGTTGGGACATACTTCTCTACCTTTGAAGACTGTATCGCTGTGGGGATTGCCTTGCATTTTGTACCATATGCTTCAGACCAGAGGCTATAGGTTAGGGAGGGGTGAGCATTAGAGTTCACAACCCCAAGAGGGCGACCCCATGACTGAAGACCCCCAAACCGTAATGTTTTCCTTTTCTGCTTTTTTTTTTTTTTGGGGGCGCGTGAGAACCCTTAACGCCACTTTTCTTTACTTTTGCGGTGTTAAGTTGAATCCTAACTGGCAGATTTAATGCTATTTTTTTTTTTTTTTTTTACTGTGTGTGTGTGTGTGTGTGTGTGTGTGTGTGAAACTATCACAGGAAACAACACTCAATGGCCCCTCTAGTGTTATATATTTATAATTGCTGTTGAAATGTTAGTCACTAGGCAAAAGCTTAAGTAGCTGGAGTAGATGCACTTTAGATAAAAATGGTCCTGTTCCATGTAAATGAACATATCAATAAAGAAAAAAGAATACAAATGCAGAAAATCTTTTTTTTAAGCTTATGTCTAAATATTTAGTTTATTCATCGTTGTCCCAAAAGTCAGAAACTCATAGGGTATTTAGGCCAAGATTTTCACAAAAATTACTGAGGTCATAGATTAAGGGCTCTTGACTTACCACTCATATCTGCACTTGTATGTACAGTACATTCCACTTGTATGCACATCAAATGTATGCACATTTCGGTTATATGCATAAAAATGTGGGGCGGCAGCGCAGGTGGGTGGAAGGGGCTGAGCTGGCATCACGGTGTGCGTGCCATCCACATGCACGAACATCTGTGTGCTGGGGCCTCGGGTGAAAGAGGGAGAAAAAACACCTACACAAATACTATAAAATGTGTATATAGAGAAGAAAAAAAAAAGGCATGTCCCAATCCTGCATACTGAATGATAAAAAAAATGTGCTTGTACGCGCACTAAATTTCGGTTGTATTCGCACTTCCCCCTCAGAGGCTCTGCAGACATTAATACTATCAGTCACATATTAAACGAGTGCTAAATGTGCTGCCATTGGTTAAATATGTGTAAGTTTGTTAGTTTCAACCCATCTTGTCACAGCAAGCAACCATGAAGAAAATAAATAGCTTAAACAGCTCCGAGTATGCAACATTTGTTGAACTGGCATGTTTTCAATGAGTCTGATTCATTAAGTAAAAGTGAGAGAGTGTATTTTACTGAGTGGCTCGCTCCGTTGATTTCAGTAGAGTTTCAGTTGTATGCCATTTTGGATGTATGCACAAAAATGGGATGTCCCAAGCACGTGCAAACATCAGGAAATGACTGTAGTTAATTCCCATAAGCAAATCCAGAGACTTCTTGTAAGTGGCAGCCACTTTAGTCCAGATATTCCTAGACGTAGATGTCATGGAGTTTCTGTTAAGTCGGTTGGTCAAAACAGATTGGTATTGTCAAACCAAGGGGTTAGAGCTCAGACTTTAACTGAGAGATCACACCACAGCCACTTACTCGCTTTGTGAACTTCAGCAAGCTACTTAAAGAGCTAGCAAAACAAAAAAAAGACTGGAAAATGTTACAAATGTTGAGTGGTCAGTTGAAACTTTTTATTTCTGAAGTGTTTTTTTTTTTTCTTATCTAGTTCTGTAACCTCACTGCCTCAGGTGTCAGCATGACTTAACTGGTAGCACATCTGCCTCTGGGCAAGAAGGCCATGGGTTCTCATCTCACTCCAGGATTAGGGTCATACCATAGATGCTGGTTAACTTCTTTTTAATGTAGCCTTTTTCCCACCTAATATTTTACTTTTAGTACTTGGCAGTTGTGGAACCCTGTGACATCAGTTGAGCAGGAGATCTGCACCGAAAGCTTCAGTGTAGGCTTTAGCTCAGTTGATGTCACTGGGTTCCTGAACGTGTAAGTAATTAAAAAAAAAAAAAATGAATATTGACCAGCCTAGTGATATGTGGGGGTTTGAAGCTCTGGCAACCTAGGTTTGGGAACTGACATGGGACGATCAACTGGTAGAGGTAGGACTGAATGTCTCATGACAGCTCTTCTCCCTTGGGGAAGGGAAGTTCCTGTATCCCACTGCTTGACTGCCACCTGTCAGAGGCCAAGATCAGTGATGGTAGGGGCTGGGCGTCAGCAGATGCAGCACACACTCACTCGTCATTGCACACACAATGCCCTGGGAGGGGAAACTAAAAACCTACAGGATGAAAATGCCACGTCCCACTCGACACATTTTGGAGGCAACGTATGATCCTATGGGGCAGGCCACCTGCCTTTCAGGGCTCCAAGTTGTGGATAATCTATAGATCCTTGAGATGGGTCAGTGTTTTGGGGGGAGATGCCACTGGAACTGGGGATATCAGGAGAGAAAATGTGTATGAAAAAAATGGATATTGAACAGAAGAAATGACATATCCCTTCTCCTCTGTTGCAGATACCAGGACCCCTCCCAGGTAGTACTCTGTCTTGTAATTCTTGGCTCAAGTGTGCATAACTTTGCCCTTCTTGGCATTGAAGCCAAGCTGTTAGATCCTGGACCACAAATCGGGCTGTTTCAGATTGTCCTGTAGGTGCTGTGTCCCCTTGGCTGTGTCCACCCTCCTACAAGCTTGGTGTCCTCCATGAAGAGGCATATTTTGCCCCTAATGCCATCCCCACAGTCCTTGATGTGAAGACATTAAACACCGGTCCCAGCACTGAACACTGCGGGACCTCACTTGCGACCTCTCTGGTGCTAGATAACTCTACCCCATCACCACCTTCTGGGTCCCATTCCTCAGACAGTTTTCTACCCATTTGGTCAACTTCTCCCCAGCCCAGAGATCTGCCAACTTCTTGATCAACCTCTTGTGGGGTACAGAGTCAAAGGCCTTGCTGAAGTCCAGATAAAGGATGTTCATTGCTTGGGACTCTGTCTACTGCTTTAATGACCCAGTCAAAGAAGTCAGATTCCCTCCCATAATCTTCTGCTGCCTCACATCCTAGAGACCATACTCCTGTAGATATTCTACCAACCTTTCTTTAAGTATGGTCTCAATGAGCTTGCTTACGATTAAGGTCAGACTGACCGGTCTGTAATTCCCTAGGTCATCTTTGGGACCGCTGCTGTGGAGGGGCACCACCACCACATGTGACGTTCTGCAGTACCACGCCAGACTCCAGTGAACTATTGAACAGGCCCACCAGTGGTCCTGCAAGCTCCTCTCCCAGTTTCCTCAGTACCTTTGGGTGTATGCTGTCCAGGCCTGGTGATTTGTCCACCTTCAGTGCTAGCAGCTCCTCTCTCACTCTATCCTCTACTATCACTGCATCCATGCTCCCCTTCCCCTTACTCCTCTTCTCCCCCCTGTAGGCACTGGTCCATCTTTCTCCTTGGTGAAGACGGAACAGAAATATTCGTTCAGTACTTCTGCTTTTCCATGTTCTTCTCCTCCCACTCTTCCCCTTTCCGAAGCCTAACAATCCCGTCCTTTTTGTCTCTTTTCTCACTTATATAGCAAAAAAAAGGCCTTCTCCCCCTTCTTAATTTCCTCCGCTGTCTGCAGTTCTTTCTGTGCCTTAGTCCGCCGGACTACCTTACTTGCCACACTAGCTAACTTTAGTTAAGTCTCCCTATCCACCTCACTTTGGACTTTCTGAATTTCCTGTGGGCTAATCTCTTTTCCCTTACTGCTTGAGCAGCCCTAGAACTGAACCAGCTGGGTGCTTTGGCCCTTGAATTCCTCCCCTGAGCCTAATGCACTCCTTTGTGTCAACTCTCAATCCCTCTTTAATGATGGACCACCTTTGGTCCACACCCATAGCTGCTCAGTACTCTCCCTGGTCATGCCTGAAACTAGGCATTCTACATCTAGCACATTTATCAAGTAAATGGCTAAATAAATAGTTAGCAAATTGTCATATAGCAAGAGGCCAACAAGGCACTGTAAGTTGTCTTTAGGGGGTTTTAAAATAACAAGTGTAAGTCTGTGGAAAGCAATAAAAATGAAAACATTCCGCTCTCCACTCCAGGAAAAAATGCCCAAAACAATCCAAGGATAAGCTCACTTATTTTTTCTGGCCCGAGTTTCATTCAGTGTTTATGTTGTGCAAGGATGACTGCGCCTTAAGTAGAAGACCATTAAATAAGTGGTTTAGAACTACTGCAATAGAAGGCACATGAATGTTGTGGTGGGATTTTGTTTTTTTCTGAGGGTGGAGGGTGGGGTATTTGGCCAGTTAAGTCGGAAGGTTTTCGCAATTTCTGGACACATTTTCCTGCGTTAGGAATATTTATTTTTTGTAAGCCAACCAAAACATAGATCCATTACTGTGCTACTGAATCTGCCTACTTAGAGCAGTTTGTAGGAGCCATTACTCTCCTCAAATGAGTCGCCAACCATTGGGTTTACATCTGCTGCAACAATTGGAGGCAGCTGTGATGACTGTTCCATTTCATTTTATTTCCTCATAAAGGTTTTTATCCTTCAGGGCTGGTTGGTCCGCTGTTCAGCTGTGTCCCAGTGTGCCATCAGCTATCCTTCTGGGGGGGCTCCCTGGATTACCCGAGAAGGCAGGGCCGGGGAACTGTTCTTCTTCTCCCCGGTCTCTCATCAGAGGGCAAGTCCTTCGATCAGAAGGGCAGGCCATGGCACCTCTGGTGGGGCTTCATGTAGCCTGGTCCCCTCCATTTCTCCACATACTTTTTACTCTTGGCCCAGAGCTGCGGTATGGCAAAGAAGTGCATGCGCATAGAGGCACACGTGCTCTGGAACCCAGACGTCCAGCTGCGCTTCCTCCTCTGATAGTCAGCGCTACCTCCAGGCCTTCATCTGGTGCAGTCAAGAGCCAGGAGGTTGAACCACCCCTGCCTGGGAGAGGAGAGCTGCATGTTGGTCACTCGATCCTTCTCCCATCCCTGCTCCCCAGAAGTCCCTGGCAACCTGACCCTGTTCCTGAACTCATGTTGCTGGCATTGCATAAGGTAAGGCACTTTGCAGTGCCTCAGTCCTCTGCACTAACAGACAGCTATATATATGCCCCTGCCATCCATGGTTCCTGCATCTAATCCCCATGTCAGTGGATCTGCCACTCAGATTTCCACTCAACTCTAACCTTCTTCACCAAGGGTCCATAAGTCATCCGAATCTCCACTGTCTCACTCTCAGCCTGGAGATTGAGAGGGATACTCCAGAACACTTAGGATATTCACTGGAGGTAATAGAGATGATGGCGATGCACTCCAGACATCAGTCATCTTCAAATGTGTACTACAGAATGTCACAGAAGTTTTTATTCTGGCTCTGATCCAGGAATACAGACAATCAAACTGTCTCCTTACCATTTCTACTTCAAGAAAGCTTTCGATAAAGGGTTGCAACATTAAGTGTGCAAGTTTCTGCCTTGGGCACATTACTTTTGTTGGAATCTGGTTGCTTGCTGGTCTCCCACCTTCATGTCAGACGATTGTTATGAGGGGTGACCTTGAAACGTCTGCTGCAAAAGTCTGTTGTTCATCCATGACTCTTCAGTCTGGTCCTTAAGCCCCTTTTGTGCAATTAGGAGAGGCTTCCCTTCTCCATCTTACGATGAAAGTAACCTTCCTTGCTGCTGTTACATTGGCTAGAAGAATCTGTGAGATTGGTACACTGTCTTCCAAAGAGCCTTACACTGTTTTCCATCATGACTTTGTCATGCACTGACCCGGGTTTCTTGCCAAAAGGTGGCGTCCGCATTCCATTGTAGTCAAGAGCTGATCTTTCTGTCCCTCTGCCCTAAACACACAAATGACAAGGAAAAAGAATGTCATACCCTGGATCCTAGACGTCCCTTAAAGCTGTATCTCAAGCGAACACAGCCGCCGTGCAAGACTTCAAGTCTTCTGGTCCTCACATCTGGTCAGAATCGAGGCAAGAAGGCATCTAAGGACTCTCATTGCCAGGTGGATTAAATCAGTCATCATACTCTCTTACAGACGGGCTTAAATTCTGTCACTGTGTCGATCAAAAGCTCACTCAACCTGGGCTGTGGCCATTTCTTGGGCAGAACTCTGGGCCGTCTCAACAGCTGACATTTGCAGGACTGCCACCTGAACTTTTCTGCACACGTTTCTGAACTTCTTTAAGTTGGATGTAGCCACTTCTCTAGCAGCCTCTTTCGGCCATAGAGCGTTAGAGGCCGTCACTGATATTTAGCATTCTGGCCATCTTACTTCTCACTTTGAGCTGCACTAGTCTCACTGCTGTTGTATGTTCCAGTGGTTAAAGAAAGAGCTCTGTGACCAGCACAAGGAGGGAGAAATCAGAATTTAAATACCTGTAAATGTTCTTTCTCCAGGCAACAGTCCAGCAGTCTGTCCAAGCGAAGTGGTGGTGCGGGAACGGGCAGCTAGCCCAGCAACGAGCTACAGTGACAAAATCCAGCATGGGGGGGTGGGATCACAGTTCGGGTACAAGTATAAGTAAACTATTGTAGAGTTTATTTAGAACTCATCAGATCGGAGGACTACAATGCCCCAGCACTTCAATCGCTGCTGGCCCTCATCAGGGGGCATGTTCATACTAGGAATTGTAAATAAACTCTGCAGTAGTTCACTTGAAGTTGTATCCAGATTGTAATTTTTTTCCTGAGTGCTGGATTTTGTTGCTGAATTTTTTTTTTTTTCTTGATTTGCTGGTTGCTGAGCTGCATCCCACCCTCACATCTTAACATAGTTGACCACTGAATCCCCATATTTCTAGGAACATGGATATGTTGTTCAATCCACACAGTCTGGCAGGTTCCTTGCTGCTTTAAATCTTGCTGGAAGGTCTTTAAGCTGGCTCCTCCCACTCACCGGGGTGGTAAAACCCTTGGCTCCGCCCCGTGATGCCAGATCTTCCTTGCCGCTTGGAAGCTCAGGTTCCCTCCTTAGCGCTCTGCGTTTTAGGCGTAGATCCACACTCTTAGGAATTTCCGAAACTTATTTTAAAATTTACAAGACTTTGGTCTTCGTCTTCCCTCACGGCTGCGATGGACAAATCAACTCCCAGCTTCCGTCAGTGCCCGTGTGGGCAGAAGATGTCCCAGACCGATCCACACTCCACGTCGTCGTCTACCTGGGGCTTGCACGACTTCACGAGCTTGCGAATTGTAAGTCCTTTTTGGCTTCGGTCTTGGAGGACTGCGCTGCCGGACTTCTTCTCGGGCAACCCAAAAAACAGTATCCGCCGGTCAAGTCTAAGGAGGCCCGTTGGGCAGTGTCCGCGGTGGCGGCTCTGCGGAACAGTTGGAGCAATTGATTGCCCTCAAGGAGGAGGCAGCCCAGGCCGCTTCTTCTTCCTCCTCGGCCGTGGCATTTATCCCTCTCTCTTTGGGCACCTCCTACACGGCTTCATTTAAGGAGCTTTGCCAGTCCCTCTCCACCAAGGGAGAAGGGCCATCGGGACATTCCAGTCGGTCCAAGAAGAAGGACTCTAAGGGCAAGTCCCACCGTCGACGTTCATGGGAGCGGGAGAAATTCCCTTCACCGGGCTGTCGACCCTCTACTTCGGTCGAGGTTACGGCTGCAGCCATTAGCTTCCCGGTGCCCCCGTCGGGTCAGCCAGCCGAGACATCCGTTGACGCAGTTGAGATTTTTCTCAACCCGTCTGACGGTTTGTCGACTAGAGAAGCCGACAACCCTACTTCACTGGTTCCCCTGGTGGAAACCGAGGACTTGCCTGTGCCTCCTGTGCCGGAGTCCCCGGTTAAGGTCCCAGCTCCGAGGGAGGAGTGGGTTTCATCCGTCCCCTCTCTGACCCACCCTCGGAACCCCCGAAGGTCTCGGTCCTCTTCCAGGTCCAGCCGGTCCCGCTGACGTCGGCGGTCTGTCTCGGCACCATGGAAAACGGCGTCGCCGCTCATCCTCGTCGTCCTCTTCGGAGGATAGGCTCCGGCACACAAGTATTTAATGTGGCAGCAGCTCTTATTGTCCGGGAATAAGCCGACTCCGTCGCCTTCTCCGGCCATTAAGTGGCTGTCACCAGAGCGGCCGAAACAACCCCTTGTAGTGCTCGAGGAGCCGACCCTGGCACCGGTTGTTCGGCTGAAGCTGGCTGCTCCACCCATTGTGGTGGAACCTCCGCCTCCACAACCGAAGACTGGGTCCCCGACCAAGTATCCTCGGTCGGGTCAGGGCTTGCCCCACTGGTTGTCTGTCACCCTCACTTCCGATCGACCTCGGCAGGTGGAGGGTGGCTCAGGCACCCGGCAGCTGTTTGCAGACTCCTTGGAGTCTGACGACTCCTCCCTGTTCTCCAGGCCGCTTGACCTGGAGTCTGCGGGGGGCCAGTTGGTGTATGAGAGCCCATCCTTGTTTTTAAGTTTGCTTCGCTCATCTCGGAGTCCACGGGAATGCAGCTCGAGCCCGTTTCAAATGGGCCAAGTATCCCTCACAGAGATACTTGGACCGAGGGATTCCCACGGAGGCCTTTCCTGTGGCGAAGCCATTGTTGCCCGGCCCTGGGTTATGGCAGTGTCCAGCATCTTGTCCGAGCCTTTGGCCGGGATGGCTCGAAGAGACGCAGTCCCACAGCTCCTCTCTGGTTTCTCGGGCACCCCTCTGCAGAGGGGCTAATGACTGATAGCGTTTTCCGGTGCTCCGGGAACACTCGGGACGTGGACAAACCGCCAGATAAGGAATCCAAAAAGCTGGATTACGTGGGGCGGAAGGTTTACGCTGCTTCCTTCCTAGGCCTTCGTCAGGCTAGCTCGGCCATTCTGATGGCACATTTCTCACGCCCTTATGGGTTCCCTGGATGAGGTGATTCCTCATCTCCCGGCTGACCTTCAGTCGACGGTCAAGCAGGTGCGGGATCATAGGTTATTCTTGTGCCCGATCAGTAGCGGCCGCAGTGGCCATGCACCACAGAGCTTGGCTGCGGATCTCCACCTTCACAGCAGACACCCAGCACGGGCTGGCAGACATTCCTTCCTGGGCACCGACTTGTTCAGGCTGGGGGTGGAAGGCCATCTCCAGAGGATAGAGAAGTCCAGTGCCACCTTGGACTCTGTCACGTCTACCGAGAAGGACAAAGGCCGCCAGCAGCAGCGTAAGCCCTTTCGCCCTTCTGCCCCTGTGGCACGTCCGGCCCAGCAGCACCAGGGCCAGCAGGCACACACTTGGCGCCCTAAGGCCAAGTCTGCCACTTTCTCCGGTAGGAAGCCTGGAAGCAAGGGTCCAGGAGGTCCCTCAGTGGGCCCTTCCTCCAAGCCTGCCTAGTGACGGGTTAAGGGGTGTCACCCCCAACCTCGTCACTCCTCTCCGGTTTCCCCTCGTGGGGGGGCGGCTCCACCACTTCCTTTCCGCCTGGTCTGCTATCACCACGGACCGCTGGGTGCTAGAAGTGGTAGGCAGGGGTCTGCCTCTGGAATTTCGAGCAGTTCCCTTCCTATCAAGCCATCGCCCCATAGGGGGCAATGGGTTCCGCAGCCTCTCTGTCGGCTCGTCAAGCCGTCATTGCCCTGCTCCTCCAGAAGGAGGTGATCAGCGAGGTGGCAGACCCTCCTCCAGACCCAGGGTTCGTGTCCAGGTACTTCCTGGTCCCAAAACGGATTGGGGGCTGGTGCCTCATTCTCAACCTGCATGACCTGAACAAGTTCCTAAGGCAGCGCACTTTCAGGATGGTCACTCTGGCTCAGATTATTCCATCCTTGGAACTAGGCGTGTGGTTTTGTTCTCTGGACCTTCAGGACACGTTCTTTCACGTCCCAATCCATCCGTCTCATCAGCGATTCCTCCGCTTCCGAGCAGAGGGATCGCTTTACGAGTTCCAGGCCATGCCCTTCGGCCTCTCTCCAGCTCCCAGGGTCTTCACCAAATGCATGGCAGTGGTGACAGCATTCCTGCGGTGCAGAGGGGTTCAGGTGTACCCTTACCTGTACGACTGGCTGATTGCAGCCCCCTCCAGGTTAGAGGTGGAGTAGTCCAGGGATCTGGCCCTCTGTGTCTGCTCTCAGACTGGCCTCTTCATCAACGAGGCCAAGTCGGAAATCGTGCCATTGCAGGTGATTCAGTTCATCGGGACTGAGCTCGACTCTCTTCGAGCCAGAGCCCGGCTCCCGGCGGACAGGGCCGAGGTCCTTTCCTCCTTTGCCCAATCATTTCTAGTTGGGCAATTGCACCCTGCCCGGGACTTCCTGCGCCTTCTGGGCCTCATGGTGGCCTGCACCAGCGTGGTCCATTGGGCCCGCTGGCGTATGTGTCCCATGCAATGGGGGCTGGCCCGCCAATGGTCACAGTGCTCTGGACCAGCCAGTGATGGTGACCCAGGAGATGTGGGACGGCCTACAGTGGTGGCTCGTTCCAGCTCATCTGCAGGAGGGTATCCCGTTTGTCCGCCCCGAGCCGACGGTCACTCAGACAACCGACGCCTCTCTGATGGGTTGGGGTGCCCATCTGGGCAAGCTCAGGGCCTACGGCCTCTGGTCCCCTCAGGAGTCTCTATGCCACATCAACCTGCTGGAGCTCCGGGCGGTGCATCTAGCCCTCACCGCCTTCACTCCATTTGTACAGGGTCAAGTGGTCCAGGTCCAGACGGACAACACCACGCCCATGTACTACCTCAACCGACAGGGCGGAATGTACTCCTTGCCTCTGTGCAAGGAGGCTCTCCGCACTTGGTCTCTCGTGATCAGCCTGGAGGCGGATCTCCTAGCCATCCATGTGGCAGGAGCCTCCAACAGTCTGGCCAATGCCCTCAGCCAGATAGGCGATGCATCTCACGAGTGGTCTGTCCTGCCGGAGATAGTACAAGATCTGTTCTCCCATCGGGGCACCACTCAGGTGGACCTGTTCGCCTCCAGGGAGAATGCAAAGGTGAGGCCGTTTCATGCCCACCCCCCTCAGCAGGGCTCGCTGCAGAGAGGATGCCTTCTTGAGGCCGTGGACCCCGGGACTCTTCTATGCCTACCCTCCATTTCCCTTGATCCACAAGGTGCTTCTCAAGGCAAAGAGGGACAAGGTGCAGGTGATTCTGCTAGCCCCAGACTGGTCCCACCAGTTCTGGTACCCAGATCTCCTCAGCATCGGCTCAAGGCTCCCGAGGCAGCTTCCAGCCCGCCCGGACCTGATCTCAGTCAACAAGGGGAAGGTTCTCCATCCGGACCTTCAATCCCTGCACCTCACAGCCTGGTTCCTGAGTGGCTAGAGTTCCAGGCCTTGGTTCTTTCCAACGAGGTCCTCAATGTCATTGAGGTGTCCCGTAAGGAGTCGACCAGAAAATGCTATGCCTTCAAATGGAAGAGATTCTCCATTTAGTGTCAGGACAAGGGGTTGGACCCTTCTTCCTGTTCCTTGGCTCGCATCCTGGACTACCTGTGGTCCCTTTCTCAGCTAGGGCTTCGGTCGACGACCCTTTAGGTGCACCTGGCAGCCATCTCTACTTACCGGGCGTGGGCCAGCAAGCAGTTGGTGGCACAGGAGAAGGTGGTCGGGTGCTTTTTCAAAGGCCTTGATCACATATCCCCTCCGGTGCGAGAATCTCCACCTCCGTGGGATCTACTGCTGGTATTGGCTAAGCTCATGGGCAAGCCATTCGAACCGATGCACAGGTGCGATATCTCCCACCTGTCATGGAAGACTGCCTTCTTGGTGGCTGTTACGTCAGCCAGAAGGATTGGAGAGCTCCAGGTGCTTTCCATCGAGTCTCCTTATCTGGTCTTCCACAGGGACAAGGTTGTCCTGCGCTCCCACCCGAAATTCCTTCCGAAGGTGGTGTTGGAGTTTCACATTAACCAGGTGTTGACTCTGCTGGTGTTCTACCCCAATCACACCTCGGAGGCCAAATATAGGCTCCATACTCTGGACCCTAGCTCACTCGCTCATTATAAGGAGTGGACGGCTGAAGTTCGGGGAGAGGTTCGCCAGCTGTTTGTCACCTATGCTGAATCCACACCTGGCAGACCTGCAGCCAAGTGGACGATAAGCAGGTGGGTCACCTCCTGCATAGATCCCTGCTATAGGTTGGCGGGCATGGAGCCTCCCAAAGGGATAAGAGCTTATTCTACCTGCCATGCCGCTGCTTCGGTGGCTGCTTCTAGAGATGTCCCTATCCAGGAAATCTGCAGGGCTGCTACCTGGAAGTCAGCACACACCTTTATTTCCCATTACCACATTGACCTTGAGTCACACCGGGATGCTGGTTTTGGGACCTCAGTTCTCCATTCCTTATTCCCTAAGTAGGGGGTGCGCACCTTGCCTCCCTCCTCCCGGAGAACTGCTAGGAGTCTGCCAGACAGTGTGGATTGAACAACATATCCACAGCCTAGAAATACAGAGTTACTCACCTGTAACAGGTGTTTAGGAGTGGTATATGTTGTTCATCCACACTCCACCCACCTCCTCCCCGGCTTCGCGCAACCTGGCTTCCAGCGGCTAGATCTGGCATCATGGGGTGGAGCTGAGGGTTTTACCACCCGGGCAGGTGGGAGGAGCCAGCTTGAAGACCTTCTGGAAAGATTTAAAGCGGCAAGGAACCTGCCAGACAGTGTGGATGAACAACATATACCACTCCTAGAACTCCTGTTACAGGTGAGTAACCTATATTTTCTGCTGTTCTGTAACATTTTGCTTCTAGTTTTAACCATAGGTGAATTGTCCAGTTTGCCGACTGGACTGTTTCTTCTTGCTTTGGAACTGATTGGCACAATCCACTGTGGTGGAGCCTGTGTCTCCTGTGCCAGAAATCTGCCTCCTGCCTCTACAGAAGTCTGGGAGGCAAGATCCCACTGATTAAAGAGCCGTGCTACCTGCAGTCGGAAAAAGTAAATTTCAATTTTACATAGATTACATTGATATATACAAAGCTTTTTGAAGACTGATGGTCCATTATAGTTTGCTATTATTATCAGTAGTACCCTGTTATATTATTTATAATTAAATGGTTATCCAAACTTGATTTAAAATCAGTCATATTTCTGCTTGAGACTACTTCAACTGGTAATCTGTTCCAAATCCTGACGACTCTTGTGTTGTAACAGTGCTTTCTCTTATTAGTGTTGTATTTTTCCCTACCTAGTTGTAAAGAATGAGCCCTTGTGGTGTATACTTGTTCCCTAAGAACCAGGCCTAATTGATCCCAAAGTGTAATATCTGATAGTGCTTTGAAGATGACACACATATCCCTCCTAAGCCTGCAGAACTCCAAAGAGTACAGCCCCAGTACCTCCAGTCTCTCCTCGTACGGTTTGCCCGATGCCTCCTTAATATAGCATGTTGCTTTTCTCTGGACCCTCTCGAGAGCTTTTATTTCACCCCTTCCACCGGGTGCCCAAAACTGGGCACAGTACTCAACATGTGGCCTCACCAGTGAAATGTAAAGTGGGAGCTGTACTTCCTTGGCCTTGCTTTTGATATGTCTGTTGATACAGTGCAAAATGCCACTAGCCTTCTGAATTACCTGGTTACAATGCATTTTAAAGTTAAGGTCATTACTGATTCTTATCCCCAGGTCCCTTTCATCCAGTACTATCTTCAAATCTATCCCTCTCAGTATGTATTTAAACTTCAAGTTGTGCTTACCCAAATGCATCACAGTGCATTTGTCTGTATTGAAGCTCAATTTATTTAGCTTGGCCCAATGTTCCAATTCACCTAATGCAGTTTGCAATATATATGCATCCTCCTTATTGTTAACCACTATCCCAATTCTGGTGTCGTCAGCAAATGTAGAATGACAGACTTTTGTACTGGTGTTCATGGACGTTAAACAAACATGGACCCAGCACAGAGCCCTGAGGTACCCCATTGGTCACCCCAGCCCTTTGACACATACCCTCTGCTTCCTGTTGGATAGCCGTAACTCTATCCATCGGGATAGATTTCCATAGACCCCATGCTCTATTAAGGCGTCAACCAGTTCCCCATGTGGGACTTTGTCAAACGCTTTAGCAAAGTCCAAAAAAATAACATCGGCAGAGTTCTTGTCGTCCAGTGCTTTGCTAACCTTGCCATAGAACTCTAAAAGATTTGTTTGGCACAGTCTTCCCTTGGTAAGCCCGTGTCGTGTTGGGTCCACTGCCCCTGTCTGGTGCAAAAATTCAGTAACGTGTTCCTTAATCATGCCCTCCGAAACTTTCCCCAGTACTGCAGTCAAGCTGGCTGGTCTGTAATTGCTCACTTCCTGTTTAGAACCCTTTTTATGTATTGGGTACTACCTCAGCCATCCTCCAAGCCTCCAGTACCTTGCAGTCTTTCTCTCTTTTCATGGATACAGAGGACAGTGCAGTAGAGCCATCTTTTTTCCAGTGGTAAATACCGAGGCAGGGGATGGTATGCTCACAAATTATTTGGATGCGTTCGTGAAAGGGTGGATACATTGCATTAAGTTTTGCAAGTACATCTTGGCCCAAGTGTGTTTTTTATTTGAGGTGGATAGGACAGTCTCCAAGGGTTGTGCTGAAGATGGGCCCAGACCACAGCAGACAACCTGGGTGTGCTGGGAATCATGTCTCCGATTATGTGATGGAGTTCTCTATGCTGCTCTCAGGGGAGCATTTACCCCGTTCTCCAGTATCAAAAATCACAAGACACCAAGCTGGGATCAGACGTGGATAATCTGTTCAGTGTTAAATTGATAATACTGCTGGTTCACCTCAAGACAGGCTTCTACTCTATTTTGTTGTCCTCCAGAGATTGGCGGGGGTGGGGGGTTCGCCTGATGCTGGACCTCAGGGTCTCAAATCGTTCGTCAGACCAGTCAGGTTCAAGATGTTATAATTCGGCTTGATTTCAGAAGGTTCAACCAGGGAATTCCTGGCTTCCAGTGATCTTTCGGGTGCGTGCCTTTGAATTTCCGTTGAGGACATCTCCCAGTACAGAGCCACACCTTTGAAACTGTAAGCTGGCTGCATGGGACCACTTAAAAAATTTGTCTGGCTTTTTGTCTACCCACACTGACGTCCATCAGCATTACGTATATAAAATGGGCGGCCACATAATTCTTCAGCTATTTCCCTGCTGTCAGCCGCTTGTAGGAAACACCTAGATTACAAAAAGACCAGTAAAGATGGAGCAAAAACGAAATGAGAACCAGTATAAAAAAACAGCTTCTGTGGGGGAAAAGAGCCTTTTTCAGCACAGTTCTTTGAGAAAACCAGTTACAAGTATTCCCCTTTAACAGACTATACTCAGTTTTGCAAACTGCATTTTGGAGGACACCTCAATATCAAGAAATAAATATTTACAACCATTTCATATCCATATATAGCAGTTTTTTTTTTATGTACCTGTTGCTGCTTTCATCATAGTCTCTTATTGTTGACCTCGGTCAGTTTTGGCAAGATGGGTTAGACCATGGTTAGAAATGTGTTTCACGACATGGAAGGAAACTGGAGGGATATCTTGTGACTCTTCGCTCATTTGCATATTATCCCCGTAGACCTAGTATAGGTCACTTGCATATGGTGGCATGAAAGCCCCTAGTACAACACATGATGTTCCCCCTGGTTGTTATATAATTATTTTTACTTAGTTTGTTAACCGAGTAAGGTGCACAAGACAAACATTTGCATATTTTCAGGCATGAACTGGGAGAATACAAACAGTGAATACAATGTAGAACGACAGCCTAGAAAAACGTTACAACAGGGTAGTATACAAGATATAAACAGGAATACAATCAACATTACATTATATATAAAGTGCATGAATATTATAGGCAACTGTTTTAACATAATACAAGGACTAGGAACAGGCGAATACTGCCAACATATACAGGATCTCTGTGGTGGGCATAAAGAGAAAGCAGCAACAAACAAATGTTTCCAAGTGTCTGGTTCATTGCATGGCAGACACCGGGTTACTTTAACAAGATACTGTTTGACAAAGAAATGTACCAGAAGTGTCTGAGAGGCAGAAAAAGCAGCGAGAAGCGCTAAAGTGCAAACGGAGGAAAGAATAGCTCAATCGGTTATATAAAAAAAAAAAAGGAGACAAAACCATTCTTTAGGTACATTAACGAGAGAAGGAAGGCAAAGGGGGAGTAGCTAAGCTTCGAGAAGCCAGGTAGGATATGGTGGAGGGAGACGTGGAGAAAGTGGTGATCCTGATCGAATATTTCTGTTCTGTCTTCACTGTGGAAGGGCATGGCAGGGCCCACAGCTAGACTTTAAAGGAACAAAGGATAATGAGGTAAACACCAATCTGTTCACAGAGGAGAGGGTCCTAGAAGAGCTTGCAAAGCTGAAAGTGGACAAAGCCATGGGTCCAGGCGGCATACATCCCAGGGTCCTAAGGGAATAGAGAATTGAACTGGCAGCCCCGTTCTGAGAGTCTCTAGACACACGAGTGGTTCCAGAGGACTGGAGAAGGGCAAATGTTGTCCCCCTTCCCAAGAGCAGTAGTGAAGAAGATACAGGGAACTACAGGCCAGTTAGTCTAACCTCTGTCGTCGGAAAGATAATGGAGACGCTCCTCAAGAATAGTGGAACACCTAGAAGCCATGTGATGTGCTTGACTAGCTAGCTGCTCTCCCTGCAGGCTCCTGATCGCATCCTCAACAATCCACGCTAATCGAGTTTAATACTGTATTCAATCTTCATCCGGACTCTAAGTTGCTCTCTACCTTGCTCTTCTGTGAAGAATCTGTTGCTTTTTACATTGCAATTGGCTTTACCATAGCCGTGATGGATGCAGAAATGAGAGCGGCCTTGCCAAGACATACACCCCCGGTCTCGCCTGAGAAGCAAGCGAAGAAGGCTAAGCAACATCCACAGTCCTCTTCCAAGCAAGTGGGTACCCTGCCGCACTCTATACCACTCATGGAGGAACGATTTTTGGAAGAGTTGCTACCTTTCAAAGAAACCCTGCAAGAAATAGCCTCCGACCTCAAGAATGTTAGAAGCGAACTAGGAGACTTAAAAATAAGGACCTCAGATACTGAAGCACGTACCTCTTCACTGGAGACTTGGAAAGACAAAACCGAACCAGAAGTTATTAAGCTGAAACAAATCGCTAAGTTGCAGTTAAAAACTGAGGCCTGGATATTCAAACTGCGCCATTCTGAGGCGCAAGCCCTTGCGCTGCTCAAAATAGTTGCGGGGGTGTGGCCGGTGATATTCAAGGAGTTGCGCTACGCGCAACCTTGGACATCACTCCCCAGCTCACAGTACTTCTGCGCATGGCGCAGTGAAACCGCGCCACCGCAAGTTGCCAGAGATGAGCATAAACTTGCCGTGGCGCAAGTACCATTGCGCATGCGCAAATGTCCGATATTCAAAAGGTGGCATGCAAATGGGGCCATAATTTATGCAAAGCGCAGGGGCCATTTGCATCTGTTGTATTCCACTTGCATGCCATTTGCATGTAGGTCGCCGATCGAGGACTTCGCCTGGCCACCCTGCCAGGCAGCGGCCGTCGGGGACGACGCCTAATGCAGCCGATTGCGGGCAGTACAGTACATGTAACCCCCACATATTCTGAAGCCCGATCCGCGGGCAGTACAGGTACAGGAAACACCACACACACACACACACACACACGTGCCCGAAGCCGATCGAGGGCATAGCGATGTATGAACCCCAGTGCCCGATCGCGGGCAGAATGTAACCCAACCCGAATATCTCCTGGTGGTCAGTGGACGTAAAGCCCGATCGCGGGCAGAATGTCACATCACAAACCCCCAAACATCTCCCTGGTGTCTAGTGTCCCCCCACCCTGAAGCCCCTCCACCGCTCCCCCGCAGCCGGCGGGCGGCATCATCCGCGCCCGCCCGCCTGCCGACTGATTATCCGGTAGGGCTGCGCCCATTGGTGCAGAGCTACAGCCAATGGCGTGTCATTCCTAAATCTGGACTGTCATATGCGGTATGGGCTGCACGCCATTGGCTGTAACTCTACGCAATAAGCGTGCAGCCAGACTAGTCGTCGGCGGCTGAGCGGCAGGCGATGGGATGCTGCCTCCGCCGGCCTGCGGGGAGAGGGGTGGAGGCTTCGTGGGTGGGGGGACACTAGACACCAGGGAGATGTTTGGGGGGAAGGTTTGTGATGTGGCATTCTGCCCGCGATCGGCTTTACGGTCCACTGGACCACCAGGGAGATATTCGGGTTGGGGGTTACATTCTGCCCGCGATCGGGCACTGGGGGTTCATACGTTATGCCCGCGATCGGGCTTACGTGCGTGTGTGTGTGTGTGTGTGTGTGTGTTTCCTGTACCTGTACTGCCCGCGATCGGGCTTCGGATATGTGGGAGGTTACATGTACCTGTACTGCCCGCGATCGGGCTGTGGGAGATGTGTGGCGGGGAGTCGTATTACTATGCCCGCGATCGGGCTGGTGGGGACACAGGGACCGAGTTGGGGGCCAGCCAGGGGTGGCAGCTGCTGTGTTCGCCCTGCAATGCAGCAGCTCACCTGTGGGTGGCCCTCAACCAAGCCTTTTTTTTTTTTTTTTTTTGGCTCAGGTTGTGCAGGCACAGGTTGGGGTTGCGCATGCACAACTCTGCACAACCCGACTGAATATCGGGTTGCGCAGGTTATGCATGGATCCTCCCTCCTGTTGAGCATGCATTCATTTGCATTGCTCTCTTGCGCAACCTGGTGCCAGTGGCGTGAACTGCCCCTCGCTGAATATCGCAGAATGGCGATTTTGACTTGGCGACAAGAACCCTGCGCCGCGAGAAGCGCAACCTTTTGAATATCCAGGCCTGAGGACCTGGAGGGACGAGGCCGGAGGAATAATATTCTAATTTTCGGCTTACCAGAAGGTGAAGAGGGCTCATCCACCATCCCCTTCATCCAAAAGCACCTAAGTGGTCGGTCCCTCTCCACATAATCCTAATTATCTTATCGAGCGAGCCCACCGGTCTTTGAGACCTAGACCTCCAGACTCCACTCCACCTCGCCCGATAATCATAAAACTACTTAACTACCTTGAGAAGCGGCATATCCTCCTTAAAACTCGAACTGCAAGCTATCCTTTGGGAAAATAAAAAACTGCGTATCACGCAAGACCTGCCTTTAAAGACCCGCCAGAAGAGAGCCACCTTTCACCCCATCGTAAACAAGCTGATAGCTGCCAGCATTAAGTTCTGTATGGCTTACCCGGCACGCCTGCAAATCCTGGTACAAGGCACCTGGCTTTCTTTTGAAACGGCCTCTCAAGCCCAAGCAGCGCTCATTGAAAAGATGCATTACTTTTCAAAAACCCCCTGAGCCTTCGCTTTCACCTGGGCTTTAATGATCTCCAAAGTTGTCTTCAGTGCTTACCTTGACTGCTGTCTTTTGATTTGTCTTGGCTGATGGGCGAGTCAGACTCCCGGTTCACCTCCAAGCTGATGCAGGTTAATTAGCCGAGATGGAAAGTGGTGATTCTCCTCGCATCCGGACCTGTTCCTTCCAGCTGGTGATTCCCAAAGACTGATTTCCTGAAGCACCAGTCCGTCCGATACAGGGATCCCCACCAGACTAAACCACCATCCATCAAGCCCAAGAGGGATACCCTGATTTTCCCATGCTGACTGTTACTTGCATTAGACCTGATTTTGTGTGTTTGCTGTAACATATGCACTACATATGGAGCTCTGGACATCTGGAGGCTGTCATGGTACAGTCAGACCTGGACATTGTGGCCATCACTGAAACCTGGTGTAATGATAACCATGACTGGGAGATGGCCATACCTGGCTACAACATATTCAGAAGAGACAGAGCAGGCAGGAAGGGAGGAGGAGTGGCACTGTATGTGAAAAATGACATAAGGGCCACAGAGATCCAGGAGGAACAAAATGGGGGAGAGATACTGTGGGTTAAGCTAGAAAGGAAAATGGGGCCAGCCATCCGCACAGGTGTGGTCTATAGACCACCAGCCCAGGAGGAAGAAACAGATAGGGAGCTGATGCTAGCCATCCAAGGATGGCAGACAAGAAGTGAGGTAGTACTGGTTGGAGACTTCAATATTCCAGACGTGGACTGGAGCATCCCAGCAGCAGCATCAACTAGGAGCAGATTTATCCTGGACTCCTTCAGGGTGCCTTCCTCAAGCAACTGGTCATGGAACCAACTCGGCAGAGCAATACTGGACCTTCTGCTCACAAACAGGGACAGTGTGATGGGGTAACAGTGGGGAGCACCTGGGTAACAGTGACCACCAGTCATTGTGGTTTGAAATCACAGAAAGAGCAGAACCAAACCACACAAAACACGTATCCTGGATTTTAGGGGGCAGACTTTGGGAAAATGGGAAATACTTGAAAGAGGCATTAAGGGAATGGGACAGGAATCAGGGGTTGAGGAACAGTGGGCAGTATTTAAAATGGGGATTATAAGAACAACAGAATTATGCATTAAGCAGGTTAGCAAGAGGAAAAGGAAGAGGAGACCATTATGGTTTTCCAAAGAGGTAGCAAAGAAAGTGAAAGCCAAAAAGATAGCATTCAGGCAATACAAAAAGACATAGGGAGAAGTACCAGGAGAAGCAAAGGGAGGCAGGGAAGTCTGTAAGGGAAGCCAAAGCTCAGACAGAAGAACACATTGCAAAATAAGTGGTTAAAGGGGACAAAACCTTTTACAGGTACATAAGTGAAAAAAGAAAGACAAAGGGAGGGATAGTGAGACTGAAGGGGGAGGATGGGAGTCGCGTGGAGGATGACAACAGTAAAGCTGACACATTGAACAGGTATTTCTGCTCAGTCTTTACTGAGGAAGAGGGGTAATGGGTCTGAAGGGGTACAAGGGTGAGAATGGTGCAGAAATGGACACAGAGTCCTTTACGAGAAAGGGTCCTGAAGGAACTGGAGTAATAAGAGTTGACAAAGCAATGGGGCCAGATGGGGTGCACCCAGGGTCCTTAAAGAACTAAGAGAGGTGGTGGCTGAACCTCTGGCTATCCTGTTTAGCCAATCACTGGAAACAGGGGAGGTACCCAAAGACTGGAGGACAGCAGATGTAGTCCCCTTATACAAAAGTGGGAACAAAGAGGAAGCAGGGAACTACAGACCAGTCAGCCTCACCTCGGTAGTGGGAAAGATCATGGAAGCACTTCTGAAGGAGAGATTGGTGGAACATCTGGTTGTCAATGGACTACAGGACCCAAGGCAGCACGTTTCACCAGGGGAGGTCATGTCAGACCAATCTCATTGAATTTTTGACTGGGTGACTAGGGAGGTGGATCGGGGAGGGCAGTGGACATGGCCTATCTGGACTTCAGCAAGGCCTTTGACACTGTGCCACATAGAAGACTATTACACAAACTGGGGAATATGGGTGTGGGCAGGACAGTAGTGTGGTGGGTAGGTAACTGGCTGGGTGGCAGGACACAAAGGGTGGTGGTAAATGGCTGTCACTCCACAGAGGGAAGAGTGACCAGTGGGGTACCACAGGGATCAGTGCTGGGACCTGTCCTATTCAACATCTTCATCAGTGACATTGTGCAGGATCTAGAAGGCAGAATTTCACTGTTCGCTGATGACACAAAGCTCTGTAACAGAGTAGATACACCAGAGGGTGTAGACAGAATGAGAAGGGACCTGCAGAAACTTGAAGAATGGTCAGGGGTTTGGCAGTTGAAATTCAATGCAAAGAAGTGCAAGATAATGCATATGGGGCACAAAACCCTGGCACAATATATCAGTTGGGGGTGAGGATATAGCATGCACCAAGCAGGAAAGGGATCTTGGGGTTGTCATCTCTGATGACCTCAAGGTAGGAAACAGTGTGACAAGGCATCAGGTAAAGCAAATAGGATGCTGGGATGTATAGGCAGGGCATCACCAGCAGGAAAAGGGAGGTCATAATTCCGCTATACAAGACACTAGTGAGGCCCACCTGGAGTACAGTGTACAGTTCTGGAGACCATACCTACGTAAGGACATAGACAGGTTAGAGAAGGTTCAGAGGAAGGCAACAAAGATGGTGCATGGATTGCATCACAAGTCCTATGAAGACAGGTTGAAGGAGCTGAACATGTACTCCTGGAGGAAGGGAGAGAGGGGATATGATAGAGACATACAAGTATCTTACAGGGAGAAGCAGAGTGCAGGAAAACACTATTTTTAAGCGAAAAAGATGTTCCAGGACTAGAGGGCATGGGATGAAGTTGGAGGAGGACGATTCAGAGGAAACATGAGAAGAATTTCTTCACAGAGCGGGTGGTGGACAAGTGGAACACCCCTGCCAGAGGAAGTGGTGGGGGCTGAAACAATCACGGGATTTAAGAATGCATGGGATAGACATAAAGGAATTCTAGAGGTCAGTGGTAAGGGGAAACAGACTTCTAGGAAAACAAACTGAACTTACAAGCTCAAATGGGCAGACTGGGTGGGCCATAGGCCCTTATCTGCCGACACTGTCTATGTATCTATGTACATGTCTGACCTCTACCCATTTAGGAGCTCGCCTAGTAAGGTCCCTATGTTTTTTCATTCCTTTACGCTACCTTTTTGCACTAATCCTGTGTCAACCCCATTAGTTTTCCCCTCCTGGTGTCTTCTGAAGTCCCAGTTGACTCAAATCTGTTTTGACTTGAATGGTAGCCTAATTCGTCGGTTTCTCCCGTTTCACATAAACTTGCAGATCTGAATGATGATATCGGACATCCGGATTTGGGTACAGGCCAGACAATATTACGATGTTACTTATAGTTCATATGTCATTGTAAACTCGATTGACATTTCATTTTCTACAAGTGTTGTTGGGGGGGATCGGGGGAAGGGGGTTCACAGCTGTGATGGTCAGCCTCGCATCCTGGATTGATGGGGGGTGAACCCTGGCTACCAGTTGGTCCCTGTGCCTACAGGTCTTCCTAATTACCCGTTTATTTCAAGATTTACTGAACTTTCCACTCACTCCATGGTTTTGGAGTTCTCAGGTCAGCCTTTTTATAGGTTATTTTCTCAGCTGCAGTTTCATTGTGGTTATTTGACTTTCATTGTTGTGGAACAGGTATCCAGGGTAAAAATGGGTCAGCCCACTACCGATCACACCACAGTGTCTCATAAGGGAGATGTGAGGGCTGTTGTACATAAGTTATTTTTGGGAGAAAGGGAGAGGGAGAGGGATGGGATCTTAGACATTGATATGGGAAGGGTATTGTTTTTTTGTTGGGTTCTGGGTGTTGAACTAAGGGGAAGGAAAGTGGGGACCACTAGTTGGGGGGAAGGGTTGCGCAAGAGTGAATCCTTCTTTCATGGCCTACGTATCTCTTCTTGGGATGCAGGAGCTACCGAGGATTAAATACCCCATTATTATATTTACTTGGAAGCTATGGCAGCCTTTAACTTCTGTTCTTGGAACATTAAAGGAGCGCAGTCTCCTATGAAACGGGCCAAGGTATTACTCCACTTGCATAAGCTCCACACTGATATTGCCTTTTTGCAGGAAATCCACCTGCCCTCTTCTCCGATCCTCCTCTTTCGGAGGTCCTGGGTGGGACAGGTTTTGGGGCTGGGCTGTATACACGCAAAAGAGGAGTTGCTATTCTTATTGCTCGGAAAATCCCCTTTTGACTATTGCAAGAGTGCTCGGATCCTAATGGCCATTTCATCCTTGTACGTGCCCTTTTAGGTCATTTAGAGGTAGTTTTAGGGGCCGTATATGGCCCTAACTCTGAAGACCCTGTTTTTTTTTTTGTCACCCTAATGGCGACTTTAGTTTCCTGGAGCTCTCTACCAATCATTTTGGGTGGTGATTGGAACCTGGTTCAGTGTAATGAGGCAGATAGACTAGGACCCTCCCGCCAGGCCCCGTCACCAAGTCAGGAACCCCTCATGGATCTCATCAGATCCGTTGGCCTGGTGGATCCATGGCGTAGCCTTAATCCCTCTGTAAAACAATTTTCTTTTCATTCTTTGCCACATAACACTTTTTCCAGAATTGATTATTTTTTAATGAGTGTGCATGTGCTTTGTGGGGTGATGTTGTTGTTATCCATCTAAAGTTGTTTCCGACCACCATCCTGTTTTTCTTCAATTGACCTTAAGCCTGTCCCTTTCCAGAGACAAGACATGGATTCTGAACAACCAGATACTTAAAGCTGAGGAATCACCACCTTTATGGCAGAAAATTACCCTCCTTCTTCTAGGCTTGACATGCTCTGGGGTGCTTTAAAGTGTGCCCTCAGGGGTGAAATTATCCGTCTCTCTACAAAACGTAAAATCCAAATTTCAGCTTCACTTTCCTCCTTACTCTCCAATATTAAACACTTGGAAGAACATGTTTCTTCCTCCTCCCCATAATCAGACTGCCAAAGACTAGAACAACTTAGACACCAGTACAACGTTTTATTAGGAGAAAAGGCAGAACATCTACTTTTACGCTCTAAAGTGAAATACTTTGATCAGGGAGGAAAAGCAGGGAAGTTACTAGTACTTCGTCTCAAATCACAAGCAGCGGACAAAATTGTCCCTTCGATTCATAGTGAATCTGGACAGCTCCTCACATCCCCCAGAGATATTGTCGATGCCTTTCGGAAATTCTATCAGCAGTTATATGCCCCTTCACCCTCCCTGTTCGATCACACACAATTTCATTCTTTCCTCCAAGATCTCTCGCTTCCTACCCTTTCACCTTCTCAACAGGCATTCTTGAAGGCCCCCTTAACCCTTACCGAAATTTCCACAGCAATAAATTCCCTGGCACCTGACAAGTCCCCGGGTCCCGATGGCTTTACCACACATTTTTACAAGGCATTTAAGGAGCAGATGGCTGCCACACTTCTCTCTACATACAATTATATTTTTGATAACGGCTTGTCGGATCTTTCACTGAATAGAGCCACCATTGTGGTGCTTCCTAAACCAGACAGAGACCCCACAATTCTCACTAATTATTGGCCAATTTCACTCATAAATGTTGACCTCAAGATTCTCTCTAAAGTTCTAGCAGACCGACTAGTGGCTGTATGAGAATCCCCTTCTTAGCCCAGAACAGGTTGGGTTTGTCAGAGGAAGGCACTCTGCAGATCATCTCCGCAAACTGGCTTATCTTCTCTCGGCATCCAGGGATCTGAATACCCAGGCGGTGCTGCTATCCCTGGATGCCGAGAGAGCTTTCAACAGTTTCCTGGGACTACCTTTTCACATTGTTACCCCTGTTCAGTATTCCCACCGAGTTTATAAACTGGGTAAAAGTACTGTATTCTCCCACAGCTCAGGTACTCTGTAATGGCATGTTATCGCATTCATTCTATCTACACCAAGGTACCAGACAGGGATGTCCACTATCCTCATTTTTATTCAACCTGTTTCTGGAGCCTCTTATCAGGAAGCTCAAATCAGCCCAACAAACTGTCGGTATCCCAATCCAGCACACAGATTACAGGCTCTCTGTCTATGCTGACGACATTCTCCTGCATTTGGATATCCAATTACAAACTTAACCTTAGTAAAACGGAAATTATGCCCCTTAATTATAGAACCCACCAAGCAGATGTAGCCCATTTGGGCCTGACCTGGAGGAAAGATAAACTTAAATATTTGGGCATTTTTCTCAGCACAGCTCCTAAAAAATTTAAACAATATAACTTAGATGCCATCGTCTCCCAAGTTAAAATCGACCTGGAGTGATGGTCTCTTCTTCCTTTCTCATTTTGGGCCAGACTCCACATTATAAAGATGAATGTCCTACCTCGACTTCTGTACCCCCCCCCTACAAATGTATAATTGGGCCTTACTTCAGGTCTGGTTTACACAGATAAATAGAATCCTAACGTCTTTTCTCTGGAGGGGAAGGGCTGCGCGTCGGGCACTTATCAAATTAATGAGAAGCAAACAGGATGGTGGTCTTCAAGTCCCCAATTTGTTTAGGTACTATCTTGCTTTTCATTTACATAAGATGTCCCATTGGATACGTCCAGCAGACAACAGATACGTTCCTTTATGGGTTGACCTAGAACATTCCCTTTGCTCCATGAAGGGCTTAGATTACAAAGCACTCCCCTTTCTATCCAGGGCAAAATTACCACACCTCTTACAGAACACGCCTCTTGGCTCCTCCCTAGTGACGCACTTTCAATTGTGCTCCCTCTTTAAAATATCCCCTTCTCAAGATATCCTGCAACCCCTTATGGGGAATCCAAACCTACAAATTGCAGGGCAGCCTCTGTCCAGGACTTTTGGCTAACGGTGGGGTCGAAACAGTTATGGACCTAACCGCAGATGGTAAATTACTGCCGTTTCATAAAGCTAGGGACCTTCACCGATGGACAAATGCACAATGCTTCAAATATTTCCAGATTCAGCACATGCTTACACGACATTTTGGGGCCGGGCAATGGCAAAGTCCCTTTAGTTCGATGATCCTTCCAATAATCTAATCCGCCCCCTCTCCCACTTAGTATCTTATTTTTACCATTCCCTACAGACCTTCCTAGCTGAAAATGAGGGCCCTCATATATACAGTTGGGACCAGGTTCTTCCTCCCATTAACTCATCCAGGAACTGGGCACTCATCTGGAAACGCTTATATCAACTCATAAAATGGAGCCGATACCATCTCATGCAATTTTTTATTCTCCATAATCTCTCTTACACCCCAATAAGACTTCATAAAATGGGTCGCCTTTCAAGTGACCTGTGCTCCAGATGTGTTCAAGAGCCGGGATCTTTATATCATATCCTCTGGACATGTCCTAAAGTCACCCCTTTCTGGAACTTAATTCAATCCCGATTAGACCCTGTCCTGGGCCTCTCAGGGGCATTTTCTCCAGAAATATGTATATAGGGGGCTTCCCATACTCCCTCATAGGCAATCAAAGGGCTCATATTGCTTTGATTTCAGCATGTGCAAAGAAAGTCATATTACGGCACTGGCTGGATCAAGATGTCCCTGGTTTCTTGGAATGGCACAGAGAGATACTATTTGTGCTTTAGGCAGAAAGGTTGGTAGCCAGCATGTCTGGCAAGTCTGCCGGATATAAGTGAATTTGGGAACCATTGCAGACCCTATTAACTTTACCATAGTAAGATTGTGCTCAGGCCTGACCCGCCCTACGGCAATGCTTCCTGAGCTCTATTTTTTTACATTACCCCTATGTCCTGCAACCTAATGCAACCCACTTGGTGTGGGCATGAAAGATTGCTTGATTCTCTTTACTCTTGCGTGGGGGGATGGTGGGGGAGTATGGGAGATATATCACTTTAAATATTTAACTTCATTGCAGAGGTAACTGTGTTTTGTGGTCTTAATTCAATTATAAGACAGTTTGGTTTTTACCTCCAGTATACTTACAGAATGACTCTAAGGTTTGTATGATATCATGTTCATTGGTCTTTGTATACCTTTACACACTCCTAAACTTAGTGTATTAAATATGGGAAAAAAAAAAGAAGCCATGGGGGTGTTGGATCCCAGGCAGCATGGGTTCACCACAGGACAGTCCTGTCAAACTAATCTAATAGATTTCTTTGATTGGGTGACAAAGGCAGTAGATGGGGGAGGAGGGCATAGATATTGCCTACCTAGATTTCAGCAAAAAGCTACGTAGCCTGGGGATGGGGCACAAGGTGGTAAACTGGATTGGAAACTGGTTAAGGGACAGAAAACAGAGGGTCGTGGTAAACTGAACCCCATCAGAGGAAAGAGAGGTGACCAGTGGGGTACCTCAAGGGTCAGTTCTGGGGTGGGTCCTCTTTAATGTCTTCATCAGTGACATTGCAGATGGGCTAGAGGGAAAGGTTTGCCTGATTGCAGATGACACCAAGATCTGCAACAGGGTGGATACCCTGGAGGGGGTGGAAAGGATGAGAAAGGACTTGGATCAGTTAGAGAAGTGGTCAGAGGCGTGGCAACTAAGGTTTAACACAAAGAAGTGCAAAATCATGCACATGGGGAGCAGGAACCCTGGAGCAAACTACAGGTTGGGGGGAGAGCTGTTGGCAGTTACTAAGGAGGAGAGGGGCTTGGGGTCATAATCACAGATGACCTGAAGGCCACAAAGCAGATGGCCTAGGCAGTGGGGAAGGCCACTGGGATGTTGGGGTGTATTGGAAGGGGACTCACAAGCCAAAGGAGGGAGGTAATAGTTTCACTGTACACGACCCTGGTGAGGCCTCATCTTGAGTACTGTGTTCAGTTCTGGAGGCCACAACTTTGTAAGGACATTGACAAAATAGAAACAATGCAGAGGAGGGAGACCAAAATGGTGAAGGGTCTGCATCACAAGCCTTTCAAGGAAAGAGTCAGAAACCTCAATTTGTACACGCTGGAACAAAGGAGGGAGAGAGAGAGGTGACAGGATAGAAGCATTCAGATACCTCAAGGGCATGAACAAGGTGAAAGGGGACAACATAATCCAGTTTAAAAGTAGTGCCAGAACAAGAGAACATGACATGAGACTGATGGGTGGCCGCATAAGGAGAAATGTCAGGAAGTTCTTTTTTACGGAGAGGGTGGTGGATGCATGGAGTAGCCTGCCCCAGGAAGTGGTGGCTTCCCGTACAGTGACAGGCTTCAAACATGCATGGGATAGGTATAAATTAATATTAGAGATAGGAAGAAAAAGCTTAAGCCAGTGACCAGATAGGGTCACTGGCCGCTTCGTCAGATCGCATAGACGGGCAGACTAGATGGGCCTTGCGGCCCTTATCTGCCGACAATATCTGTGTAGCTACACCTCGGACTACCAAAGAGTCTGCCAGTTAACGTTAACCAAATGGAGGAACAGCCTATCCTGGGTTACCTTACTCCCTCATTTTAGGAACGGGGGAGGGGGCATGGCATTGCCTCCCAGGTCTATGCAAAGAGAATGTTCTTCTGAAATCCTTATAAATGACCAAGTGGGGTCTATATTCAGTGCTTTACCCAGTTCTTTTGTGTGACTGCCTATGTACTGTGTATGTTAAATATACCAAAAAAAAAAAAAAAAAAATGTTCCAAGTGTTTTACTTGTTTTCCCTGCAAATCTTGAAAAGCTGGTTTGTAGGTAGTGTTTGTGTTACATGGGCTTGGCACTCTGCACTGCTTTCTCTCTCTCTCTCTCTCTCTCTCTGTTACACTGCAGGACTGCGATATTGATCAGTTTATATTCCTGTTTGCTAACTGATCCCTGGATTTAGTCTCTAGAGAACAGAGTAAAGCATTTGGGTGAGCCAGTCAGTCTTCCTGTGATTTGTACAGTATTGACATGCGCAACTGTACTGAATTAACCCTCATTTATTTATTTTTTTTTGTAAGAACAACCATATTTGCTTGACGCTAACTGCAGTTCAAGTTTGAATCCATCACTGTCGGACAGCAGTGGCAGGGACTACAGCTGACTTGAGACAAATAGTCTTACGCCCCTGTATGTTCAAAAGCAAAGTCTATCTGTTCTTAGTCCTAGGACATGTACAGAAAATGACTACCCTAATCACTCCTTTAAGACAAGAACTGATGTTTGCTAGATGTAGAATGCTGACTGTGCTGAATGTTACAGCCAGTATTTTAGTATGGAAGAAAAGGTAAAATAACCCTGGCCGTTTTTTTACAGTTCACTACATGGTACATCTATGGCTGTTTCTGCCCTTCAGGTCGTAAACCGAGTAACTTTGGAGTACATTATGCAAGCCTGCATTGTAAGTGGGTGATTACTCAGTGCCAGCTGTGCATCTGAGTTTCTGTATGCCATGTTCTGCATCCTTCTATGTAAACAATAACTAATTTTTTGAGCATTTTATAGGGAATAGGGAGGTAATGTATAGGAACTGCCATGCTTTTGAATGACTTTCCAATTAGTGATAGCACTTGTATTGCTGGAAAAAGTAGTTATTTGCTGTAACAGAAAAGGTTCCGTACTGTTAGTTTTCATTCTGTGATTTAAGCAGCTTATTCTTCACAAGCAGACTTCTTGAATGTCTTTCTTTTTACTTTGTGTTTGTCCCCATGTCACTGGTCATGATCTCCTTCACCTCTGGTGGTGCTCTCTGCCCATCCCTCAAGGCTCTGAACACTGAATTCCCAGGACTCCAGCCCACCTGTAGCACAAGCAGTACTGCTACCTCACCTCCCCTCCCCCCTTCCTGGCTTGCCCCTTGGGACTGGGTTCAGCCTCCGCTCTTTGCTATGACTTCCCCTACACATCTGGACACCCATGGTGGGACTGAAGGCCGGGAGTGTCCCCAGGGATGTTGGTCATGGAAACCTGAAGTGAACATTGGGAACAGCCAGGGCTTCATCCTCCCAGCTAGCACCAATTTTCTTTTATATATCCCACCCCCCAGGAGTGTCATGACTTTACCAGGTGCTGGCATTCCTGATGCACCGAATGGGTGGATACGCTACAACCACTTGTCTACACTTCAACCACTTATCTACACACCACTCTCCTGCACCTCCACCTTTAGTTACCGAGGTGGTGCTGTAGCAGTGCAGTGCAGATTCCCCCTCACCGGAGGAGGAGAGCATCCGATGGGATGCTTAATCCTCCTTCCCTTGGTTCCCCTCTGATTCATGAGCATGGCGAGTGGTAGCACTGCTACCGCACTGGCGGGCTGGCATCTAAATACCTTCTTGAAGAAGTTCTTGTATCGCTGAATAAATCTGGGGTTCCTTACTCTGTCTCACAGTTTGGTGTTATGTGGCGTCATTGTGACCATTTAGTGCCTCATCACTGATACTGCCACCCTGCTGAGCTCTGCTCAACAAGGGTAGCAACCCCTTTCTCTGCTCCACCAACCCGAGACTGGGAAGGAACCTTGGACATTAGTGAATCTGTGTCCGGAGTGAGGTGTGTGGCGTATCCTCAACCTGGGAGTGTTTTGCTGGGTTCCGGGGCTGCATCAACCCATGCAGAAGGGCAAGGAAGGAGGTTCATCTCAGCTGGGCAAGCTGCATACCAGTGGGTCCATTACAGATGTTGTGTGCTGCAGAGTAAGGTAAAAGGAAGATTATGGTGGCATCCATCAGAATGACAACTGCCAGTATTGTCCAGCCCCAAGCCACACACAATAATTTTTCAAGCGGTGACGGGTTCGGGTGTTGCTGGCAAGCCCAGGGACAGGAGAAAAAACTAGATGGGGGGACTACCAAGCACTAGCCTTAATCAGCTATAACAAGATTGTTCCAGCAGGCTGCATAACCCCTGTCTTAGTGTCTGAAACAGCACTGCATGTTGCAGTTAAAATTTTGTACCACTAAAGTTCCTTTTTTTTTGTTTGATTGCCCTTTTTTTCTGTGTCTTTAAAGAGCCCCTGACACCAGTGGCTGAACTTAGAATTTAGACATAGTTCAGTTTATATTTGCTTTCAATTTTTCCCCCTTATTCTTAATTACTGAACACGGTGAAAACAAGATCACTGTCCCTTACACTTTATCCGATCTGGCAGCTTGTCTACACCCGACATCACAATCTCATTTATATCATTGTTATCTCCACAGCAACGGATTGTGGTGTCATAAACATAATTGTGTTGTCAGGTATAGGCAGACAGCGACAGCAGATGGGACAGAGATCCTAATTTCTTACAGATAATGTTAGTAAATAAAGTAAGGATGAGAATTCTGGAGAAAAATGAAATATAGTAGAGGGTGAACTGTCTAAAGATTTTTTTTAATGTGGCCCAAAGGTGTCAGGTGCTTTTAAAGATGCAAGTTTTACAAATATAGGAGCTCTTATTTAAATATGGCTGTCTCCACGTTTTCACCAGTATTCTAAGTTGTAATTGAACACCTGTTGTTTAACATTACTCTTCATATGACTAAGGCGAAAAAGCATGCAACAACACTGCTACCTGACCTTTGGGGAAAAATGCATGTTTAAAACAGCATTCCAAGAGGATTTTGTGCATTCTTGAAGTGTTTGGAGACCGATTTTTAAGTTAATGATCTTCGAAAATATCTCCTCTATTAGGCCACACATTTGGAACTACAAACAGTCAACATTAAGACCACTCTGAAACATTTGCTAGCTGGGGGCCTCCCACAGTGACATGCAGCGTCTATGTATACATAAACATGGGTGACCCTTCACTCCTCAGCATACCTCTCAACCTTTTGTCCCCCAAATGTGGAACATTGCCTGTCACAATGTGGAACAAATGGGCAAAATGTGGAACACTTAATCAAATCTTTACCTAAGAAGCTCAAAACACTATTAAAATGTTGCATTTATGTTAAGAATGTCTGTTATTAATTGAATAAGCTATTTTTTCCATCATTTACTATGGATATTTGCTTTAAAATGTTGACTCTGAATGTGGAACAAGTCCTCACAATGTGGAACAGGGACCTTTTTTGAAGTAAAATGAGGAACATTCCTCGTAATGTGGTACAGTTGAGAGGTATGCTCCTCAGTTCCTTTTCCCGCTGTTAATTATCCTCATCAGACTTACTGAAAGAAACTCCATCAATGGAGCCATTCTTGTCATCTCTGTATGCTTCTAAAGTCGAAAGTGCATTTATTTCAGTATTGTAAATGTGTAGATACCACGCGGTTTGTGTGTGTTGTTTGGGCCTGTCCCATAACGTGAGGACTTGAGATTTGCCAGAACTTCTACGAGGCTACAAGGTGTTGCTGTAAGAAAGTTCTAGAACATTTTCTTGTATTAAAAGATATTGAAAGCCATGGAGAAGGAAAAAGGTGCAAAATCTACTTCTCTGTCACCATCCGATGAAAAGTGTCTGTCGAAGTCTAAAGACAGAGACAAGCAACGGTTGTCCTTCCGAGCCGTCTCATTGTCTGACCATAACCACAGACACAGAGCAAAGGACAATTCTGCTGCACCAGTGAGATCCTGACCAGCATTGAGACAAGATAAAGCCCCCCTCCCTCCCTCAACTGGAGTTGAGACACCAAGATAGATCAAGGCTTGGCTTAGGCACTGCCGTACCACGATGTGGACAGTATATCATCCTCATCAGGCGAAGGCCTGTCAATGCAGGTAGTCACGGCTCCTGTGCAGGGTGCCATTGACACCAGGCTGTACCAGTGTTGTTTTCTGAAATAATTCAACATATTCTGCCAGGATTGCCAGTGCAGGCAGTTATTACGCTGATAGGGCCTTCTGGTGCTCAGCCCCATCAATGTGTTGCAGTAGCAAACCACGGATTCCTGCCTCTCAGCCAATTTGTTCTGCGGCTCCCATCATCGCTTGTGCTGACAGCAGCATAACTGAATACAGTCCTGACCTCATGGAAATAGGGGAGGATTTACTGGAGGAATATGAGGAAGAACAATTTCTAGAGGGTTCCTCTCGCTTTAGTTCTACCCTCTTGTCCTGTAGTGAGGACTCAGTGGGTTATACCCAGAGATCTTCTCCCGAGGACTGATCTTTCCAAGCCATATAAAGCAGCAAATGCAGTCTGCCGTGGACTTTGCTGTGGAAGAGGAAGATTCCGAAAAAAGGAATTTTATGGAATTTATGGAGGTGTCCTGCTCCCCCTTCCTTATCATTCCACGTCTATATCTTGCATTAGAAGAGTCTATTTTTGACTGCGTGGTTACAGACCAAACTCCCTGCCTGTAGTTCCTAGAAAGACTGATGAAAGTGTGCTGCACCATCTGCTAAGCCTTAAGTTAATGAGCCAGAAACTGACTGTGTGGTCAACATGGCTGCTCATGATAGGTCTAGAGCCCCTAGACATAAGAGTAGTTTCCTTCCTGATAAAGAATCTAGGAGGCTTTATATGATGGGCAAATGTATTTGTACCTCAGCATAATTGGCCCTTAGGATTGCAAACCACCAGGCCCACATACATAGATAAATAGACATTGACGGCAGATGAGGACCTCCAAGCCCACCCAGTCTGCCCAAGAATACTGCCTATATGTTAACCAAGGACCCTAGGTGTCCCTGAAACTTGTTTATCCTCTTCCCCAATTCTAATATTCCCTTGTGCCTATCCCATGCAGCCTTGAATCCTGTTACATGATCAAATATTAGAAAAGCCTGTGAAAAGCTGCTCGTACTGTTGATTAGGCTTTGTCTGATGGCTCTGACAAGACTGATCTGCTTAAAAAGTTGTCTTCTGGTACTGATCCTGGTACTGAGGTTCGCAAACATTTGCTGCGCTCAGCTTATGATGTGTCTGATACTTCTACCAAGGCTACAGCTTCTGGCATTTGCATGAGGAGATGCTCTTAGCTGGGTTGCTGGCTTTGCCAATGATGTGCAACAGGCAGATTTGTATACTTCCTTTAAAGGGTCAGAACTGTTTGACTACGATCTTGAAGAGACCCTGTGTGGCCTGCAGACTTGAAAAATGACTCTAAGGTCTGTAAAGTCCCTGTATCTCACTCCTGCTAGAGGTAGTGATTGGGGCTCCTTTTGTCCACCTGCTGCCTGAGGTAGTTGTGCCTGCAATCAGCAAGGTTGTGGCAGAGGTGGTGGCCCCCTTCTGAGTCCCCTTCTTCTTAGTGCCCATGTTGAAGCACCCAAAGGAATCTGTTTTGGTGGCCCTGCTGTCCCCAGTTCTGCCTGACTCTTTTCCATCTCTTTTACAACCTTTGCTGTTCCCTCCAGATGTGAGTTGGCAGTGGAGGGGGCAGGATCTACCCTGCATCTAAAACAATAGCGGAAAAGGCAAGTAGGTTCTGGAGATAATTGCAAGGGGCATGATCTGGAGCTGTTAAAAAAAAAAAAAAAAAAAAAAAAATTTTTCAAATTATCCTCTGCCTCCTTCCTTTCGAATAGTATCCCTGTAAGCTCTGATTTTCCTTCTATAAATGGAGGACCGAAACTGTTCTCTGGACATGGACGTATACCTTCATGTAAAGATCAGGAAATCCCACAGATAATACCTCTGCTTTCTGCTGGATGGAGAACCCCATCAGTTCAAAGTATTGCCATTTGGCTTGTTTTCTGCACCGTATGTCTTTACCAAATGCTTGGTGGTAGTCGAAGTGGGCCCTTCGCAGAGAAGGCATCTCTGTTTTCCCCTATCTGTGCGATTGGCTCCGAAGGCCAGCTCCAAGGAAGCTCTGCTACATAATCTGTCTCGGTGATGTCAGTTGTTCAATTTGGGGGACTCAAGTGACTGTGCCAAAGTCTGTGACTTCATTCAAAAGACTGCAATACATAGGGGCAGCCTTGGACACAGAGAAAGGGATGTGCCTTCCAGCCACAGGACAGAGCAGACGTTTTGGTTGTTCAGGGACACTTGGTATACTAGAACCACTACTTCTCTGCAAGAAAAATGTTACGTTTCCTGGGTCTCATGGCTGCAGCCATACTGACTGTGCCACTGGCAAGTCTTCATATGGGGATCCCTCAGTGGATACTCAAGGTCCAGTGGGATCAGTTGACGGAGAAGCTGGACCAAATGGTTCTCATCACGTCTTTTTGCAGAGTTGTTGCAGTGGATGGATCATGACAACTAAAGGCATTCCATTCCAGCTCTTGTACAGATCCTCATTGTGCATGCCTCAGGCTCCGGCTAGGGTGTTTGTCTTCGCCCTTACCAGACACAGTGGTCACGGACTAAGGTGGGGGCCAAGCTGCACAAATATGTTAAGGAAATGTAGGCTGTTCTGTACAGCCTCCAGGCTTTTCAGAATCAGGTCTGTCCCGGTCCTCTGCTAATCCAGACAGACGTTGTCAGTGTGATGCATTACATCAACAAACAAGCGGGCACTCCTATCCCCTGTGCAGGGAAGCAATGCGGGTATGGTTCTGGGCTCAGTCTCGCATCCTTCAGCTATTGGCTGTGTTTCTATCCGGTCTCCAGAATGTCTTGGCAGACAGGTCAAGCAGATCCCAGTCAGTGGTTCACAAATGGAAACTGCTGTGCTCTGTGGTACATAACTTCTTCGCAAGATGGGGCTATCCAGTACTGGACCTTTTCTGCATTCTCACACAACCCAAAACTGCCATGTTTTTGCTCGCTCACTCCAGGGCCTGGAGTTTTTTGATGAGACGTGTTGCCCCTCTGCTGGAAAGGGAAATTTCTATGCACATTCCTGTGTTACCCCATTCCTCTGTCTTTTTTTTTTTTTTTATTGTATCTTCTATTTAGCACCGACCCATGAGGAACTCTCTCAGGCATCCTCCATTACCCCCAGCTCTACCTCCGTGCCTGAGGGGCCTCCATCTCCTGGTACGAACACAGTGATTCCCCGGCTCTGAGCCCCATGAGGAAGGCCGCCCTATCCACCAGGAGCTCTGTCTAGAATTGGCAGGCCAAGTTGGTCTTAGCCCAGGAGAAGAGGCGACTGGTGGTGGAGTGTGGTTGAGTGGGTGGAGGTGCCGTCGCCTATCCCCGTGGTCAGGGATTTTCTACTTGTAGGTTCCCCCAGGAGTGTGACATGCAATAACATCCATGCACGGCTGCCATGCTGACGTCTGCCGCACTCCCACCCCAGTGTTGTGGCTGGTGATCCTGCAATACACTGATCTCCATTGGGGGTCGCAAGGACACCGAGCAGCTCCAGGAACCCTCACCAGGGAGAGGAGAGCAGTCCTCCAGACGTTCAATCCTCTCCCTCCCCTGCCGACCCCTGGCTCCCCGAGTCTGTCTCCGAACCCAGGTCACGGGCGTGGCACGAGGTGTGGTGTCCAGCGCCTCAACCCTCGGTGCCACTGGGCTGGCCCCATTCCTCTATCTAATACAGAGGGTTCTGCCCAAGTTGAAAGTGGAGAGTGCCACTGTCATCCTCATTGCTCTGTTCTGGACTCTTCAGATAAGGTTTCCACTCTTTCAGCATCTGGCAGTGGAGCCTCCTGTTCTCTTACCTCTGTGTCTGGATTTTTTGTCATAGGACAAGGGATCTTTTGTCTTTCTGATGTTTAAGTCCCTACATCTGCAAGCATGGCTTCAGAAGAGACAACCATTGCATGTTTTGGGGTATCCCTTAATGTAGCCAATTGCTGCTAGGAAGCCTTTTGTCAGACGCCTGAAATGGAAGCATTTCACTTTGTGGGCTACTTCAAATATGGACCTTTTTACATGTCCTGTGAATTCTGTGTTGGAATACTTGTTTTCCTTGTCCAACTTTGGCCTGCAGTATTCCTTGCTTAAGGTGCATTTGGCTTTTACATCAATCAACTTTCCATGCCCCTATTGATGGTCTTATGATTGCCCGATTAGAGGTGTCCTGTACATTTCTGAGCGATATTCTTTATATGAAATTGCCTATCCATAATCCAGTCACACCTTGGCACTTGAATTTCATTCTTGAGAAATTGACATTTGGCTCCTTTTGAGCCTGCAGTGAGTTGTGGCTTATGTTTACTGTCATGGAAAAGGTTTTTAGTTGCGATTATCTCTGCTCGAAGGATTTCTGAGCTTTCAGGCTTTAATGTGTGAGCCTCCATATTCGATTTTTCACAAAGACAGAATCACTTTGCATATGAATCCTATGTTTCTACCAAAAGTGGTATCTGAATTTACACCGAATCAAATGATACACCTTCCTGTATATTATCCTCAGCATGCCAACCTGTGTGGGGGCACTGCTTCACACCTTGGATGTACATAGAGTATTAAGATACTGTATTGCTTACACCAGGGACTTCAGAAAGTCCTCTCAGCTTTTTGTTTAGTTCACTACTGGAAGAGGGCAGTCCTGTATCTACACAATGCCTATCCAAATGGCTAGCACATTGCAGTATGTCCCGTTATAGGAAGTATGGTAAGGAACTTCCTGGTGCTGTTCTTGGTCACTCCACAAGGGGTATGGCCACTTCTGTCACTGATTTCAAAATGTACCTTTTATTTATTGATTTATTTATTTATTGGAATCTCGGATAACACCTTTGAGCTAAAAGCTCGTTTACAAAGGTTCCATGTCGTAAGGCAATAGACAAGGTACGTAGACATTACAAAACAGATAGGGGTATATACAGCAGGCAAGTACATTATGGTACACACAGATACAGATTCAAGCAGGTACAGTTAAAAGGCATCAGGTAGGAGACGTCAACTGTATTGCAACAGTACTAAGAGCATACCTAAGGTGGTGAAGCAATTTATAGTGGTAGCTGAGCTTTAGAGCGTGCAGGTAGCGCTATGGAGGGTCAAACGTGGTGCTGATGTATGTGCAGTAGCCACATTGGAGCCCTGTTCGTACTTTTAAGAAACATTAGTCTAGCTGGCCTGGTGGCGTGGAGGGCTGAGGTGCCTTGTGCCCTACTTCCTGCCACACTGGCAACCCAAGTTCAGGAATGAGCTCGAGATTGCTGGGGATCGCCGGGTGGGGGAGGGTGGTGACTGGCAGCTCAGCCCTTGGCTGCCACCAGGTAAAGGCCTGTGGGACAGTGCGGTGTCGGAGCGCCAAAGTAGGGAAGGAGGCATGGTTCTGTGATGTGTGCGCACTTCCATGCGTGCACGCCAGTGTGTCGCGGCATCCAGGGAGTATAGAACACTGAAGGGAATGGGGATCTGGGCTCCATGATGTCCTGCCTTTATGCAAGTCAGCCCCCTACTGGATATGTTCCAGGTGGAGTGAGGACAGCCCTCCCCTTCCTGGCCCTGCCGCGGTGGGAATCCATGGGGGTCCTGGGTTGGACGAGTGCCAACAGAGGCGGTAGCTTGTCGGGAGGAGTGGGGACAGGACTGAGAAGCCCTGCCCGGAAGCCAGAAACAAAGCAATATGGAAAGAAATAAAAAAAAAAAAAAATATATATATATATATATATATATATTAAATAATGAGCAGCAGGCTTTGGGCTTGCTGTACTGCATGGCCTTTCTATCTTGTTGACTCTACCATCCTCCCAGTTTACTTTGTACTGCTTGGGAAATCGTTTATAAGGTGTGGCCTAATGGAGGCGATATTCTCTGATAAAATGCAACAGTTGTGCAAGAACTTACTGTAACAGTAGATTTTGGTGAGAATCTCCTCTATTAGACCATGCCATACCCTCCCTCCTTCCCCCTTTTTCTTTCAGTGAGGGTCATATGAGATCATATTAGAGGATATTACTTCCCTTAGGCCACACCTTTGGAACTGTACCCATGTCAGTGCTAGGACCACATGGAAATTTTTGCTACCCAGGGGCTGCCCACAGCGATGTCATACATCAGCGTCTACATAAACTTGGGTGGCCTCATCTCTCTCCAGTCATTTTCCCGCCATCGATGGTACTCATTGAACCACCTGTGGAAATGATTATGCCTGTCGTCATTTATTATTTTCTTAGAAAGTAATCGCTAATAATTTTAGTGATACTATGTACTCAGAGGAGGCAGTATAGCGTAGTGGTTAAGGGCACTGAGCTGCAAACGTGGAGACCTGGGTTTGAATCCAATCAGCAGCACAGAAAGCGAGTGACATCCTCGGATGTGTAAGTAGAGGTATTTCTAGTAGAAAGAGGGAGGCTATCATGCCCCTCTACAGGTCTTTGGTGAGGCCACACTTGGAATACTGTGTTCAGTTCTGGAGACCACACCTCAAGAAGGACATTGACCATTTGGAAATGGTGCAGAGAAGGGCTGCTAAGATGGTGCATAGACTCCAGCACAGGTCATATGAAGCAAGACTCTGGGAGCTGAACCTATACTCCCTTGAGCAGAGAAGAAACCGAGGGGACATGATTGAAACATTGAAGTATGCGAGGGGATTTTAACGCAGCTCAGGTAGGCAGTTTATTTCAACAGAACATGGAGCATGTACGAGAGGGCATGATATGAGATTGGTAGGAGGAAGATTCAGGAGTAACTTCAGGAAGTACTTCTTCACAGAGAGCGTGACAGACCTGTGGAACAGTCTGTCCCAGGAGGTGGTAGCATCAAAGACAATCTGGGAGTTCAAACTTACATGGGACAGACATAAAGTACAAGTTAGGACGAAGGCTGCATAGGAAGGGGGTAGTTTCTAGGGCAGACTAGATGGATCGCCTGGTCCTCATCTGCTGACACTTTTCCTATGTTCTTGTGTTATCAGCCCCATGTACATACTGTGTGACCCTGAGCAAGTTATTTAACTTCCTCGTGGAAACATGTTCCGGCTTAGTGTGCCTTTTGTGGTTAAACAGTTTTCTGTTTCCTTATGTCACAGAAATCAGCAACGTTTTTTCCAGTACTGCAAGTGCAGAGAAAAAATACACAAAGAGGATGCACACAAAGTGTGTGTCTGCTGATTAGGCCTCTCTCACAGTGTCAGGAGCATGTGAGATTTCCCAGAGCTTCAATGAAACAGCCAGATGAGACAAAAAAGATGCTGGAGAAGTTTTTGCTAGAGAAAACACTAGCGGCCATGCTGAAAGCCCAGGGTCAGAAGGCAGTGTCGCCAACCCCATCGACCTAGTCACAGTCATCAAAATCCAAAAACCGCGAAAAAGACAGGTTGTTGGGACATCAGCACAAACATAAGGATAAGGACAGATCTGCTTCCCTGGCGAGATCTGGGTCATCATTTTGGCCTGTAGGTAGCGAACCTGCATCATCATCATCGTCTGCTCCGGCAGTGATGACGCCAGCCCCCTCCCCTCAACCATTGACCAGACACCAACTAGGCACTACCATACCTAGTACAGAGAGTATGTTGTCATCGTTTACAGGTTCCGGGTCGTCGTTGACTCCAACTGCCAGGGCATCGTCGACACACAAGCAGTGCTGGTGTTGTTTTCAGACATGATACAGTGCATACTCCCAGGCTTACCTATGCAGCCTGCACTGTTGTTGATGTGGGCACCTGCGTGGCAGACCCTGTCGACCTCCACGGCTGGTACACAGCAAGCACCTCCTGAGCAGAGGCCCACGGCTTTGCCAGTGAGGTTTTCCATTCCGGTCATTGACAGGGATGCCGACAATGAGGAGTGTAACCCAGACCTCATAATAGAGGAAGAATATGGAGAGGAATACTATGCTTCGCATTCCAGCTCCAATGTGTCCTTCTGCAGTGAGAATTCTATCTTATGTACACCCAGCTCTCCTCCTGAAGACTCTACTTTTCAAACAATGATGCATAAAAATTCAAAATGCTATTGGTTTTTATCTCTGGAAAAAGAGGATTCCACCAAAATATGCTGATGTATTTCCTGGAGGTGCCCTACACTCCATCCATCATTGTTCCTTTGATTTATCCTGCCTTGGAGGATGCCACTTTTGCTACCTGGTATAGACCAAATATCATACCAGTTGTACCTAGGAAGGATTACAAGCAGCACCCTACCCCTGCTGCCAAGCCTTATTATGTCAGCCAGCCTTAAACTGATTCTGTGGTCATAATGGCCACCCGTGATAGATCCAGGGCACTAAAGCATATGAGTACCCTGCCACTTGATAAGGAATCCAGGAAGCTTGATGTGTGATGGGCAAGCGAACATATGCTGCCTCTTCATTAGGCCTGCGCATTGTAAACTGTCCGTGTTACATGATCAGGTATCAAAATTGTTCTGAATGGCCGTCAGAGTTGCAGCTCAGGCACTCCAAGTGGGCACAGTCAAACTGCTTAAAAATTTGACTGCTGGTGCTGAGGTAGGCAAACATCTGCTATGCTCAGCATACAATGTCTAGGATGCATCTACTCGGGCAGCTGCCACTGGTATTTACGTAAGATGGTTCTTTGTTCAGGGTGGCTGGGTTATCAGCAGATGTGCAGCAAACCATTCTGAATGCTTCTTTTGGAAGCACCAAACTGTTTGGTTACAATGTAGAAGAGGCACTGAGAGGCATTCAAGTCTTGAAAATGACTTTAAGGTCAATTAAATCCTTGTACACCACATCTGGTAGAGGTCGAGATAAGTGATCCTTTTGTCAGCCTGCTGCCAGAGGTGGCCATCAAGACTACCGTCAGCAAGGGTGGTGGAACCTTGCCATTTCCCCTTCCCCAGGAGCCCATTCCAGAGTCTCCAAAGCTGGTGGCGTTGCCTTCACCAGCTCAGCATGACTTGTGCGAACTCCCCCCAAACCACTTCACCAGCAGGAGGTGATGGTAGGGGGTCACTTTACCCTTTAACTCACTGGAGGGAGATTACTACAGACGAGTGGGTCCTGAAGATAATTGCAAAGGGACATGCCCTGGAGTTGCTAGAAACCCCTCCAGAGCATCCTCCATAAAGAGGTACAAGCTTTGCCAACCAAACATGCCATAGAACCTGTACCTTCACACCAGAAAGGCAAAGGGTTCTACTGCAGATACTTCCTGGTCCCAAATAGACTGGATATCTCAGACCTGTGCTAGACCTGCGAGACCTACATTTCTTCATAGAATACAAGACGTTTTGCATGGTCTCCGTGCAAAATTTGATTCCGCAGTTGCAAACAGGAGAGTGGATTTGCTCCTTGGACATGAAGGATACATACCTTCATATGAAGATCAGACAGCATCACAGAAAATGCTTGAAATTTGTCCTGGAATGGGAGCACTTCCAGTTCAGAGTATTGCCCTTTGACTTGTCCTCTGGTTTTTACCAAATGCTTAGCTGTGATGGCAGCAGCCCTTCGCAGGGAAGGTCTGCATGTCTTCCCATACCTGGACGATTGGCTTTTGAAAGCCAGGTCCAGGAGCCAACCTGAACACACCCTGTCTTGCACAAGGCAGTTGTTTGAAGACCTGGGGGTTACATTGAATGTACCAAAGTCAGTACTGTCCCCTTGCCAGAGACTGCAGTGTGTAGGTGCAGTCCTGGACACAGCATGTAGCAGAGCGCTTCTACCACAGGACAGGGCAGACTGTCTTATGGCTGAAGTGCAGCTGGTGTATTCCACTCATTATGTCTCAGCTGGGACTCATGGCAGTGGCGATTGTGCCTGTGCCACTGACTCGCTTACATACGTGGATACCACAGTGGACACAGTGTGCAGTGGGACCAGTTGACAGATGACATAGACCAGAAGTTGCTAGTCATGTCCCATTGACACAAAACGCTGATGTGGTGGCTGGACCACAGCAACCTCTTGAGGGATGTTCTATTTTCATTCTTAATCCTAACTCTGACTCAGATTCTCACCTTGAATGTTTCAAGATCCTGGTGGGGAGCACACCTTGGATCATATCAAACCCAAGGTTCTTGGACCCAGGTGGAAGCCAAATTAGGAACATAGAAAATGATGGAAGAAGGAGACAAAGGGTCCATCAAGTCTGCCCATGAGTTTCCAAGACCACCTAAGTGTCCCGGGACCTAGCCCCCCTTCTGATTTGTGCCCTTTCCTGTTTCCACGGTTTCTAAGTGAGCCCTTGCTCTGTCCCACCCCAGCTTGAATGCTGCCATGGTCCCTGCTCCCACCACTTCGACTGGCAGCCTATTCCATGGTTCCATGACTCTTTCTGTAAAGTAGCGTTTCCTTAGTTCCTCCTGAAACTCCTTCCCTACAGCTTCCATTTGTGCTCTCTAGTAGTTGAGCTGGTGACCCTGTTGAATAGTTCTGAGTAGGGCACCTTATTTATGCCTCTCAGGAACTTGAACATCTCAATTATATCCCCTCTCTCCCTCCTAGTCTCCAGCGAGTGTGCCTTCAGATGCTCCTCGTATGAGAGCACGTGGAGTCCTGTATCATCTTTATTGCCCTTCTTTGCACAACCTCCGGCCTATCCTTGTCTTTCCTAAGGTGAGGACTCCAAAACTGGACATAGTACTCCAGGTGAGGCCTCACCAGGGACCTATAGAATGGAAGGATCACCTCCTTGTTCCTGCTGTCAAATCCTCTCCCTATACACCCTAGCATTTTATTGGTCTTGCTGCATTGGCTGGATTGCTTAGAGGTGTTGCTAATGATGACCCCCAGGTCCCTTTCTTCATGCGAGGTATGAGCTTGACCCCATTAAGCCAATATTCTGTCCTCTGGTTCCCTTTACCCAGGTGCCTCACCTTGCATTTTTTCACATTGAATCTCTGCTGGCAGACATTAGACTATCTTTCTAGCCTCTGCAGGTCTTTTTGTAGGTCCCTAATCACCTCCCTACTGTCAACCCTACCACCTAGTTTAGTGTCATCCATGAAGAGGTCACGTTTGGATGCCTTCGCCGATGTCACTAATGAACATATTAAACAGGACAGGGCCCAAGACTGAACCCTGGGGTACACAGCGACCTCTCCCTCGCCTGACCTCACCCCATTGACTACCACTCTGTCTTCTGTCCTTGAGCCAGTTTCCTACCGATCTGACTATGCTCGTGGCAGTGCCTAGGTCCTCCAACTTTTTTAACAGGTGATTTATATGGCACCGAGTCAAAGGCTTTGCTGAAATCAAAGTAGAGGAGGTCCACTCGGTGCCCCTATCCAATTCCTTAGTCAATCAAAAAAATGTAATTAGGCTTGTTTGGCGTGACCTGCCTGCTATGAACCCATGTTGTCAGCCATCCTGAAGACTGTTCTTTTCCAGGTATTCTACTAGGCCTTGTTTAATTAAGGTTTCCATTAACTTTTCCACTACAGATGTGAGGCTAACTGGTTTGTAATTGCCAGCTTCCTCCCTCCCTCCCTTGTGCAGAGGTACCACATCTGCTCTTTTCCAGTCACTCAACATGACTCCCGTCTGTAATGAACGGTTAAACAGATATGCCAAGGGGTCTGCCAATTCTTCCGAAAGCTCCTTCAGCACCCGTGGGTGCAGCCCATCAGGCCCTTGTGCTTTGTCCACCCTTGGGTGCACTAGTGCCTCTCAGACCCTGCCAGTGATTGTCGGCATTTCCATTTGCAGAATCTCCTTATCGGCTGCTTTGATGCCACTTTCAGGCATTGGTCCATTGTGTTCCTTCATGAATACTGAACAGAAAGAAGTTATTCAGAACAACGTCCTTCTGTCCATCTTCCTCAACGGTCCTGTCACCATCTATAAGGCAAACTAGCCTTCCCCCTTTCTTTCTTTTTTTTCCCCCTGAATATAATGAAAAAAGTGTTTATTTCCTGTTTTGATCTCCGACGCAATCCGAACTTCAGCAACCACCTTTGCTAGTCTCACTGCCTTCTTAGCTTGCTTATTTTTCTGAGTGTCATTGTCCCATTCCCCATCCCTCTGATTCTTTTTGTATTTGCGTGAAGCTTCCCTTTTGATCCTAATTGCCTTCTTGACCTAGTCAGTGAACTATATGGGTCTTTTGTGTTTCATTCTTTTTCGTCATTGGCCTAATGCAAAGTTTTTAGCTTTTAGGATTGCTTGTTTAAGCAGTCCCCAGATGTCTTCAACCTCCAACATATCATGGATCCTAGACAGTTTGCCCCCCTGACTAATTGTGTCATCTTTTCGAAGTTAGCTCCTCTAAAGTTTTAGACCTTTGCCTGGGATTCAGATTTTACATCCCCTGGGGATAACTCAAACCAGCTGAAGTTGTGGCCGCTATTGGCCAGCGGTTCCCCAACCTTAACAGCACCAGCTACCTCCAAGTTAGTGAGGACAACATCCAGAATGGCATCCAACCTAGTCTGAGTGCTAACCCAGTTGGGTGAGAAGGCAGTCTTGTATGGCTTCTACCAGTTTGGCTTCTTGAGGTTCTAGCCACCGGGATACTCCAGTCAGCATGCCCGTCAACATCAGGCATGCTCAGATCTCCCACCACCAGCGTGTCCCCTTTTTGTGTCGCAGCTGTGATTTCCTCCAGAAGTTCCTTGTCTGTGTCCTCGGTTTGTCCTGGCGGCCTGTATGTTACCCTGATGTAGACCTTCTTCTTTCCTGATGTTGAGTTGCATACACAGGGATTCTACACCTTCCTTATTGTTAACATCAAATGCAGTGGCTTTATTCCATCATGAATATATAGTGCTACCCTCCCACCCCACCCCTGGCTCCTTCCTATCCTGTCTAGAGTGAGTAGCCCGGAACGGAGAGGTCCCAGTTCTTCTCTGTGGCCTACGTTTCTGTGATGGCCAGTAGATCCACTTGGGTGTCTGCTATGCTTGCCTGTAGGTTGCTTATTTTATTTCCCAGGCTTCTGGCGTTGATGCATGCCCCTTTCCATGAACTGGTAGGATTCCTTTTCGTCCCTTCTTTTGGCTGTTTTACGATCGTTTGGCCCCCTGTACTGATCTTTCAAGTCTTCTTTCATTCCCTATGATTGTTCCCAGATTTTAACAGGACTTGTCTTGAAAACAGGGTAGTTTTACCCTAATTGACAATGTATTTATCCTGTATAAAAATGTTTCACTACTACTACATTGTGGAAGAGAGTTCCTTGCTTGTGGGGGAGTGTCTGCTAAGTTCCCATCTTTTGTGCTGTAACAGATGGGTTCCCTAGCCTCAAACTTTGCCTCGCCTAGTTTAAATGTCTGACATGGACGTCAGTTTTTTGTCCAAATGCTCTCACCCTTTCCTTGGTTAGGTGAAGTCCATCGAACATGGAAAAACTTCCTCTCCCAGAAATCCTCCCCCCCCCCCAGCACCTACAAAATTATATCCTTTTTCCAGACACCATCCTTGCAGCCACACGTTAAATTCTTCAGTCTCATTATTCCTGATCTTGTCAGTACATTCACCTTTGCGCCACACCAGGAGGACTTGAGAGAAAGCCAGGGAGGTGGATCAAGAAACCAACCATTCGCTTTGCTTGGCCTCCTCCACCGTCTGATTTGCCAGGTCATTTGTTCCGAGATGAACCAGTACTCCGAGTCCTTTCCCTACTGTGTCCACTATCCTCCTGATGCAGTCTGTGTTGGGTTTAGCCAAGGCTCCGGATAAGCATTTTACTGTCACATTTGTTCGTCTATATTCACTCAGGTGGGACTCAACTCCTCTTATCCTTGAGTCTCCCACAAGTATTTGCTTACACCTATTAACATCACATTTTTCTTTGTTGCCACCAGATGCCATTGCCCAGTTCTGCCTTGTCCCCGTGACAAATTACACGTAAATGTCCTGGAGATGAGAGTTGTTCTGTACAGTCTCCAGGCTTTTCAGGAGCATCTGACTCCTGGTCATCTGCTAGTACAGATGGACAGCATCAGTGTTATGCATTACATAAACTAACAAGGAGGGACTCATTTCTATCACCTGTGTTGGGAAGCAGCGAGAGCGTAGTACTGGGCGCTAGAACATGGGCTGTAGTGGTCAGTTGTGCATCTCCCAGGGGTTCAAAATGTCTTAGCAGGCAAGCTAAGTGGGTCACAGTCCAAGATATATGAATAGGAACTGCTGACTTCTGTGGTAGATGACCTCTTTGCAAGGTGCAGTCATCCCGAGTCGGACTTTTTGCGTCCCCACACAATATAGAACTGCCACATTTCTGCTCACTTGGTTCAGGGCCTGGAGCATTTTGGTGAGATGCATTGTCCCTCTCTTGGAAAGGGAGGTTTCTGTATGCATTCCATCCCATTCCATTAATACGGAGAGTGTTGCTGAAACTACAGATGGAGGGTGCAACCCACATCCTCATTACACCTCTGTGGCCTTGACAAATATGGTATCTGCTGCTGCAGACAGCTAGCAGTGGAGCCTCCAGTGCCATTGCCTCTGTACAGAGAACTGTTGTCACAGGACAAGGGGGTTGTGGACCATCTGCACCTGAAGTCCCTGTTCCTGCATGTATGGCTCCTGAAGACATGACCATAGCATGGTTTGGGGTGTCACCAAAAGTAGATGATGTTGTGGTTGCAGAAAACCATCCACCAGACATGCATACTCTTTTTGAAGTGGAAGCATTTCACATTGTGGGCCACTTCCAAAAATATGGATCCATTTACCTGTCCAGGCAGTGTGGTGTTGGAATGCTTGCTGTCACTGCCAGACTCCAGTCTGCGGGATTCCTCACTGAAGGTGCATCTGGAAGCTGTATCAGCTTTCCATGCTCCTGTTGATGGACGTATGGTAGCTCAGCTAGAGGTCTGTGCACCTTTTTGAGAGGTGGTCTGCATATGAAACCTCCCATTTGCAATCTGGGCTGCCCCCACTCCCCCATGGGACTTCAGTTATGTGCTTGAGAAACTTAATTTGCACTCCTTTGAAACAGCCATGAGTCGTGGCTTATGCTTTCTGTCATGGGAAAGTGTTACTTTTAGTTGCAGTCACTTTGGCTCAAAGGATTTCCGAGCTACAGGCTCTAATGTGTGAGCCTCTTTATTTGATTTTTCATCAAGACAGGATGTGTTTACATACAAAGCCTACGTTTTTGCCAAAGATAGTGCCTGAGTTCACACTAAATCAAACTATCCACCTTCCAGTTTATTATCCCAAGCATGCCAGTCAAGGGGAAACATTACTGCACACTTCGGATGTACATAGAATCCTGTATACCGTCTTGCTGTCACCAAGGATTGCAGAAAAGTCCTTTCAGCCTTTTGTTTCATTTGCTCCTGGGAAAGAGGATGTACCTTTTTAAAAACGGTGCTTGTCCAAGTGGATAGCACATTGTAATGCATTATGTTACAGGAATTATGGCAAGGAACTTCCTGCTGCAGTTCTTGGTCATTCCACAAGGGGCATGGCCACATCTGTTGCTTGCTTCAGAAATGTCTCTGCGGCAGACAACTGTACTGCAGCCCCATGGAGTACTGTCCACACCTTTACTAAACATTGTAATCTGGACATTGCTTCTCATAGATGTGCAGGCTTTGACCTTGCTGTCCTACAGTGCCTTCTGTTATGAACAGACTTCACCAGCCTCCCAGGTGGCTTTTGTGACTGCTTGGGACTTGTTCCAGAGGTGTGGCTTAAGGGAAGAAATATCCTTGAAGGCAGAGCAGTCACGTATGTATGTAACAGTAGATCTTTGAGAAACTCTTCCCCTTAGGCCATGCCAGCCCTCCTTCCTTCCCCCTTTTCATCAGCTGTAGGGGCATTTGGCTTCCAATTCTACCTAGGGAATTTTCATGGCTGCTTACTCCAGTGCCTGTGTCTGCCTAATATTAGAGGTGCTGTATCTTCTCCTGGTTCCCCAAGATGAGTCCTCTGAGCACATTCTCCAGCAGGGAACGAAGGAGAAATTGGGCTATCCATGTTGATGTAGATGTAGATGCTGATGCATGACATTGTCCTGGACAGCCCCTAGTTAGCAAAATTTTATGTGTGGTCCCAGTGCTGACACTGGTATAGTTCCTAAGGGAAGAGATCCTCTCAGAGATCTACTGTTACGGTAAGTACACAACTGTTCTGTGCTGTGCCTAAAACCTACTCCATGCATTCTGTCTCCAGCTCCATGCCTGCCCTTGTATGCCTGGTGCTGGTCTCATCAATTGGAGGTCCTCTGAGGTTAGTCTCCAGAGAACTGAGGAGTGATAGGGCCGCCCACATTTATATATGCGTAGACACTGCACGTCATTGAGGGTGGCCTCCTTCATGCAACAGTTTCAGAGTCGTCCTAATGCTGATGTCATATAGTTCCAAAGGAGTGGCATGATGGAGGAGATTTTTAGAAGATCAGTAACTGTTCTTCATGTCCTTCTGTCAGTGCGCCAGATAATGCTGGCATGAAGTGTACTTTACCCACCAATTCTGAAATATGATGAGTAAAACAACATTTGTGTACATGCAAGGACTTCAGACACCCAAAACACTGTTCTTTAAAGCACAAAGTGTTATGAAGCACTTCCATGTAGAACATTCCCAAGTGTTGGGATTAGAGAACCAATACTCATCTAAAAGAAAAAAGTTCTGAGGCATATTTCTTAAAAGGGAGTAAAGAAAAGGCTGTTACACACTTTATCTGGAGCAATACATCCAGTGAACAGGTTATAGAGTGAGCTATTAAGGGACTAAAGAAACTTTCATTTAGTAAAGGAGTGCCATTGTGCAGCAGTGACCTGCTAAACAGACAGCCTGTGGTCACTGAGGCATTAATAGGATTTTATGCTGTGACAAAGTGCACAAATTCCAGGTTCTGTCATTTGGAACATGAGAGGTATTCACAGAATATTGTAATTTTGTGAGGTATATGTACAGCACAGGCTGTTGTGTTTTGTGCTGATCGTCGCAGGGAGACTGTAGACCATCCTGTTGTCCCCCCACACACACACACACACACTGGATTGTTTTTTTTTTTCTTGTACTTGAAATACCATCAATTCCAGTGTACAAGTCACTTCCTTATTGTGGCAGGATATGTTCAGATAGCATTTGTTACTTGTTTCTCATGTCCATTTAAGATCATTCGAGTCACTGTATGTGTACAGATACAGTAGTTACAGTATACACCACTTCTTTCACTGTTTTACACACCCTCAAGTTATATTTACACAAAGGTTTACACCCCCTGTTGTTGATTACAACTTTACATGTCTGCTAGGACCTTTACTGTAGTATAACCTGTGACCCCCATAATGACTGGATATTGACACCTGATAAAACGTGATGATAATCCGCTGAATTCTGGAATAACTCGATAGTGGGTTATTATGGCGTTTTCCTCCTTACGTTCTCACTACGCTGAAGCACGAAAGAAAGCACACTGTATTTGTAAGACTGCGGCAGCTGCTGAGAGAGACACTCACTCACTTAAATACAGCTTAGAGTTTTTGTCTCTGTCAAAAACTTGCACCAGTTGTAAAAAGAAAATGCCTGTGCAAGATTTGTCTTTGGAAGAATTTTCACACACCTGCACAGGTATTATTCTCCATCTGTCACCACATTGTGGAATATACAGAATGAAATAAACATATAACCTAAGAAATCCTGGAACTGGAACATGGTATCAAACTAGTAAAACCATCATGAAACTAAACGGTGCATGTGCCTTTATTTCTGTTTCACGTGTTGTCTTGTGATTAATAGTGTAGGGTAAAAAAAAGAGATGAGCGTGGTGAGGTAGGAGTCCTCGCCACAAAATTACGTAGTCTAGTCAATTAGATGCTGTAAACTAATTACACAGGCGACTCTGGGACTATAGGGTTAATATCCCGTGCTACCTGACTATAGGGGCCCCCATGTGATTTTATAGCTCTCCCAACCTGCCTGCAGTTTATCATAATTTTCTTTTGTTAGAGTTCTGCTGTAATCCCTTCCATTTTCTGGACATCAGAGACCCTAGCTCTTCATTCTTCCACTGTAGAAATGTTTTCAAATGGGCAGTCACCGCATTAGCTGCCTCCCAGATAGAATTTCTGGTGTGTGAAACAGTAGACTGGTTGCATTTTCAGACAGTGTCACAGCCCCCTCCAAACCAATGATGGCCTAGCAATGCTTTGACGCAGCAGAGGATGGTATTCATAGCCACTGCACTGTAACACTGAGTTACCTGAAATAACAGACAGAAGAATGCATCAGGTGTGGTGTGGTTTGAGTTTATTTTTACACACCCAGTGTGAGTGTCTGTAAACATAGAGAGTGAAGCACAGGAGGTTTATGTACCCAGCAAACACAAGGGGTGTGTAGTATAACACACCACTCCCAGTATTTTATTTTTTGTTAGTATTGGTTTGGCCAATTTTTTATTAATACAAGAAAAAGTGAAAATTAAATTTTCTTGGGTAAGACTAACTTACTTTGAGACATCTGTATTATCATAACTGTGCCAGAGTTTAAGAATGTATACTTTAACTTACATTTATTTAACATTTGTCAAAAACATAAATGGAACTTTTTAAATGGGAGAGCTCAACAAATTTGTAAATTGAGTGGCTGCTAGTAAAGGGATGTTGTGAATGTAGGTGTGTACTGTATAATTCAACCATGTGGAACCATCATAGGCGTGGGTAGCAGTGCAGAGCTGTAACAAAAAAACAAAAAAAAAGTAAATGGAAAAGTGCGACTGTGGAGCTATACTGGGCTTGGAGAGTAATCCCCCAATGGGTATTTTATCCTCTTGAGCTCCCTGGTGGCCCCCATCTAATTGCACCCCACCCCATTACCTGGCTCCTCCAGGATTACCTTCGCTAGTGTTCTCTGCTTCAGGACCGTGGCTGTGCCTGGGCACTCTTGTGGAGCCTGTGTGGGTCAATGTTCATCCTGCTGCCGGCGTCCCCCACAATTTTCTGCCTTGGACCCTCCCCGTTGCTGGGGTGTGACATGTCAGCGTGCATACGTGGAGGTGTACGCGCACTGCGGAGTCCCACAGCACCCTCCCTTCATTGGCAGCCCCTGACCCGTTCTGCCCTAATGCCTCCACCTGGTGTTGTCATTCGGCGGGACTGCCAAGCCACCCTCTCCAGGAGAGGAGAGCTCTCCTCTAGACACTAGATCCTCTCCTTCCCCGGCCAACCTCCGGCGACCTGCATGCACCATGAACACGGGTCACCGGTGTGGCAGGAGGTAAGGCAGCGATGCCTCAGCCCTCCATGACACTGGGCTGACTGGAGATTAGTTTTAGCATGAGGAAAAGATTAAAACAATAGTTTTCAGCTGGATTGCAGTGTGTGTGTGTGGCAGACTTGATTATACACAGGTGATAAACACGTGTGTTACAGGGTTTAAAACTCTCAAATTAGGGCTAATCAGTAACTCATAATGACTTAATCCAAGGATAAAAAAATAACCTACCAAATACAGTGGTGGTAGTAGTAGCGGGGGATGGTCTTCATGGGCTACTGCCAATGTTTCTGTGCGTTTCCCTTATGAAAGTACTTTTGAATCCGATAGATTTGCATTTTCATTCGGTGTCTGTGCTCTGTAGGTAGCACGCTTGCCTCAGGGACTGACAGATTGGAGGGCTGTGGATTCTAGCCCCACATCATGTACTTGGGGCAGTACCCATGACTGACACAGTTTAGTGCAGTACAAGGGAGGTACTACACTGGTGAGGTGCTGTCCTTTGAATGAGATGTTAAACTGAGGTTCCTTCTGCCCATCTCTGGTCACTGTCCAGGTGGAAGTGAAAGATCCCATGGCAATTGTCTGAGAAGAGTGAGGAAGTTACCCCCATTGTCATTGCCACCATTCCATCTGTCAAAACCGTTCCATGCAACATGCCCTCTGTGATGCACCTGGAAATGAACAGTAATAACTTGGTGTGCCTTTCTGGTCAGAAATTACAAATCAAACAAATCATTTGTGTTTTCCAAATAAAACAATTTGTGTTTTACTAAATTTAGACTACCCATCTGGACCGAATATAGGTTGGTAAATACTTAAGAGGATGGTAAATGGGCACAATAGACTAATCTGCAGTATAGTGCAGTGGTTTAAGGCTCTGAGCTGCAAACCTGGAGACCTCGGTTTGAATCCCCCAGCCCCCACTTGCATACTATGTGATTCTGAGCAAGTCACTTAACTTCCTTGTGCTCCCAGGTCGCACCTGTAAACAAGCTTTCAGCTTAGTGTGTGTCTCCTGGTAAAAAAAAAAAAACTTATTAAACAGAATGCGATTTATTATTTCAACTGCATAAAAACCTTGTCTCTTGACCAAAAGCAACACCCTGTACTCTGACCCAAAAAGTGGAATGTTGCCAGATGGAAAAGCTGACTTGCGTTGTGAGACTGGAGAAGGATGGTACTGCTAATAAATGGATAGACTGGCTTGTATTTTTCAACCAGGGTGTGTTCTGACCCAAAAACCTGGAAAGTGACCAGATGGAAAAGCTGATGCATGTTGTGAGACTACAGAAGGGTGCTTCTGTCAGTAAATGGATATAGTGGCTTGTATTTTTCAACTAGGGTGTATTGTTTCACGTGGAAATCCCTTGCCATGGCAGGAGTCAAAGGAAGGACTCGGAGCTGTAGGAGATAGAGGTATGGAAAGGGTTAAAGTGAGACTTGACATGGGCAGAGAGACAGGAATCTGAAATCGGCAGGCAGGAAATGGAAATTTGGAGTTTAAACACTCTGTATAAGGGTAAATATTGTATCGAATGAGACGTGCCAATAAGGAACATTACTCATTGAACAGTGGTTGTCAATCTTTTGCGTCGTGCAAGGCAGAAATGCAGTTTTATTGAGCTCAGACATATCATAAAACATTTTATTAACTTTTTATCTCCCAGCTTGCTATTTCTCGGCCCCACCGTCCTTGCCACCCTCACCCATTCCCGGGACTTACCTCGCCTCACAGAGTGCTCCTGGATCACCCCAGGTGAAGGCGCTGAAGAGTCATTCCCCTTAACTCCCCAAGTGGTGCCACATTGAGGGACAGCAGTACAGTGCCTCGGGTAGCTGCATGGGGCTCAGTGTTGGAGGGCGGGTGTCATTCGTGCAAGCTGGGTCAGAAGCAGAAGTCCTACCAGTGCACTGCCGGGCCGCCATCATAAAACATTTTTAATCTGCTTAACTGCAGTTTGCCTTCTTATGAATAAGTGCTATGTTTCTATTATGTTTTTCTAAAACTTAAAGTATTTTTTCTGTTTCATACAAACAGTGCAAACTTTTTGCATTTTCTTAGACTTTCTACTGTAACTTAATATTTTGGATCACACTTGGAGCTATTTACTCATGCCATTGCCCTCTATGTTGCACTTGTATAATAAATCATTTCTTCCATGTGGAGCTCTGCTTTAGTTTTTTGTTAACCTCCAGTCGTGTGTGCGTGTGACTGTGTGTGTGTGTGTGTGTGTGTGTGTGTGTGTGTATATGTGTGGGGGGGGTTGACTCTCCCTGGTTTAATTTGTTTTATCTAATCATACTAGCAGGTAACTTGTTACCAGACTTTCCTTCATGTCCTCAGAATAGGTAGCCATCTGGAATTAAGTTGCTCATTTTGTAACCTTCACTTTACAGTAATGCTCTCAATTAGTAGCATCTGTTTACAGTCGGAGAGCCATGTTATGATCGCAGGGTATGTGTCTTTCAGCCAACATTTCAATGCAGCTACTATGAAAATTCTAAAAAGATATTTGTAGGGATGTGGATATGTTACTTAGTCCACACTGTCTTGCAGGTTCCTTGCCGCTTTAAATCTTGCCGGAAGGTCTTCAAGCTGGCTCCTCCCACCCACTCGGGTGGTAAAACCCTCTGCTCCGCCCCAAGACGCCAGATCTTCCTTACCACTTGGAAGCTCAGGTTCCCTCCTTAGCACTCTGCGTTTTAGGCTGGATTCACACTCTTCAGATTTTCCGAAACTAATTTTAAAATTTACAAGACTGCGGTCTTCGACTTCCCTCACGGCTGCGATGGACAAATTGACTCCCAGCTTCCATCGGTGCTCTTGTGGGCAGATGATGTCACAGACAGATCCACACTCCACGTGTGTCTACTGCCTAGGGCTTGGCCATGATTCACAAGCCTGTGAATTGTGCAAGTCCTTCTCTGCTTCGGTCTTGGAGGACCACACTGCCAGACTACTTCTCGGGCGCCTCGAAAAACGGTACCTGCCGGTCAAGTCTAAGGAGGCCCGTTGGGCGGTGTACGGCGGCAGGCTCCGTGGAGCAGTTGGAGCAGATGATCGTCCTCGAGGAGGAGGCAGCCCAGGCCGCATCTTCTTCCTTGGCCGTGGTATCTATTCCACACTCCTTGGGCTCCTGCTACTCAGCTTCTTTTAAGGAGCTTTGTCAGTCCCTCTCCACTAAGGGAGAAGGGCCTTCGGGACATTCCAGTTGGTCCAAGATGAAGGATTCTAAAGGAAAGTTCCACCATCGACGTTCGTGGGAGCAGGAGAGATCCACTTCATCGGACCGTCGTCTCTCTACTTCGGTCGAGGTTATGGCTGTGGCCGCTGGCTTCATGGTGTCGCCATCAGGTCAGCTGGCAGAGACATCCGTCGACGTGGTCGAGATTTTTCTCGACCCGTCAGTTTGTAGACAAGAGGAGTCGATAACCCTTCTTCACCAGTTCCCCTGGTGGTTACCGAGGACTTGCCTGGGCCGAAGTCCCCGGTCAAGGTCCCTGAACCAAGGAGGGGCGAGTTTCCCCCATCCCCTCTCTGACCCACCCTCAGCATCCCCTAAGATCTTGGACCTCTTCCAGGTCCAGCTGATCCTACCGATGTCGGCGGTCTCTGTCTCGGCACCATGGAAAGCGACATCGCCGCTCATCCTCGTCGTCCTCTTCAGAGGATAGGCTCTGGCGCAAGTTGCGTCAGCGCCACGAGGATTTGATGTGGCAGCAACTTTTATTGACCGGTAACAAGCCAACTCCGCCTTCTCCCGCTATTGAGTGGCTGTCACCGGAGCAGCCGAAACAACCCCTCGTGGTGATTGAGGAGCCGACCCTGGCGCTAGTTGTTTGGCCGAAACTGGCTGCTCCACCTATTGTGGTGGAACCCCCGCCTCCACAACCGAAGACTGGGGCCCCTGGCCAAGGATTCTAGGTCGGGTCAGGGCTTGCCCCATAGGTTGTCTGTCACCCTCACTCCCGATCGACCTCGGCAGGTGGATGGTGGCTCTGGCGCTCGTCAGCTGTTCGCAGACTCCTCTGAGTCTGACGGTGATTTCTCCCTGTTCTTCTGGCTGCTTGACCTGGAGTCTGCAGGGGGCCAGTCGGTGGACGAGAGCCCATCCTCTTTTGGGGTCTGCTTAGACTCATCTCAGAATCCACTGGGATGCAGCTCAAACCCTTTTCAAAATGGCCCAAGTATCCCCTTACGGAGATACTGGACCGAGGGGATTCCCCTATGGAGGCCTTTCCAGTGGCTGAAGCCATTGTTAGCCCGGCCCTGGAGTTGTGGCAGCGGCCCGCATCTTGTCCCACGCCTTCGGCCAGGATGGCTTGAAAGTACGCGGTCCCCACCGGTTCACTCTCCGGTTTCTCGGTGCATCTCTCTGTGGAGGGGTTAGTGACCGATAGTGTTTTCCGGTGTTCCGGGAATGCTCAGGACGTGGACAAACCGCCCAATAAGGAATCCAAAAAGTTGGACTACTCGAGGCGGAAGGTTTAGGCTGCTTCCTCCCTAGGCCGTCATCAGGCCAGCTCAGCACTTCTGATGGCACATTTCTCACACGCCCTTATGGGTTTCCTGGATGAGGCGATTCCTCATCTCCCGGCTGACCTTCAGATGACGGTCAAGCAGGTGCGGGATCAGGGAAGGGCGGTGGCAAAACAACGGCTCCAAACTTCGTTGGACATTGGTGATTCTTGTGCCTGATCATTAGTGGCTGCAGTGGCCATGCACAGAGGTATGCACTGCGGATCTCCACCTTCACGGTGGGCACCCAGCACAAGCTGGCAGACGTTCCCTTCCTGGATACTGACTTGTTTGAGCTGGGGGTGGAAGGACATCTCCAGAGGATTGAGAAGTCCAGTGCCGCCTTGGACTCTGTCACGTCTGCTCAGAAGGACAAAGGCCGCCAGCAGCAGCGTACGCCCTTTCACCCTTCCACCCCTGCGGCACGTCTGGCCCAGCAGCACCAGCACCAGGGCCAGCAGGCACACACTTGGCACCCTAAGGCCAAGTCTACTGCTTCCTCCAGAGGAAGCCTGGAGGCAAGGGTCCAGGGGGTCCCTCAGTGGGCCCTTCCTCCAAGCCTGCCCAGTGACTGGTTGAGGGGTGTCACCCCAAACCTTGTCACTCCTTCCCGGGTTCCCCCCGTGGGGGGACGGCTCCACCACTTCTTTTCCGCCTGGTCCTCTATCACCATGGACCGCTGGGTGCTAGAAGTGGTAGGCAGGGGTATGCCTCTGGAATTCGAGCGGTTCTCTCCTTATCGAGCCATTGCCCCTCGGGGGCAACGGGTTCCACAGCCTCTCTGTTGGCTCATCGAGCCGACATTGCCTTGCTCTTCCAGAAGGAGGTGATCGAAGAGGTGGTGGACCCTACTCCAGACCCAGGGTTTGTGTCTAGGTACTTCCTGGTCCCAAAACGGACAGGGGGCTGGCGCCCCATTCTCGATCTGCACGACCTGAACAATTTCCTAAGGCCGTGCACCTTCAGGATGATCACTCTGGCTCAGATTATTCCATCCTTGGAACTAGGCATGTGGTTCTGTTCTCTGGACCTTCAGGACGCATTCTTTCACGTCCCAATCTGTCTGTCTCACCAGCAATTCCTCCACTTCAGAGCAGAGGGATCCCTTTACGAGTTCCGGGCCATGCCCTTCAGCATCTCTCCAGCTCCAAGGGTCTTCACCAAATGCATGGCAGTGATGACAGCATTCCTGTGGTGCCGAGGGGTCCGGGTGTACCCTTACCTGGACAATTGGCTGATTGCAGCCCCATCCAGGTTGGAGGTGGAGTGGTCCAGGGATCTGGCCCTCCAGGTCTGCTCTCAGATTGGCCTCCTCATCAATGAGGCCAAATCGGAACTCGTGCCTTCGCAGGTGATTCAGTTCATTGGGGCAGAGATTGACTCTCTTCAAGCCAGAGCCCGGCTCCCGGTGGACAGGGCCGAGGTCCTTTCCCTAATCATTTCTGGTTGGGCAATTGCACCCTGCCCGGGACTTGCTGCACCTTCTGGGTCTCATGGCAGCCTGCATCAGTGTGGTCCATTGGGCCTGCTGGTATATGCGTCATCTGTGATGGGGACTGGCCAGCCAGTGGTCACAGCACTCTGGTCCTCTGGACCAGCCGGTGACAGTGACCCGGGGATGTGGGACGGCCTGCAGTGGTGGATAGTCCTAGCTCATCTGCAGGAGGGTATGCAGTTTGTCCGCTACGAGCCAACGGTCACATTAACGACCACCTCTCTGATGCGTTGGGGTGCCCTTCTGGGGGAGTTCAGGGCCCATGGCCTCTGGTCCCCTCAGGAGTGTCGATGCCACATCAACCTGCTGGAGCTTCGAGTGGTTGGACTAGCCCTCACTGCCTTCGCTCCGTTTGTACAGGGTCAAGTGGTCTAGGTCCAGACGGACAACACCACGACCATGTACTGCCTCAACCATCAGGGCAGGATGCACTCCTTGTCTCTGTGCAAGGAAGCTCTCCACATCTGGTGTCTCGTGATCAGCCTGGAGGCGGATCTCCTAGCCATCCATGTGGCAGGAGCCTCCAACAGTCTAGCCGATGCCCTCAGCCGGATAGGCGCTGCATCTTACGAGTGGTCTTTCCTGCCGGAGGTAGTACAAGATCTGTTCTCCACTGGGGCACCCCTCAGGTAGACCTGTTCGCCTCCAGGGAGAATGCGAAGCTGAGGCTGTTTCCCGCCAGTCCCCCTCAGCAGGGCTCGCTGCAGGGAGATGCCTTCTCAAGGCCATGGACCCAGGCCTCTTCTGTGCCTTTCCTCCATTTCCCTTGATCCACAAGGTGCTTCTCAAGGCGAAGAGGGACAAGGGGCAGGGGATTCTGGTAGCCCCAGACTGGCCCCGCCAGTTCTAGTATCCAGATCTCCTCAGCCTCGGCTCCAGGCTCCTGAGGCGGCTTCCAGCCCGCCCGGACCCGATCTCTGTCAACAAGGGGAAGGTACTCCATCCAGACCTTCAATCCCTGCACCTGACAGCCTGGTTCCTGAGTGGCTAGAGTTCCAGGCCTTGGGTCATTCCGACGAGGTCCTCAGTGTTGTTGAGGCGTCCCATAAGGAGTCTACCAGAAAATGCTATACCATCAAATGGAAGAGATTCTCCATTTGGTGTCAGGACAAGGGGTTGGACCCTTCTTCCTGTTACTTGGCTAGCTTTCTGAACTACCTGTGGTCCCCTTCTCAGCTAGGGCTTTGGTCGACCACCCTTAAGGTGCACCTAGCAGCCATCTCTGTTTGCCGGGCGCGGGCCGGCAAGCAGTCGGTGGTACAGGAAAAGGTGGTCGGGCACTTTTTCAAAGGCCTTGATCACATATCCCCTTCGGTGCGAGAACCTCCAGCTCCGTGGGATCTACTGCTGGTATTGGCTAAGCTCCTTGGCAAGCCATTCAAACCAATGCACAGGTGTGACATCTCTCACCTGTCGTGGAAGACTGCCTGCTTGGTGGCTATCACGTCAGCCAGAAGGATGGGAGAGCTCCAGGTGCTTTCCATATAGTCTCCTTATCTGGTCTTCCACAGGGACAAGGTTGTCCTGCACTCCCACCCGAAATTCCTTCTGAAGGTGGTGTCGGAGTTTCACCTTAACCAGGTGTTGACTCTGCCAGTGTTCTACCCCAATCACACCTCAGAGGCCGAATATAGACTCTATAAAGTGGACCCTAGAAGAGCGCTCATTTATTATAAGGAGCAAATGGCTGAAGTTCGGGGAGAGGTTCGCCAGCTGTTTGTCACCTGGCAGATCTGCAGCCAGGCGGACGATAGGTGGGTCACCTCCTGCATAGATCTCTGCTGTAGGTTGGCGGGCATGGAGCCTCCCAGAAGGATAAGAGCTCATTCTACCCACCATACCGCTGATTCGGTGGCTGCTTCTGGGGACGTCCCTATCCAGGAAATCTATAGGGCTGCTACCTGGAAGTCAGCACACACCTTTATTTCCCATTACCACATTGACCTTGAGTCATGCCGGGATGCTGGTTTTGGGACCTCTGTTCTCCAGTCCTTATTCCCTAATTAGGGGGGTGCACGCCTTGCCTTCTTCCTCCTGGAGAACTGCTAGGAGTCTCCAAGACAGTGTGGATGAACAACATATCCACGTCCCTAGAAATACAGGTTACTCGCGTGTAACGAGTTCTAGGAGTGGTATATGTTGTTCATCCACCTGGCTTCAACGCGCAACCTGGTTTCCAGCGGGCTAGATCTGGCATCATGGGGCGGAGCCGAGGGTTTTACCACCCGGGTGGGTGGGAGGAGCCAACTTGAAGACCTTCCGGCAAGATTTAAAGCGGCCAGGGAATCTGCCAGACAGTGTGGATGAACAACATATACCACTCCTAGAACTCCTGTTACAGGTGAGTAACCTGTATTTACTGAAAAGTTGACAGAAGATGTCTCTTTACAGTGCTCCACTTTGACGTGCTCTGTTTTGATTAAAACATATCTCTAAACTACATTTTTCACAGTTTAACTTACTTTTTGTGACTGTCAGACTGGTTCACTGAGTTGCCGCAATTTGGTGAGATTTGAAGATGCCACGCCCTGAAAACCAGCAGAGGGCTGACCACGGGAAGGGCAAGGAACAAGGAGCCGTGGGAAGTACAACTAAGGGTAGCCCACAGCAAGCTTCAGCTCCAGAGTCTGAACCCTCCATACAGACTGTACTAGACACTGTCAAGGACCTTGCTGCTCAGGTTGACGCCTTACCACCCTGGAGACATGGATTGATACACTTACAATGGATGTGAAAACCATATCGGACAATTCTAACAAAATATGTACAGCAGTTACTGGTGTCATAAGAGAGAACACACTACTGTGCCAGTGTCTAGACTATCTAGAGAACTCTCTAGATCAGACTGAAAAGAGTGCAGGAGGGACTCCAACATAATCACTTTTGTACATGACTTGATTAAAATTTTATTTGGAAATGGGGGCTTTTGGGGTACCATGCATCTACAGAATCACTTCATTGTGCTGCTGGACAAACACTGAGCTGCCCAAACCAATAAAGGAAAAGGGTCAGCTCGCTATGCAGGACAGCTCCAGGATCTGCATTTTCCTGGACCTGAGTTAATCCATGGAACTTCTGTGGACATTTAATGCTGTCCAGGAGGGTCTCAGAGTTGGGAGTCACCCACTTTCTTCTGCTACTAGCTAAGCTCAAAATTACCTATTCGGGTAAAATGTTTATCTTTGAAGACTGTACTGAGGCCAGCAAGCATTTTGATAATATAAAGCAAGACTTTTTTGGCCAGGAGACACTTACTGACTCTTAATTTAGAAGGCTGATTATGTTTTCTAGTAAATATTTATAATACCGGTCTAAGCAGTTTATAGTGACTTATTTCCTTCCTTGCGTTGTGACAGGGTAAGTGTTTACTCAGTTGGCTGACAGCCAGTACGCTGTTGAAAGTTCTAAAAGCTGTTGAATGTTGAACAGAAATGGGAGTTTGGACAAGGAGTGCTTAACACATAAACGGATATGTTTTACACACATTGGTATGACAGTGATTGAAATCAGAGGTGCCATTTTCTAATGTGATAATTGCTGCAGGCCTGATTGGCCCTCTTGATTTCCGCAAGGGGGTATGATGGCTATAGGCCTCGGGTGATAATTGGCACATAGCAGCTCCTTCTGGTATTACGGCTCCTGAGGGGAGGAATATTCTCTATCCATCTCACTTTCACACATTGACTTAGGCACCGAAATCAAATGATTACTATAGAGGTAATGCCTTTAACCTGTTAATGTTGTATATTTATAAAACCAATGTTTCTAGTTGCAACAGCAAACAAGTTATCTTTTTTCATCCTTTGCCACAGTACTGTTTGCCTGATACTTGTAAAGGGCTCTATGTTTCAGTAAGTTTATATCATTATGGGACATTAATTTTAGCATTCTCAACTGGCGCAGTAGTTTGCCGCTCATAAGAGGAGCTTTTACTTTCTGGTTCCGTACAGCATGGTTGGACCAAGGCTGTGTACACCCTTAATGTGCAGAAGGTACATTTCCATGTAGACATTTCTTTTAAATATATGACCACGGTCTTGCTGTAATAGCTAATATTACACGATTTCTAGATTTTTATATTGACTTTCATAGGTGACATACTACAATTCCCTATATGTGTATCAACTTAATTACAAGAATCTTATCATACTGTAGGATATTTGTTGGAGCCAATTGTGATGTAATGCCTCTTCCACATTTTTCCCTTGTAACTGTTGAAATGTTGATCTTCGAGGATTATCTCTTTCTTCAGGCCACACTTATGGAACTGTAAGCCACCAGGCACTAGGATCACATGGAAACTTTTGTAAGCAGTCCACTAGGGGCCGCCCATGATTACCTTAGACGTAGGCACTCTCATATAAATGTGGGTGACTCCTTCCCTCCTCAGTTCTTTTCCCACTGTCCACCATACTCATTGGACCATGCATGGATACAGTGCTGTTACGGTCGCTGATTTTCTTTTCTCTCTTTATAGTTAGTAATTGCTTTTCATAAGTGATTTTTGATGGCATGTATGTCAACTAAGGAGCCGTCGAAACTGTTTCGTTATTGCGAATGTGGTGAAAGGATATACTCCGGAGAGTCACTTGACATTTGTGTGTGTTGCCTTGGCCTGGACCATAACATTCATGCATGCCCAATCTGCAGAGGGTTCAACACAGCCACCTGACAACATCAAAAGGGTGCTTTGGAAAAGCACCTTCTAGAATAAAGCATCAGATAGCCCGAATGGAGAAGAAGCTTCACCATGTCTCCGGCTCATTCCTCAGGATCCAAGTCTTCTAAATCCTGACAAAAGATGTCTGGGTCACACAAACATAAACATCAGGAGAGGGAGCAAGAAAAGGGCAAAACCTCCCTGGTTCGTTCTTTGTCGCCCCTCCATACAGGTACGACCACTTCAGTACTGTTGACCGCTCTAGTGGTGACTACTTCCAGGTCGGGGCAGGCTTTAGGCGTCGCCAGGCCTAGCACATCTGGTGCTTTACCGTCGACATCAGGGGCCTTGCCTCCTCAGTCGACCTCTTGCTGGCATTGCCATTGACTACACAGGCACTGACGTACAGGTGGTACTCTCGTCCTTTACGGACATCCTCAAATGCCTTTTACCTTCTCCTCCTGTATGAGGAGCTCCATCGACGGGGGCTATAAGCCAGACCACTGTGCTGACTCATACTAGGGCTGTGCCTCAGTCCCCCTCTGGAGCACAGACAGCCTCGCCAGTGCGCTCCCTCTGTCCTGTTGACCAGACCGCTAATGACCTAGAGTACGATCCAGACCTTATAATACAGGATGAGGAGGCCAAAGATTATATGGAATGTCCTTGTGAAAGGACTAGTTCCACTGTGTCCACATGCAGTGAGGACTCTGTGGTTTACACCCCTAGGTCCCTCCCCCCTTGAGGACCCATCTTTTATAACCATGATGCAGAAGTTACAGGCTGCCATGGGATTCGATCTGGAAGAACAGGATACAACCAAGAAGAACCTGACTGGCTTCTTGAAAGTGCCTGATACCCCTCCCATAGTAATTCCACCTCCTCCTCCTCCCTGCCCTGGAGGATGCCACCTTTGCTGCCTGGCATAGGCCCAACTTGATTCCTGCAATACCAAGCAAAGGTAAGCAAGATATACATGGCCCCCTCAAGAAACCTTTTTTTGTAGGCCAACCTGAGGCAGACTCTGTAGTCATAAATACTAACCATGATAGACCAAAGGCACCAAAACACCTTGGCTGTCTTCTTCCTGGTAATGAATCAAGGCGGTTAGATGTGCTGGGTAAGAAAACCTATGCCTCATCCTCTCTGGACCATAGAATTGCAAATTACCATACTCATATGTTCAAATACCAGAAAACACACTGAAAAAAAGCTAGAACAGCTGCTGCCTCTCCCAGAAAGTGCACCAAAACAGGAGCTTCTCAGAGCTCTAGTGGCTGTGACTGATGTAGGAAAACACCTGCTACATATGGCCTAAGACATATCTGAGGCTTCAGCAGAGCAGCTGCCTCAGAAGGTACTTCTGGCTCAGGCTGGCAGGTTTTGCGAATTACATACAGCAGTCTATTCTCAGTGCCCCTTCGGAGAATACAGGCTGTTTGATGCAGATGTTCAAGATATCCCCTCTAATTTGCAGACTTCAAGCAGAAAACTGAAATCGGCATACTCCCTCTATTATATCCATCCAAGGAGTAGACAGAGGGTGCTTTTTTGTCTGTCCGGTATTAGACACCATACCACTACCAGCCAACAAGTTAGGAGTGAAAGAGCAGGAGCCCTACCTACCCAAGGAGCCGCTCCAGGAGCCTAGAGGTGGCAGTGTGGCAGGAGCCACCGCAACTAGCTCTTCCTGACTCCTTTTACACCTACCAGCCACCACTGCCTCCAGGGGTGGTTGTTGGAAGTTATCTGTCCCTCCACATAGACCAGTGAAAGGAGGTGACCTTGGATGCCTGGATCCTGGAAATAGTATTACTAGGCCGTGTTCTGGAACTTCTAGAACTACCTCCAGACCATCCACCAGTGCCTACACATTATCCACAGGCTCCAGATCACATTGCTCTGCTCCTGGAGGAAGTCCACACCTTTCTTCAGAAAAGGGCAGTATAACCTGTACCCGTGGAACAGAGGAACACATGGTTCTGTTCTCGATATTTCCTAGTTCCAAAATGGACAGGAGATCTGGGACCTACATTGGATCTCTGGGATCTGAACTTTTTTGTAGAGTACAAAAAGTTCAGAATGGCCACCCTGCAAGGCTTACTCCCACTACTGCAGGTAGGGGATTGGGTTTGTTCCCGAGACATGAAGGATGCCTACCTTCATATCTTGAGGCATCAAGGGGTCGGCCAAGGAGAGGAGGATTGAGCATCTGGAGGATAGCACTCCTTCTGGGGGGGGGGGTGACACTGACACCCCCCCACACACACACTTTCACCTGACCACTGGCAGTGGCTGAGGGTGCAGGCAGCCAGGACCACAACATGGGGAATGGAGGAGCAGCAGCCATCAACATTTTATGTACGGGAGCATGCGTGGGCACGTCTGGATGTCCATGCACGGCCACTCCTCCGATGGGAGGGGAATGCAGAAAATGGCCAGCGGCGGGGCAGGATGACACCAACCCCTCGCAGGCGCCACACCAGGCTACAGGGCCCTCATCTGGAAACTGAATCCATTCCATTGATAGATGGGAGCCGCCGAACCCCACCATGGGGGGGGGGGCAAGTCATGGGGGAAGACCGGGATAGAGGTTACTTCCCTGGGACATTGGGTGATGGGGCTGGGAGGGCAGTGGAAGGAGCCTGATGTGGTTGGGGGGAGAATAAGAAAAGAAATATTGCCTTGGAAATCTGTTTTTTATGGAACAGCTCACAGCCTCCATTCATGACCACCTACAGCAATTCAATCTAGGTGGCAGGAATGGACACAAGATCTTCTAGATTTAGATCCAGAATTTGTGCCATTACCTATTGGTTGGTCAGCTGCAGGGCGACTGTGTTCTGAGGACTTTCAAAAAATTTCGAGATCTAAGATTTTAGGGTGGTTACCCATCTGTTTATTACCTAAGAGCAGTGGTGTCAGCTAAAAGAGACTCAGCACGATGGGCCCCTGCACCATATATATAGGTGCCTTGCCGCCAAAGGAGCCCAATATTGTGCATATCCCCGAAAAGTGTTTAGTAGATGAAATGTAATTTCCTTCGTAAAATCCTGTATACTGGGTCCCAAGGACTTCCGTTCATAAGTGCTGCCCATGCTTCACTGCCGCGCTCATGGACGCAATGACGAGATGCTAGTGAGAGCGTGGGGGTACGCTCCATTATACTCAATGGGTGGCGACTTTTCAATCTGTTTTTACTAATGTAATAGAAACATAGAAGTTGATGGCAGATAAGGACTGCAAGGCCCATCCAGTCTGCCCATTTCTTTTCTACCTTGTGAATGTGCCATCAGCCTTTGCTCTGTCAATGGCCTATCTAGTCATACTCCTCTTTATTGCTCCCTTATGCCTATCCCATGCTTGTTTGAAGCCCTGTACTGTATTCATATCCACCACTTCCTGAGGTAGGCCGTTCCATGCATCCACCACCCTTTCTGTGAAAATGAACTTCCTCACATTACTCCTTAATTGGCCCCCCTCTAATCTCATGCTGTGTCCTCTTGTCCTGCTGTTTTTCTTACATTGAAACATGTTAGACTCTTTCACCTTGTTAATGTCCTTAAGGTGTTTGAATGTTTCGATCATATCACCTCTCTCCCTCCTTTGCTCTAGGGTATACATATTGAGCTCCGTTAATCTGTCCTCATATGTTTTCTGATGCAGTCCCTGAACCATTTTGGTTGCCCTTCTCTGGACTGCCTCAGTTTGGTTAATGTCCTTGTTAAGGTGTGACCTGCAGTACTCCAGATGGGGCCTAACCAGTGTCTTGTAAAGAGGAATTATTACCTCCCTCTTACGACTTGATACCCCTACTAATACACCCCAACATCCCCCTAGCCTTACCTACTGCTTTAGTGGTCTGCTTGGATGATTTCAGGTCATCTATGATGATGATGCCCAAGTCTCTTTCTTCCCTTGTGATTGCCAGCAACTCTTCCCCCCCCCCCAGCCTATAGGTGGTTTCAGGGTTTCTCTTCCCTATGTACATGATCTTGCACTTCTTTGCGTTAAACCCCAGTTGCCACTCTTCCGACCAATTTACCAGTTTATCCAGATCTCTTCTCATTCTGCCCACCCCATCTGGATCATCTACTCTGTTGCAGATCTTAGTGTCATCTGCAAACAGACAGACCTTGCCCTCCAGTCCATTTGCAATGTCACTGATGAAGATATTGAAGAGGACTGGCCCCAGGACTGATCCCTGAGGTACCCCGCTTGTGACTTGCATCTCTTCTGACTGTATACCATTTACCACCACTCTGTTTTGTGCCCATTAATCAGTTTGCCATCCAGTAACCAACTTCTGACCCACCCCGAGCCTACCCAGCTTATTAATCAGTCTTCTACGTGGAACAGTATTGAAAACTTTGCTGAAGTCAAGGTAGGCGACATCAACTGCTCCACTTAGCGATGAAGCATTGGGCACTGGTAGACTAACAGACCTTGTTAGTCAACGGTCTCCCATATTCATCAGTAAGTGGCCATTATAATAGTAAAGACATTGAAAAGTCGCCACTGATTGAGTGAGTATAATGGAGTGCGCCCCACGTTCTCAATGGCATCTCATCACATCCCTGAGTGCGGGGCAGAGCATGGCAGGCAGGGAAAAAAAAAAACGGGAAGTCCTTGGACCCGGTATACAGGATTTTACGAAGGAAATTACAGTTCATCTACTAAACACTTTTCGGGAATATGCACAATATAGGGATCCTCTGGTGGTAAGACACCTAGAGTGTGTGAGTGTGTGTGAGCATATATATATATATATATATATATATATATATATATATATATATATATATATATATATATATATATATATATATATATATATATATATATATATATATATATATTATATATATATATATATATATATATATAGTGTGTATATATATATGTATGTGTGTATATATATATATATATATAGTGTGTGTGTGTGTGTGTGTGTATGTGTATGATATATATATATATGTGTGTGTGTGTGTGTGTGTGTGTGTGTGTGTGTATATATATATATATGTATATATATATATATATATATATATATATATATATATATATATATATATTGTATGTATATGTATGTATATATATATATATGTGTATATAGTGCAGGGGCTCGTAGTTGCATCTTGGTAGATCTCATTAATTTTTTCTTGTACTCTGGTACTGTTATGTAATATGGATGTATTTTGCTATTTGTACCCATCTGGGATGTAAGGCAGAAGTTTGGTTGTATTTGTCTGTCAATAAAAAATTATAAATTGACACCTCATAGGCCACTATTTGGAAGTGCATAAAATGTTGGCTGAGGGGCTATCTGATCCAGTTAGGCATCTACAATAAAGAAACAAAACAAAAAACATAAAAAATCAGCAATTACAAAATTTAAAATTAGCTGTAAGAGAACTAACAGGATCATATATGTAGAAGGGAAATGGGAACATTGATCTAAACTGAAAACTGAATCTAATGAATTAAGTGGTGAAGTGGAATTTAATATTCACAAATCCAAATTGAATTGTGTGGCCCAAAAATTGACACAAATACAAGCAATTCATTTAAAACAAGAAACAAATGGAATGAGTCTAACAAAGATAAGAATCCTAGTTCAGGTCAGATTATAACTGGACACAAAGAATACTGAAATTCTAATGGACTATTATGAACATTTATGTGAGGAAGACGATACGAATACCACCCATAGCTTAACAAACTTTACTGAAGGAGTTAGTATTCCTAAAATACCTGAAGAATTCTAAAACAGTTAAAGAAATTTCAACAGGCAAAATAGAAAAGGCAATCACCATTCTAGCCACGAAGAGAGCCTCAGGTCCATTTGGAGACTCAGTAAATTTCTATCATGCTTCTCACTAGCTTTTTCTAAACGCCAAGAAGACGGTCTCAATGACCTTTGGCACTAGGCAGAGACTCTCTAGGCTCCCAGCCCTGCCCACCTTCCACACCCTTGATGAGACCATCTTGGAGGACATCTCCTCATTTAGATATCTGGGAGTTTGGCTGGACTGGCACCTCAACTTCTCTGTGCATATTGATGCTATATTGAAGAAACTGCACCCCAAGCTTGGTGGTCTGTACAGGAATTGTAGTTCAATTCCGCTGACTGCAAGGTGCAAAATTGTCCAGAAGATGACACTCCCCATCTTTGACTACTGTGACGTAGTCTATGGTGCTGCTCCCAAATCTTCCCTGACCAAGTTGGACACGGTGTTAAACTCCTTCTGCCACTTTGCTATCAACTCCCCTTCCTGCTCCCACCACTGTGAACTTTTTCGCTCTCTAACCTTCCTTCCACTATCTCGCAGATGCATCTCTCACTGTGCCAAACTAACCTCCAAATCCTGGTTTGGGGGACTCCCCTCCTATCTCTCATCCTCTCTCTCTCTCTCTCTCCACTCCACCTCCCCCCACCCACTCTCTCAGATCAAATGATGCCCGAACCTTGACGGTCCCTCGCCACTCCACCCTCATCAGTTAGACTGGTTTCGCCCATCGTTTCCTAAAATCTGGAATTCCCTCCCCCTGAAATACGACATTCCTCCTCCAACTACTCCTCCCTCTGCCCTACACAATTACCTTTCCCTCAGCTGTTCCTGCTTTAACCCACCGTAATATCTATCCTCAGTTTCTGAATTCCCCACGACCTCTCGGCAGGGGTCTCAACATCCTGAAGGGGAATCAGGAATGGCTACCCCTTCTCTCACATTCAGTTCTTTGCCTCTCCCCTCTCTTCTCCACCTGCCCTTCTGGCTCACCAGTGTGCACAACCTAACCCCATCCTTTTTACTCCAGCAGCACCTGCGTACTACCTCGAGCCTGCTCCTGGTACACTCATGCACTATAAATGGTTCTATTGCATATTACTGTTTTGTACGTTAATATGCTCTTTTGTAATGATTTTGGACATGTATTGTAATTTACCCAATGTTCCACTACTGTTTATTGTACAATACATTGTGTTCCAACTGTTGCACAATCTTACAATGTTGTATTGTTTGTACTACCCACATACTATTGTAACTGATCATCCTTCACAACCCTATGCAACCCCTTCCCCCAGGTCGCACCGTGAGACGAGCAACTTGTTCAGTGTGCCCTCCTGGTGAAACATTTCAATAAATAAAAAGGAAATCTCTACAGTGCTACAAAAAGTATTTGAGTAAAGCCTGAACTACCCAAAACAGTGAGGTGTTGGAGAATTTCCTTGACGCCAAATTAATAGCCAAAATGTTAGCACACAACCTAGAAAAAGTAATGCCCTTAATAATTGGCCCACAACAAATGGGTTTTAACTAAATGATAGTGGACAATGCACAAAAAAATATTTCACTTAAAGAGTAACTGTCAGTGTATGGTCTCCAGGCAGACGACTCATTGTGTAGTTGCCTGCCTAGAGACTACACAGCTGTTTTGTCCATTAATTTTAAAACTATACCTCGTAAAACCTGCCGTAGCTTCGGTGTAGGCTGAGGCGATCGCTGAGTGTTGCAGCCCACCCCTGAAAACAACATAATTATGATGCACCGGGAGCAGGCTGTGGCGCTTGTCTATGGGAACGGCATGGAATCGGGGGGTTGCTAAAATGCACCAACATTAACTTTGCTGGCATGGTTACATGTATGAGGCTAGTATGAGCCCCATACATGTAACCATGCCAGCAAAGTTAATCTTACTGCACTTAGCTAGCCCCTTCCCATTCCATACATGCTCCATAGACAGCACTACAGCCCGTTCCTGACTCTGAGTCATAATTATGCTGTTTTCGGGGGCAGGTCTGCAGTGTTCGGTGATCGCCCTGCTTGTACACAGAAGTGGCAAGCCGGGTTTTACGAGGGGTATAGTTTTAAAATGACACTACAAAAAATAGTAGATGGCTAAAAAGGCTCCAAGGGCAAGGAAACTACGTGGTATAAGTTGCCTGCCCTGATCACGTCAGCAGCTCTTTAATGAGCGTAGCAGAAAAATTCAATAAACGAATGGGCTTTATGGCATTAGATGCAGAAAAAGCTTTTGATGGAAAAGCATGGAATCATATACACAACTCACTTGAAATATATGGCTTCCCGGAGATTTTTATCGAATGGGTGACTATATAATAATATCTCATCAGGTGCAAGGGAACAAGACAAGGATGCCCCATGTCTCCTTTATTCTTCAACATAACCATAGATCCACTGGTGAGAAAGCTGAAAGCATTAAGGGACTTTAAATAAATAGAAATAATTATTTGTGCTCAGTATATGCAGACAGCATCTTACTGTCACTAACAGAGCCAGAAGATTCAGTACCTAAAATTGTAAGTATACTACAGGAATTAGGATTTGTTTTTTCATGTTGCAAACTAAATATAGATGAAACTTTCTTTTTACAGGTAAATAATAGTTGCTGTAAGTAAAGAATAGAAAATATAGGTATAAAATGGGGGTGGGAGACATGTTTAAGTGATTTGGACTACCCTTGAGCTTTTGGGACCCCACGGAAGCCATGCAAATTAAAGAGCAACTCTGTATTAAAATAAAAAGTTAAAAAACACTAGATTTACACCAGTTGTTTTAGCTCTGCTGTTTTTTAGTTGTCTTTTTTTTTTTACTTTCCCCTGCTGTTGGTCTACCAAACACTGTAGATAATGCAATAATTGTTTCACCGAGTATTTAAAAATGTATCTGACTCTCCCCTGCTAACCACACAGTTGCAGTTTGTGACATTACAAGTCTGTCATGGTGAGCACTATGTCATAAATAAAGGCAATGTGAGGTTAACCGGGGAAAGGCAAATGTTTTTTATACAGGATTTTTAGGTGAACTACCAAGATGTGCTGTAAATCTTGGAAATGAACTTTGGAGAAAAAAAAGAAAAGCTGAAACGTCTTGTTTCTTAAAGCACATGTTGAAGTGCAGAGTTGCTCTTTAACATTCTACCCTAAATTTTATGCTTATTCTTTATGCTCCCCTTTAGTACAATTACAAAGGGTTTAATTCAGTACAAAGAATCATAGGGAAATTCTCATGGGAGGGGACATCTCGCTAATCACATATTGGCTAGAAACAAATATGGTGGGTTAAAATTACAAGACTTGTACTATTGTGCAGAGTCAAACCGTTAACAAAATGGTTACAAAACAGTGGCCCTAAAGTATACAGCCAAGTGGGTCAAATTTGAAAGGGACATTCTCAATCCTTCGAACATCAAACTCGCTAATCTTTGCAAAACAAAAAAGGCAGTAAAATAATTTCGGATTCGGTTAAACAAATAGCTCAAAGCAGTAGCCTAATGAACTTGAATCTACAGAAGCCTTAAAACCAGTAGGAAGTTTGAGCAAGCTACAGTTGGGTTGGATGCTGCACATGAGGTTCTGGTGCCATCTGGAGCCAATATTTCTCAATACGTTCATTGTAAACCTCGTCCAGGGGTTTCTTAATACTCCAGTCTCCCTGGGGGCAGCTCAATGTCTTGGGTGTCCCAATCTTGGATCACCCTCTGCCCTGACTTATCTTCCTTTGTGGACATGAGACAGTAGCAGATATCTGTTCTGCCTTATAGTAGGCTTGCAGATGATGGACCCCAGTCTCCCTCTCTTTTTGCTTGCTGTGACAACTAGCCCCCCACCCATAAACTGAACTTCAATTAGTTTTGCACCTCAGAGGAAAAAACTCATCTTTATGCTTATGGGGAGCATTAAAAACATGAATAGAAAGTAGGATAAGATGTTCATTTTACTGACATCTGCCCAAGTCCATAGTGACAGGGGCAGGTACTTGCTTTTCAGCAAGCTGTGTCCTGTTTCACGTGTCTGAGAGACGCTTTATTATCTTGGAACATTGTTGCAGGGTCTGATCTAATTGGAACCTCAATGTTTCATTGGTCCCTTCAATTATTTAAAACCTACCACATTTTGAATTTTTCTGATGAATTTCACATTAATTCAGATCACTTTGGATTTACATTTATTTACACAGAAGCCAGCCACTGTACCATACTCGTATAGGAGTGATTCCAGCCTTGGCTGCTATCTTTTTAAATTCAGCCAGTAGATCTGTGTGGCTCTCTGCCTGGTGTGCATCTCTTGGGTCTGAACCTTCTGTTTGTCTGTCAATGGATGAGGCCTAAAACAGGTGCCTGCCTCGTGATCTACAGCAGCTTCTGATTTCTTACATGATCATGTTTTTTGGCCTTTGAACAGGATTCCTTTTTCTTCTCACTTCAGGTGAGTTTCTGATCTTAACTGTGCCATTCTTTCAGTGGATGCCCTTGAAAGTACTGTTGGCAGAGAATGGAGCTTCAGAGCTAGGCTACTTCACACTCTGCGATTTCACTGGCAGTCCTGTTGTGTTTTGCGGTTGGGTCAAGAACAAAATGACACAAGCAAAGCACAACCATTGTTTCAGGTAACAGGAATTCCCTCCAGACAATCTGGTTACTTTTTTCATCTTGACAATAACATGATATTCATCCCCTCATTTTCTGAGCTAAGCATACTGTATTGTACTTTCCACCTTTGGACTTTGAGTATTTGGGAAACAGACAGTCTGTAGAAGTTTGAATTACATTGGCTTATAAAGGATCCAATCTATTCATGCAGTTTTCTGACTGAGTAACTATACTTAACATGACAGAACATTTATGTACTGATCACTTCCTGACTTTTAATTCATTTATAATTAAAATGCTCACAGCTGTTGTCTTCATCTCGCTCACTACCCTACAGATGGAAAATTACTCAGCAGTAAACATTAGACTCGTAAATGAAGTGCAATTTCCGGGTTGTGGTACACAATGTTTCTTTTTTCTTGAACTCTCTTCTATTATTACACTATTATTAGTCAGGTGCCAATCTGTTCCTCATTTAGTCTGCCATATATTACACACAGTTGGCAAATAGTTAATGTAAAGCTGCAGCACTGTACTAGTTAGTGATGTTCCCGGTTTCTGTAAATAAAATTACGCTGACATCAGCAGATCTAAAGTCTTATAAAATTCCCCCAATATTTGAATCTCTGGAAATCCATTCTTCATTAATGATAAACTCTGCATAAAAGAGGCTTTTTGCCCTTTGGACTTCATCAGACTCCACAGCTTTAAAGTCGGAATGTTCTGCCCCAGGACATCTGAATCAAGACTGTGGCAACAGGTTGTAATGTCATAAATGGAGGATTATGACATTACAGTAGGCATAAGCAATGTGAAGAAATGAAGTCTAAATGAGGGGGGATTTCTTTTTTTTTTTTTTAACTCTGCGTTATTTAGCATACTGGACATAGCATACATTACAGTCGGATAAAGAAAAATGTAAAAAGCACCATACCTGACAAGTTGCATCTTGACTTTTCGGAACATTACAGAGGTTTAAATCCTGAGTGAGAACTGCATATTTTGAATTATTTCCCCAAACCAGGAATCTAGTACTCCTGGTCAGTGGTACAAACACTCACACGAGACCCTGCTAATGGAGAAAAAAAATAAATGACACTACTAAGGACCTATGTCCATTTCCCATGCTATTTATATGTTAGTCTCTGAAATAAATAAATAAACCAGAGTTAAGGAATTGGATTAAGGTATGGTCAACCCCCAATGGAATTACTCGCTTTGAGGCAACTGAGTTTAACCTTTTTTTCTGAGATTATACTTTATTTTTTCAGGGAGAAAAAATAAAAAATAATGTAATACACAAAATGCGTTAGGAAACATCTCGAAAAAGAAAAAAAATACTAAGTCAGTTTTAGGGGGGTTAAAAAGATAGTACATTTTTTAAAGCAATAAATAATAGGGTGTATTCAAATAACGTAGTAGAAGTTCCATGTTTCGTGCTCCAAGCTATAACGTCCTTTCAAAAGAATGTTAAGTGTCCTTATCAGCCAAGACCTTCCTGCATATTTATAGATATACAGTTCATTAAGAATGTAAACCCATTTAAAGTCCTCATCAAAAGATAATTAGAGCTCCCAGAACATCTAAAAGAGAAGCAACCTTTATTTAACAGGCACATATTGAGTTGTGTCCACTCCCTCTTCCTCCTCTTTATCCTCTTCTAAGTCAGACCCAAGATCTGTTGGTAGGGCGACATTCTTTTTGTAGAAATCACGTGCTGCATCCACAACCAAAAAAATAATAAAATTTTCCCTTGAAAGATAATCTTTAGTTTAGCTGGTGCTTGTTGTACTGCCATAACACCAGCACAAACAAATTCAGCTCTGATTGTCAGAAAGCGTTTCCTCCTCTGCTGAGTTATCAGGCAGAAATCAGGGTACAGATGCAAATGCTGACCTTCGTACTGGAAGCCCTTTCATTGCCGAACAAGTTGTGGAGTAAGATTCCGTTGTGAAATAGATGCAAAAGTGCATATCGCATCTTGCTCCTGCCTTCCCAATAGCAGTCCTTGAGTAAGGTCGGAAAATCGATTCCAAAGATAGCTGATACTCCAGTGAGAAAACAGAAGTTATGATCCACTCCACTTCCAGTTTAAGGTCAGCAGCTGGTATTTCAGCCGAGAGTCCGATTTACCAAAGGTTTTTCATCAACAAAGCATTTTCTATTTTTTCGAATGTGGCTATATTCGATAGCCGCTCGTGCAAGAAAGCGTTCACTGCACCCTCCAGCTTGATGACTCTCCCCGAGAGTACTTCTGCATTATGCTCCGTTACAGTTACTCGCTCTTCACACTTTTGGAGTTTCTGTTCAGTTTGGGAGCACCTATTCAGTAGCTCAGACAAGGTAACTTGGATTTTATCAAAAGATAAACAGGATTCCTCTTGAAATCCCAGCAGAAGATTTTGAATGGATTGTAGTGTTGGTTTAGGAGGTTGTTTTGGCTTTGTGCCCCATGTCTGAGTGCAGTACTGCTTAGAAAGCCATTACCCCCTCCAACGCGGGTGAATCAATGCTCACTCGTGGTGGGGCAGTTTTTCCAGTTTTAGGAGAAAGATATTTTTGTTGTTGTCAGACTTACTCTGTCAAGTCCTTAACCTTAAATCTTGATTGTGCCATAAATGTTTTATTTTTTTTTTTATTTTTTGAAAGCTTGACGGAGTTTAAGAGCTATTTTGTAGTGGAGCTCTAAAAACAGTGTCTTACTCCTTCTACGTCTCGGGCCTCCCCCTGAGCTTGACCTTTAACCAATGCTGTGTGCCATGTTTTATACTAAATTAATAGAGAATGAAAAACTAAGAACAATTAACTAAGAATGTCTTTGGTTGTGCACTTACCCTTCCTTACTCCATTAGGTGACCTGCTTTAGAATATTGCAACTTTAAATGGATTTGAAGCCATCGGACACCACAACCCAAATCGCTAGGAAGCAACCCCCGTCAGTATGAGAGTGGAAACCAGAGTGGCCAAGTTCCCTTACAAGAAGGGACAAACTGTGAATGCATCCAAAATCAAAAACAGTTGCCCGCCCATACACCCCTTTGTAATCATCTCCTTCTCTATCTTGATGCCACCGAGTCCAGCCTCTCCACCTTTCAGCATGTTTTTCCTCTTGAAGATGGAGTTCAGCTGTTAATGACTCCATTGTATAAACCTCCCTCATTCAGCCTGAGTAGGGGCCTTGGGTTCCTGCCACCAAGCTGTTATGTATTTAAGGACTGCTGATATCAATGTCAGTAATAATCTGCATTTATCTCCTTTTAAGTGAGTTACCCGGGGGAGCCCCAGAACTCATTCTGAGAAATCCATTGGGATCTGCACCCTTACTATTTCTTGAGAAGCTGCACTTACCTGCCTCCAGAAGCTTGCAGTTTTCTACAGTCCAGAAAGATGTCAGTGAGCCCCCGCCCCCCCCCCAAAAAAAATCCCTCCAGCAATTTGCAGAGTTTGTGGTATTGTAATGGCATATAACTGTAGGGGTATGGAAATATCTTACTAGTATCTTCCAGAAAAATTCCCTTCCATCCCAACTTCAGTCTTCTTGACCAGTCCTCCTCACTAATAGTGCACCCTGCTTCCTGTTCCCAACAGGTTTCTTTTATTTGTATGAGTGCAGTACCCTTTGCCTTCTAAATGTCCCTGAAATGTACCTCTGAGGGCCAGATATGGTTACTGTATATATATATATATATATATATATATATATATATATATATATATATATATATATATATATATATATATATATTCTTCCCAAGCCAAGTGGGGGTCTGTCAACTTTGCGAAATTATCTTAGGAATTTACATAGTGTCTTACTTGCGTGCATCTAAGAAATTCTCCATTGTTCCAGTGGCATCTCTCCTCGGCACTGGTAAAGGTTATGCATGTACCTCTTTCTATAAATTGTGCCAATCTAGTAACTCCCTGACTCTCCCAGTTCGCATATCCAGGATCTAATGTTGGGGGGCAGAAAATCCAAATCATATCGGATTAGGGACAAAGGCCCCACTCCCGTCAGAGTTCTAGTTATATTCCTGACTTTTGTTAAGATAGCCAGACTATGTTTAACCCATCCATTACAGGGTTTTATTTAACTCTAAAAATTGATTAGCGTGTTGCTCATAAAAGTGCTAAAACATTGTGAAAATGCATAGCACTTGCCTCACTGTGTTTAACAAACATAACACTTCTAGAAAACCTATATAAATACTTTCTGAACAGTTAGTATTGTCCCAAGAAAAAAACTGCTAATCAATTATTTAAAATCCTGCATTAGTTATACCTCTCTTGTAGTTTGTGGTGATTGACGCAAGTGCCATCGTAAATAGTGGCTGCCCGCCAGCTCCTGCATTTTCAGTGTCATACCATTGTGAGGTTGTTCTTTGTTTAGCCCGAGTGTATACTGCCTATATTTGAGCTGCCAGATAATAGGCGGTAATTCTGATATGCCCCCATAAAGTCAAAATTTTGTGTGCTATGCAAGGGCATTTATGATTCCAAACAAAGATTTGAATTCCTCAAATTAACTTATTCCAAAATGAGAGAGGGGATTTTTAGGGGTAGACATTGAAACAAGAAGAGAAAGTGGGGCAGAACATTGATCTTAATCAAATCAACCCTCTGTACCAGTAAAATAGGCAAGGGACTCCTGGCTAAATTTACCTGAATTACTCCCCCCCCCCGCCAAATAATGTTTCATAGTTGCTCGCAAAGAGTTTTGCAAAGTCTGTTGTGATTTGTATACCTGAATATCTGATTTGATTATTCTTTGCCCACTCAAATGGGAAGTAATCTTTAAATCCAAGAGGACTATTTCCACCAATTCTAATGACTTCAGATTTAGCAAAGTTTATTTTGTAACCTGAGATCTCACCAAAAGAATGTAACAAGGCCACCAGCTGAGGTACCAACATTTCTGGGGTAGTCAAAAAAATAATGGAATCATCTGCGTACAGTGATATTTTCTGTTCGGTGTCTCCCCATTGATACGTAAATGATTAGATCTTGTCAAACCTTAGCCGCTAAGGGTTCCAGGCACAGGACAAATAGGGGAGACAGTGGACACCCCTGTCTTGTGCCTCAAGTCAGTGGGAAAAATTTAGCACTAATGCCATGAACTCTTATCGAAGCTTGGGGAGCTGAGTAAAGTTTGCCAATTATCTGAGTAAATTTGGGGCCTGAATTTCATTCTCTCTGTGGTATTATTCAAAAAATTGCCAATTTACCCTGTCAAAAGCTTTTTCAGCATTCTTGGAGATTGCTATTTGAAAGGCTGCCTTGCCTTTTTTTGGGGGTGGACATTATATTAAGTAACCTTTGTACGTTATCTTGGAGCTATTTGCCTGAGCTGTACCCTGTTTGATCAGCATGAACTACTGAAGAGATGATGGATTGGACCCTGTTAGCCAAAATTCATGTAAATACCTTTGTATCCATATTTAATAATGAAATTGGCCTGTACAAGTCTCATTCCATTAAGCCTTTCCCTGGTTTAGGTAGAATTGATATTTGTGCGAAGTGCCAAGAGTCCGGAACCTCACCTCCTTGTATTATCTCTTGACAGACCCGATGAAACATTAGCAAAAGGGAGTCTGCAAGTGTCTTTTAAAAAAAAAAAAAAGAATAAATAAAAGCTGGGAGTCCATCCAGGCCTGGTGACTTCCCATTTTTTTCAGTTGGGCAAGGTGACTACTGATAGTCTCCTAAACTAACATTAAAGGGGGTTCTGTAAAGGTTTTTCTCCTCTGCCCATTGTCTGCTACCCTTCTCGGACCTTAGGCAACCATCCAGCCCCATCAAGCCCTAGTCAACAGCTAGCACAGTTCTGTGGGTGGTGGGATCCATGGTGTGAAGTCTCTGTGCCCAGATTGTCATCCTCTGATCATGCCAAGGTTTTTCTACCAGTTTTCATTTCCACCACCCTACACAACGGAGCTACCAGCCTTCTGAGTTGGTCTTGGCCACCACAGCTAACTCTTGAGGGAGCAAGCTCCTTGGCCCTCCAGAGGGGGTGCTGTGGAACCTGCTACAGTGGTATTACTGTTTCCCAGCCTGGTCACCTGCTCTGCATGCCATGAGTGTCCTCTACCGAATCCTGATCCCTGGAACAGAAGGGCAACACGCTTCCGCTTGACTAATGGGTAGGTAGCCCTAAAAATCCTGTTTATCGACTGTGTCAGTAGTGTAAAAGAAGGAAATGACCTGATTAGTGAAATTTGGTGGGGAGGTGGGGTGGGATGTGAGTTCTGCTGGCAATTGTGACTTGTATTTACTGGAAACAGGGAGCACTTTTTGATGTTTTAAGCATTTTGAAGATTTTTTTCATTGCCTGGAAGCTAAAAATTCCGGTTTCACTTTTTGTGCTTTTTACCGTTCCCTGATCATTGTTCTCCTACTTGCCTTCTAATACTTTAAATGTGGTGTGATGTGTGGATGCACAGGAAATATGGCCGCACCCATACCTTACCATTCTGTTTTTTTTCATCCTTTTTTGTTAACTTTACTTGATTCCAGGTGTGGTGCATGCCAGTGACATCAGATGCACCAGTCGAGAATAGTACTGCCCCTTTCCTTTTGAAATCCGCCATGAGGCTCCCAGTGAGGGTCTGTGTAAAACAGATGGGGAAAATAAAGAATCCAGAGCAAACGGAAAGAACCTGAAAGGAAACGAGAGAGGCGTTTTTTGGTTGTAGGGCTTGTCTGATGCAACAATTGATAAAAAAGCAAATTTTTAGTAACCATTACTGCTGTGTTAAGCAGCTATCCACTATAAAATGTTTAAAACCATTTGGTGTAGAGCAGTTGCGTTGAACTTTTAGATTGGTCCCATTATCAGTTGTCAAAATATTTAACACTAGCCAGTACTTCACAGTTTCAGAAATGTGCTGGCTATCTTCAGGGACTATTTGTGACTTCACAGCCTGTTGCCATAAACACTATGATGTCCTAACAAGCGTACTACTGAGTTGGAAATTCCAGACTCAAACTTTTTAGATATTGACCGAATGGAATTGTCAACAGAAACTGTGACCGACAAGTGACATTTGAAACACATGTTCTGTAGTAAACTGTGCGTTAGTTGTTGGATACATTTTGTTTGACATGTGGAGGTGCACGATTGTGGAACGGGCACATGAGGTGCACCATTGTGGGGCGGGCACATGAGGAGGTGCACCATTGTGGGGAAGGCACGTGAGGAGGTGCACCATTGTGGGGCAGGCAGATGATGAGGCACACCATTGTTTAAAGTTTGGTAACTGGGAAAGACTCACTGAGCTTCAGCTCATTTGGGTGCACAACTGTGTACAGCAACACAATATGTACTGCATACATAATAAATGGGTATAGAAGAAATAAAATATTTATAGGGTAGCCAGCACCAAATGGGGACACAATCTTGGAAGAATTCCAGATGTAGTCTAGAAATTAAAGTAGCCAATGTCAAAAGTCTAACAAGAGCTAAGTAGGCCATAACCAGCAAAATCAAAAAGGGGGAGCCCTTTAGGCACCCTGCTGTGCAGCAGAGTGGGGGGAAAGGCAGTCCAGATGAGAGTAGGGATTGCCAAACCAAATAGGGAAATGGGCAGACTAGGTGGACCGGTTGGTCCTTATCTGCCGTCATATTCTGTGTTTCTATGGGAGATGAGACTGGAAAGGGGATAGAGGCGAGCAGCAGGAGGGGGAGACTGTGTGTGACAGGCACATGAAAGGGTGCACTATTGTGTTTGCAGTGGGCATATGAGTTGGCAAAATGGATATACAAAGAAAAAATGGTATTTCCACTAACTTGTGTGTTTTAAGAAATAAATAAATAAAACTCTGTTGTACTTTTTCATTTGATTTCTGCATTCCTTAGTCTCCTTTCTTTTTTGTTTCTCCAGTGATGGCAGCTATTCGAAAAAAGCTGGTTATAGTTGGAGATGGTGCGTGCGGGAAGACCTGCCTGCTCATAGTCTTCAGTAAAGACCAGTTCCCCGAGGTTTATGTTCCAACAGTCTTCGAAAACTACATTGCTGACATCGAAGTAGATGGAAAACAGGTGACTTTTGTTTTTAGATCTGGGACTAGTGTTGTGTTTTTCTTTGAAGTTTAAATTCCTTGGTGTTTTTTCTACATTCTCCTCAGGAATTGTTGTATTTTTAGTTTCAGGAAAGTGTTACAGATGTTCACTTAACCCAATTTCATATTTGACTGTTCCATTCTTTGCACAACTTGTAATACCAACAATTTGAAACAGTTTCCCCTCACAGGGTTTCTCCTTTTTTTTTTATATTTTTGTGTTCATACACTCGATAATGTACTTTCAACAAATGCGTAATGAGTTTTTTTTTTGTTACACTCCCACGGTGTGTAATACCACTAGTCTGAAGGTGGAGTAATGTATTCAGGTATTGCACAAGGGTGTGTGCAATGGGGAAAACAAATAAAAATGTTTTTACTGTTACCCATACTTTATTTTATATAATTACTGATTAACAAAACCGTGGTTGGCAGATCGGAGAAGAGCCGACTGAAAATAAAAGTATATTTTGCCTTTCAAGTATAAGCAGCAATCTTGGGGACAGTCCCCTGCTAGACTCAACTGTGCTATAAGAAACAGACAAAATGCTATACCTTGAATATGAAGATCTTTTATTTATCAGTGCTGAAGTGTAAACCGACACAACAGGCAAAAAGGCTTCTACTAATCCAAAACAGGCTTGAGAAAGGGCCCTAGTGTGAAATGCGTTAGGCGGTGACGCAAGCTGGGGGGGGGTCCTAACTTTTTGTGTCCATAACCAGATGGTCCATTACTGTGGAATATGCTCTGTATTTGGAATCGTGTTGTGGATTATTAGACACCTTCCTGCCTGTTGCATCAGTTTGCACTTGAGCACCGATTAGTAAAGGATCTTCACATTCAGGTTATGACTTATTTGTCTGTTTTGTATATGACAGCCGAGTCTAGCAGGTGCCGGTCCCTAACATTGCTGTACCTGGAGTAAAACGAACCTCCACATCCCGTTACAGCATGGATATTGTGAGCCATCTGGATACTGCTCTTGGGTCCTCTGTTCTGCAATCTCTGTTCACCAGATAGGGGAGCACACCTAGCCCCCTCCTCCCAGAGAACTGGTTGGAGTCAGCCAGAGTGTGGATAGTGAACTGTATCCATGCCCTTAGATATATAGGTTACTTGCTTGTACCTATTGTTCTAGGGTGATATACAGTTCATATCCACACACCTCACCCAGCCCTCCCTTGCAGTGTGGCACCCGGATCCCTGCTTCCAGCATGCAAAGATCTGACATCACAGGGCAGAGCCAGAGGGTATACCACCGGGTGGTGGGAAGAGCTTAGCTTGAAGATGTCGAGTGGATCAGCCTGGTCCAGGAAACTACCAGTTTGTGGATGTGGACTGAATACCACTCCTAGAACTACAGTTACAGGTGAGTAACTTATATTCACTGTCTGCTACCTCGCTGGGGAGAATGGGTTTGCATGTATGCCTCACTCTTGGAAACCTTCCCCCACCTTTGTTTTTTAACGTTGTTTATTAACATTTTGAAAGATAGCCAGCCTGGTGGCACTGAGGGCTAAGGCGCTGGATGCCTTGCCTGGCGCCACACCGACCCATGTTGGGAACAAGCATGGACTTCGTTGAAGTGCGGAGCTGGATGGAGCTGCTGAAAGCGGCTCTCCTCTCTGGGGAGGGTTGGTGGTATCCCTCTGCTCTTGACTGCCCCGTGGTGGAGGCCAGGGGGCATAACAGGCCAGAGGGAGCGCTAGGCCAATGGGTGGGCAGATGGAGCCATCACCGGGGCTGTAGTATACAAGCGTGCCTCCACGCGCATGTGTCTCTACTCCTGGGGCCTCGGGGTAGAATGGGAGTACATCAGAAAAACAGAAAATCACGAGACGGCAGCAGGATGACACCCAACTCCCGCACAGGCTCCGCTCCTGGGCTTAAGGTGCTTCCCAGTAATCCAGGGATGTTGGGGCTGGGGGGCAGTCGGCTGATGGGGCAGGAGATAAAAATCATGCAAAAAAAAAAATGTTGTAGGATCAGACAAAACTCAGTCATACAATAATAATATCTGGTAAATGAGGTAAAAACAGAACTATTAGCAGTAACAGAAACGTGGTGGGAAGTGTGTGACCATTGGAATAATTAACCTCCATGTCTTATGCTGTATAGAAGAGATGGATTAAGTAGAGAGGGAGGTGATGTGGCTCTCTGTGTATTGGAGGCCATGATCCGCTGGGAATGTTACATACAGATAATAAGGAAAGTGAGAGTAAACTGGAGTTTGTCTGGGTCAATGTCAAGAGTGAATTACATTAGGAAATTATAGTTGGGCAGTTGTTTTAGACCATCTGATGGTGGGGAACTTCTGTATAAGAACCACGAAATTGGAGTTGTAGCAGAAAAAAGGTGATTATACTAGGTGACTTTAGTTTCCCTGTTATAAACTGGGTTGAAGGCTGGCCTGGTGGTGGTGAGGGTTGAGGCGTTGGACACCACACCGGCGACCCGGGTTCGAGAACAAGCCTGGGGGTCAGCAGGGAGGGAAGAGAGAAGGCGTCAGATGGACTGCTCTCTCTTCCTGGAAATAGGGTTCAAGGGGCGCCCACTCATGGGCGACCTCTGGCAGTGTGAGGGACGCTGACTTGGCACGACATTGCCTTGTAAAAGTAGCGCTCCATAGGGGAGGGAGGGAGTAACTAAGTAGAAAACCCGGCTGATGGGGATAGGCGAAGGCACCACAGACCTCAAGCAGCCACACTGCAAGGCTGGGCACCTCTCCTGGAGCCCCCCTCCCGACCAGCTGACAAATTAGAATATAGATAGAGCACCCTGGGAGGATTGGGTGGCCCTACCTCGGAAGGTGTAGAGCTGGGGGGTCTGCCAGGGTGGTTTGGGCAAGAAGTGGTGTGCTTCAGGCAGGAGGTAGAGCTCCGGTGGTCAGTGGATGCCAGAGAGAGTTCCCCACCAGCAGAGCTACAAATAGAGTTAAAAAAATAATAAACTGGGTTGAAAAGACAGGTAGCGGTGTCCTAAAAAAGATTTCTGGGAGAATTAGGCAGAAATTGACTAACCCAGTTTGTTTTTGAGAACACTAGAAAAATATAGTATCTTGGACATAGTATTAAGCACTGAGGGAACAATGGAAAAAAAAGCAAATGTAGGGTGGATATGGAGTGCGTTATAAAAGCTATTGGGGAAAATTATTTTCAGTGTAATAGGACTGACAAGGTCAGAGCAGTATTTGTTAAAGGGAATTAAGAAATTGAGAGAAAAAATGCTGACACCTGATTGGCCAAGAGCTACTTTCAGCTGGGCTGTTATCCAAGCACAATGGCCCAACTGAAAGTAGCTCAACAAAAATATGGTAAAAAATGCAGCAAGTTTACTAAAAAATAACCCATTTCATAATCGCAATAAGGCACTCCAGGGGGTGCATTATGGTGGGCTAACAGCCCTTCTCGGGTGGTGGAAGCACTCGGCTTTGCCTCGTGCTTCAACTCCCCCATGGCGCGGGCCATTATCCCACCATAACACACCCCCTGTCATGCCTTATTGCTTCATTAGTAGAGTGAAATAGTGGGTAAGAATGTTGCTTAGGCACAGGAAAAAATGAAAAACAAAGTTCTTTAAGTCCAAGAATTCTGCATCCCCAAATACCAGTCATAAAATAAAATGGGGAAAAAAACCTTTGTGAGAGAACAGTAAAATAAACGTACAAGTAAAGAACCATATCTAGCTCTCAGTAATAATATGGAAGCTGCTCTGTTGAATTATGAAATTACAAAATGCAGATATTCAAGCCAGCCTGCTGGCACAGCGGTAGAGCTACTGCTTGTGACACTGACAACTGGGGGGGGGAATTGAACATTCCAGAGAACACTCTCCTACTCCAGTGAGGGAGGGCTGATGCCTCTGCTGCAAGACTGCCCTCTGACTTACAACAGGTGGCAGTGCAGTTAGTCAGGCACTGCGAGAAGGAGGATATCGGCCGGAGCTCATGGAATGAGCATGCTTGCTTGTATCCATGTGAGCTCCTTTGCATGCCTATGTTCTGTGGGTAGGGCCATGCAGGGAAAAGCACTGAGCATCAGGATCCCCTAGCACACTTGGGCCCCAGCCTCGGCTACAGTCTGCCATGAGACACATCAGGAACCTCCAGCCCCGTAGCTGTGGAGGAGGCAGAGTTGGATTCAGCTTGGCTGGACCCTGTCACGAAGGGGGGTAAGCTCCTGGGGTTGAAAGTCTCACAGGTAAGTTGCAGAGATGTTGGGGGTGGGGATGGGTGTGACCGGGGAAGGGGGGTCATGCCACAGGCAAAAAATATAAAAAGAAACGGAAAAAATGTAAATATGCAATTAGGAGAGAAAAGTGGAATGTTAAACAGAAACTGGCAATTAATAAGACAGACCCAAAAAGAGCTCTATAGCTATATTGATAGTAGGAAGAATTTGGATTCCAACATTTAGCATTAATGATCGAGAAAACAGGGGGAAGGGGGCTATAACTATCCTTTATCCTTTCTTTTTTACTTGACAAGAACAGATTAATCCAAGTACCTTTGGATAAGAGCTATGAGTTTACAAAATCAAAAGGATAAAGGTCTTGTTCTTGGCAGCAACAAGCTATGGGAGTGTTTTAAAGGTTAGTATTGTGCAACACCATCCATATGTGGTAACCGAAACTGGGAACTATATTAGGGCCTATCATGACACGATCAAAAGAAGAAGAAAAAAGCATAGAAAAGCCATGTGTTGCTGCGGTGATGTACAAACCAACTAGATCACTGTACCTGTTAGTGAGTGCCATGCTGGGAACTTGCACTTGATGGAGTTTAAATTAATTTTTCCTGCGATTGTTATTTTCCTCTTTCTGGTCAGAGACAGCTTGACACTATAACATGTTCCTGGAAATTATTGCTTTCGAGTTTTATCTTCTAGTCCTCGCAGTTGGCTGAAGCGTAAGCTTCAGCTCAGTGGCTTTTAGCCTGGGCATTTCCAGTTGTTGATTAACATGTAGTTTCAAGTGGTTTATCCAATGGTGAGTTGCCCCCAGCCTGATCAGATTCTTTGATGGGGTGACCAGGCAGGTGGACAGGGGCAGGGCCATCAACATGGTCTGTTTGGACTTTAGCAAGGCCTTTGACACTGCGGTGCATAAGCTAATGCTCACAGTACACCTGTGAGGTATACATGATGCATACATAAGGCAGATTGCTAACTGGCTTGGGGAGCAGGAAGCAGAGGGTTGTGGTTTGATGGGCACTGCCCCACGTGAAGAGGGGTACTCCGTGGTGTCCCTGAGGTGGTCGGTGCTGGGGTCTCTTCTTTTTAACATTTTCATCAGAGATCAGGAATCTGGAGTCTGAAGCAGCCTGCCTTAGCTTGCTGATGACACTAAGCTGGTCAGGGTGGTGGACTGCCTTGAGGATGGGGCAAACTTAAGGAGGACCTGAACAAGCTGGGCAACTGGTCAGACTCGTGGAGTCCTTGATTCAGTGTTGCCAAGTACTGCTGCACTTTGGGAGGAAAAACAGAATTAGGACCTACATACTGTGTGGGGCTTCCCTACATTGGAAGAGTTGAGGGACCTGGGGGTCATAATAGATAAGTGGCTGTAAGCAAAGCAAGCAGTGCATGGCTACTGTGAAGGAGGCTCGAAGACTGGTGACCAGCAGTGCAGAGAAAGTAATCCTACTATTCTACTTGTCCCTGGCCAAGCTCCACCCGGAGTACTGCGTGCAGTTCTGCGCTCCCTGTTATAAAAAGGATAGTGAGGCAGTAAAGAGTGCGCAACGCAGGGTCCCCAAAACAGTAAAGATATGGTGTATGAAAGCTATAAGGAGAGACGGGTGGTTCCTTTACATGTTCGGGAGGGAGGCTATGAGGGCATATGATCTCTTACTGCATACTGAGGGGTATCGACAAGGTTGAACAAATGTAAATGTTTGATCTGGTGTTTTCCAGTAGGACATAAAAGCTTAAAGATTATAAACCGGAGGCAATGATAGGAGGTACTTTTTCTCCTAGAAGGTGGTGACCCTGTGGAACAGCCTTAGAATAGATACTGTGGCCGGCCTGGTGGCACTGGATGCTACACTGGCGACCGGGTTCAATATGAGCCTGGGTCATGGGGGTTGGCCGGGGAGGGAGGGGAGCAGGATTGAGCAGCCAAAAGGCGGCTCTCCTCTCGAGGAGGGATCCTATCGTCCCCATAGTACCACTACCATAGGTGGAGGCCTGAGGGTAGTGTAGGCGGTTGGTGGCACGAATAGGGATGGCGCTGTGGTCCAGCGGTGTGCACATGTACATGCGGCTGTGGTGCGAATGAGGAAGAAAATGGAGCTGGCGGGCTCTATGATGTCCTGGTAATGTTTCTGGTGATGGGGACACCAGCCTGGGATGGATGTGACCTCCCCTTTCCAGCTCCAGGAAAAAAACAGGCAAAAATTTATATAGAAGGGAAAAAAAAAAAAGGAATTGATATTGTGTACATAAAAACAGTACAGGCCTTAAAGGCAGGCCAGCACAAATTTCTGCTTACCAAGGAATTTACAGGGTACCCTGGATAGTCGGAAGGGGGGAAGCTGTATAAAATGGCACATGTTGGCGCAGCATACTTGTTGATCTGCTGCTTATGAAGTGGGGTTCTGACTTGATGGATTCCAGCCCTAAATGACTGTGATCTTGTGTTACGGAGAGGAGGGAGTTGAAGTGAAGACACTTCTTTTTTTTTTTTTTGGACTGCTGTATTCATCCTCCACCACTGTGTCCTGTGGCACACTGGTCCCTCAGGCACCCAACGCCACCCCCACTGCCCAATGGACTCACCCCTCGCTGCCAGCTTGAAGTTCCTAGATCTGCAGCAACACATCCTGTGCCAACTTATTATTCTTTGGTTAACTGGTAAGGCCCCCTAGACACAAGTGCCTGTTTTCAGGGACAACCCAGGAGCACTGAAGAGGTTAAGTGACTTGCTCAGTGTCGCACAACATGCAAGTGGAGGTTGTGGGAATCAAATCCAAGTCTGCAGGATGTACCAAGCTCATTTGCAGCTCACTACTCTAAATCTCCAGGCTATACTTCCAACCCCTGCGTACTTGACCCTGCCTGGGCCCCCTTCCATTGTCAGCAAGGTGGGTCTCCTAAACACCACTTGCTTCCTGTTCCTTTGTGCTGCTTGTCCCTACCAGGGGGCTGTCTGTGACCTGGCAGAGGAGAGCTCTCAGGGATGCAGCAGAGAGGCTCCTATGCTGGTGCGCCAGGGGGTCCATGGCACGAAGAACTGCAGGCTATCATCTGGTGTACTGATGCAGCATTTCTGCCTTTTCTCCCCACCCTCCCCTCGATATTCTGTATGCCATGGCTGGCCGGGGGTGAGGGGTGCCTGCCTGCAGTGGTCAACCATGCCATCAAGCCACCTCCAGGAGCCGCTACGGAAAGGTACAGTGAGCCCCCTTCCCCAGAGGAGAGCATCCAAATGACATTCCGGACCCTCCCCATCAGCCTCCGCTCCTGACGTCATAGACTCGAAGCATGCCAGAGTAATGACACATTCTTTTTGAGGGGATTCTTGTCAGGAGCAAGTTGCTTGTGTTTTCTTAATATGTTCATCCCTAACAATATTTTCAGCCGTCCCACTTGATTATTACAGTGCTGCTGCAATAACATACAAGACCTGGTCAGAGCAAATGTACTTGTACAGCCAGAATGTCACGCATGCATGCATACACGGATATACATCATAAGTCATTTCACTGTCCCTGCTGACTTGTACCGTTTAATAAATACTGTACACCAGATGGGCCAGTGGTGAACTCAGTGAGTCAGAGGATTTTCCCTGTCACTAGGAGGCAGTATGGTGTAGTGGTTAAGGGCACTTAACTGCAAACCTGGAGACCTGGGTTTGAATCCCCTTAGCCAGAACTTACATACTGTGTGACCTTGAGCAAGTCACTTAACTTCCTTGTGCTCCCAGGTCGCACCTGGAAACAAGCTTTGGCTTACTGTGCCTTTCCTGGTAAAACTATTTCTCTTTTATCTCCACCCCCAAACTAGCTAAGCTGGCTAGTAGCTGCAGAACCTAATTTCAGCCCCCGCTTGCATGAGGAGAAACCTTCTGCTGATGTCCCAAACTCGAAGCACAAACCCATGCTGCTAGCCTGACAGAGTTAATTACACTTTCTTTTGTTTGGGGGGTGGGGGGAGATTCCTGTCGGGAGCAAGTTGCTTGCGTTTTCTTAATGGGTTCATCCCTGACCTAATGCATGTACATTTACAGATTCACACACGAGCAGATCACAAAAGGGATTCATTCGTAATACTGACACACTCACTCACACATACACACTGGCTCAATCACATATACACACACACTTCCTCTTTGTACTCCCAGCTGCCAGGCTCTCTGTCTTTGAGGGCAGTGTGCACCATGGTAGCATTCCAGCTTTCAGGGCTGGGGAGGGAGCAGCAAGCTAAGTGGGAGGGTTCCGAATGTCTTTATGAGGTCAAGAAAGAGAAGCAGCAAGCCTGGCAAAAGGTGGGTTGTGGATGACTTTGTGGGTTGGAGAGCAGTAAGCTGGTTGGGGGACATGGTGATATGGGGTGACACCAGTGATGAGAAAGCTGGGTGGGGTAGAGCTTTGGTGAAGTAAATGAGAGCAGCACACAAAAATGGGGTTTAGCGACATGAATGGGGGGTTTTGTGTGTGTGTGTGTGTGTACATACATGTGGCAAGTATCGTGGGAGAACTCCTTGTCTACTACTGGAAATGAATGCCAAAACCAGTGGAAGGATTATTTATTTTCAATTTTTGACCAAGAAGAGCCTGCTGAGTTGGAACCAACCAACTAACTTCTAGATGGGTCATTGGGAAAGGACTACAGGTTAGGGGGGATGTTATACCCACAATATGTGTACAAAACATAAACACGTAGAGGAGAAATAAGTCCACTGTATGTGGTAAGGACTAGAGAACATGTTAAATTATAAAACTGGTGATGACATAAAACTCGGGGAAGAAACAGAGTCTGGATAGATACTGTCCCAAGCATAAGTAACAGTGAAATACAGAAACTCAGTACCCCATGGCACAACAGTAATTTTCATATTTTTCCCCCAATTGTTTAACCAGGTGAAACACACTGAGCTGAAAGCTTGTTTACAGGTGCAACCTGGGAGCACAGGGAAGTTAAGTGACTTGCTCAGGGTCACACAGTATGCAAGTGGGAGCTGTGGGATTCAAACCCAGGTCTCCAGATTTGCAGCTCAGAGCCTTATCCCACTGCGCTATACTGCCTCCCCTAAATTTGATATTGGGATAAGACTGCCTTTAAACAACAGTGGCAGGATAAGGGCATTACTGCCCTGGGGCACATCATTGTGGAGGGCAAGTGGGTGACTTTTACCTAGATAAAAGCAAAAATTCACCTTCCTAATAAAGAGGTATTTTATTTTTCTTCAGGGCAGGCATGTGTCAATCACAGTAATTGGTGCATCACCCCATGTGCCTCTGGGAGAACTGGTTCTGCCTCAGCTTCAACAAGGGTCGTCTGAACCCCATGCTGTTTCATTACTTTATGGTGTCAGTGGAACCCTGCTGCCACAGATTTGGGTCACCTGAGAAATACTGGCAAGAGGCACTTATTTGGGATGCCTCTGATGAAACATGGGGCAAGATATGGTCCAGTACCCATAAGTATGTCAAAATAGATCACTATAGATTAATACAGACTAAAATACTTCAGAGTATGTACCATACTCCAGAGAAGCTCTGTGTATGGCATGTCTTGGATTTCCCACAGTGTACAGGAGCGTGTTGGATGTATTGGCCAGAGGACTGTCTCTAGGCTTAGAGGCTCTCTTGTCTACCACCTCCATGCACCTCAAGAGTCCGGGGTGTCTCAGGGCATGCTGTCAACCCTCAGGGAGGAAATTGCTTAGCTCCTTGCGAAAGGGGCTATAGCCCATGTCCCAAACATCCTAGTCAGTCAGGGTAATGTGTCCAGGCACTTCCTGTTCCCGAAACAGACAGAGGGCTGGCATCCCATACTGGATGTACACGATCTCGGCCAGTACATGCGGAAGCGCAAGTGCTTGATGCTCACTCTGAGCCAGATTATACCATCCCTGGAGCAGAACATGTGGTTGTGCGCCTTGGACCTCCAAGATACATTGTTCTGTATTCCCATCAACAGGTCCCACTGCTGGTACCTCAGTTTCTGAGTGGAATGGGTCCTGTACCAGTTTGAGATCATGCCATTTGGCCTCACCTCAGCTCTAGGGGTCTTCGCCAAATGCATGGCAGTGGTGGCAGCCCACTTGCGGTGTCTAGGGTATGGGTGTACCCCTACCTGGACAACTGGCTGGTAGTCAATCCATCCAGACAGGCCGTGGCAAGATCCACAGCCCTGGCTCTCCAGACCTGCCGAGACTTGGGCCTGTTGGTCAACCTAGACAAGAACAAACTGGTAATGAAGCAGGTGATCAGTTCACTGGGGCAGAACTAGACTCCCTGCGGGCCAAAGCCTGCCTCTTGGCAGACCGGGCACAGGATCCTGCCTCCTTTGCCCAGTCATTTCAGGTTGGGCTGTTGTGCCCTACCCAGGATTTCCTACAGTTGCTGAGGTACATGGCATCCTGTAGCAGTGTGGCTCACTGGTGGTTGCGCCACCTTCTGTGGGAGCGGGGCCATCAGTGGTCCCAGCACGTAGGCCACTTTGACTAGCCAGTCACAGTGACCCAGCCGATGATGGGCGCCATCCAATGGTGGATGGTCCTTGAACCCCTGGAGGAAGGAATCCCATTTGTCTGCCTAGAGCTGACCATCATGCTGATGCCAGACACATCTCTGGTAGGATGGGGAGTTCACCTGGGAGACCACACTGCCCATGGGTCTTGGTTGCCCCAGGAGTCCCGTCACCACATAAACTTGCTGGAGCTCCATGCAATGTGCTTGGCCTGATGGAATTTGCATTACTAGTCAGGGGTGAGATCATTCAGGTCCAGACGGACAACACAACCATGTTTTACCTGAACAGACAGGGCGGCACACACTCCCTTCCTTTGTGTTGAGAGGCACTCAGCACCTGGACTGTCGTGCACAGCCTGGGTGCTGGTATCCAGAAGATTCATGTCACAGGGGAGAACAATCAGCTGACTGATGCAGACAGCCATGTAGGAGAGCTGTCGCATGAGTGGTCTCGGAATCAGCAAGTGATGAACCACCTGTTCTCCCTGGGTGGATCAGCCTCAGTGGATCTGTTTGCCTCCTGGGAGAACACCGTACTGAGGCTTTTATGTGTCCACCCCCCACAGTCTGGGACACTAATGGGTGATGTTTTTGAGAGGCCCTGGACCCTAGGCCTCGTGTATGCCATTCCTCCCCTTCCCTTGATCCACAAAGTACTGGTCAAAGTTAAGGACAAGGTATGGATGATCCTGATAGATCCAGACTAACCAAGGCAGTTCTGGTACCTCGATCTCCTCAGCTTCAGCAGCCTGTCTCTGTGGCAACTGCCTCTCCACCTAGACCTGCTGACCAGACTTCGGGGTATGGTCTTGCGCCTGGACCTTCAGTCTTTGCACGTCATGGCCCTGTTCCAGAGCTGCTAGTGTTCCAGGCCGTGGGTCTTTTCGAGGATGTCCTCTACATTGTGGAGGCCTCCAAGAAGGAGTCAACTCATAGGTGCTATGTCTTTAAATGGAGGAGATTTTCGATTTGGTGCCAGGGCAAGCAGCTTGATCCCCTTGCCTGCCTATGGGTAGCATCCTGAACTGCCTCTGGTGCCTTTCCCAGTTGGGACTGCAAGTGATGGCCCTTAAGGTGCACTTGGCAGCCATCTCTGCTACTAAGCATGGGTTGGTATATCAATGATGACCCAGGAGGAAGGTGGTCAAGTGCTTTTTCAAGGGTCTTGACCACTTGTGCCCTTCAGTGCATGATCCACCTCCACCTTGTGACATGCTGTTGGTCCTGGCTATGTTCATTTGGAAGCATTTTGAGCCAATGCATAGGTGTGCATTTTCACACTTGTCATGGAAGATGGCCTTCTTGGTGGTCATTATGTCTGCCAGAAGAATTGGGGAGCTCGAGGCACTGTCAGTGGACTCTTCCTACTTGGTCTTCCACAGGGACAAAGTCATCCTAGGCCCCAACCCGAAGTTCCTCCTGAAGGTGGCATCAGAGTTTTACCGTAACCAGGTGATTAACTTACTGGTATACTTTACCAGCCCTACTTTGGAGGCCAACTACAGGCTCCATATTCTTGACCTGTTAAGAGCGCTCTCATATTATGTAAAGCGTACGACTGGAGTACGGGAACAGGCTTGCCAGCTGTTTGTCACCTGTACTGAAGCCATGCCTGGCAGACCGGCAGCAGAGTGGATAATTGCAAGGTGAATCACATCTTGTATTGACCTCTGCTGTAGGTTGGCAGGTCAGGAGACTGCCACTGGGATTAGGGCTCATTCCACCAGACATAACCACAGTCTCAGTGGCCGTTTCCAGGGGAATTCAGAAAAAGCAGAGCCGCACCAGACCCATTGGGTGCTCAGTGACAATTCTAAACGCAGACCAGGAACAGTCACGGCACTCCAACTATGCAAATATGTATACTGTCCACCACAGGATAGGTTTAATAAAGTGCATATAGTTTATCTCACCGCACTGGAACAAATTAAAATGCATCCTACATGGCTGTTACAGGAGCCCACAGATAATCTCAGATATTTCACCAAGTTATTGGCTTTTATGAAGATAAAATCGATAAGTGTGCACACCCTTTTTATACAGACCTAACTGCCATGGTCACCTGACAGCATCTTAAAGTGATATAGTTCATTTATACCCAATATAGTATTAAAACATTTTAAGTGACCACACTGTGTACAACATTACCAATTTAAAATTGCTCACATTTCGCTGTTATACTTAATAGGTAAAAACAAGTTTTTAAATATTATTATATACACAGCCATTCACAACCTGCAGCACTAATGTCCTGGTATATATTAAGTTCACTAGAAAAACTTTTCGTTATATATTTTACATTATACACAACGTTTTACAAAGGACAAGTGGAGCAGTGTTGAGAAATGTAGTGAGCAAGAGAGCATTCTTTCATTTTTATTCAAACTACATATTGTAGAAATAACAATACAGGCTCTTAAACAATGGAACCTGTATTGTGTAGCTGCCCTAGTTGGGAGAACTGAAAAAGAGGAAAGAAGAGTGGGGAGATGGAAAGGGGAGAGAAAATGGGGGTGGTGAGAGAAAAGGGTTATTTTGGGGCTGGGGATTTGGAAGGAAGGGGAGGGAAAAAGAGGAAAGAAATTAACTCTTAGGGTCTATATCATTTGCATTTTCACCTACACAGAATACTAGAATTTAGTCATGCAAAAAATGTAAATGTGATATAGACCCCTAAGATTTAATTCCCCCTTCTCTTTTCTCCTTTTTCAGTTCCCCACTACCAAAGGGCAGCTACACAATACAGGTTTTATCAATTAAAGACCTGTATTGTTATTTCTAATTAATATGTAGTTTGAATAAAAATGAAAGAATGCTCTCTTGCTCACTAGATTTCTCAACACTACTCCACTTGTCCTTTGTATGTTCTTTGGAAAATGTTATGTATAATGTTAAGCATATAAGGAAACGTGTTTCTAGTGAACTTAATACATACCAGGAGATTAGCCTGCAGGTTGTGAATAGGTGTGTGTGTGTGTGTGTGTGTGTGTGTATGTATGTATGTATATATATATATATATATATATGTGTGTGTGTGTGTATGTGTATGTGTATATATATATATATATATATATGTATGTATATGTGTGTGTGTGTGTGTGTGTGTGTGTATATATATATATATATATATATATATATATATATATTATGTTGTGTTGTGTGTGTGTGTGTGTGTGTGTGTGTGTGTGTGTATATGTGTGTGTGTGTGTATGTGTGTGTGTGTGTGTGTGTGTGTGTGTATATACAGTGGTTTGCAAAAGTATTCAACCCCCTTGAAAGTTGTCAGATTTGTCTGGATTACAAATGAGAGACTTACATATATTATTCCAGTCAGTATTTTTATAGCAAACTCATTTGCTCTAACAGTATATCCTCAAAGCCAAAATTAAGTATCCGTCAGCACATCTTTTAAAGTAAATTAAAAACTGGAAAATGCTGCTTGCAAAAGTATTCAACCCTACACAGTAGTATTTGGTAGAGCCACCTTTGCTGCAATAACAGCTTTAAGTCTTTTGGGGTAAGTATCTACCAGCCTTGCGCACTGTTTGGGAGTGATTCTTGCCCATTCTTCTTGGCAGATTTGTTCCAGGTTGGTTGGGTAACGCTTGTGGACCGCAAATATTCAAACAGTGCCACAGATTCTCGATGGGATTGAGATCTGGACTTTGACTTGGCCACTGTAGGGCATTCACCTTTTTGTTGTTTAACCACTCCTGTGTTGCTTTGGCCTTGTGCTTGGGATCATTGTCGTGCTGAAAGGTGAAGTTTCTCCCAAGCTTCAGTTTTTTAGCAGACTGAAGCAAGTTCTCTTGCAGTATCTCCCTGTATTTTGCTCCATCCATTCTTCCTTCAATTTTAACAAGATGCCCAGTCCCTGGTGATGAAAAGCATCCCCACAGCATGATGCTGCCACCACCATACTTCACCGTAGGGATGGTGTTTCTTGAGGCATGGGCAGTTAGGTTTGCGCCACACATAGCGCTTTGAATTTTGGCCAAAACTCTATCTTGGTCTCATCAGACCACAAAACCTTGTGCCACATCTTAGCTGGGTCACTCTCATGCTTTCTGGCAAACTCCAGATGTGCTTTGATACGGTTCTTTTTGAGTAATGGCTTCTTTCTAGCCACCCTCCCATACAGGCCAGTATTATGCAGAGCTCTTGATATGGTTGACTGGTGCACCTTCACTCCACTCTCAGCCACTGAACTCTGTAGCTCCTTCAAAGTGATTGTTGGCCTCTCTGTGGCTTCCCTCATTATTCTCCTTCTTGTTCGGATGCTGAGTTTTGAGGGACGGCCTTGTCTAGGTAGTGCCTGGGTGGTGTGATGCAGCTTCCACTTCCTCACTATTGATCCAACAGTGCACACTGGGATATCCAAACACTTGGATATTATTTTGTACCCTTTTCCTAATGTATGCATGTCTATTTATCTCTAACTTCCTTAGAATGCTCTTTAGTCTTCATTTTCACACCCTTCCTTCAGATTCAGTCTGACCATTGGTCATTAAACTGAGGGGGGGGGGTTATCCAGAAAATGTGAGCTACTTTGTTTCAGAGGTGAGGCCAATTGTAAGCCAATTGTGTCCTCGTTAGGGCAATATTTTTCATCTGTGTAAACTTGGAGCTTCCAGAGCACAGGGGTTGAATACTTATGCAAACAGCATTTTTCAGTTATTTATTTTTCTTAAACATATTTTCTAACATAAAACCAATGTCACTTTAAAATAATTATTTTGAGAGTCAGTCTTTTAAATAAATATTACACAGAACAAAATCTCAATATATCATTTGTAATCCAGACAAATCTGACAATTTTCAAGGGGTTGAATACTTTTGCAAACCACTGTATATGTAATATATATATATATATATATATATATATATATATATATATATATAAAATATTTGAAAAAGGGTTTTTACTTATCAGGTATAACAGCGAAATGTGAGCAATTTTAATTTAGTAATGTTGTACACATAGTTCGGTCACTTAAAACGTTTTAATACTATACTGGGTATAAATGCACTATATCTCTTTAAGATGCTGTCATATGACTATGGCAGGGCTGTATAAAAAGGGTGTGCACGCTTATCAATTTTATGTTTGTAAAAGCCGATGACTTGGTGAAACGTTGGAGGTTATCTGTGGGCTCCTGTAACAGCCTTGTAGGCTGCGTTATAATTTGTTCCACTGCGGTGAGAAAATAAACTATGTAGAAAAGATGTAAACCATCTGAGAACCATATGTGCCAGGCCACAGATGGACCTCAGATGCTCAAGCAATACCCCATGGTCCACAGTGTCAGAAGCTGAGGAGAGATCAAGGAGCACCAGAATAGTATGGCTTCTCCGATCTCTCTCGCCATCAGGAGATCATTGAGCACCTGTACCAGCGCAGTCTCTGTACTATGCCTCTTCCGAAAACCGAACTGGACAGGTCCATAGATGTTATGGATGGTCAGGTGGTTCTCCAGTTGTACCGCCACTACTTTCTCATTGCTCTCCTCTTGCGAAAAAGGTCTTCAGAACTGTAGACAGGTTGTGTTGCACAACCTGTCCACAGTCTGGAAGAGCTGAGCTGGTTGGTTCTGTGCGGCAGCAATCTTCCCCGGACAGGAATTGTGCCTTCTTATGGGAGATCGCTGATTGGTAGATCTGATAATGCTGTACCAATCCAAGGTGGTCTACCTCCAGGTCAGATTTCCGCCAGCATCGCTCGAACCTGTGTCCAAGTCGCTGCAACTCCCTCAAGGACCCATCAGACCATGGGGTCTGAGGGCAAAGAGGGAGAGGTCGAACACGGACAGGAGCAATCAGGTCCAGGGCCGTGTAAATTGCCTTATAATAGGCCAACACCAAGGCCTCAGGACTCGTGCTAGCCACGGGAAACTCCAAGAGGTCAATCACCGCCGCCAGGCCTTCGGAGCTCACCTCCCATAAGGGGCGGTAACTGACCATCTCCACGGGGGAGGCCTATGAAGGGGAACGCAAAAGTTGAATCTCATGGTGTAATGATCATACCATCCGACGGTTCCATCCCCACGTCTGAGGCCTCCATCCCCAGGAGGAAAACCAAATCAAGAGAGTGACCATGCCGATGGATGGCAGAGGTAGCAATCTGTGTAAGGCCCAGTGATGTCCTCAACTGGAGGAAGTGCTGTCCAAATTGCAAGAATTCGTCACCGACCCAGGTATTAGTCACCCAGAACAATCAAGCTGGGTGACTCGAGCGCCATGTCGACAACAAAATCTGCTACTTCCTGCAGGAATCGCTTCTCGTCCCCTGGTGGATGGTAGACAAGAGCTATCCTGCAACCCACACCTGCCACCACGGTACACTCGAAAGATTCGGACTTCTCAACTGGTACACTCGTAAGGCCCAACTCGGTCCTGAAACAGACCACTACCCTTCCCCACCCCCCACGGTCCAATCTCGAGTGGTGAATCACCGAATACCTGGCAGGAATTCCAGCTTCCAAAATGGGGTCAGCATTTTCATCCAGCCAGGTCTCGTGATGCAAGACAGATCAGTAGTCCCAACAAGATCTGCAATAATTGCAGTCTTGTTCTTAACCAGTCTGGCATTGCATAACACCGCTCAAGTTGGACAGGTTTCAGGGGCTGCCCCGGCTGCTTGCCCACCAGAAATAATGGCAGTGCCCATGAGTATGGGGACTAGACATGGCGTACCATGTTCAGGCTCCATTTAAGCCCCAGGGGTCTTCTGGACCTAACTACCCATGTGAGAGCCCATCATTCGCCCTTCTGATATCCACGCGCTTCCCAACGAAAGCAATGCGAATGCCCAACAGTGCTGGTAAGTTGACGGTAGCAATGGAGGGGGAGAAAAAGGATGGAGGGCAGAAGACAAATAGCGCATGACCAAAAAGGGAGGCTTACACATTCTACAAGCTAAACACAGGCAAATTACACAACACCCAGATACCTAGTTCAAAGAACCACAATAAAACAAATAATAAAATCCAAAACCCACCCCCAAAATTGATAAAATACTATAAAATTATAGTCTACTCCTACACGAAAGGATGCCCTAGCCCAGAGCTCAGCACGTGGGAAAAACATGAGCCGGAAAAGAAATGATAAATCAACCAAATAATAAAATTGCCGCAAACACCTCTCACAGGAATGCGGCACACAAAATGGAACCCCCACCCCCAGGTCCTCTCACAGCCTGGAAATGAAAAGTCTGCTCCCTCTGGTTACCCAGAGTTAGGTAGTCCAAAATTGGAATAAAAATATGAAAAAAAAAAAAGTCTTCAAACTTAAATGAAAAATAAATAAAAGTGGACGCCCAGGTCCTCTCACCACCACGGAAACTACAGGAGGACACTCTCACTGTCCAAACAGAAAAAAATTATTTAAGAGTCCAGGCTGAGCCATATAAAAAGTCAAGGGAGTGTAGGTAATTCACAGAAGGTCCAGATTCCACGCAAGACGAGCCAAAAAAGAATCCAGTCAGCTGCAGACAGCAAGCACAGTCACAACAGGCTCCGCTCCCAGTGGCCACAGTCGGAGATGAATGCTGAAACACCTCAACACCTGGGGAATCACTAGGCCATAACCAAACCCCAGGAATCTAGGGGAACAGTGGACTCGACGGCCAGTTCCCTGGCCAATCTAGGGCCCAATCCCCTGTGTCACAGCAAATCCAGCAATTGGACGCCGGCAGAGTCAGGCCCACCCGCACCACTAGCAGCCAACCCAGCAGGAAAAATCTACATCAACATTCAAAAGAAGATAAATCATGTAACACGATAATCCAATTTGGCTAGTTCCTCCAGATCAGTCACCAAAAGTATCCACTGTAGGGCAAAATATATATCACAACTTCACACTGGCTGTTCTTATTCCATCTCCTTAAAAATCCAGGCCACTTCGAAAAAGCACACCACACAGTAAAAGTGGTGAAATTTGGCGAATCAATCCAAAACCTCAACCCAGGAGGTCTGCTGCAAGGCAGAGTACACACCGCCGTCACAGACCACAGCTTCAATCAGCTGTTTTCACTCCCTTTTTTCAGTAATCCAGGGATTAATCAATTCATCATGAAGTCATAAAAACACTGCTTTGCTTGCTTTAAACCAAACAGGCCAGGGAGGCAGCCAGATATTTTAATAAATATCCCCAAAAGAGGACAAACAGTAGCAGTCTATAGGGAGCACTGTAAAGCCGTGCTAAAAAAAACATCTATGAATAATCGGGCTGAATACCTTGCTCGAGTGCTCTAAGCTATAAATGTATTCGAACAAAATGAATAAACCAAAAGAAAACAGATATGAATAAAATGAAACAATAAAATAAATAAAAACACGTAAACCCGGCAACTGCAGGAGCAGGTCAAACAGTTCAGATTAAAGCTAAAACTAAAAGCTTGAGAGGCTTGAAGAAAACCATATCGCTAACCAATGACCATCTTACAGGTTAGCTGTGTGTGTGTGTGTGTGTGTGTGTGTGTGTGTGTGTGTCTCTCAAAAGCAGGTTTTTGGAAAATGTTACCCCCAAGTCTTTCTCATTTTCAGTAATTTGAATGTTAATATTGTTCAATTTATAAGCGTAGCATGGATTGTTTTTTCCCCGATGCATCATCTTGCACTTGTGTACGTTAACTAATTCATTTTCTATTGACCAATTCTCAAGATGTGCAAGATTTTTTTGTATTTAAACTGCAGAATCTATGTTAGTAACAGTGCCTCCCAGTCTGCAATCATCTGCATATTTAGCCATCCAGCAATGATTGTTCAAGAGGAGCATGGTGGAGATCAGTTTATTGGAAAGAACTGGTCCCAAAACGGAGCCCTGAGGGACACTGCTAGTAACAGAGCCCCACGGTGATGACCTTTTAATGGTGCACGTTGTGAGCGGTCGGAGAGCCATGATTTGATCCAGCTTATAATTTGAGGATGTATTTCTATTGTTTCTAATAGACTGATAAGGATTTTATGGGACACTGAGTCAAAGGCTTTAGAGAAATCCAAGAATATAACATCAACAGATAGGCCCTTGTCTAAAGCATCGCTTACCAGCTCAGAAAAGTTTAGAATATTTGTTTGGCATGACCGGCCCTTGACAAAACCATGCTGAGTTATATCTATAAAACCAATGTTTTTAATATGTTCTACTATTCTGTATTTTAATAATCTCTCCATAAGTTTACAAAATACAGCTGTGAGACTTTAGCCGATAATTTTGTACTGAATTTCTTCTACCGTTTTTTGAGTAAGGGAATCACTGTAGCTTGCCTCCATATAGGTATGGTTGACCCTGTACTGAGAGAAGCATTGAATAAGATGGTCAAAGGGCCCACTATTTGACAATCAGTATTCTTTATAAAAAAAAATTGGGTGGATTCCATCAGGACCCGCAGATCCATTTGGTTTTAGTGTTTTAATGGCATCCATAACCTAATCTTCACTAAGGGGTTTTGTAGTATTATTTAGCTCAGTGTTAAATGCTTGAAACTGAGCCTTGTAGCTAAACATACTAATGAAATATCTGTTAAGTTCTGTGGCCATATCTAATTCATCAGTAATGACTCCTGCTGATGTATTTAGAGGACCTGTAGTAGGACTGGAATTTTTTTTTTTTTTTTTTTTTTTTATAGACCCAATGTAATTATAAAAACGTGTGTTATCTTTTGTTGAAAGTGCTATTTTTTCCGGCTTTCCTAATTAGACTCTTAATTTTATTAACTGATTCTTTTTTTTTTTTTATATATGTGGGCCAATTATTAGGTGTGGGGTGTTTATATATAGTCTTTGTTTTCTGCTCATGTTACGTTTTATGCTTTTGTTCCACCATAGAGGAGCTCTCTTATTACTACGTTTCTTTCTTGATGGAACCCAATGGAAAAACAATGTTGTGTCTTGCTATGGAATATAAGCCAGATATCCTTTATATTTTTATTATTTGGGTCATTTTTCCAATCCATCCAAAATGTATTTTTTTGATATGAAATCAGCTGCATAAAAATTTTTTATTGTTGCACTACCATGTGTGGGAGTATGTTTAATATTAACTACAGCAAGTACCATGTTCCGACACAAAAAGATAGTTCCCAGTTGCCGGGTAGAATAATTTTCCACTCTCATATGGTTACTGGAAGAGTGTGTGTGAGGTTTTAGTTGTCCCCCCCCCCCCCAATTCCACCATCCTGCATGCATCTGAGTTTATCTTATGTTTTATGAGAAGAGAGAGCCTTGTTTCAGTTGCTTTTTCATTTTTTTAATGGAGTCGGACAGTGTTTAATGTGTGTTTAGAGCGTGTGGTGCCAGAGGTAAGCTTGCTCTTTTATATACTTCCGGGTTTGGTTTGGGTTCCTTTTTACTTTGGCTCTTGCGTTTAGGAAGGATGTTGTTTTTTTTTTTGTTTTTTTTAGTGGAGTGTTTTCATTTTAATTGTGTACTGATTGGGATATTAACTTAGCAGCTGTCAGCTACTGATCTGGGGAACGAGAAAGGGAGCCCGGTATCGGTAGACTTGTGGAGGGAGGTGAGGCAGGTGCTCCGTTCCAAGTCTTAGGAAAGATACATTTGAAAAAAATATGTTTTGTGGTACACCAGGTGTATTTCTTTCTGTTGGGGTCTGAAGGTTAAAAAAATAAATTGCAGTCTGTTTCCCACTTGTGTTTTTGTGTCCCCACTTACCGAGGAGCAAGTGTGTGGCATCCACGAAGAGTCGGCAAGTCTGCCACCACTGACGTGAAAGTGATCCCTCCCCCCCCCCAATTGGTGTTTTTCGTGTAGTTCAGTTATTTAGATAGTATGTGTTTCGGAAGCAGTAGCGCAGCAGTCGAAGTCGGACTTCACAGGAAAGGTCTGGTGGGGAGATGGGAGCAGCACGCAGACGGCTAAAGCAGTTACAAGGTACTGGGATGGGATCGGGGTTTACTGGCGATTCACCCTGGGACTGGAGGGTGAAGCCATAACAACACAGGGGACGAGGAATCATTTAGGAAAAAGAAAAAGAATATTGGTGGCATGTGTATTGGGTTTCGGGCCTGTTACAGGCTGTTGGTTCAAAACTGCAATCCATTTCAAACTCTCTTTTACATCTCTGCAGGGAGCAAATATGGCTGTTTTCCGCTTGGGTGTTTGGGGGTCAGAATGATTTGAAAAAGCTAGGGATGCCAGATGCGGTTGACTGGCATCTTTTTGCGTGGGTTATGCCAGGCTTTACCATGGCAGAAAAGTGCCAGTCACTGTCCCTCATTCTCTGACCCCATTGTATAATTACATTTTTATTCACAAGAGTGTGGTGTGCATATACCTGGAACCCAAACAAACAGAAAAGGGAAAGAAATAAGTGCCTTAGCTGGGTCTTGAACCCAGGTCACTGCACATATATTTTATTCACAAGAACTCTTGTGAATAAAAGGTTAATTATCTGTGCAGCACCAGACTGTACATTGGAAAAAGTAAGGTGCTTCTGGTAGTCCAAGGTGGGGCAGCTGGTAGCACAACACAGAGGTATTCAGAGAGGTGTGGGTTTAGATTCACTAAATCACTTATTAAGATACTTAATTCTTTCTCTGTTAGGGCTACTATTTGCTGGCCTGAGGGGGTAACGGGTACTACTTCACTATCTAGCCAGTTACGCTAGCGTGCAGCTTATGTCAGCCATGGGAGATCATGGGAGATTCAACTGCATACAATGTATGCAAGAACTTTTTTTTTTGACAATATATTTCCCCATCTCTCCCCGTCCCGGTGGGAGTAGTGCCACAGTGGCCTCAGCATTGCTTAACCCCGTAGGAACAGTAAGCTCCCTAGCCCACATGCAGGGGTCACTAATGCACTGGAACCTGCCAACAGACTTTTCTGGCTGAGGCACGCTACTTTTGGCAGTTGCCTACAGCCCACCCCACCCCCAACACAGCAGGTGAAGTCCACTCCTGAACTCTGGTTGCCCATGGAGTAACTTGTTGTGCTACCACTGGGCCATCGAAGCAGTACGCAAGAGCTTTCCAAAGCTCCGAGCAGCTATTCGCTGGTCACAGTAGAATCCCATGGCTAACTATGGATCTCACACCTCCTAGTTAGTCTTGAGAGGGCACTCTGACTGACAAACTGCTGTTTGGAGGTTTATACATCTTTTTTTATACATTCCATGCAGTTGTATATCTTGTGGCTGACATCCATGACAGATGTCAGCCATAAGGAATTCTGCGATCCCCCCAAAAAAAAAGAGATGCAGCATAGAATTGTCAGGTGAGGAAGAGCAAGATCGACAAGATAAGAAAATCTTTTTACTGTAAGTCTCTTAACCTGGGGCAGCCCCACGTATAGGGGTGTGGCTCAGTACCGGCACATACCCCTTTAAACAAGACTCTGTGAATGCAGGGGATTTGATTTGCTGCAGGGTTTGTTTTTTTTAATGTAGGATAGCCAACTGAAATGCAACATCTCCTCCTTTTGTAGGTATGAAATCTGGAAAAAAAATTAAAAGCATGTTTCCATGCTGAAAATTTCACTCAGTTGATGGCTCCTGTACCCTCAAAGTCTGCGACTGGGCTTGAACAAAACAATTTATCTACTACTGCTTTTTTATTTTGCTCATTGTTTGTTGTTTTGTGCTGGTCATTTTAGTCTCTGATATCAAAACTTGGTATACTTGTAAAAAGGTACTTGTGTCAGTTCTGCGCATTGCTGGTGCTGGTTCCAGTTTATCAAATCCTAGTCAAACAAACTCGCCCAGGCAGCCCAGAGTACATCCGTGCTGGCTGCAAAAAAAAAAAAAAATTTTGCTAACCCACTTAAAATATGATTGTTGCTTATTTAACCATTTCCTCTTGGTGTCAAAACCAAATTCAAAGAGCACCTTTCCTAGTGCTTACAAGGCTAAGTAGGAAGCTCCCTTACCTGAAGGGGAGTTCCTATGCGCAATTAAATGATTTCTTAATTCACCCCACATAGGAAGGGAAGGGATTGTATTTTGCCCCCTAGGGGCTCGCAGCATGATCCCTTTCCACTTCCTCATAGTCAGCTCCATCTCTGCACTCCAGCAATTTTTTTCCGTACATACTTTTTGATGTTTTTTTTTTCTCCCAGATTCCCGTCCCTACCTCAGACCTGCACGTGCGTATGTGGAGGCATGCACACGCCGTGTCTCGAGGTACCCTCCCGATGTGTTGCTCCACCGACTACTGGTCCTCCACCCGGTGGCAGCGGGACAGGGGGGTGGCAACCACCCCCCGGAGAGGAGAGCTGCCTTTCAGCTGCTCAGTCCTGCGCCGACACCCCCCCCCATGCCAGCTCCCCAATGACCCAAGTCCGTTCCCAAATCCAGGTCACCAGCATGGTGCCAGGTAAGGCATCCAGCGCCACCGGGCCGGCTGCAGTCCAGCATTTTTTTTGATGTCGTTTATAGGGAGGTGCAAGGGCACGACCCATTCATTTAAATGGAGCGTCTTTTTACAAGTTCATTTCCCCATTTTAAATTGGGGTTTGGCACAGTTCGATACCTGGGTTCAACTAACAGAGCTTAGGAGGCAGTATAGCGCAGTGGGTTAAGGCTCTGAGCTGCAGATCTTGAGACCTGGGTGTGAATCCCACAGCCACCTACGTGCATACTGTGTGATTCTGAGCAAGTCACTTTACTTCCTTGTGCTCCCAGGTTGCATCTGGAAATGAGCTTCAGCTTAGTGTGCTACTCCTGGTTAAACAATGTTCCCTTACCCCTTTCCTAACACAGCTGCTGTTACCTGTACCCTGGCAATAATCTGTGCCAAAACTCGATTTTAAAATTGAGAAATGAACTTTTAAAAAGATACAAAATCACACATGCCCTCACAATGCAAAGCATCGTGGGCTGCATATGCAAGTCACCACAGAATGTTATGCTGGTCCAACTTTAAGCAAAATTGCATGGTACCGAAAGGCCTCTCACACAGTTTGCAAAGGGTGCTAACAGAAGACATAGACGCGTGAAGATGTTTCTTTCATGTTATAGGAACGTGGCCCTGCCCTCTCCCTGAACCGACATCGCAAAACATTTGAGTGCGGGGGCAGAGCTGACTGATGAAGTGGAAAGGGATTCCTTCCCTTCCTTTAGGGGGTGAATTAAAAAAAATTTTGAGCTGCCCATAGGAGCTTGCATTCAGGTTAGCTGTTTCAGCCTCTAAAAAATTCAAGGTTGGTTCTCTTTAACATTGCTTGTTTCAGTCCGAAAACCTTTAACAATGATTTGGAGAACCAAGCAGTTTGTTCTGGCCTCCATACTAGCTTTACAGACTCTCACTTCCCATATTATCCCTTGCTAAGTTGAAGGGAAAAAGTCTGAGCTAAATCGAAATCTCCTATTATGCAAGACATTTCTGTTTTAGCCTGTTTTTCACCAGCTAAAATGTGTTCTGCTTTAAAAGTTGAGTTCTTTCTGTTATTAGACATTTGTATCTGCAATGGCAAATTTAAAAAATAACCCTGGTTTGTTTATTAAAGGTGGAGTTGGCCCTCTGGGACACAGCAGGACAGGAAGATTACGACAGACTCAGGCCGCTCTCCTACCCAGACACAGATGTCATCCTAATGTGTTTCTCTATCGACAGCCCAGATAGTTTAGGTATGAGGACTGACAACTAGAAAGCAGCTGAAGTTTTCATTTTTTTGTTTCCTTGCAATGTAAACCAATTTTTGTGGCCAAAAACATAATGGTGAACTGCAGTATTTAAGGAAGTAGCAAATAGAGTATGTGGCTTTTAAAGGGATGCATTTATTTTATGAAAATGGTATTTGGTTCCTTACTCCAGGATTTCTGAAGGGCAGGGTTGGAAAGATATTGTTTTATAAGTCAATGGGGCCTCCACTGAGCAGGGTGTTTCTATGGTTTGAAAAGATTAAGGGCTAAAGCCCCCCACCCCTCCGCATAGGCATGATGCAAACAAATAGGCCAGGGGACAGGTTTAAGAATTGTGAATCATTTATTCAGGGCTAATGAATAAAGATTCAGGACTAAAGCCCCTAATGCCCACCCGTAGTGATGCCCCTGCCTCTCATGTGGATTCCTAGCATGAGGTTTGTGTGAGAGGACAACAAAGCTGATCAGTTCTGACTACACAAACCACAAGAGAGAGTTCCATATACCATTGGAGACACCCCATAGAGGCCCTGTTTGCATATTATAAATCACTGTAGTAGCCAAGTACTTTATTTTTTTTTTAGTGCAAAAGTTAAATGAGGCTGACCCCCACTCAGCTGTGAAGTGGACTGCTCCACTCCTAATGTTCCTGCGAGACCACTGCATGAAGGAGGAGCGGTACAGTGGCTCTGTGCACTGATTGACTGAAATTACATAAGTGATTTATAATTGTTTTGAGGAATCTTTCTTAAGTTACACAGACAAATACCCCCACCCCAGGCCTTTAAAAATGCCATGTTCATTTCCTGGTGCCACAACATTATGCTCTATATAGTATTATGGGTATCTAATGTTTTGTGTCTCATACACTCTGTTTTTATTTATGCATTTATCTTACAATTGCTTATCGGGTAGGTACACTGTTTCTTTCACAGGTACAAGCTGGGCAAAATGAAGGAATGCAGTAATCGTGTACAAAAAATGTCACAACATGTACAATAATTTTACAACAAAAATTCAATTAAAAATAAACAAAGTAACTAATAGTATAAAAACAAAACTTATATCCTACTACAATAATATAGTTATCCTAGCAAACATTTTGTAATAGTAAGTATATTGGACAAAACATTTTATGTATAAAGCATATAATTGATAACCAACAAATGTATGCTAGTTAAAATCTTTACAAGCAGTAGTACTACATAAATAGCATTTCAGACTAAATTTGAGCAATACTGGGGCCTTTCTGTATCTGTGGGTTTTGTGTTTTGTATTGCATGTATATGTTACTGTACCATGCAGCATCATTTTCTATTCATTGTGAATGAAATCCCAGTTAATTTCTCTGCACTTCTCCCAGCAAGATGCACCTGGAGATGAGCCCCTTACAGATCAGCATGCATTCCTGGACACAGATTACAAATAACAAAGGAATAATTTAATTGGCTGCATTTCTAGCCAATGATCCGTGAACAGTCCGATCGAGAAGCTAATACACTGGCTCTGTATTTTTGGTTGGTGGTAACTGTCAAATGGCAACCATTTGCCTGAACAACTTGTTTCCTTGATATTTTGTAATTTTGAAGTAGTAAGGGACTTAGTTTCACTTGACAGCTCTCTTACCCTCCCTCTTCCCCACCCCCAAGCTGGAGGGTTGTGAAATTGAGGCAGAGGAACTAGCACCGCCTCCTCAATGAGAGCTTTCCATATTGCATCACTTTTTTAGGAAGCTAAAGTTTGTGACTGACTACATAGCCCTGTTATAGCGGGCCTCTATACCTGCCAGTTTATCTTCTTCTCTCTCCGACATTATCAAAGAGAGGAGGCTGGGTCCTTCACCTCTGTTCTGTGACCGTGTGGCCAGCAGGGAGGAGGCAGACATTAAGAGAAACTAGTTTCAAAAATTACAAAAGCCCACTGACTGAGTTTCGTTTGGTTAATGGCTACAGTTTGACAGTAAATGTCAACAAAAATGTGGAGCTTGTCCACTAGTTGTTCAGTTCTAATTTGTACAGTTGTGTTGTCCACAATAATTTGTAAAATATCCCCATGTTGTGGAAAGACTTCAGAAATGGTATTTGGTGAGATTGAGGTGCATCAAAAGCAAGGAAACTAATCTGGGCCACAGTGTTTGGAAATAAAATCAATAGAAGGACTAAAAACAAAACTTTCCAAATCACAGGAGTTGTGGAAATCCTGCTTGGTTCATGATGATTACAAATGCAGACCACTATGGTTAACAAAAAACCTCTGAATCCCATTTTTTTTCAACCCAGTGGTATCAGCACATGGCTCCTATCAGAGCAGAGTAGTTTTGACTTCCCACTCCTGGGAGAGGAAATGGCAGACTTCTTAAGCAGCAACTCCTATGTTCAGTGCATGGCACACGTAGCATGCCCTGACCCCATAGGTGACGTGTTACATAGACACATAGTGGATTCCCTGCAGGGGGAGGGCCTCAAACAGTTGGTGCAATAACCCACAAGAGACAGGGCTATCCTAGATCTAGTAATGAGTAATGGGGAAAGAACTACAGATCTCCAGGTAGGTCACATGGGAGCCAGTGACCATCACATGGTATGGTTCAGTTTGGCCACTAGAACTAAATCATCTCATTCCAAGGCAAAAATATGGGACTTCAGAGGAGCTGACTTTGATAAGATGGCCAACAAAGTTAAGCTAGCCCTGGCAAGACGAAATACAGGTGACGGGGTACAGGCAAAGGTGGGCAAGCATTAAGGATGCAATACTTGAAGTAACATCCCATTGTGTTAGGGAAAAAAAGCAAGAGCAAAAGAAGGAGGAAACCTCTTTGGTTCTCAAAAACAGCAGAAAAGATCATAACCAAAAGGTTGACCTTCAAGAAATATTAGAGAACGCAGCAGGATGAAGCTAGGGAGGCATACCAAACTTCCCTAAAGGAAGCAGGGAAGGCAGTAAGGCAGACAAAGGCCCAAACCGAGGAAACACTAGCATGAACAGTAAAAGAGGAGGATAAGACTTTCTATAGATACATTAGTGAAAGGAGAAAGTCCAGAGAGGGTATTGCTAAGATCAAAGGGGATAAGTGGGAGTGTCTGGGGAGGACCAAGGAAAAGCAACTATCCTAAATAGATACTTCTGCTCAGGATATACTGAGGAAACGGTAGGGCAGGGCCCATAGCTCAGCACCGTGGACACAGAGGGGAGGGAGGTATGCACAAGTCCCTTCACAAAAGAAAGGGTCCTACAAGAGCTCGCTAAGCTCAGGGTGAACAAGGCAATGGGACCTGATGTCACACATCACAGGGTACTAAAGGAGCTAAGGGTGGAACTAGCAGAGCCATTAGCAGAACTGTTTAGTGAGTCTCTGAGCATAGGAGAAGTTCCAGAAGAGTGGAGAAGGGCTTATGTGATCCTGCTGCACAAGAGTGGCAGCAGGGAGGAGGCAGGGAACTACAGACCAGTCAGTCTTACCTCAGTAGCGGGCAAGATTATGGAGGCACTCCTTAAGGAAAGGATAGTGCAACACCTGGAATCCATAGGAGCACAGGATCCAAGACAGCATGGGTACAACAGGAAGGTCCTGTCAAACTAATCTTATAGATTTCTTTGACTGGGTAACGAGTGGTGGACCAAGGGGGTGCAATTGATGTCTCCTACCTTGATATCAGCAAAACTTTCGATACTGTTCCATGTAGAAGATTGATTAATAATTAATCATTGATTAAAATTGATTAAGATTGACTGGTGTCAGTGTGGCTCAGTTGGTAGCACATCTGCCTCTGGACCAGAAGGTTGTGGGTTCTTGTCCCACACCAGGATTGGACTTGCACCTAAAGATCGCTGGCATCCAAATGCAGTATTGGGGGGTGCTGTACTGCTGGGGTGTGCCGCCTTCAGATGAGACGCTAAACTGAGGTCCCTTCTGCCCATCCTGGTGTTGTCCTGGTGGGTGTCCAGGTGGAAGTAAAAGAACCCAGGGCACTCTTCGCAAAAGAGTAGGGAAAATTCCTGGTGTCCTGGCCAACATTCCCCTTCCCATAAACCGGTTCATGAAATTATCCAGGCTGTGTGTGGGTGATGATGTGCGATATGGCCGCCACCACACATTCAGTCACTTCACTACCAGTCTAGCATTGCGTGTAAAGTGCTTTGGATGTATGAAAAGCGCTATATAAATGCTGATTCTTCTTTTTCTTCTTCTTCTAATAAGCTGGGTAGGCTTGTGGTGGTTCAGAGGTTGGTCAATTGGGTGGCAAACTGGTTGGCGGGCAGAAAAAAGTGGTGGTAAATGGTATACAGTTAGAAGAGATGCAAGTCACAAGTGGAGTACCTAAGGGATCAGTCCTGGGGCCAGTCCTCTTCAGTATCTTCATCAGTGACATTGCAGATGGACTGGAGGGTAAGGTTTGCCTGTTTACAGATGACACCAATATCTGCAACAGAGTAGATGATCCAGATAGGGTGGGCAGAATGAGAAGAGATATGGCAAAATGATTAGAAGAGTGGCAACTGGGGTTTAACGCAAAGTAGTACAAGATCATGCACATAGGGAAGAGAAACCCTGAAGCTACCTGTAGGTTGGAAGGGGCATTGCTGGCAGTCACAAGGGAAGAAAAAGACTTGGGGGTCATCATCATCACAGGTGACCTGAAATCATCCAAGCAGACTACTAAAGCAGTAGGTAAGGCTAGGGGGATGTTGGGATGTATTAGTAGGGGTATCACAAGTCATATCCCTCTTTACAAGACACTGGTTAGGCCCCATCTGGAGTACTGCGTGCAGTACTGGAGGCCGCACTTGCACAAGGACATTAACAAAATGGAGTCAATCCAGAGAAGGGCAACCAAAATGGTGCAGGGACTGCATCAGAAGACATATGTGAACAGATTAATGGAGCTCAATATGTATACCCTAGAGCAAAGGAGGGAGAGAGGTGATATAATCAAAACATTCAACCATCTTAAGGGCATTAACAAGGTAAGAGTCCAACATGTTTCAGTATAAGAAAAATAGCAGGACAAGAGGACACAGCATGAGATTAGAGGGAGACCGATTAAGGGGCAATGTGAGGAAGTTTTTTTTTTTTTCCACAGAAAGAGTGATGGATGCATGGAACAGCCTACCTCAGTAAATGGTGGATATGAATACGGTGCAGGGCTTCAGACAGGCGTGGGATAGGCATAAGGGAGCAATACAGATGAGTATGAATAGATGGGCCATTAACAGAGTAAAGGCCTATGGCACATTAATAGGGTAGAAAAAATGGGTAGACTGGATGGGCCTTGCAGTTCTTATCTGCCGTCAACTTCTATGTTTCTATGTGTCTGACCCCTCATCATAAGCTTGGCACATCCTATGTGAGTAATACTCACAGCGTTCCCCGATTGCAAGGGTAGAGTTTAGGGATGGAACAGTGAAAAAGGGTCAGGCCAGTGACTTGGATAAAGACCTCCAACCTCAGCATATCACAGGGCCTCTGGCAACCTCGGTATCTCCCCAAAAAAAAATGGTCAATTCAAAGAAGCCTCTGCCCCATGGTAGCAGCAGGATGATCCCCATGCTGAGATGAAACTAAGGCCTCTGACAGCTGAGATACTGGTGTAATCTGATGCAGGATCTAGGGGACAGCAGGTTGCCCAGAGTGCAGAGAGACATTAGAGTACCAGAAGGAGTGAGGCACTGGGGGCCACAGTGGGTGAAAACAACTGATTTTAAGTCTTTCAATTAAGACAAATTGTTTTGTATTTTTTTCTGCTCTTAAGATTTCCAGTATGTTGAGGAATTGGCTGAAAGAAGTTCCAAGTTAACCCATTCACCCAATAGCGCTGGTGATGAACTGCCTAGATTGAATTCTGGGGGTTGGGTTCAAGTCCTAGTTGGGTTTCATTGATGTTGCCTCTCTTTCATATTGCTTTTTGCACACGGACCACCATTTTCGCCTGACAGTCAGTCCCTGCTGGTCACTTCCCATCCATCAACTGTTCTCCCCTCCCCACACACACACCTTTGCTGACTGACCAGTGGGGGTCCATACAAAGCAGGGTCTGAATTTACCGGCAGCTGGGGAATATGGTGTTTTTTAGGGGGGGGGGGGAGTATAGTCTTGGTCACCAAATCAACCCCACCACCTACTGACACTATGTAGTGCCCAGTAGGGCCTCACAGACATATAACAAATGCCCCTGTGAAGGAGACAAGCTCCCCTGCCCCCACCACAAAGGTTGCTGCGTCTGTGGAAGTGGGTGTCATCCTCCCCCAGCATGGAGCGTTATCAGGCGGTAACACTACCCTAGCACCCTTGGCCGCTTCACCCAGATCCTGGGTCCACTCCCGAACCAGGGTCACCCGCACAGGAGCATGATGCACTACGTATTGGACTGTCAGGCAGCCGTGGTCTTGCCTTTTTTTAGATATATATAAACAAAAAGTTTAATTAGCAGGTCTACCATATGTTAGTGATGTTTGTTTTAAGCAAAAGCACTGTTCCAGCCTTTTTTCTGCCACTTAATAAGAGCATCACCTTAGTATAAATCTCTGTTACAAAATAGCTTATCGGGCCACTCCAGTGGTCCACCTTCAGCAAGCTGTGCAGCAGTGCAGGCAACCAGAGTTCAAGGAATGAGCTTGGGGGAACCACATAGGGAAGGAGGCCAGGTCAGGATAGCTGCCGCTTGGCTGGGGGGAGGGGTGGTGACTGGTGTCCGGGACTGCAGCAACCCCTGTGGATTGGCCAGGGAGATTGCTCCTCCATGGAGGCATGCTGTATAAGTGTGAGGCCAGTAGATGGCTATCGCTGATGCCATGTGGGAGGGAGGAGGAAGAAACTGAGGAGAACAGCCGCCAGGGCCCCATCTAGATAAAAACCCAGCCTGGCCTGGATACTGCAAGGGGAACAAAGGCCCCGCCCCCAAAGACATCTGCCACATACAGTGTGTAGGGCCTATGGGCAGAGTGCATGGGCCTGGCGGTCCTTATGTGCCGACAATTTCTATGTTTTTGTTCTTGGCTCCCCTGTATATAACTTTTGTTCTAGCAGTCAAGTGCATCCGCTGTGTGTTTCTCAGGAAAACTGGGGGAATTGGAAGCAGTGGTACAGTTAGTGGTGGAATAGATGGCAGGACCAGCCTGAGAGAAAAGCAATGATTAAGAAAAAAGGGTTAATCAGTATTAGAAAAATATCTGAAAAACTGAGCAAACACCATAAAAAAATTATAGAAGTCAGTCGCTGTCAGAGGAGCAATTTTGATGACATGTTGAAGAAATCTCATGTTCAAGTGGTATCATATCCATAAGAAATAATCGAGTGGAATTATAATGGAAAGTATGTACTGCATATTGAAAAAAATGTCTTGCAGGGGAAATTTGACACATATTTGATATTCCACAGAGAACATTCCTGAAAAATGGACTCCGGAAGTGAAGCACTTTTGCCCCAATGTGCCTATTATTCTAGTTGGAAACAAAAAAGACTTGAGGAATGATGACCACACTAGGAGAGAGCTGGCAAAGATGAAGCAGGTATGCGAGTTAATGCTCAGAAGAGGGCTAAGCTCCCTTTTCTACACTATAGTGCTGCCTTGATGATGATGCTTCCTGGTGTCTCGTTGTCAATAAATGATATACTTATTTACATAATAAAATAATATTCTGTAATACCATATTCTGCAATCAGTATTCAACAGATTCAGTTCCTTTAAACTGTTTCTGTAAATAAGCATTTGCTCAGCTCTACCTAATTTAAAGAGCAGTCATCTGCATGTTAATATTAGTGCTGTGCCCACCCTAGCTTGTAAGAGTGGTCTCAAAATGCACAGGGAATCTGTACTCTGGGAGTTCACTGTAGGGGTAGATTTCTAACAAAATGAAACAATCCAGGGAACTTGGGAGTAAATGTGCAAAAACTAATTTACTTAGTCCGAGAGAGCATATGCAGTAACCCTGGTGCACGTCTGGGAAAGAGTCTTCATCAGGGGGTAGGGCTAACTGTACATTGGTCTTGCACGCATTCTTAGGATATAAGAACTATAAACCAAAAGTGAGCAGTTCTGATAACAGAAGGGTGTGAGACCATTCTTACAACCATTAGAGTGGTCTTCATGGCAGTATTGATCAAGAATAATCAACAATATATCTTAAAAAAAAAAAACAAAAAAACAAAAACTTCCCAAATGTGCCCATTTCCAGGGCAGTTACGCATGAGACACTTTTCACAGAATAAGACTCTTACACGCAGAGGAAAGGACCTGACCTTACAGTAGCAGTCCTTACCGGACAGTCTATGTGAGGCAGACTCAAGGCTTCAGTAATGTCAAGGTACAGTCTGTCCACCACCTGTCTCTTGTGTTCATTGGCTTTATCACCCAGTCAACCGCCCATGAAACCATGCTATAATTTGTCCTGCAGACCATTTTTCTCCAGGAAGCTTACTGTCTTTTCCCTTACTACTATGATTTGTCACTCAGGAAAGTGTCTTGTACTGATCACAGAGCACTGCATTCTAACTCCGCTCTGCAGCTTGGATAGGCTACTGAGATATGATCTAAATCCTGGAAAGGAAAACTACAATTTGAGAAACTGGAATGCGTGATTGATCATAATCTCTGAAGCATTATATTTATGAAAGTACTTCCTGAAGTGGGTACCTGCTCTATAATGAGCAAGTGCTTAGTACGGATTTGTACATAGATACATAGATACATAGACAGTGTCGGCAGATAAGGGCCTATGGCCCACCCAGTCTGCCCATTTGAGCTTGTAAGTTCAGTTTGTTTTCCTAGAAGCCTGTTTCCCCTTACCCCTGACCTCCAGAATTCCTTTATTTCTATCCCATGCATTCTTAAATCCCGTGATTGTTTCAGCCCCCACCACTTCCTCTGGCAGGGTATTCCACTTGTCCACCACCTGTTCTGTGAAGAAATTCTTTCTCATGTTTCCTCTGAATCGTCCTCTCTCCAACTTCATCCCATGCCCTCTTCTCCTAGAACATCTTTTTCGCTTACAAATAGTGTTTTCCTGCACCCTGTTCCTCCCTGTAAGATACTTGTATGTCTCTATCATATCCCCTCTCTCCCTCCTCTCCTCCAGGGAGTACATGTTCAGTTCCTTCAACCTGTCTTCATAGGACTTGTGATGCAATCCATGCACCATCTTTGTTACCCTCCTCTGAACCTTCTCTACCCTGTCTATGTCTTTACGTAGGTATGGTCTCCAGAACTGTACACTGTACTCCAGGTGGGGCCTCACTAGTGTCTTGTATAGTGGAATTATGACCTCCCTTTTCCTGCTGGTGATGCCCCTGCCTATACATCCCAGCATCCTATTTGCTTTACCTGTATCTTAAAGAATGAACGTTTGGGGGTCTTTAGATGCCATTATGTTTTTGTTTTTTTCATTACCTTTTCATCATTTTTGTCTGCTACTAATAAAAAGTTAATCCTATTTTCTGTACCTCTTATCAGATGCATCGGTCTCTCATACAAGACCTGAGGTGCCGCTCTCACAGCCTGCCTGCTCCCACTGTCTCTGCTGAGAATCACACTCCTGTCACACCACACTTTTTAATCTATTCCTGTTACACCTGCTGAGTTACCTATCTTTTCCTATTTTTTTACTGGCAGGCTCACTTCTGGTACTCAGGAAGCAGTGTGGGGGACAGAAGTACTTCTGTTTGCAGATTAAGCTGGTTCGCTTGGTCATGGGAAGTACTTCCGTTCACTCACTCCCAGTCATGCTGTCTGTCCCGGGGCTGCTGCATGTTGTAGTCTGCTTACAGCAGTCATACTTGCCTACAAAAAAATGAACAAAATAAAAATAGTTGAGCCAGCCCGGTGGCACTGAGGGTTGAGGCGCTGGATGCCACACTTCTCTCCATGCCGGGAACTCGGGTTCAGGAACGAGCCCTGGGTCGGCAGGGGAAGACTAGGATTGAGCGTCTGACGACAGCTCTCCTAGTCCTGGGGAGAAGAGATGGATGCACACCCTGCTCTGCTTGTCCCTGGGGACGCCCAGAGGTACTGCAGATGTGCGGGTGCTTAGTTTGGGGGGGGGGGATGCACGGCAGACGTCATTGCACGCCCGTGCTTCCATCAGGGAGATAAGTAGGGAAAACGGCAGCACAAGTCTGCAGCAGCTTGATGGCCGCAGTTTCACGGGCCGACGATGCCTGGAAGGCATGTGTCGGTAATGGTTCTTCGCCGGGCATGGGGGCTATTGAGGGGGAGCCCTTTTGCAGATGTAGTTGCGTCTGCCAGCTGGGCATGCGAGCTTCGGGGTCAGCGGTGGAACAGAGGAGAGGTGGCTAGATACAGAGCAGGACTCTGGCTGCAGGTAAAAAGTGTGAAATGATGAAAAAATTAAAAAATAGTTTCTCCAATCTCACATCCCACAGAACAATCCAGTCACAAAACCATGACTGTGTCTCCTTCACTCCAGTACAAATGGGGTGGGGGGTGGACTCCTGGCTACATTAGTACTAAAGTACAGTAAATGACAGAAAGTAGCATAGTGAAAAGAAATGACATCATATTCCAGTTGGCAGAAGGACTATTTTATGACAGTCTAATAACACCATATATATAATAGGGGCACGGTCACGCCCCTATGTTTAGGGTTGAATAGGCACTTCTATGTTAAACTCGAAATTTTACGCATTAATAACTTTGGACCCGTTCAATGGATTTGCATGAAATTTGGTATGAGTGGGGCATGGTAGATCTCTTGATTTAATTATTTGTTTCCCTCGGTTCCTTATGCTCTTTTTATGTTGTTAGAAGAGAAGAGAGGGAGGTGGGAGGGCTTCACAAATGGAAATCTTAGATTAGTTGAAAAACAATGTGGCCCTAAACCTCCAAACACAGGACATCACCTTGAAAGTTCCAAAGGAATTTCTTTTTATTTTTAAATTAATTTTGACATTTCTCATAAAGTTCTTGGTTCAAAACCAGCCTTGTTGCTATGTTTTCTTGCTCTCTCTCACATTTATTAAATTAGCATTACGTTTCAGGACCAATGTCCCTTCATCAGAAAGAGGGACTTCCATTGTGAGTCCTCTTCTGGAGCCACTAGGTCGTTTCAAAATTTGACCGGGCTACAAAAGGTGTATATGTGAGTCTGGTGATTCAGGCTCTGACATACCACCTAGATAGCCCGGCCCCTTCCATGCCTTCAGGAAGAAGGCCAGTCCGCATGGATTTGGCGGCCTCTTGACTAATTGCGCGGGACTATTTGCAAAAGGAAAATGTTGAATTAGAGATCCTGCTGTTATTCTGAATTCCTATAGAAATTAAGTTCAATAACTATCTTTTCCCTTTAAAACACTAACAGTAAAAACTGAATTAAGAATACTGAGGGATTCAACTGCTGTAAGTTTTCAATTGACCTACGTTTCCTACCTAGAGATGTTTTCTTTAAATATAAATATAGGTTTGGAATTAAGATATGAAATATCATGAGGGTCATGATTTGAGATTGAAACAACAAGCCTACTTCAGTCTTGTTTATTTTGTTACAGGGATTGAGTTCATGAAGTTTTATTTATATCTATTGGATAGGAATTCGAATAAGTTTTTGCTTCAAAATAAGAGGTCTGTTCCCACCTGTTTATCATTATTATTACCACTATTATATAATTCTAAAAATTATGTTGGTAAAGAGAGGGCAAAAGCACAGATAAACTAATCATTTACTTCGATTTTTACAGCCAGCATATTGAGTTACTCTGATGTCTGATGAAGGGACATTGGTCCTGAAACGTAATGCTAATTTGATAAATGTGAAAGAGAGCAAGAAAACATTGCTACAAGGCTGGTTTTGAACCAAGAACTTGATAAGAAATGTCAAAATGAATGTATAAATAAAAAGAAATTCCTTTGGAACTTTCGAGGTGAGGTCCTGTGTTTGGAGGTTGAGGGCCAGATTGTTTTTCAATTAATCTAAGATCTCTTGATTTGCCAAATTTCGTTTTGGTTGGATTTACGGTTTTGAGCACCAAAACACTGAAAAATGCACTTTTCGCCAGTCACGTAGGCAGTTTTTTGGATTTTTTCTGTGGCACTGCGAGGCCATTGTGTGGTGTGCTGCTGTGTGACTTGGCTCATCTGAAAGAGCTTGGGTTTTTCGTTTGGTGAAAAAATGTTAATCCATTCAAAAGTTATTAAACTTTTAAGTTCCCATTATAAGTCAGTGGGAACATTTTATATGGTTATTTTGCGAAAGAAGAATGGGGTTTTGTCCATCTAGTCCCTCCTCACGATCTAAGATTTTGCAGGATCGCGATCAGAGAATCTTTGATTGCGAGGAATTCGTTGATCACGACGGTCGCCATCTTGTTTTGATTTTGCGGTCAGAAAAATTCAAATATCTCGACTCAGGGCTGACTCTTGAAGTAAAACTTTGATGGGTTTTACTCTGGGGGGGCCTTACTCTATCATGCCATGACTGTGGTTTCTTTTAAAATGGTCAAAAAATAGTTTTGAACTTTTTTATTCTTTGATCGCGAGATTCTTCGACCACGATCTTTGATCGCGAGGGTGCGACTAGATGGCCACTTGAAAACAAATCAGTTTTCTCAGCTCAGGGGTGACTTATTAACACAAATGAGGGTGGGTTTTGCTCGGGGGTCTTGGTTCTATCGAGGCATGGCTGTAGTTTCATGTATTTTTTGCCTAAAAATTGACTCTTCACATTTGTTATTCTTTGATCGCGAGCCTGCAAATTCTTTGGTCACGACCTGCAAATTCTTTGATCACGAGATTCTTTGATTGTGATCTTTGATCGCGAGGGAGGGACTAGATGGCCAGATTTGGAGGGAACAGATAGCCCAATTTTTAAAATTAAATATCTTGGAAACGGTTTGGTGTTTTCACTTGAAATTTGGAAGGTGTTGACTGGATATACTGTAGATGTGAATTATGGTGTTTACGTGTCGGACAGTAAGTTTTTTGCGGAGATATTGCATGGCACAGTTTACTTTTTGCAGTCAGCGTTTTCCATTGTGGTACTTGTTTCACATTTTATATGGTAGCTATCCTTATTGCCACGGATATACTTTTCAGTCATTAGGTGCGTAAAATATAAACAGGTGTGGAATTCTGCAGAAATTTGCAAGTTTGTGGGAACGCGAGGCCCGAAGGGCTAAGGAAATGCTATGCAAAAAACTTTGTTAGTGCATCATTTAGGGTTAAAATGCAAAAAGTCAGGAAATGAAACGTTTAGGGTTGCCCCTCCCTCCCCTCCCTCATGGACCTCCCATCATCCCGATATTGACAGCTGACTGGGTGTGTCATTGGGGTTGTGAGGCCTAAATGTCACCCATTCTTCTTTACTGTGGCTTGTGAATATGATTACACATGGAATGGGGTGACATTTAGTCCTCACAACCCCAATGACACATCCAGTCATCAAGCGAGGCAAATTTACAGATTTAAAACACACCATGGTGTGATATTTTCAAAAGTTCAAAAAATATTAAATGAAAACAAAAAAGTGCAAAGAAAATCGCTACTTGGCATCAGTAGTTTCTCACATAATACAGTCCTGGATCTTAGAGCTCCTAAGACCCTTCTCATCTGCATTCAACAGCTTGTCTACAGTGGCAGTAGAACCTCTCTCTCAGGGCTGAACCCCACTGGACTGACTCAACTAAAGTGGCCTCAGAGAAGAGGATTTATTTCTTTTTTGGTGGGGTCACCTGACTAAGCCCTTTCTATTTTCATGTCTGAACATGCTGTTTTAAAACCAAGGGAGTATCTAGGGACATGGTTATGTTGTTCAATCCACACTTACTGGCAGGTTCCTTGCCGCTTTAAATCTTGCCAGAAGGTCTTCAAGCTGGCTCTTCCCACCCACCCAGGTGATAAAACTCTCGGCTCCACCCCATGATGCCAGATCTTCCTTACCGCTTGGAAGCTCAGGTTCCCTCCTTAGCGCTCTGCGTTTTAGGCCTGGATCCTAACTCTTCTGTTAAACAGAAACTTATATTAAAGTTTACTAGACTTCGGTCTTTTTCTTCCTTCGCAGCTGCGATGGACAAGTCGACTCCCGGATTTTGGCAGTGCCCCTGTGGGCAGAAGATGTCCCGGACCGATCCGCACTCCACATGCGTTTACTGCCTTGGGCTCGATTACAATTTGCAGGCCTGTGAATTGTGCAAGTACTTCTCAGCCACGGTTCTTGAGGATCGCGCTGCCAGATTACAACTTGGGCGCCCCGAGAAACGTTGTCCTCCAGTAAAGTCAAAGGAGGCCCATTGGGTGGTGTCTGCAGCTGCAGGCTTGGCTGAACAGCTCGAACAATTGTTCGCCCTCGAGGAGGAGGTGGTCCACGCCACATCTGCTTCTTAGGTTGTGGCATTTATCCCGCTCTCTTTGGCCTCCTCCTACACAGCTTCGTTCAAGGAGCTTTGTCAGTCCCTCTCCACCAAGGGAGAATGCCCTTCGGGACATTCCTCTCGTTCCAAGAAGAAGGACTCCAAGGGTAAGTCCCACCATCTACGTTCGTGGGAGCGGGAGAGGTCCCCTTCCCCGGATAGTTGACACTCTACTTCGATCGAGGTTGGGGCTAAGGCCACTGGCTTCACAGTGTCCCCATCGGGTCAGCCGACCGAGACACCTGTCAACGCAGTCGAGATTTTTCTCGACCCGTCGGATGGGCTGTCGACTGGAGAAGCTAACAACCCTTCTTCACCGGTTCCCCCGGTGGAAACCGAGGACTTTCCTGTGCCGGAGTCCCCGGTTAAGGTCCCCGAACCGAGGGAGGAGCGGGTTTCCCCCACTCCCTCGCAGACCCACCTTCGGAAACACCGAAGATCTTGGTCTCTGACCTCTTCTCGTTTCAGCTGATCCAGCCAACATCGGCAGTCTCGGCGCCGAGAGAAGCGGCGGCACCGCTCATCCTCGTCCTCTTCAGAGGATAGGCTCCGGCACAAATTGCGTCGGCGCTACGAGGATCTGATGTAGCAGCAGCTCCTTTTGACCGGGAACAAGCTGACTCCGTCGCCTTCCCCGGCCATTAAGTGGCTGTCACCAGAGTGGCCGAAACAACCTCTCATTGTAATCGAGGAGCTGAAGCCGGCACCAGTTGTTCGGCCGAAACCAGCTGCGCCACCCATTGTGGTGGAACCCCTGCCTCCACAACCTAAAACTGGGGCACCGACCAAGGATTCTCGGTCGGGTCAGGGTTTGCCCCATCGGTTGTCTGTCACCCTCACTCCCGATCGGCCTCGGCAAGTGGAGGGTGGCTCAGGCCCTCAGCAGCTGTTTGCAGACTCCTCTGAGTCTGACAATGATTCCTCGCTGTTCTCCAGGCCCCTCCACCTGGAGTCCACTGGGGGTCAATCGGTGGACGAGAGCCCATCCTCGTTCCTGGGAATGCTTCAGCTTATCTCAAAATCTACTGGGATGAAGCTCGAACCCATTTCAAAGCGGGCCAAGTATCCCCTCACAGAGATATGGACCAAGGGGATTCCCCCATGGAGGCCTTTCCGGCAGCCGAAGCCATTGTTGGCCCAGCTCTGGAGCTGTGGCAGCGGCCAGCTTCTTGTCCAGCACCTTAGGCCAGGATGGCCCGAAAGTATGCTGTTCCCACTGGTTCACTCTCCATATTCTCGGAGCACCCCCCCCCCCCACAGAGGGGCTTGTGACTGACAGTGTTTTCTGGCGCTCTAGAAACACTCGGGACGTGGACAAGCCACCCGATAAGAAACTGGACTACTCCGGGTGGAAAGTCTATGCTGCATCCTCCTTAGGCCTTTGTCAGGCCAGTTCGGCCGTTCCAATGGCACACTTTTCACACGCCCTTTTGGGCTCCCTGGATGAGGTGATTCCTCATCTCCTGGCTGACCTCCAGACTACGGTCAAGCAGGTGCGGGACTAGGGAAGGGTGGTGTCTAAGCAACAGCTCCAAACTGCCTTAGACATTGGAGACTCTTGTGCCTGGTCAGTAGTGGCCGCAGTGGCCATGCGCCGCAGAGCTTGGCTGCGGATCTCCACTTTCTCAGCAGATACCCAGCACAAGCTGGCAGACTTTCCCTTCCTGGGTACTGACTTGTTTGGTCCCGGGGTGGAGGGTCATCTGCAGAGGATCGAGAAGTCCAGTGCCACCTTGGACTCTGTCACGTCTGCCCAGAAGGACAAAGGCCGCCAGCAGCAGCGTAAGCCCTTTCGGCCTTCTGCCCCTGCAGCACGTCCGGCCCAGCAACACCAGCATCAGGGCCAGCAGGCTCATACTTGCACCCAAAGCCAAGCCTGCAGCTTCCTCCAGCAGGAAGCCAGGAGGGAAAGGCTCAGAGAGGCCCCTCTGCGGTCCTTCCTCCAAGCCTGCCCGTTGAGGTAGCTTTAACCTTGTCCTCCTCCCTAGGGTCCCCATGGGAGGCTCTGTCACTTCCTTTCCGCCTGGTCGATGTCACCACGGACCACTGGGTGCTAGAAGTGGTAGGAAAGGGTATGCCTCTGGAATTCGAGCAGGCCCCACCCTATCGAGCCGTCGCCCCACGGGGGACTATGGGATCCACAGCCTCTCTGTCGGCTCATTGAGCCGACGTTGCCCTGCTCCTCCAGAAGGAGGTGATCAGGGAGATGGCGGATCCTCCACCAGACCCAGGGTTTGTGTCCAGGTATTTCCTGGTCCCAAAATGGATGGGGGGGGGCTGGTGCCCCATTCTAGACCTACACGACCTGAACAAGTTCCTAAGATCTCGAACCTTCAAGATTGTCACTCTGGCTCAGATCATTCCATCCTTGGAACAAGGCGTGTGGTTCTGTTCTCTGGACCTCCAGGATGTGTTCTTTCACGTCCCAATCCGTCCGTCCACCAAGCGATTCCTCCACTTCAGGGCGGAGGGGTCCCTTTGAGTTCCGGGCCATGCCCTTCGGCCTCTCTCCAGCTTCCAGGGTCTTCACCAAATGCATGGCAGTGGTGACAGCATTCCTGCGGCGCCAAAGGGTCAGGGTGTACCCTTACCTGGACGACTGGCTGATTGCAGCCCCCTCCAGACCAGAGGTGGAGCGGTCCAGGGATCTGGCCCTCCAGGTCTACTCTCAGATTGGCCTCCTCATCAATGAGGCCAAATCAGAACTCATGCCAACGTGGGTGATTCAATTCATCGGGGCAGAGCACGGCTCCCAGCGGACAGGGCCGAGGTTCTTTCCTCCTTTGCCCAATCATTTCTGGTTGGGCAATTGCGCCCTGCCCAGGACTTATTGCACCTCCTGGGCCTCATAGCGGCCTGCACCAGTGTGGTCCGGTCTGTTGGGCCTGCTGGCACATGAGTCCCCTTCAGTGGGACCTGGCCCACCAATGGTCATAGCGCTCCGGTCCTCTGGACCAGCCAGTGATAGTGACCCAGGAGATGGGGAATGCTCTCCAGTGGTGGATCGTTCCGGCTCATCTGCAGGAGGGTATCCCGTTTGTCCGCCCAGAGCCGACGGTCACTCTAACGACCGACGCCTCTCTGGGTTGGGGTGCCCATCTGGGGGAGCTCAGAGCGCATGGCCTCCGGTCCCCTTAGGAGTCTCAATGCCATATCAACCTGCTGGAGTTTCGAGCAGTCAGATTAGCCCTCACTGCCTTCTCTCCATTTGTACGGGGTCAAGTGGTCCAGGTCCAGATGGACAACACCACGACCACGTACTACCTAAACCGCCAAGGCGGGACGCGCTCCTTGCCTCTGTGCAAGGAAGCTCTTTGCACTTGGTCTGTCATGAGCGGACTGGAGGCAGATCTCCTAGCCATCCATATGGCAGGAGCCTCCAACACTGTGGCGGATGCCCTAAGCCGGATAGGTGCTGCATCTCACGAGTGGTCTCTCCTGCCAGAGGTAGTACACGATCTGTTCTCCCACTGGGGCACACCTCAGGTGGACCTGTTTGCCTTCAGGAAGAATGCGAAGCTGAGGCTGTTTCATGCCCGCCCCCCCCCTCAGCAGGGCTCACTGCAGAGGGATGCCTTCTCAAGGCCGTGGACCCCGGGCCTTTCCTCCATTTCCTTTGATCCACAAGGTGCTTTTCAAGGTGAGGAGGGACAAGGCGCAGGTGATTCTGGTAGCCCCAGACTGGCCCCACCAGTTCTGGTATCCAGATCTCCTCGACCTTGGCTCCAGGCTCCCGAGGCGGCTTCCAGCCCACTTGGACCTGATCTCAGTCAACCAGGGGAAGGTACTCCACCCGGACCGTCAATCCCTGTACCTGACGGCCTGGTTCCTGAGCGGCTAGAGTTCCAGGCCTTGGGTCTTTCCGACAAGGTCCTCAACGTTGTTGAGGCATCCCGTAAGGAGTCGACCCAAAAATGCTGCACCTTCAAATGGAAAAGATTCTCCATTTGGTGTCAGGACAAGGGTCTGGACCCTTCTTCCTGTTCCTTGGCTAGCATCCTGGACTACCTGTGGTCCCTTTCTCAGCTAGGGCTTCAGTTGAAAACCCTTAAGGTGCACCTGGCAGCCATCTCTGCTTACCGGGCACAGGCCGGGAAGCAGTCGGTGGCGCAGGAGAAGGTGGTTGGGCACTTTTTCAAAGGCCTTGATCACATATCCCCTCCGGTGCGAGAACCTCCACCTCCATGGGATCTACTGCTGATACTGGCTAAGCTCATGGGCAAGCCATTCGAACCGATGCACAGGTGTGATATTTCTCACCTGTCATAGAAAACCGCCTTCTTGGTGGCTATACATCAGCCAGAAGGATGGGACAGCCTCAGGTGCTTTCCAGTAGAGTCTCCCTATCTGGTCTTCCACAGGGATAAGGTTGTCCTGCGCCCCCACCTGAAATTCCTTCCGAAGGTGGTGTCAGAGTTTCACTTTAACCAAGTGTTGACTCTGCCGGTGTTCTACCCCAGTCATACCTCGGAGGCCGAATATAGGCTCCATACTCTGGACACTAGAAGAGCGCTCTCTTATTACAAGGAGCGGATGGCTGAAGTTCAGGGAGAGGTTCGCCAGCTGTTTGTCACCTACGCTGAAGCCGCACCTGACAGACCTGCAGCCAAGCAGACGATAGGCGTGTGGGTCACCTCCTGCATAGATCTCTGCTACAGGTTGGCGGGCATGGAGCCTCCCAAAGGGATAAGAGCTCATTCTATCTGCCATACCGCTGCTTCCAGGGATGTCCCTATCCAGGAAATCTGCAAGGCTGCTACCTGGAAGTCAGCACACCTTCATTACCGACTACCACATCGACCTTGAGTCGCGCCAGCATGCTGGTTTTGGGACCTCGGTTCTCCAGTCCTTATTTCCCTAGTAGGGGGTGTGCGCCTTGCCTCCCTCCTCCCAGAGAACTACTAGGAGTCTGCCAGTAAGTGTGGATTGAACAACATATCCATGTCCCTAGAAATACAGGTTACTCACCTGTAACGGGAGTTCTAGGAATGGTATATGTTGTTCATCCACACAACCCACCTGACCTCCCCGGCTTTGATGCACAACCTGGCTTCCAGCGGGCCAGATCTGGCATCATGGGGCGGAGCTGAAAGTTGTATCACCCAGGTGGGTGGGAGGAGCCAGCTTGAAGACCTTCCGGCAAGATTTAAAGCGGCAAGGAACCTGCCAGTAATTGTGGATGAACAACATATACCATTCCTAGAACTCCTGTTACAGGTGAGTAACCTGTATTTTTGTTCCAGGGGACTTCCTGGTTCAATTAAAGGTACAGTGTATATCTCCACAGATACTGATTCTATATCTCTGATTCATAATGACTAAGCATTTTTATAAAGCATACCACAGTTTTTTGTTTAGCTTCATACAGTAACAGGTTTATAATGTGAATTTATGAAAATATCTTAAGGATTTCTTATAACTGTATTAATCATGAAATTATTATTGTTTTATTTGGCTTCTGAATCATTTTTTATTTAAAAAGGCTTTATTAACTGTATTCCTATTTAAAATAGCCTTCATGCTTTTTGTACACAAAATGCACTTATACACTTTACACAACACCTCTCCGGTTGTTTGGTGTCATTACAGGGACTAATAGGATGGAAATGGAAAAAGAATGAAAGAGAGAACTGGTAGGAAGTTTAGTAGGGACAGTAAAGAGCTACGCTAGGTGGCCAACCTAGGGTGGGGGGGGGAGAGAGAAGCATTAACTGTTGCTAGGAAATAAGGAGATAGAAAAGTGGTCCATCAGTCTCAGCCGAGGGTGTAGCCTAACTCCGCCACATATATATTTAGTTTGTCTTGCATTTGAATTTTTAAAAAATGTAGCCCATGTTATAAGCACAATAAGATGCCCAGGGGGGGTGTGTGTGCACTGAACAGGTATTAATGTATCTCCAGGGGGCCAAGGGCACTCGGCATGCAGTAATATCTGTTCGTTGCACACCCCTGTCTTATTGCTTACTGCACAGTTCAAATTTCACTTTGTTTTGTTAATGCAACCCTTACACCGGCCAAGTGTGGCCTCTTGCAACCAGGGCCCCCCTAACTTGTACACAGACAAGGCATCAAACCACAAGTTGGCATAACAGTAGGCATCACCCCTGGCGCTGGGGCAAATACCTGGCTCGGCATCTAAGAAGTCGGGGAGTTCGCACACAAAATAACATTTATATGTACCCTGAGTTCTGGGACAGAAAGATGCTAGGGCTATGCTGTGTCCCCTCTCTGAGGGAGCCAATAAACAAGCTCACACTGGGAAACACAGATGGAATGTCCAGTACTAGAAATGGGTAGTATGGCTTTATTCTGAGACAGATGAAAAGCAGAAAGGGGTGGTCCCCCAGGTTGGCACTGTACATTACAGAACATACTTGGCAGAAGAACTATCCCTTCTCCAGAACAAACACTTTGGGCTTTCTCACATTTTTTCTCTTCCACAGAACTACGAACAGTCCATCGCTGTTTTCTAGGGATCTCAAGGACATTATTTTCCCATAAGTGTCTTGTTACATGGGGGTTGCCATACACTTAAAAATACATTCCTTCTGACAAGATGGGCTTAGTTAACACCCGCAGGGTAACTTTGTGTTCTTCTGGTAACCAGTTAGCCCTGACTGGGGTTTTAGATGAGTGCAAAAGAAACATTGTAACATTATTGTGCTGTTTGTTTTAAATGAAACTTGGCCCTTGTGTGCTTTTAAAGGAAAACCAAATATATAACAAGTTTATTTTCAGCTAATTGAGCCCTGCAACTAAACCGGAAGCAGGAAGAGAGTTTGTAGTTCGGGACCAGAGCAAATTGAACTACAAACTAGGATATTTAATCATTTTTTAAGCATTTTTAAACCTCTTGCACTTTGAAACCTTAGTTAGTCCCTGCAGCAGATTTGTGGGCTAAAAATAATAAATGTAGCTGCATTTGCACAACGAGGGGTTCTTGAGCTACTTCCTGTCTGTAAACCGTATAAAAATCGCCGCTCCGGCGAGTGGTACGATAAAGAAACATTGTAACATTATTGTGCTGTTTGTTTTAAATGAAACTTGGCCCTTGTGTGCTTTTAAAGGAAAACCAAATATATAACAAGTTTATTTTCAGCTAATTGAGCCCTGCAACTAAACCAGAAGCAGGAAGAGAGTTTGTAGTTCAGGACCAGAGCAAATTGAACTACAAACTAGGATATTTAATCAGTTTTTAAGCATTTTTAAACCTCTTGCACTTTAAAACCTTGGTTAGTCCCTGCAGCAGATTTGTGGGCTAAAAATAATAAATTTAGCAGCATTTGCACAACGAGGGGTTCTCAGGCTACTTCCTGTCTGTAAACCATATAAAAATAGCCACTCCGGCGAGCGGAGCTAGCCGAGTGGAGCGCGAGTCGCGCGCGTCGCGTGTCTGCTGTGTCCACTGGGAACCACTGGGGGACCAACTCTAGAGGCTCAGTAATAACGGGAAAGTGGTAAAACGGCCCAAATTCAAACAGTTATAAGATTCTTAATAAAAGAATTTTAATACTTACAAAGAGCTAAAAAAATAAAAAAAATAAAAAAAAAATGGCCTACACAAGGCAAAAGAAATTAAAAGGCAAAAAATCATGCCGGGAATGCCTTATGTACACGGAAGAAGGTGCTAACACTGAGTTTACATGTGCTAAATGTACCATAAACTTTGAATTGCAAAAGAAAGTACTCGAACTGGAGGCTAGAATACAGACTTATAAAGACATATCTAAATTAGAAGAATATATTGACGAGGCTGTATGCGATGTTAGTAGTAGACAAATGTTGACTTTGAATAATTCAGTTCATGTTGATAGTACAAATGATGAAAATGAGACTAGTGAGATGCCTCAGTCATTCATTACAGTTGATGTACTGAATAGTTATGAGTGTTTAGCCAAAGATGATTCTGTAAACACTGGGAATAGTTTATCAGGTGAAATTATAACATCTAATAATATAGAATGTATACAGGAACCAAAAGAGGTCTCGGGCAATAACATAAATCAGGAAAACCCCTCCCATCCTGCTGGAGAAAAACTATCTGGTGAAAATAAACTGACAGAAAGGGATATTTTGATAATAGGGGATTCAATTATCAGGGGCATAGACACCTACATATGTTATAATCGAAATGAACATACTACAGTTAGCTCCTTACCTGGAGTTAAAATACATGACATAGTTGGTATGCTACAAGGTCTCTTCGAAAATACAGTCACCCCTCTAGTTATCTTACATGTGGGGACCAACGACGTAGGCAAAACAAATTGGATTTCCATGCAAAGGGACTATAAGATCATTGTCGATGCAGTAAGGAACCATGGTGGGGAAATTATTATTTCTGGAATAACCCCAATGCAAGGAAATAAATCATTTCGAAATAAACAGATATTCATTAATGGGAAACTTGGACATTACTATGTGGAAAAAGGGATAGGTTTTATGGATAATGAAAAAACATTTAGTAGAGATTCATTATATAGGAATGATGATGTTCATCTAAACTATGCCGGAGCCAGGATTTTGGGTAAAAAAATTCAGGAGGTTGTTAATTTCCATTTAAACTGGATAGGAAGGGGGGTACGGACTACAAAAACTTAAACATAAACCCATCTTCCCTTGAAGACATTAAGGGGTGGAATGCTATTCTGATTAATGCTCGAAGCTTACTGAACAAATATGACGAGCTAATAATTATTCTACGCAATAATCAAGTACATATAGCCTTGGTTACTGAAACATGGTGGGATGAAAATGATGAATGGGATAAGGAAATTGAGGGGTATAAACTCTATTCCTATTGTAGAAAGTATAGAAAAGGGGGAGGTCTGGCAATTTATATTCACAAAGATATTGCATCAGAAGAACTAAAATGGGACGTAGGTCAAATTGAACTCCTTTGGGTTCAATTAATACCGACTAATAGACCTAAAATTATATTAGGTTTACTTTATAGACACCATCTATGTCACGTGAAGATGACAGAAATTTAATGAACATTTTTGAGAAATTGGACCCAAACACTAGATTATTGATAACTGTTGATTTTAATTTACCAAATATTGTTGGGTAAAGGCATGGGCACTTGTCCCCTAGAAAGGCAATATATTGATATAATGGATCACAGGGGTCTTGACCAGATGGTCCAAGAGGGTACAAGGGCAATAATATTCTTGATTTGATTTTTACTAATATGGAAGGCATAGTAACTTCTGTAGTTGGTGCCCCATTAGGTAGCAGTGATCATAATATTGTATCATTTAATATAAAGGAAACTGAAACTAGGAAACCTAACGGAACTACTGTAAAACTAAACATGGGAAAGCTGATTTCATAATATGAAACCAAATTGGAATGCTGAGTGGACTTCTGAATTTGACAATAAACCCATACAAAGTATGTGGGATTCTCTCAAAGCTAAATTGGAGGAATTAACTACCGAATTTGTTCCTGTAACTACCAAATACCATAAGGACAGATCTATAAGACCTGCCTGGCTCACCACAAAAATTAAAAAATTAATATATAAAAAGAATAGACTATTTAAGAAACTAAAAGTTCTAAAAACCGCTAAATTACACACACAGTATAAGGAATGTCAAAAAAAAGTTAAAATTGATATTAGGAAGGCTAAAACCATATTTGAGTATAATATTGCTAAGAGAGTACAGGATAACAAAAAAGCCTTCTTCTCTTACATTAACAATCGGAGGAAGACTTCAACTGGTATAGGTCACTTTCTTACTGATGAAGGATCCACAGCTTCTAATCAACAAATGGCGAATATTCAAAACAAATACTTTTGTTCGGTGTATAATTCAAACGATATAGATACATACAAAACAATGTTACCTCTTGGCAGAAGACACCAAGAGGAAGGACTGCTGTGTGACTGAACTTCTCTGCTGGGACTAAAATAGAAGAACTTTTGTATTTGGAACTTTAATTTAGGGTAAAAAAACTAACATACAAAACAAAAAAAAGTGTGTGTTTGGGTTAACTGAACTGAATGGGTAACTGAAAAGTCATCTAGGTGTAAATCTCAGGTGACTGAAAGGACTTAACTGCTGTGAGGTTTAAATTACTTGTAGAAAGATCTGGTAAGTAGGGGGAGTGGCTTAGCTAGAAGGAAGCTACATTTAAAGACTGCCTTAGAAAGATTCTGCTAATAGCTTGGCAGAAGACACCAGGAGAAAGGACTTCTGTGTGACTGAACTTCTCTACTGGGACTATATTGCCTCCCCACCCACCCAAAGCTAGTTCTATTTTTATAGGCACAGGATTTGACTGACAACAGGAACTTCCTGTTTAGGGGCAGGAAGTGAGTGATCACAGAACCACCAAGGACCCACCATCCTAGAAGGGCAAGAGTAGCTCTCCGGCCCCCTCTAGCTGCTGGAGGTCTGCCTCTGAACAAATAAGTGGTCTACTGAGAAATACAGGATATTCTTGTCTCAGAACAGGACAGTCAGGAGCTTATAGGGCACACAGGCAGAAAGTAAGGAGAGAGAGAAAAAAAACAGACGAAAGAGTAAGGATTGCAAACAGTTAAGGGGTCAGAAATAAGACATGATTGGAGTGGTGCAGTGCAGTGGCTGTGGAGCAGCAGTCTTCCTGGAGATATTCTGGAGGATGCGGTGTTGTCCCATCTGCAGGCACCTCTCTGGGCTGAGGGAGGAGGTTGCTCATCTCCAGGCTGAGTTGGCCAGGATTTGTGGGACCTCCTCTTCCATCCAGGGACCACCAGTGCCACTGCCATTGCCTCAGAGGTTGCCAAGAAAGAGGAGCGGTTGGATCACAGTGGGCTCAGGGAGGGTGAGGGTGGTGGAACAGAGGCACATCCCTCCAGTTGTACCTCTCCACAATTCCTATGCCATTCTGGCAAAGTGTGGTTCCTCTATGGAGGCACCTACAGTGGAGACCAAGGAGGATGCTGGGAACCTCCACAAAGGAGACCCACAAGAGGGTGTCAGGGGACCCTGCAGGGGAAGGAAACAACTCCTGGTGGGGGACTCCATTGTTAGGAAGGTAGAACTGGGCAAGGAAGGGGAGAGGGAGGTAAGGTGCCTGCCTGGCGCCATGGCTTGGAGGGACAGGGAGCGAATCCTCAGGATTGCCGGAGCAGCTGCACAGGGGAAGGAGCTGGATGTCATTGTCCACCTAGGGACAAATGACCTGGCTAAGAAAGGGATTAGAGAAGTGCAAGAAGAGTTTGTGGAATTGGGGAGGGGCCTTAGTCAAGTAGCACGCACGGTAACCTTCTCGGAGGTGCTACCCATCTATGGCATAGGAGAGGCTAGGGTGTTCCGTACCATGGGATTCAATCAGTGGTTGAAAAACTGGTGTGGAACTCATGGATTTGGCTTCATTGGGGACTGGGGGTCCACCTGGAGTGATGCAAGCCTATACTGGCATGATGGGCTGCATCTGTCCGGGAGGGGAACCAGGATCCTAGGTGATAGGTTTAAATGCTTCATTGGCAAGCTTTTAAACTAGCCAAGGGGGGAGGCACTGGAAAGGAGCAGGAAAATCCTAGCCCCCAAACAATCACGGTAGTAAGTGTGGCAAACACCAACATGGAGGTGTCGATAGGGAGAAGGGCAGGGGTAAATGGAGAAAGTGACAAAGGCAAGAAGGACAGGGATGGGGCAAAAGGAGGTAAGGCCATCAGGAAATGGAGGGTAATGAGTACCAATGCCCGTAGTCTGGGCAACAAGCTCCCTGAGCTGGTGGCCTTAATGGAAGAGGGATGCCTGGATATCGTAGCAGTCACAGAAACATGGTACACAGAGAACCATGACTGGGATGTTAACATACCAGGGTACATAACTTACAGGAGAGACAGGCAGGGGAGAAGAGGGGAGGAGTAGCTCTCTATGTAAAGGAAGGGATAAAGGCAACTGAACAAAAGAGTAAACAGGGAGGAGAGGAGGCACTGTGGGTCACCTTGGAGACTGAAAGGCACCACAATCCGCACAGGGTTAGGTACAGACCCCATGTCAGGGGAAGGAATGGACAAGGATATGATGGAAGGCATTCTTAGAATGGCAGAGAAAGGAGATTCTGTTGATGGGAGACATGAATATGCCAGATGTTAACTGAGCACATTTGCTGCAGCCACATCCAAGAGCAGAGCCATTCTTGATGCCCTACAGGTGGCAGGCATTAGACAGCTAGTTTCGAACCCACTCGTGAGGGCAATCTTAGACCCTTACTCTCAAACGGGGGCAGTGAGAGGATCTCAGATCTAGAAGTAGGTTGCCATCTGGGGACAAGTGACCATCAAACAGTGTGGTTCACGTTAAACTCAGCTACAGAGTCAAGCCATACAAAAGTGAGGGTACTGGATTTTAGGAGGGCTGACTTTGGCAAGATGGGAGAGTGCCTCAGAAAAGCACTAGCAAACAGGCTAGAAGGAGGTGTGGAGCAACAATGGGGAATTATCAAAACTGCCATCACAGAGGCAACAAGCCTTTGTGTGAAGCAAATAAATCAAACGAAAGAAAAGCCACTATGGTTCTCAAGAGGTGGCTGTGAAAGTCAGGAAGAAAAAGATAGCATTCCGGAAGTATAAGGAAACACAGAAGGAGCAGGACAGAGAGCTGTACCAGTTAAGGCAGAAAGAAGCAGGGAGGGAAGTCAGACTAGCAAAGGCCCAAACTGAGGAAAAGATAGCCAACTCAGTTAAGAAGGGGGATAAAACCTTTTATAGGTACATCAGCGAGCATAGAAAGACAAAGGGAGGGATAGTGAGGCTGAATAGAATGAACGGTGGGTGGGCAGAGGGAGACAGTGAAAAAGCAGGAATACTGAATGAATATTTCTGCTCAGTATTCACAAAAGAGGAGGGGGAAGTGCCTAATCCAATTAACAGAAGCACTCTTGATAGGGGGGTCGATCCCAGTCCTTTCACAGAAGAAAGGGTTCTGCAAGAACTCCTAAAACTGAAGGTGGACAAAGCAATGGGTCCTGATGGAATTCACCCCAGAATTCTAAAAGAATTAAGGAAGGAACTAGTGAAACCACTGGCTACTCTTTTAATAAATCATGGAGGATGGTGTGGTACCCGAGGACTGGAGGAAGGTGGATGTGATTCCCTTCACAAAAGTGGGACCAAGACAGAGGCAGGAAACTACAGACCTGTCAGTCTGACCTCTGTGGTAGGGAAAGTGATGGAGTCACTCTGAAGGAAAGAATAGTTGAGTACCTAGAGGTCAGTGGAGCACAGGATCCAAGGCAGCATGGGTTCACAGCGGGAAGGTCATGTCAGACGAATCTAATAGATTTCTTTGACTGGGTGACCAAAGTAGTAGACCAGGGAGGGGCTGTGGACATGGCCTACCTAGACTTTAGCAAGGCATTTGACAGTCTCACACAAAAGATTGATAGTCAAATTAACCAGCCTGGGAGTGGGTCCCAGGGTGATAGCCTGGGTAAAACATTGGCTGGACAACAGGACACAGAAGGTAATTGTAAATGGAGTCCACTCTGAAGAAAGGGCGGTTACTAGTGGGTACCCGCAGGGTTCAGTACTGGGTCCAGTCCTTTTAATGTCTTCATCAGTGACATTGCAGAGGGACTGGAAGGAAAGTATGCCTTTGCAGATGACACAAAGATCTGCAACAAGGTTGATACACAAGGAGTGCGGAAAGGATGAAAAGGGACTTGGCAAGGTTGGAGGAATGGTCAGACGTATGGCAGCTAGGATTCAATGCAAAAAGTGCAAAATAATGCACCTGGGAAACAAGAACCCTGGGGAAGAATACACAATGGGTGGGAGGTAGTAACAACAACAAAACAGGAAAGGGACCTGGGGTAATCATATCAGATGACCTTAAGGTTAGCAAGCAATGTGAGAAGGCAGTAGGGAGGGCGGGTATACTGGGATGTATAGGGAGAGGCATCAGCAGCAGAAAACAGGAAGTTGTTATACCTCTGTACAGACAGTTGGTGAGACCCCATCTGGAATATTGTGTCCAGTTCTGGAGACCCCATCTCGCAAGGACATAGACAAGATAGAGGCAGTCCAGAGGAGGGCAACTAAAATGGTGCAGGGTCTGCAAGAGAGCCGTGATGAGAAAGACTAAAGGAGCTTAATATGTATACCCTTGAGGAAAGAAGGAGAGGGGGACATGATAGAAACTTCAAGTACCTCAAGGGAATCAACAAAGTCCAAGAGGGTAGCATCTTCAGAAAAAGAGACTTTCAAGAACAAGAGGACACAATTTAAAGATAGAAGGAGGGCGTGTTCAGGGCAATGTGAGGAAGTATTATTTCGCCAGAGAGGGTAGTGGATGATGGAACAGACTTCCTGAGGAAGTTGTGGGGTCTAAAACTGTGGGAAAATTCAAGAATGCATGGGACAGACATAAGGCAATTCTTGTGGGGGGGCAGGAAGATATAGGCTGTTGGTTAACTAGGATCTGCGGCATATCCTGTAGGTAGGGAAATGGGCAGACTAGATGGGCCTAGCGGTCCTTATCTGCCGTCAAAGTCTATGTAATGTTACCTCTTGAGCTAGAAGCAATAAGATTGAACCCAGACAACATATAAACAGTTACTTGGCATTAATCCAAATAAATCTCCAGGTCCAGATGGTTTGCACCCCAGAATTCTGAAGGAACTGGCATGTGAATTGACCCATCCTTTGACATATATATTTCAAACATCTATTAATACTGGTTCTGTCCCTTATGACTGGAAGTTAGCAAATATTATACCTATCTTAAAAAAAGGACCTAATACTCGACCAGAAAACTTTCGGCCTATAAGTTTGACATAAATACTGGGAAAACTCATGGAGAATATAATTAGAGACATTATAAAAGAACACCTGGAGGCACAGGACATGAGGGATCCTATACAGCACGGATTTGTGAAGAATAGATCATGCCAGACCAACTTGTCCTTTTATGAAAAAGTTAATAGAGAATTGGACATTGGGAACCCTGTGGATGTGGTCTTTCTTGATTTTGCTAAGGCTTTTGATAAATTGCCACACAAGGAATTATTGTTGGTGTTAGAAAGTGTAAAACTAACCAACAATATATGTAGGTGGATTTCTGACTGGCTGAGGGATAGAAGACAGAGGGTGGTCATAAACGGGGATTACTCTGACTGGGCTGTGGTGACCAGTGGAGTGCCCCAGTCTGTTTAATATATATATTTCCTCATTAAAGATCAGCAATAATAATATATGGATGCAAAAGTTTGCCAATGATTGCAGATTGGGTGTGGTCACAAATAAAGATGAACATTTATTAGTACTTCAGCACACACTGAATACAATACATGATTGGACAATCAGTAATAAGTTAGAGCTAAACAAAACCAAATGTAAGGTCATGCATTTGGGGAAAAACAACATAGAAGCAACTTATCAAATAGATAACACTGTATTACGGGTTGTAACTGAGGAAAAAGATCTGGGAATCACAGTTACAAAAGACTTGAAGTTTAGAGTTCACTGTAGAAAACAGCTGAGGAAGGCGAACCAGATTCTAAACTGTATACTCAAGCACATAGCGAGTAGAGATAGGAGTGTGTTGATGCCCCTGTATGTCGCATTGGTCAGGCCCCACCTTGAATATTGTGCAAGGGTTTGGTCACCCTATAATAAAGAGGACATATTAAATATCGAGGGAGTCCAGAGAAGATTTACTAAAAAAGTAAAAGGACTAGAAAACGAAAGATATTTTAATAGACTGGTTAGTCTAAATCTTTATTCATTACACTATCGTAGAACAAGAGGAGATCTATGCTTCCTATACAAGAGTATTGAGGATGACAAGTTACTAAATGAACTAGGGTTCACTTATAAATTAGGGAAGACTAGTTTAAGGAAACATAATAAACAAATGTACCAACAAATCTGGGAACATAATTTTCGAAAATATTGGTATAGTTTAATAGTTGTGGGATTCTGGAATAACTTACCAAAGGAAACTGTTAATAGTACAACTATGAAGGAATTTAAGAATGGGATAGACCTATTTTTTAGAGATAGTAAATTTTTATATCAATAATAACTGGAAGGCGAGCCTCATAGGATGGTATTTCCATCCTCGGCTTGAATAAACCTATGAAACCTATTCTGCCCACTCTGGCCCCAGCCAGCCTCTAACATTCCTTACAGGTTACACAAACCGGATGCTTCAACCCTCTTGGATTGCTAAAGACATCCACATATTTACTTCTACATTCAGCACATTTTGTGGTGAAAACTGGGGTCATGAGTGGTGTAATCTAGCCTTGTCTCTGGGCACATACACCACCAGCCAACTCCCCTCTGAAACATTCACATGTAGCTGTACTCTGTTTGTCCCTTTGTTACAGACATGGTCCTTGGAGAAACGCACTTTTCCCCTTTTCTGGTAGCCTTCACTGAGACTCTCCATCTCTGATCTGGGCAGCTGGACAGTCTTTCGGTCCCTCAGGGGACTGCCCCTTGGACCCACTGGATCTCACAGTCCCATTCACTTCTCACAAAAGTGACCCACTGGGGTCTCAGAAATCACTGGTCTCCACCACTTCCTGTGGTACTGCTGTTGTCTCACACACTGGGGTGAGGAAAAACGACCAGAAGTCCTTCACCCAGTCTCTGGGCAGGCTGACAGGCACCTCCAGACTGGGGGCTCCTCTCTCCACTGCTGCCACAATCAGACTCTCCACTCAGCTGAACTCAACATTCTAAACTGTTCCCCTAGCAGCTGATTCCACTGAGACTCAGGCTGTTGCGAGAGTTCCAAATGACCTCACTCATTTCTCACGCAGCATGTAAGCAATAAGACACGACAGGGTGGTGGTCGTTATATGATAACCGCACACCTAGGTGCGTGATGAGGCATGAGGCCGAAGGCAGAGTGTCCTTCCGCACCTAGGTGTGCGGTTATCACATAACCACCACCGCCCTGGAGTATCTTATTGCACTTATAAAATGGGAAATAACTATGGAAAAAAGGACACTGACAAGGTATTTTGAAAACTTTGTAACGTTTATTTAAATACAGAATAGAGAATTAATTGAAACATTGAGATAAAATAGTCCCTTGGTAAACTTTTTTGAATGGTAAAAAAATAGCAATTACCAACAACATTAGCAAACAGTCTACTTGTTGTAGTTTATGAATTGCGCTTTACTTCACTTGATTTTCTTAATCTGTCCCGAACACTGATTTCGCACACCATTGTGCGCTACGTATGCGAAAACACATTTTGGATGAGATGTGAAAAATTACAGTTGTACTGTTCATAAGGAGGTGTGGTAAAATGGCAATACTGAAAATCTGGAGTGAAAATATTAAAAATGCCGAAATTACGGCGATGCGTTGGAGTTCATAGCAGCACACTAAATGAAACAGTCGTTAGGAATATTTTCCCAAATTTTCAACATAGCCAGTTTAAGACCACTGCTCGTGAACAGTGTCACTATGATTTTATTAATTTGTCCGGAACATTGATTTCGCACACCAACCACGCCATTGTGCGTCACATGGGCGAAAACACATTTTGGGTGAGATGTGAAAAATGACAAGTTGTACTGTTCATAAGGAGGTGTGGTAAAATGGCAGTATTGAAAATCTGGAGTGAAAATATTAAAAATGTTGAAGTTCAGAATATGGTAGGAATTGATAGCAGCAAGCTAAATGAAACAATGGTTTAGAATATTTTCACCAAATTTTCAACATAAGTTTTGAGGAGCCTACCTCATGAACTGTGACACTGTCATTTCATTAATCATTCTGGAAAGGTGGTTCCGCGCAGTGACTGCGGAACCACCTTTCGGGACAGAGTAACGAAATAACAGTGTCACAGTTCATGAGGTGGGGCCCCAAAAACCCCATGTTGAAAATTTGATGAAAATATTCCCAGAAATGGCTGAGAGATGCACTAAAGTTGAAAAAAATCCATTTATGCCATTTATACAGCTTACCGGCATTTCTTCAGTTCGCGGTCGGCTTTGAAGAGTGCAGACGTGTTCCCGGTCCACCGAAGATTGTCGCACTCAGCTCCGGAGGCAAGTATGGGTTGAGGTGTGGGCGAGGTGGGTGTGTGGTTGAGGTGGGTATGCAGAGGGTGGGTGCGGGTTGGGGAGGGGCAAAAGAATCAACGAGGGAAGATTTTTTTTTTTTTTTTTATTTACACAAGGGACTTTTGCCACACTGGGGTGGGCTCTCAGCATGGCTTGGGAGACAATGAAGCCGACGGGGATTGGGCACCCCCACGGCTAAGGAAGTTTTGCCACGCTGGGGTGGGCCCCAGCATGACATATGAACATTTTTGGGGGCAGTGAAACTGACGGGGATTGGGCACCCCTGTCGGCAAATTAAGCTTTTGCCATGCTGGGGTGGGCTCCCAGCGTGGCACCGGGCAGCTTGGGGGGGCAGTGAAGCTGACGGGGGATTGGGCACCACCGTCGGCTAAGGAAGTTTTTGCCATGCTGGGGTGGACTTCTTTAACTTTTTGGTGCCTACCGTCGTGCACTGCACACTTCCATCTTGGGAAGCGATCAGCTTTTTTTTTTTTTTTCTTCAATGCCTCTCTGCACTCGCGTTGCGTTGTACGTTTGAGTTAACTGATGGCCTGTGTCACCGGCCGATTACCTCTATGGATTGCGAGTTACATCACTGCCATGATAAGTATCATTTTCTTTTTTTTTACTGCTGCTGCGGCGATTCACCTATACACCCAGACTACGAATGTGAGCTGTGTGTCGCAGTGGGGACTGGCGTTTGGTAAGACAGGGATGGAGCTAGGGCTGCATTGCAGTACAATTCCTACATTTTATCATGTGTATGCTGAGGGGGAAAGTACTCGGCGAATGTGGAAGAGGAGCGGTTTCAATTATTTGTCAGTGCTTTGGGAGAAAAGGGTGAACCAGCGTGCAGTCAGCTGTTAGGACAGTTTCCCGAAGTTGAGATTGGATGCGCAGGTTGTTCATCTACTGCAAACAGTGGGATGTGTGGCTACTCAGAAAAACGCTGCAGTTCAATTTAAGAGAGGGACAGTGATGCAGCTAGCAATGGCCCCTAAGGTTTACTTGATTTATTGTGTGAGATTTTGTTCTCGTTTGTGTTATGGGAGCATGGTATTTTTTAAATTTTGATGATTTCACTTGCCATTCAGATTCTTTACTAACATGGAGCTTGGTCATTCCATTACAGAATGTGGGGAAAGCATTTATTCCAGGGTGGCCTTTGCTCAGCTGGCTGGAAAATGTTCCCAACCAGATGGCTGTTATTCCTTATACCACTGGATTCCAAGCCCTGTCAACCAATAAGGAGACATGATTTTTCTTGACCATTTTATAATACATTATACGTCTAAAACATCCAAACACTGAAAAAAGGAGTACCTATTGATGCATAAAATGGGATATGTCAGCAATAGGTTAACTAGTACAGTACTTAGCATTAAAAGTATTTATTAGTAGAGTTGGTTGAAAGTAATTTCTCACATGTAAATTTTATCATATAAATACACTAACATCTGTAAATTTGTAAGACATAAGCTGTGTTTAAAACTTAATTTTCATTACACTGTACTGTAGTTACATAGTCTCATTGAAGGCAACCTTCTCTTTATTTTTGTTTTTTTACTTATGTGCTGTACATACGAGGAAAACTGCTATAGGATTGAGGTGAAAGGTTTGTAAGGAAAAAAAAAAAACTTTAAACCTGCCAGGTTACCTTTTTTTTTGGTGGGCAAGGAGGGTAGATTTCACCTGAAAACTCTGCTATATAACATTCAGATGTAGTGCTTTTATTAACATTAGCAATGTATTTGGGCATTTTGGGTCTGCCTCTGCCTATTTAACTATGTTTTCCCACCTTTTCTTTTTGTTTATAAAGTATTACTATATTGCCTAATTTCTTCATCCTGTTTTTTGTTTTCTGTTTTTCCCCACACTCAAGACATAGGATGTTTATCATGGAATGTTTACCATGGAATACAGGGATTCAAAATTCTGCTCTGTTCCACTTGTAGAATGTTACTCTCCTGACATTCTGTACACACAGACAACAAAGGCCTGTTTTAGAGCCAGAGGCTCAATTATTTCACTGTCAAGGCAAGCATAAGAGATTTTCCTGATGAGCAGATAGACAGCAGGGGGATTTTTCTCTGTTAGTAAACAAATAGTTGTAATGAAAACTATAAACAATTTGTAATGTTTCTAATTTGTTCATGTGTGTAAGGAGAGTGTGATGATCAGGGAAACAACATTTAATTAATTTATTTCATTTTTAACTTAAGGTAGTTTTATTTTTAGGGTCCAGTTGAAGGTTTTCTTACAGTGTAAAGCAGCAGCCATGTTTATAATGGAAGATCAGTTCTGGTTGAATGGGGACTGATGAAAGATAGTTCTGGTTGTATGAGGACTGATTTGCTCATTGTGTGGTGTGGTTTAGGACCAGGATGACTGTGCGTATATAGAGATTTAACATACAGTCAGCTGATGTCTCTTGGCCAATGAGATTTCTAAGATTTTTTCTTGCCATTTTATAAAGCTAGGTAAACAATGAGAGGTCTGTAGAGGGCTTCTAATAAACTCTCTACCAGCTGCCTGCTACCTTCCTAGTCTAACACTGGTGGGATTCCAGTAACCCCAGGGGACTGGGAGGTTACATTAACTTTGAAAAACGGTTTATTAAGCACAGTAGCACACTCCAGGGTGTGTGGTTATGCCACAAATTACTGCACTTCCCAGGTGGTTAAAGGTACTCTGCTTCGGCTCATACATCACAACCCACCTGAGGCATGTGATAATTTAACATTACTGCACACTGTTGTATGTTTTTGTTTACCTAACCTTCAGCAGTTTAGAGTACTGGATGTTTTCCCAAACCTTGGTCCCCTTCATCACAGCATACCTGCTCACTGAGTCGGGCCAAATGCATAGTAATTCATGCAGTGTGGTAAGTCCATGCCACTCGCATACAGTCAATAAATACAAAAAAAAATTTAGTTCAACAGTGTATAGGTTGTGATATTCTTAGATGAATAGGAAGGGAGGAAAGTGATTTTATTTTGAATGGCACCTTTTATACACCCAGTCTCAAAACCTTAACAAGCCATGAAAATGTGGCAGCTGCCATTCGGCACACCAAGCTAAGCACTACACAGTACTGTCTGAAAAGGTGGAGGCATCCCTGCACATACCCACAGTAGGAAAAAAGTGCCAGCCACTTGCCTTCATAGCACTCCACCTTCCTTTGCCCACACATAATACAGTACGGCTTCTGTGGAGTATATTTCACACCACAGTGTTTTTTTGGTTTTTTTTAAAGCCCTGATTTGGGAAGTACAACCACTACTGCATGTCTCTTGAGTCCTGTGTTGTCAGTACATGTGATCAGCTATCTGGGCTTTTAGCTCCGCCTTCCCTAACATCTACAGTAGTGAACCTTGTTACTAGCTCCTGTGCATCCTCACAAACCTTGACCTATCATTGGTTTTATTGCCTTGCTAATAGTGAAGGCATGACTAAACAATGCAAACAAACCCATCCAGGCTGATCTGATTGAAAAGGTAATAAAACTGAATACATCCCTGTTTCCATGCTGTCAAAAAGAACAGCACAGATTTTGATTGATTGTTTTTTCATTATGCACAGTAAAATAATGACTGCTTTATAAGTGGAGATATTTTAGATTTGAAATTTCTTAATTATAATATTTTTGGTCCCAGGGGTTATAAAGTAAGAAGACTTATTTAAAACCCCATATAGTACAAATAAATTATGTCAGCAATACATGGAGGGATTGCTAGGGTAAGAGTACCTTAGTAAGTAAGGGCCTGATCCCCCGAAGATTTCTAGCTCCAAAGGTTCCCGGCCTTTCTGCACATGTGGAAGGCTGCAGAATGGCCCCTTAATGCAGGATGTGCATTACAGAGGTATTTTGTGGCATCCACAAATCTGAATGTGCACTCCTTCTGCACCCTATCGCGAGCTGTGTGCCTGGCTACGCAGGTAGCTGGGATGAGGCAGACGTGTCTGCATTGTGGGTCACGAAGCAGCAGACTCTTGAAGCACGGTGCTGGACCTGTAGCTTCATTCATGCAGAGCCAAAAAACATGTACTTATGGAGTTTTTAATGCAAAGTAATTTACAAAGGTTTTTTAATAATTAAAATATTAAAAATAATTATGTAAAAAAAACACAAATTAGAGGTATAGTTAAACCCTTTTGTGACGACTTCAGAATTGTTAACCATCACTGTAAAGTATCATGATTAGAACTTTCATGTGTAATTTTATCTTGATAAAGGTGTGTGGTCGTGAACACAAGTGGCCTGTAATACAGGTGCATTTTTCATATATTTTCCATTGCATTATACTCACAACAGTTTTTGAAACCGTGTAATGCTTGATAGTTTTTAATCCTCACAAAGGAATTCACAAACCTTTTTTAATATCCAAAATATTAGCAGTAAATATTTTTTAAAAGGTCTGACCTCGTTAAATCTTACTGTCACAAGTGTTACCAATTACTATTAAGCAATTATTGTGTTTTAGTATTTTAAATATTTGTTCATTATTTAATTTGATAAAAAGTCCTTGCAATTTTTCATATAGTTTTTCCCCGATGTACCAGTTTGTTCCGTGTATGTGCAAAATTTATGAAAGTTCAGTCTTATTAACTTCATCATTTAAAAAAAATAGTTTTGCAACCACCAAAAGGCCCTATTCTATGACAAGGTCTGACAAACCTGTAAGTTTCAAAATTTAACTCTGTATTTTTGCATTTCTCTTGCACAAAAAAAAATGTTTAAACGGGGTAGCTTACACAGTCTGTAACTAAAATAACCACTAAGCTGATTCTTTTTTAAAACGTTGAAAGCAGTTAGCCCCTGGAACTGATATGGTGCCTGCCAGTTTTTACAGTTCACACGGCTAAGACATCTGAGTTTTAAGCTGTCAGGAATAGGGGTTTGACACAAAAACTGACTCGATCCTAACTACCATGCCACTACAGTACAGTATAGTTAGGGTTATTAGTGCATTTCTTTATTAAGCCCCTATTTATGTACCCTAATGTAGCTGTTTCTGAACAGAATACCTGAACTTTGGCATGCGGGTTCTTTGGCCCAGGATTCCAGATCCTGAAATTTTGGTAACAAATAGTTTAGTGGTGTAAAAGTTCTAAAAGGTTGAATGTACATAAACATTGCCAGATTAAGACTTTTTTCTCTCACCTGTAGCTTAAAAACCACTGCCCATTAACTTGAAACATTCAGGTGTGTTGGAATTTGACCAAAGAAGGTATCTTTGACACGTGGTTTCACTGGAAAATGTTAATCACTAACTTTTTTAAATGCCTTTTTGCGCATGTACAGTCTTTTTTTTTTTTTCTTTTCCTCAATAGAACGTTCATGAGATTTTTTGTGAGAACATTGAATTTACAAGTCACAGCTTTTAACTTTTGGCTGTGTCCATGAGGTATGGTGCCGATATGCCCACCCAGAAAATTTTGGAATATTCATTCAGACCCCATTACAAAATACACATTGAAGGGATACATGCAAATGATGATAAAAACAGTGCATAGGTGAATGACAAAATGCAGTGCAGTAGAAAATCACAATGACCAACTGCACTTCAGAGTAAAATTCCCAATTCTTTTATTAATCCATATGTTTAACAGTACAATCCCCTGACCACACCCAACATTTCACCCTCCGTGGGCCTTTTCAGGGCCTAGAATCTACAGTTAAGTACATAAAAAGATGTCTCTTCTTCATGGGATTTTGGGGCTTGTACTGTTAAATTCCAAATAAGGATTAATAACAGAATTGGAATTTTACTTTGAAATGTGGCTGGTCATTGTGATTGTCTGCTGTGGAACTTTCTGCTTCCAAGCCCCAAATCTACTATCTAAAGAAAGTGCTTGGGAAGGGGACCCACCAGTCACTGAACTTGGATAAAATACAGTGCAGATGATAGATATATGCAAGGTTGGTAGTTAGATACAGGATACAGATAAGTGCTCAGATGCACTGTGCTCTGCAGAACATGGGCACTATTCAGTGACAAGTACAGCGAGTCAGAATGAACAGATAAGCTAGCTAAGGCAGGCACAGGGTTTAACAAATAGATACCTCTTCATGGCTGATCTGAAGGACGCAAAGGACTGGCGCTCCATGGCCTTAGATGGGAGATTGTTCCGAGGCCTTGGAGCAGTGACTGCAAAGGATCACTGACCAGCAGCCAAGAGTGTCCATGGTAGTACATTTCAGCCCAGCAGACGGGTGGGCATTCTGAGGGATTTGAAGTCCAAGTTGCTAGCCAGATTTTTTAGGTGGGAGTAAAGGAGTTTGTGTGTCATAGAAAGTGCAGGGAGATGAAGCCTCCCCTCGGGGGGGGGGTTTAGTGCGGACGTGCCTTGCAGTGATATTCCCAGCTGCAAAACGCACTATACGATGATAGGCAGACTTCAGTCTGGAAGGTTCCGTTTCCCTGAGGGATGATAGGAGTGGAGCCCCATAGGTGATAACTTGAAGAATGACACTGTTGGTGATCGAGTGCCTAGCCTGTATAGTAAAGTAGGGGCACAACCTGAACAACAGGCCCAGTTTTTGGTTCGGGGTTTTAATCACTACTGCAACATAAGGCCTGAGGGAGAGTTCTTGGTCTGACTGGATACCTAGATACTTTACCGTAGCCATTGTACCTATAATGTGCACCTGAGAGTGTGAGCCATTGTACCTATACGTGCACCCGAGAGCATGAGCCATTGTACGTATATGTGCACCCGAGAGCGTGAGCCATTGTACCTATACGTGCACCCGAGAGCGTGAGCCATTGTACCTATACGTGCATCCGAGAGCGTGAGCCATTGCACGTATATGTCCACCTGAGAGCGTGAGCCATTGTACCTATATGTGCACCTGAGAGAGTGGTAATGTGAAGTAGATTTTGTCTATCATGACCCAGCCAATGGGAGCCAAATAGTTATTAAAAAAAATATATATATATATATATATTGCCAGCGGTTTGAAAAGATTGTTTTCATGACTCTTGTGATGAATACAATCCCACTTTGGTTTGGCCAGTGGGGTACCCTAGCCCACTGTCCCTTAAGCACCCTCCTTGAGCTGTTGTGACTCCTCCTTTTATTTGGCCACCGGGGTACCCAAGGTCAGTGGCCATTGTGTTATCATTGATTTAGCCATTGGTTTGCCCAAGCTGATAGCTCTTCCCGATAAATATGACAACCAGGGTGCCCAGGCTAGATGTCAATTTATTTTATGTAAACCCTTCCACCACCCATTCCACTAACCACACACACACCCAAGGTACCAAAACAAAAAACGATATCACATCTCCACCCCACCCCCACAACCTACTGCTCCTCAGTCACTCACTCACCTGTATAGGGTTTCACCGTTGTAATCCTGTAAGTGACCAGTGTGCACCGTACCACATTTGACTCGACTGAACTGAATACAGTTTTTAGGGTGTAGTTTTTCATGGGGTTTTTTTTTCGACTTTTATTCATAATTTTTGTGTTTTTCACATTTTGACACCGCATTGTCAACATAGCCTTTTTTTACCCCACCTCATGAAAGTGACAGCTTCATTTTTCAAATACCATCTGAAACTTCATTTTGCAGAATGACCACAAAATGACAGGATTTGAAAAATGACAGCTATCAGGATTATGAGATGGGGTGAAAAAAGACCATGTCTAAAATTTGGGTTCAAAGACTCATTTAAAAAAAAAATAAAAAATAAAAAATACAAAGTTGCTTAGGTCACAGGTCCATCTGGCCCTGCATGAAGCAAGTTGGGACTTAACCTCCCAAAGGTCCTTGCATGAATTAACCTTGACCTTACTTCCTTGTTTGTCGATTTGCACCGTGTTGCATCGTGCAGGGCCCTGAGTGATGCATCCACCATGGTACTGCGGCGCTAAATAGACAAGAAACTGTTACTGCATCAGTTAGGGTTTCTGAAACATCAGAAAGTAGTAGAATGGGACGTTAGGGTTTTTTGAACTCTGACTCTTCCTAGGACATCCAAACCCATAACAATTATTCCCTTGCGTGCTAAGCATACCTTTGTAAGTTGCTTAATGTACCAGTGCAGCAAGACAGCTTGGTTCCCTGTATCATCAAAAAGTGAGTAGTGTTTGGAGGTGCCATCCTCCCAGCACTACATTTTTGAATGTAGTAAGGCCGCGACAAAAAAAGGTTAGTCCTCCTGTTTCATGTTTTATTTAAAAAAAAAATCCAATTTAACTCTGTTTTACATGAATATTTACTGGACTGTCTTGTCAAAGGAGGACAATGTAGAGTTCTTGGCCCCAGTATTCCTCCCAGGTCAACATAATATCCATTATTTTTATTATAAAGTTTAAGGCTAAAAGGACAAAAATGTAAATAAATAAAAAGGGATTTGGGTCCCTGCACCAATAAAATGTCCATACAAATCAAAGGGTCAGCATATTTTTTTTTTTTCTTTCTGGCCTAACCACCTTGTTAGTAGTTTAACCCTTATAGTGTTGGATTCCTGTACTTGCCAATAAATCTCAATATAATAGAAAGCATAGGAAACATATGCTCAGCACCAGTTATGAAGGGGTTTACTAGTTGGTGACTCCCCAAAACAAGCATGTTGTACTTATCCTGCAAATAGGAGCGTATCTTATTTATCTCTTTAATCTGAAAGATTTGGACTATCCCTCACTAAATGTGCATTTTTTTTTTTAATGCTCACTGATACAGGTTACAAATTCACACTTTTTGGCTTTGTTTTTGCTTAATCTGCCATTAATCAATTTTACTACCACCACACCAATTCCTTCTCTTTCTTTCCATCCTGAGCTCCCATTAGATGATGTTCCCAACCACCAGCCAGGAAATGTTTACTTTTTGGCATTTTCCTTAATGTGGCATTTCCGCTGTTTCTTTGGGCTGATGAGAAATGGAAACGCATGCCAGCAGATTAGCTTTTGACAACAAAATTAGTTTTAACAATGATAAACCAAGAGAACAATCTTGGCCAGTCAGGATTATGTCCATGATTGTCTATCTCAACTGTCCCTGATTTTTAGGGAAGTCCCTGATTTTACCTCAAAATTTTGATGTGTCCCTCCTAAAAATGTGTTTCCATGACTTATAAGTAGAGATTGTAAGCACAAAAAAATGTCAAACAATAAAGTTATAGATGTGTTATTTAAAAGATGCATTTTATACTATTCCCTTTATTTTGCTAGCTTCCTGAGTAGATATCACCCATTTTGAAGTAATGTCCCTGATTTTGGTCCTTTGTCCCTGATTTTTTTTTAAGCCTTGTCTCTGATTTAGGAGACAGGAGGTTGAGAGAGATGATTATGTCTAAACTTTTCAGGTGGTCTTATAACCATAAGAGGTTATCTCATGCACACAGTTTCAAAATTCTGAAGTGCTACGGTCAGTTAGCAAAGTCCATTGCTTACAGAGGGTGTTCTGCAAAGTAAAGAATTTCGATTTTAAATTACAATTTCATGTTTTTAAACAAAGGTCTTTAAAATGACTTGCATGTGCGGTTGCTGTCTCTGATGGTTATAAGAGTTTCTCAAGTGTTTTATGTGCTAAACCTGCTTAGCTTACTCTGCAGTTCTCTCACCCAAAGAACTCAATGCACTCTTGTACGAGACACCGTAGCTGTACATATACAGTAAACACGTATATAGTATTGGATAGAATGAAAACTTAACAGATAAAATGATTTTATGTCTCCAGGGCTAGGCTATGCCTTATGCCATGTTATACCCCAAGAGGGTAAATAACAGACCATTAACATAACCCCTGATCATGCCTTATTGCTTAGTTCTTGGTGGGTCACCACCATATATCATTGCTTTAAGTTGATCACGGATGTGCTCTTAACTTGTGGGAGAGCTGCTTGAGCAAGCCTGATGACATCACCATGACCACTGATGCACTCAAACCAGAGCAGAGGAATCGGATATAGACAGCTAAATCTTCATTAATAGAACTGATCCAAAAGCTGTACAATTTAAAATTCCTTGTGTTAGTTGGACACACAATTTTTTTTAATTTTTTATTTAGTTGTTTAACCAGGAGTAGCACACTAAGCTGAAAGCTTTTTTTACAAGTACGATCTGGGAGCACAGGGAAGTTAAGTGACTTGCTCAAGGTCACACAGTATGCAGGTGGAGGCTGTGGGACTCAAACCCAGGTCTGGTCTGCTGGATGTCACCAGATTTGCAGCTCAGAGCCTTATACCACTGCACTATACTGCCTCTGTATATAATCATACAATGACCTTACTCAGAATATTTTTCCATCACTTGTGAGGGGACAGGACTTTGATAACTTGCTCGTGGCTTGGCCATTCATGAGTTACGGTCCTGCCCCCTCCTCAGTCATAAAGATAAATGGCATATTCTGAATCGGGCTGTTGTATTTCCACAATTTGGGGGGGGTACTTCCTTCTTAGAGGCCATTGTGGTTCAACTTTCCTTTGGTTGGAAAAGCAGGAAAGGCCTTCACACCAGATGTTATTGCCACTCTGTTGACAACTGGCTGGATATACTGGAGCACTTGTCAACCCATGCCCACCACTGGAAACCAAGCAGTTCTTCTGCAGTGCATTTTCCCCCTGCCATCCCCCCCCCCCAAAATAAAATTGGTTCTTAGAAACATAAAAGGGTATTGGTCCATAAAGTCTGCCCAAGCCTGCCTAGCTATGGGACTGTGCCCCCGTCACTCCTGATCTCTTTCCCTGTCTCTCTGAATTGCCCCATGTGTACGTTTACCATGTTCCTGTCCCACCCCCTTCTTCAGAGCTTAGAAATGAAATCAGGTCTCCCAGATGTCAGTGCAGAAAGCTGTTGCGCCCATTTACTTGCCAGCAGCACTGCTGTCATTGATAAGTCTCTTCTCTGATGCATGGTGGGTAGATAATAAGCAGCCTGTAGGTTAGTTTGTTCAAATCATCACATCAGCAGTCATTATGGCTCAGTTGATAGCACATCTGGCTCTGGGCCAGAAAGTTGAGAGTTCTAATCCCACACCAGAATTTCACTCATATCTTACTTAGGGGCTGCTTTACTGTCTTGGTGTGCCGTCCTTCAGATGAGATGTTAAATTGGGGTCTTGTCTGCCTTTTTTTGGGGGGGGTGGGGGATGATCGTTCAGGTGGGCGTTAATGATCCCATGGCACTTTTTCTGAGTAGGGGAATGTCTCCAGTGTTCTTTTCAGATTTCCCCCATTCACTAAAATGCCACCTACAACTTAAGCTAGTTAAATTTCAGTTGGTTTGCATCCTGCCCCCACCACCATGCAAGACTGAAATTAAGCAGTATTGTCTAGCCTTTCTTTCTCATTCAGAAAAAAAAAAACTAACCACTTTCAGGTTGCCGTTTCTGTCCTGACTGGTACTCTTGCATAATGGATGCAAGTTACATTTTTTTTGGTTTGTTAACTTAGGAACCTGTCAGACCTGAGGAGGGCAGAGACATGGCTAACAGAATTGGTGCCTTTGGCTATTTGGAATGCTCTGCTAAGACGAAGGATGGTGTTCGGGAAGTCTTTGAGATGGCCACGCGGGCTGCCTTACAAGTCAGAAAACACAGGAGGAAGAAGCCTTGCCTCATCTTGTAAAATAATGATTTAAACTATGTACTGTACTGTATCTCTCTTCATTTCATACACACAAAAATAAAGTAGCTGTATCAGATGTGCTGTGGTTACTGATGCCTATAAATTGGACCTGGTGGGACCAGTAATGATTGCTTCCCCATTCCAGAAATTATAATGTGAAGCACACAAATGTTTGGGAGGTGCCATGTCCAGTTTGTTTCCGTTAACTTTATATAGCCTATAACATAAGGTAGATGCCAACTTCCCTTAACAGACTTCACATGCATCTACCCTTCATATCAATATTTAATCTGAGTGTTTCTGTTTATTTTGTTTCAAGAACTGTAATGTTAAAACAGCATTACTGGAACTCCAGACCTTCTAGGCAGAATTAATCACTACCATGCACTTTGGAGATTATTTCTCATTTTTCTTAATTTTGATGCACATTGTAATCGGAAAGTTTACTTTCATGGTTTGTCTGCTGCAACTGTTTTGCTTGTGGGTGTTTTGTTCCTTTTTTTCTGTCCTTTCTCTTAATGTTATGTATGTGCTTTATAGCTAAGTTATAAAGTTTAGCTAAAAAGGATTTTGATTACCACTGCTAAAGGCACACATTGCACACCAGCATTTTATATCTCTATTACAAAAGCAAAAATGTCAAGACTTCGTTTCCTGACTTAGGGGTCTTGCCAAAATTCAGGCACAAACTTTTGTTCTGAAACATGGCCATATATACTTTTGGTTGTTTCATCGTTGTATTTGTTTTGTCCAAGGGGGTATGCTTGTGTTGTATGTGAGCTTCCGAACATATTCCTGGGAAATAAAGAAAATTAAGGCTTTTTTTTTTCTGGAACTCAAGTTTGAATTTTGAGACTTTGCAAATGTAAAGTATAAAACATTATGGAAAATAAAACTGAGCATTTTAATAAGTGTACCTTTATGACTATTAACATATGATGCGTAATATTAAACTAATTGTTCATAGTACTGAATGGAATTCCTGTTCAGTGTTCTGCTTCGTATTGTAGACATGATTGTTTCCACTGAAAGACTTTTCTGTTTGAAAGCCTTTCTTGAAATGCATGCTAGACTCTAGTTTCTCACACTTTTTGTTTCTTTTTCTGTATGTTCAGGTTTGTGTGTACTGCTTCATATGAAAAATGCCATACATTTTTAAATGTGCTGGTTTGAATCGCCCTTTGGCTTTCAAACAGGGGCGGTCATGGCAATAACTGCCTTGTTTATTTATGATCATCCAAAAACTCAAACTAGTAGGATTTCCGTTCTCCACCCAACTGATGAAACAGATTGCCTTGAGCTGTTGTGTCAACATTTCAGTACTCTATTAGGTTTGGCTATCAAATCGGCTTCTTTTAAAACCTAATGTTGGGAGCTTATACTGAAAAGTAGAAATTGTGAAGTTTCAGTGAGATTTTGACATTTTCAAAGGTTGAACGTGCTGTGCTCCTAACCTGTGAAGAAAGCAAAAGGGCATTTGGCTGATAGTCCATGCACTGCCATTAACTTTTGTCTTAAATGGTAAGCAAAACAGAGGAAAATAACTATGGGACCCAGTGGGGTTCATGGGGGGATTTCAACCTAGCTGACATTGACAGGGAGGTGGAAAGAGACCGAGGGGAAAGTAGGGAGGGATTTCTTGTCTATCATGAAAGACTGTTTTCTCCTTAAGCATTTCAGGCATGTGGCAGAGGGGACTCTGGTCTTGATCTGCTGCTAAATATTGGGGATGAAGGGCCCACCCATTAGCACAGCAGTAGTGCTGGCACTCGCACCAATGACCCGGGTTACTGAACAAGCCGGGGTCGTCATAGGGTCAGCTGGAGGACTATGGTTGATCATCCCAGCAGATGCGCACCTCCTATTAGTGGGAGGGCACCTGGTCCCCTTTGGGACACCACCACCTGGGTGACCGCAGGTGGCAGTGCAAGCTGGAGCAAGTACTCTGAAGGTGACATCGGCACTCTGAAGCAGACAGCATGGTGACTGCATGTAGTAGTGCAAGCTGGAACCAGTACTCAGAGGACGACATCGGCATTCTGAGGCAAACAGCATGCTTGCAAGCCAGGGTGCCCTGACTGAGGGATGGGGATCGCAGAGTGGAAAATCGCCTGAATGTGCACAGTGCTGCCACTGCCTGTCGCAGGCCCTGCACCACTGACTGGGCTGGAACTCCAGACACCAAAACTTAACCACTGGGTGGGGGGGAGGAGAGGCCTGATCTCTGGCAGCCCTGCAAATGGGGGTCATCCTTGGGGGAACACTAGAGTGAGGTGAGTCCCAGAGATGGCAGGTCATGAGGCTTGGATAGCAGATTGCTAATGTGGAAGCAGATGGGCATGAAGGGGACAAAACGTACTAAATATAAAAAAAGGGATGAAGTGGTCAGAGCATTAGAGGAGCTGGTAGGTTTGAGGAGATAGGGGGACTCTACCAAAGTAAGACCAGGATGCTGAACTTCAGGAGAGCTGATTTAAGTAAGCTGAGGGAGACGGCCATGGCCAAGACCGAGATACTTAGTTACTGTAGTTTTATTACCAGTATTCCTTCCACAGTCACACTAGTGCAGTTCCACTGAGCATTCATGAATCCCTTGGAAAGGCTGTTGACTAGTTTTGTTGCCTCCCATATTTCTTCTGTTCTTACCCCTCTATGCTTTGATCTTTTGACTGAACTGTTGGAACAGTGGACAGGCGCCAATTGGTACAAAAAAGTTTTATCTTCTTTGGGGGTATCCCAGTCATCGGCTTACATCGTAAGAACCTTTCTTGTCGTTGAATGGGGATACACACAGAAGATTTTCAGCAGTGCAACTAGGGCTGCTTATGTCGATGTCTATAACCCTATATAGGCACGGGTGGCCCTGCTCCCTCCTCGGTTCTTTCCCGCCGTTGACTTGCTTGCATGAGTCTCCGCAGAAACTTTGTTGTAGTGTTCTCACCTTTTTCAGCCTACAGCCTTTTCCTTCTACTTTTCCTAAACCTCTTTTTTAAGAGATTTTTCTTTTTGTAGAGAGTTAATCCCTCCTGTCCTCCTTTCCGTTGCTGCAGAAAGAAGATTGCCTCTACAGACGAACACTCTGTGTCTGCTACCTTGGGCCTGACCACGACCTCTCAGACTGTGGGCTGTGCCAGAAGCGTAACCAGACAACCCTCAGGTGATGCAAGAAGGCTCTTAAAAAAAAAAAAAAAAAGTAAATTCCTGCTGGAACAGCAGGTAGACAGTTCCTAGCAGGGGCCCCTGCAATCACCGACCAGCTCTTCTAGCTCCCAGGCCTCTTGGGCCGAGACAAGTCCTCGTGGGGGGTGTCACAAAAGGACGGGATTGCGACTGCTCCCCCCCCCCACAGCGATCACTCTCCCCAGTGGCTTCGCCTTCGGGGGGGGGAGATCTTCATTGGCTGTGGCTCCTCCAATGAAGAGGCCAGTTGTCCAGGTCTCTGTGCCTACCACACCCATACCAACACACACGGCACCTAGCCATCGACCTCTGGGTACTCTGCCCCTCAGTCATCAACGACAGTCCCATCGAGGCCTGCCTCTTCTCCCTCCAAGGCTACAGGCTCGTTGGGTTCCCAGGACTCAGCCAGAGGGTCATTGATACCTGTGCCATCGAACCCCCCCCGTTGTCCACTTTTGATTGACCTGAACAAAGTACTGGTCAAGTTCACAAACACTTGTTAAGCAGCTGGGTACCTTGAATAGGACCACTTTGTTGATGCCTGTTGACCCCAGGAGACCCCGGCGGCTACTGGCAGCAAATCCAATGCCAGACCCAGAGGTGGAAGAGGTTGACGTTGAAGAAGAGTACCATCCTGGTTTTTCTCCCTGATGAAGAGGAAGAGATCCTGATCTCCGACAAGTCCACTGCCTTCTCAGTCAGTGAGGACTCTGTGAAACATACTCCAAGGTCCCCTCCTGAGGATGCCACATTCTGCAATGTGATGAAGCAGTTGTCTTCCATTATGGGTTTCCAGACTGAGGGAAGAGGATATTCACCAGAAAGGACCTGGTGGATTTCCTGGAGATCCCTGAATCTCCCCCCTAAAATCATTTCCTCCAATGCTACCAGCATTAAAGAATGCAACCACAGCAGCCTGGCACAGGCGAGACATGATGCCAGTCATGCTACGCAGGGTGGACAAACTTTATAATGCTCATCAGGGTCTTCCTTACTTTGCTTCCAGACCGAAATTGATTCAGTGGTCATCAAGGCAGCTGATGACAGATCTAAGGCCCCTAAACACATTAGTTCCCTTCCCCCAGACAAGGAATATCACAGGATTGACCTCGGGGGGGGGGGGGCGGTTTATGCCTTCTCCACCTTAGGTCTGAGGATTGCAAATTATCTGTCTCACATGGTTAAATTACCAAAATGCAACTGGAGAAAGGGCAAAGCTGCTGCTCGGGCCCTTCCTGATGGTACTCTCAGAAGCAAGAAGTGCTTCAGTGTTTGCAGGCTGCCGAGGATGTTAGCAAACTCCTCCTCAGAGCACTGTATGACATGGCCGATACAGTTGCCAGAGCAGCTGCCACTGGCATATGTCTTCGTAAGCACTGCTGGCTTAGAGTTTCTGGATTTGAAGCAGATACGCAAAGCAAGGTGCTTAATGCCCCATTCAGTGGCACCAAACTGTTTGGCCCTGATGTTCAGGAGCTCATAAATGATCTGCAGATCTCAGGTATGGCCATTATGTTGGTCCATTTCCTCTGCCACACTCAGTCGAGGGCAGCTTACCTTTCATAGACAGACTAGTAGGCCCAGTTCAGCTCCCTGTACCCAGGTAAAGTGTAGAGCCCAGGCTCCCTTGCCCGCCCCCTCCAATACTAGAGTGGCGGCCAAGCAACCCAGAAATGATGGACCAGCCTCTGCTGCTGGCTCCACCTCAGCTTGACTCCTTGCCAGACCTCCCCCCTTCTCTGGTTCAGACCCAGGAGGTGGTGGTTGGAGATCAGTTCTCCCTCCATCTGAATCAATGGAGGACCATAACTTCAGAGGCATGAATTCTGCAGATCACAGCAAATGGTCACACCTTGGAGCCTATACAGCAGCCTCCAGATACCACCCTCCAACTATCCCACGGCCCACCTCTCTGTGCTCTGGGAGGAAGTACAATCGCCTGCACCAGCAGGCCATCGAGCCAGTGCCCAGGCACTAGAGAAACCAGGGTTTTATTCCAGGTTTTTCCTGGTCCCCCAAAAGACCACAGATCTGAGGCCCATCTTGGATCTAAAGGTACTTGTCCAGTACAAAAAGTTCTGGATGGTAATCTTGCCAGGCCTGATGCCTCTCCTGAAGACCAGGGACTGGCTCTGTTCACTGGACATGCAGGATGCCTACTATCCCCTGGCTCACATCTGTTCTCTGGGAGGAAATGCAGTCTCTTCTACGAAAGCAGGCAGTTGAACTGGTGCCAAGGCATCAGAGAAACCAGGGATCTTAATTCGAGAGGGTTCCTGCAGTAGGTCTTAACATGTAGGACTGCACCCCCTGGCGTCAGGACTGCATGGCAGACTTCTAGCTAGCAATCTACAGTGGGGGACCGCCCCTGACATCGCATGATGGGGCGTCGACGTAACTGTATAGAGGGAGCGGTCCCCATGCCCGCCTTCCAGTTCTTTCCCGTCGACTTGAATTGGACTTCGCTGTGAACAGCTTCAGTCATCTGCCATTTTTTTCCAAGTTTAGTTACTAGTTTTTTTTCCATACTCTTCACTATAATTGTATGTTTTTGTGTAAACTGAAGAAAAAGTGTTCGAAGTGCAGCGCTCGGATCCCGCATGGGAACAACCACTCCCACTGTGTTCTGGGCCCAAAACACTAGATAGCAGATTATGAAATTTGCCAATTCTTCAACCAGGCCATGCATACCTGTTGCCAGAAGGCCCTTGATGCTCATCTCCTAAAACAACACCATGCATCAATGGAGAAAGAGCTCCAGAAGCTGAGGAACACTCACTTTCACCTACCCTGGAGAAAAAGAAGCGCCAGGAACGGGATCATTCTCCCTCCACTCAGCATCACCAGACAGCCGATGCCACATCGGGTTAGGCCTCCACATCAGTGAGTACTCCACCTCTTAGATCTCCATCCACCCCAGCGGATTGGACGCCCCTCCTCCTTCCTCGGTCAGTGGGCAGTCAGGGGTCTCCTCTCGGGAGGACCTTTCTTCAGGGCCTGTCGTAAGCTCGGCTGATAAGTCGCTCTGCTGCTAGGTGCTCTGCCTGGGTCGACCAGGCAGACTCCAGCCTCTGGATTGTCAGCCCTATTGCTATCTGTAAGTCTGACATCTGCTCCTCTGACGCCCATCAGGTTGACAGTGATAAGTCTGTCGCCAGCTCGCCCAACGTCTGCTCGGCCTTGCTCTTCCGTTGGATACTCTTATGGTTCCCCGTGGTCCCGTGAGGGTTCTCCCTCCCAGGCCTCACTGACCCAGCCTGATATCTCGTTTTCCAAGGGATCCCTGGGAATCGACGTTGCTGTCCAGGAGACCTCTCCTGTGTAGGACCTACCTTCTGAGACTCCTGCCTGTCTGGCAGACCTGTCGATGGGGGTTTCTGTTTCCTTGCTCCCCTTGCCGGTTTCAGATCTGATGGGTGCCTTTAGACCCCTGACACCAGGCCAATCCCCAGTCCATACTCCTTCAGATTTAGACATGGACCAGGGACTTTTAGGTCCAACATCGGAGCTCCCTCCATGCCCACCAGGGGGCCCCTTACCGACCCCAGGCCTGTCGATGGACCCTACTGCCCCCAGTGGTCCCTCAACACTGCCACTCCTTGGACCATCCATCCCTTCTCCCTTTTGGCTCCACGGGCAATTATCCTGACTACCCACCGCTTCAGTTCCCCTTACTACCTGACGCCAGGAGGGCTGTTGCTGGGTTACCCGCTGCAGGCACCAACACCAAGATACCTGACGCCAGGTCAGGGCCACGTACCAAGGTTACCACCCGTACCATTACTGGTACCAGACACTTGGCTACCCCCCTTATTTTTCGGGGTACCCAGGCTACCAGCCAGAGCCCCAAGGGGCTATCCCAGCTTGGTGGAAGGATGCTAAGGATCAACCCCAACTGGTCATGACTGCCACCTCGACCCACAGGGCACTAACAAGGAGCCCATCCTTTGTGGACCGGACGTCCAGTAATGATTCGGGCAGGCGTACGACGGGGGTTCCCTCAGGAGCTAGTCACAGAGGCGGTTCCAGATGTCACTTCTTTTCCCAGCAGGGCAGAGTCTTCAGACTCTTGATTCGGACTCCGACTCTGTGGGACATTTGGAACCTCATTCCCCAATAGAGCATCAGTCCAAGGAATCTCCAAAGTCTCCACTGGAGGATCTGTCCTTTACGGAACTTCTCCAGTCCATACAACAGGCCTGCAGTTAGGTGTCCCAGGAGATGAACCCCAAGAGAAAAAGGCTGGCAGAACATCTGGATCTCACTGATGCAGACCCCTTCCCCATCCCCCATGGACGGGGCCACATGAGGACTTAATCGCTACCATATGACAACAACCGAGCTCTATGCCTGTGGTTTCCAAGAAAGCTGACAGGACCTACCACCCCCTGGAAGGGGCTTGTTCTCTGACTACCCAACCTAAGGTCGACTCTGTTGTCATTACAGTATCCCACGATAGGTCAGCTCAGCCTAAACACCTGAGTGCCTCTCCACTGGACAAGGAGTCCAAACAAATGGACCAATATGTCCGCAAGGTTTATGCCCTCTTCTACCTGCACCATTAGATCTTTGAATTATGTGACTTGTATGGTGTCCTTTCAGAAGTCTGCTTTATTCAGCTTGGAGAAGGAACTCCAGGCCATACTGGATGAGGACCTCAGGAATAGGCTTCTAGAGAAGGTAAGACTTAAGTCTTCCTGCCACCACGCCTTATGGGCCACTTATGACTCCATCAATTCTGTGGCCCGTTGCAATGCTACAGGAGTTTGCTTGAGGTGCCTGGCTTGGCTCCGTCTTGCAGGACTGGCACAAGACGTCCAAAGCACCCTACTGGATGCCCCCTTCAGGGGGTCTGTCCTTTTTGGGGGTGACGCCAAAGATATAATGGAGTTACAAGAGAGCAGGAGATCTCTTAAAGATGTCCAGTCCATGTACCGCTCGAGACAAAAACCCAAGCAGACTTTTCGTCGCCCCCAGAAGAGGTGGAATAGGCAGAACCAGGGTAGATGTCAGGGCAAGCATCGCACCACCGGTTCTGGTACTCGGCTCCTCAAGCCAAGTCCCAGAAAGCAGCCGGTGGTGGCAAAGTTTCCCTCCACTCTGTGTCCTGACTCGATCCCCACCACTTCCTCCCATACTTCCAGAGGAACCAGTGGGGGGGAGACAGTAACTGCAGATGCTTGGTTACTCCAGCTAGTTACAAGAGGGCATTCCATTGAGTTCCTGGACAGATCCGTGGGCAATCCGCCAGGGAGGTCTCACTACCCGTCAGGCCATCCATCAAAGCCTTATTCAGCAGGAAATCCAAGCTCTATTGACGTCTGTTATAGAGCAGGTTCCACCAGGACAAATAGGAAGGGGTTATTACTCCTATTTCTTTCTAGTCCCCAAAAAGATGGGAGACCTGAAACCCATTCTAGATCTCTGTCTGCTCAGCCTCTTCATAGAATATAAGAGGTTCTGCATGTTAACCCACCAGGGACTCTTATCCCTGCTCCAACAGAATCAATGGCTTTGCTCACTGGACATGCAGGATGCTTACTTGCACATTCCAGTCCTCCCGGCCCACCACCTTTCCTGAGATTCTTTCAGGATAACCATTTTCAGTTCAAGACCCTCCCTTTTGGCCTCTCTTCGGCACCTCAGGTTTTCACCAAGTGCCTGGAGGTGGTGGCTGCGGCCTTGCATTGTAAGGGGATTTATGTGTTCCCTTACCTGGACGACTGGCTGTTGTCAGCAGCGTCTCAGGACAGTCTGATGGATTCTGTTTCCACAACCCTGGACCTTTTCTCCAGACTTGGCATCACTGTGAACTATCCCAAGTCTCAGCTCTCACCCTCCCAGCATCTTCAGTTCATTGGAGCGGTACTGGATACGGTCCAGGGTAGGGCCTTTCTACCTATGGACAGGGGCGGAAACCCTGATTCACCAAGCTGCATTTTTGTCGTCCTCTCATCAGACCACAGTGTGCTCTGTCCTCCGCCTGTTAGTCTTATGGCTGCTGCCATATCCACAGTCCCTTTGGTTAGACTGCTTATGAGGTTGACCCAGTGGTCCATCTGGGTCCAGTGGGATCAACGCATGGATGACATGGGCCACAGGGTCCTGGTCTCCAGCAGTTTGAAGAGGGATCTCCTCTGGTGGCAAGATCTATCTAACCTTTACTTGGGGGTTCCTTTCCACCCTACACCCCCCTCCATGACCCTCATGATGGACGCCTTGGGCTGTGGTTGGGGAGCCCACCTCGGAGACCATCAGGCTCTGGGGACATGGTCTCTCCTAGAGGAGCATCTGCATATAAACATTCTGGAGATGAGGGCTGTGCTCTACCCTGTCCAAGCCTTCCAATCCCTCTTACTTCCGGGAACACTTCTGATCCAGACCGACAATATGGCAACTGTCTATCAGCAAACGGGGAGGTAATGCAGGTGTGGTACTGAGCAGTCCAGCACGGCCTGACATTGATGGTTCATTTTCCAGGAGTTCACAACGTCCTGGCGGACAGTCTAAGCCGCACTGTTGCTCAGACTCACAAGTGGGAGCTAAAGCAGAAAGTAGTGGAAGATCACTTCTTTCAGTGGAATTGGCCAGAAATCTCTTCGCCTCCCCATCCAGTGCAAAACTACCTAGTTTTTGCTCGCTCGTTCCCTGGCGTGCTGTTTTTTTTGGTAAGAAGCACTGTCTCTATGCTGGACAGGGAGATTTCTGTGTGCCTTTCCTATTCTTCAGAATGTTCTGCTGAAGCTTCAGGCAGAGGGGGGCCCACATGATCCTCATAGCCTCTCTGGCCTCAGCAGATTTGGTTCTCTCTGCTGCAATAGCTAACATTGGAACCCCCGGTACCTCTTTCTCTCTCTCCCATGACCTTCTTGCTCGGCTCCCCAGATCCTCGAGTACCTCTTGCGCCTGTCTGATTTAGTCCTCAGCTATTCCTCTCTGAAGGTCCACCTCTCTGCAGTTTCCACCTACCACCTTCTGGTGGAGGGCAAAACCCTCGCTCAGTTGGAAGCTTCCAAAACCTTTCTTAAGGGGATCCTCTACTTTAAGCCTCCAGTCCATAATCTGGTTCTGCTCTTGGATTTGAATTTTATTTTAGAGCAACTTACTTTGCGTCCTTTTGAGCCTGCATCAAGTTGCAATGTGTTATTTATCCTGGAAAATGCTCTCTTTAGTTGCTATTACTTCAGCTTAAAGGATTTCAGAACTTCAGGCCCTCATTTGTAAGGAGCCATATTTGATTTTCCACAGAGACCGGGTGGCTCTGTGGACTTACCCATTCTTTCTTCTGAAAGTCAATCAATCAAGTCTATTTAACCAGGCGTTCATCATTGAGCAGAAGCTCATTTGCAAGATGGACCTGGGTGGAGCATGAACAATTGTATATACAGGTCAACACAGGTATTTACAAGGCAATACAGATAATGCTTTTTACAGAGAGGAAGAAAAAGTTCATATGTACATAGAATTATACAGATAATGTACAGATTACAGGGTATTTACATACATAGAAGTGTATAGGAAGATAAAGCAGGTTATCTAAGGTTGCAGGAGGAAGTAACGGAAGAAAAAAAATATACACCAGGTAGAGGTGAAGGGAGGGAGGTAGGGGGAGAAAGGCTAGGAGGGCATGGTGCACAGAGAAGAGTTGGTAAAACGGGAAGTAGAGAAGCTGGATGGAGAAAAGGAGTGTGTGTGAGCCTCGAGATTGAATGCTATAAAGTACGGGGCATGGTAGGATGTCACAACCCAGGGGTAGTGAGCTCCTATCCAAGGTTGGGAAAGGAAGGATAAGGGAATGGATGGGCCTAGTGTTGATAAGAGAGAGAACAAGTAGGCTTGTGAGGAGCAAGCTGGGGGGGGTCAGTACTTAAGATTGGGTCTAGGCTTGGCTATATACCACTGCAGCCACTGGTACTGGGTCTGAGTGGGTGAAGCAGTTACATTTCTGATTGTATGGAAATAAAGCATCTTGAAGGCATTTGTACCAATTAGAGGGCTTAATTTGAGGGTTTTTTTGTAGATCGTTCCATAAGGTAGGTAGCACGAAGCTTATGGCTGTCCTGCCGAAGTGGGATTTTGCTTTGGGTACTTTAAGTGTGATAGCTGAGTAACTTCTTAATGCGTATTTCCCAATTATACTCGGGGGAAGACAGCAGGAGATATAGTAAGGCAGCTTATTAGAGATGGCTCTATAGGTCCGGAGAGTGGCGTTTCTGTGGCGTCTGAACTTTAGTGATGTCCACCCCACTGCTGCATATAGGGTGCAGTGATGCGTGTCGAAGGGAAGTCCTGTTATAAACCTCAGTGCTCGATGGTAGAGTGTGTCCAGTTTAGCCATGTAAGAGTTGGGGCATTGGCTGTAGAGGAAATTGGCGTAATCAACTAATGATAGGAAAATGGATTGGACCAGTTGTTTCTTGGCATCTCTGGTGAGAAATTGGTTGATTCTGAAAAAAAAACAGGCCAAGCCTTTGCCGGAGTCATTTTAGCAAGTCCTTGATATGCTCCATGAAGGAGAGTCTTTGGTCTATCCAAACTCCCAGATACTTGAATTTTGTAACAAATTCTAGTTTTTCACCTAGAATTGTGGTAATTTGGGGAACTGTCCCACTGGACACAGGGTTAGCTGTACGGATGAAAGGGGAGAGGACCATCGCTTTAGTTTTTTTGGTGTTAAGGAGTAGCTTTTTTGGGAGGAGTTGGCTTTGCGAAAGATTGAATTCTGACTGTAGGTCATTGCAGGCAGCTTCAGGTGTTGGGTGACTCGTGTAGAGAACTGTATCATCTGTAAACAGATGGATGTTGGCTTATTTTATACAGTAGTCAATGTTAGTAGTTTCAGGATTTACCTTCAACCAGAATGTTGAACTGCCGGTATATTACCCAGAGTATTCCAACAGGGGGAATATCTTTTGCACACTTTAAACGTGCACAGGTTTCTGAGATATTACATCTGGACCAAAGAGGCTCATAAGTCTGACCTGTTTGTTTATGGCCTTCGCACCCAATTGTAAGGGCAAGGCCATTTTCAAACAGGGTTTGTCTAAATGGCTGGCTAACTGCATCTCTTACATTTACCAAAAGTACGAGAAGCCCCTTCCGGGGAATGTGAAAGGTCACTCGACTCGGGGCATGGCTGCTTCGATGGTCTTCCTGAGGAACTTGTCCACTGCGGACATTTGCACAGCTGCCTCTTGGTCTTCCATCCATACTATCACTAAGCATTACAGTCTGGACATCGCCTTTAGGCGCAGAGCCGGTTTTGGCCTCGCAGTTCTGCAAGGCCTCCTGTCCTAAGCAGTCCTCTAGTTGGTAGACGCTTCCTCCTCCTGGAACTTTGTCTCCAACTCTCCTTTTCTTTGACTGCTTGGTATTCAGTCCTATATGTGAAGACCTGTACTGCAGGAATACTCTTGAAGTAAGGTATAGCAGTTGCATAAGAACTTACCATAACAGTAGATCTTCAAGACAGGTTCCTGCAGTAGGTCTCGATTTACCCAGCTCCTGTATTTTTCCTCTTTTCCTTTCCCAGGGCTTTGTTTTAGCAGCTCAGGGCTTCAGGAGTTTCTACTCCTCTCTCCTAATTCCTCTTCCGAGGTCTTCGGTGGGAGAACTGGAGGGCAGGTGTGGGGACTGTCCCTATATACAGTCACACCGACATCGCATCATGTGACACTGGGAGCGGTCTCCCACTGTAGATTGCTAGTTAGAAGTTTGCTGTCTAGTCCTGATGCTAGGGGGCACAGTCCTATATGTGAAGATCTACTGTTATGGTAAGTTCTTGCATAACTGCTATGTTTAATTCGAGGTTCTTCCTGGTCCCCAAAAAGACTGGAGATCTGAGACCTCAAGGACCTCAATCTCTCTGTCGAGTACAAAATGTTCTGGATGGTAACTTTGCCAGGTCTCATGCCCCTCCTCAAGGCAGGGGACTGTTCACCGGACAAGCAGGATGCCTACCTGCACATCTCGGTCTTTCCTTCTCACAGGAGGTTTCTTCGCTTTGCCTTTCAGAATGAACACTTCCAGTTCAAACTGTTGTCCTTTGGCTTAACCTCTGTGCCACGTCTTTACCAAATGCTTGGCAGTGGTTGCATCTCTCATTGAGAAGGTCTGTATGTCTTCCCTTACCTGGACGATTGGCTTCTCAAGGCCCCGTCCAAGGAACAACTTTTACTGACTCTGGACTGCACACTCCAGCTCTTCCACTCTCTGGGCATTATAGTCAACCTGCCCAAGTCGGTTCTAGTACCATCCCAATGACTGCAGTACATAGGGGCAATCTTAGACTCGGAGCAGGGGAAGGCCTTCTTGCCCCAAAGCAGGGCAGAATGGCTCATGGCCCAGGCTCAGGAAGTTGCTGAGTCAGCACATTCCTGCCAGACTGTACCTCAGACTAATGGATCTAATGGCAGCGGCCATTCCTATTGTTTCATTGGCCAGACTTCACATGCGCACCCTTCAGTGGACCCTCTGGGTGCAATGGGACCAGTGCACGGACGAGTTGGACCAAAAATTCCTAGTTTCCTCCCCAGTTTGCAAGGTGCTGCACTGGTGGATGGACCCCCTCGAATCTTCTGCAAGGGGTCCCTTTCCAAATTTCATCCTCACCATGGATGCTTCAGGTCTAGACTGAGGAGCACACCTGGGTCTCTTTCAAACCCAGGGTTCCTGGTCTCAGTGGGAAGCCGCCCTGCATATCTGTGTCCTGGAGGTGAAAGCAGTGCTCTCTGCCATGCAGGCTTTTCAGGAGCATCTTGCCCCAGGCCAACTGCTGGTGCAGTTGGACAATCTGAGTGTAGTCTATTACGTCAACAAGCAGGGCATGACTCACTCATATCCTCTTTGCAGCGAGGCCATGCGAGTGTGGTAGTGGGCACTGGAGCACAGTTTGACACTCTTTGTGGTACATGTGACAGGCATCCAAAACATCTTTTTTTTCTTCAATTGTGTTTATGCACCGGTTTCCTTGAGGCATCCTTCAGAGGTGCCCACTCAATCCTGCCCCTTCTTCTCCCCACCGTGGCCAACCATCACCAGTTCACCCCTCCCAGAGGAACCTCCCAGTGCTCCAGAACAGGGCCCACCCACCCTCGGCGGCTCTTTCTGAAATTAGAGGGTCCATCCCTCTGGGAGGTCAGCCGTGGATCCCTGGTGTGGCCTGGCCTGGCATTGGGGATGAGGGAGATCCCTGGAGCCCTCATCATCATCTCGGCAAGCAGGGGATATTTTGTACTTTTAGTTCCCCCTTCTCCCCTGCGGAGCCTGGCCAGCAAGGCAACGTAGTGCTGTGGCTCCGCCTCCAGGCATATGACGCGCTGCTACAGTCGGTGATCCTCTAGCCGTCACTAGAGGTCGCTCCAAGAACGAGCGCACCCCACACCCACCCCAGGAAGTGAGAGCAGTCCTTTAGATGCTTGATCTCTCCCCCCCAACCAGCCCCAGCTCGTTCCCGAACCCGGGTCGCTGGTGTGGCATACAGCACCTCAACCCTCAGTGCTACTCAGCCGGCTATCCAAAACACCCTCGCAGACAGTCTCAGGAGTCAGTCCAGCATACACAAATGGGAGCTTCTCTAATCTGTAGCAGAAGATCTGTTAGACTGATGGGGCCATCCAGAGTTGGACTCTTTCTGTCCCCACTTAACGCAGAACTGACCAATTTTGGCTCACTAGAACCAGGGTCTGAAGTTTTCTGGCGAGACGTGTTGTCCTTCTCTTAGAGCGGGAGATTTCTGTACGTATTTCCCCCCTTTCCACTAATAGAGCGGGTACAAGATCGAGCTACAAATGGAGGAGGCCAGCATGATTCTGGTAGCTTCATTCTAGGCCCGCCAGATATGATTCCGTTTGTTTCAACAGTTGGCAGAGTAACCTCTGGTCTCTCTCCAGGAATCTGCTGACTCAGGATCTAGGGACCCTGTTCCAGCCCAATCTTTGGTCCCTCCATCTGCATGCATGGCTCCTGAGAACATAGTCATCACCAGGTTTGGGGTCTTTAGACATCCTGGTGACGACACGTAAGCCTTCCACCTGTACCACTTATGCCAAGAAGTGGCAGCGGTTTGCCATTTGGGCTGCCAGACATTCCCGGGAGCAATTCACCTGCCTTGTGAATCATATCCTGGACTACCTGGTTCCTTTGTGTCTCGGGTCTCCAGTATTCCTCTCTCAAGGTACATCTTTTGGCTATTTCTACATTTCATGAGCCTGTGGGTGACCGCACGATTGCTCGGCTGGATACTAACATACTAAAATGCCAGCAGAATAGGCCTAACGGTCTTTCGCGTCTGCTCGTTTGGTCAGACCCCACCCTGGGAGCTGCCCTTGCTGCCCCCCTCGCCTTCTCCCTTCCGAATTCTGGATATTCTCACTGCATTGGATTTTGCTTCCAGAACCCTTCCCCTGTACCTATCCCACCTCCTCTTGAACCCCTCCAGCACCAGCCACCTAGGCAGCACACTCCATGGCTCCACCACCCTCTCAGTGAAGTATCACCTCCTCCTTTCTCCCCTGAATCTTCCCCCTCCAGCTTCTACCCATGCCCTGTAGTGGCTCCCCTCCTTCCTTCGAAGCACCCTGACTGCTCCTCTTCTGTTTACCCCTTCATGTACCTGAAGACCTCTATCCTGTCCCCCCAGTCTTCTCTCTTCCAATGTGTACATCTTCAGCTCTTTGAGCCTTTCCTCATAGGTCCTGTCCCCCAAGCCCCAAATCATTTTGGATGCCCTCCTCTGGACCCTCTCCAGGAGTTTAATGTCCCTCTTTAAGTGTGGCCTCCAAAACTGCATGCAGTACTCGAGGTGCGGCCTCACCAAGCAGTTATGCAGAGGGAGTATCACTTTCCTCCTCCTGGAGGTGATCCCTCTAGTGATGCATCCTGTTGGCCTTGGCTGCTGCCCTCCTACAAGTCTCTGAGTTGTTCATCTTGACATCCACCACCACCACCCCCCCAGGTTCCTCAGCCATCGAGACTTGTAGCATTCCCCCCCCCAGGTGTACACTTGGCCCGGGTTTCTGGCCCCCAGGTGCAGTACCTTGCATTTCCCTGCATTGAACCTCAGCTTCCACATAATAAACCATCTTTCCAGAGCCTCTAGGTCCCCCTGTAGGGCCACCCTCCCCTCCTCCCCATCCACCACCGCCCCCAGTTTTGAGTCATCCGCAAAGAGACTCATCTCACTCCTGATGCCTGTCCTTATGTCAGAGATGTAGGTGTTGAACAGGAGGGGCCCAAGGACTAATCGCTGTGGGACCCCACTAATGACCCTCCTTGGGGTTGAGACTATCCCATCAACTATGACCCTCTGGGTCCTGTCCTGGAGCCAATTGCCTATCCATCTGATCATCTGGTTCCCCACCCCCATTCCTCCCAGCTTATCCTACAGGCCCTTGTGAGGAACAGAGTCAAATGCCTTACTGAAGTCTAGAAATAGGACGTCCACTGGTCTACCCAGGTCCAAGGCACTCATCACCCAGTCATAGAACTCCACAAGGTTTGTCTGACACGATTTCCCTGGGACGAATCCATGCTATCGTCCAGGCACCCTGTCTTTTCCAGGTTCCCCCCCAGCCTCTCCTTGACAATGCCATCCATTACCTTGTCCACCACCGTTGCCAGGCTGACAGGCCTATAGTTCCCTGCCACCTCCCTTGATCCCCCCTTGTGGATAGGCACTATATGCGCCACCTTCCAGTCCTGGGGCACCCACCCTGTCCTCAGAGAGATGGTGAAAAACTCTGCCAGGGGTTTTGCCAGGACATCCGCAAGTTTCTTCAGCACTCGGGGATGTAATTTATCTGGCCCCAGTGCTTTCTCCATCTTAAGGGACCTGAGGACTTCCTTCACTCTCTGCTGAGATTTCCACTTCTGCTACATCTTCTCCCTGCTTAGCCTTCTCCCCTCCTGCCAGTGATGTCTTCCCCCTCTGCCCAGACTTGCCAATTGGTAAGGGTCCCCCCTCCTCAGTATCACTGTCTCCTCCCGTGTATGATGCAGCACCCCCATTTTCCTTGGTGAAAACTGAGGTGAAGTACTCAGTACCTCAGCCTGCTCCCCTGAGTCTTATGCCCATCTCTCCTGTCTTAATCCCCTTCACCCTTTGTTTTTCCCCAAAGTATCCAAAGAACCCCTTGTTCCCTCTCCTAATTTCCCTGGCCAGGTTCTGCTCCTTCCTTGCCTTAGCCGCCCTCACCACCCTAGTGGCCCTTCTAGCCATCAGATCGTACTCCCCTCGATCCCTTTCACTCCTTGAGCACTTGAATTGCCTATAGGCTGCCTTCTTTCCCCGCACCATCTCTTGGACCTCCCTGGTTCACCAGCAGGGTTTTGGGGCACTACCTCATTTTCGTCTTACTCTTGCACAGGTGCTGGTAGCATCCTGCACCCCTCTCCTGATGATTTCCCACCTACTATCCAGCGTCCATGTCTGACCTAATCACATCCAAATGCTCCTTAAGGATCCTTCCCATTTCCTTAAAATCCACCCCCCTGAAGTCAGTTACCTCTGTCTTTGTGCAGCCTTCTACCCCTCCTAGGTCCAGGCAGAACCAGACCGTGGCATGGTCAGTCCCCGCCAATGGGTCCCTTACCTCCAGGCCCCCAATCTGGTCACTGTCTGCCAGGATCACATCCAGAACCCGCGCCTCTCTGGTTAGTTACCCCACCTGCTGAGTTAGGAACACATCTTCAAAGACATCGAACAACCTCTGTGCCCTGGCCACCGAGGATGTCATAGTCTCCCAGTCTGTTCCTGGCATGTTTAAGTCCCCCAAAACCACCACCATTCCCCTACACAATCTGCAGTGTCTCCCATCTGCCACCAGATGTTCTCAGAGGCATCCTGTGCCTGAAAGCCCCAATCCATTCCCTGGTCCTGGCTTGGGACTTAAATTTTATTTTGGAAAAGTTGACCCTGTTTTCTTTTGAGCCAATTCCGACTTGCAATTTACACTGTTTCTCTTGAAAAGTGCTCATTTTAGTTGCAATTACTTCTGCTTCAAGAATTTTAGAGCTTCAGGACCTCTGGTATGAAGTGCTTTACTTGATTTTTCCCCTAATCTAATTCTGTGGAGAAAACCCCATCCTTTCCCTATTCTAAACCTGTGGAGAAAAATCCTATCATTCCTCTATTCTATAACCTGTGGAGAAAAATCTTACCCTTTCTCTATTCTAAAACCTGCGGAGAAAAATCCTATTCCTTCTCTATTCTAAAACCTGAGGAGAAAAACCCTACCCTTTCCCTATTCTAAAATCTGTGGAGAAAAGCCCTACCATTTCCCTATTCTAAAACCTGTGGAGAAAAGCCCTACCCATTCCTTAATCTAAAACCTGTGGAGAAAAACCCTACCCTTTCTCTCTCCTAAAACGTGGAGAAAACCCCTACCCTTTTCCTATTCTGCAACCTGTGGAGAAAACCCACCCATTCCCTATTCTAAACCCTCTGGAGAAAAATCTGACCCTTTCCCTATTCTAAAACCTGGGGAGAAAAACCCTTACCTTTCCTATTCTAAAACCTGTGGAGAAAAATCCTACCCTTTCCCTTTTCTAAAACCTCTGGAGAAAAATCCTATTCCTTCTCTATTCTAAAGCCTGAGGAGAAACACCCTACCCTTTCCCTGTTCTAAAACCTGTGGAGAAAAGTCCCACCCTTTCCCTATTCTAAAACCTGAGGAGAAATATCCTATCATTCCTCTTTTCTAAAACCTATGGAGAAGAAGCCTACCCTTTCCCTATTCTAAAACCCGTGCAGAAAAATCCTATCCTTTCTCTATTCTAAAACGTGTGGAGAAAAACCCTACCCTTTCCCTATTCTAAAACCTGTGGAGTACAATCCTATCCTTCCTCTATTCTAAAAGCTGTGGAGAAAAATCTTACCCTTTCCCTATTCTAAAACCAGCTGAGAAAACTCCTATTCCTTCTCTATTCTAAAACTTGAGAAAAACCCTACCCTTTCCCTATTCTAAAACCTGTGGAGAAAAGCCTACCCTTTCCCTATTCTAAAAACCTGTGGAGAAAAGCCCAATTGTTTCCCTATTTTAAAACCTGAGAAGAAAAACCCTACCCTGTCTCTCTTCTAAAACCTGTGGAGAAAAAAAAAAACTGCCTTTTCCCTATTCTAAAACCTGTGCAGAAAAAATCCTATCCTTTTCTCTATTCTAAAACCTCTGAAGAAAAATTCTACCCTTTCTCCTTTTCTAAAAATCTGTGGAGAAAAATCATATTCTCTTCTCTGTTCTAAAATCTGTGGAAAAATCCTATTCCTTCTCTGTTCTACAACCTGTGGAAAAGACCCTACCCTTTCCCTATTCTAAAACCTGTGGAGAAAATCCTATCCTTTCCTCTTCTACAACCTGTAGAGAAAAATGCTACCCTTTCTCTATTCTAAACCCTGTGGAGAAAAACCCTGCTCTTTCCCTATTCTAAAACCTATGCAGAACAATCCTATCCTTCCTCTATTCTAAAAGCGGTGGAGAAAAATCATACCCTTTCCCTATTCTAAAACCTGTGGAGAAAAATCCTATTCCTTCTCTATTCTAAAACCTGAGGAGAAAAACCCTACCCTTTCCCGATTCTAAAACCTGTGGAGAAAAGCCCTACCCTTTCTCTATTCTAAAACCTGTGGAGAAAAGCCCTACCCTTTCCCTATTCTAAAACCTGTGGAGAAAAGCCCCATCCTTTCCCTATTCTAACACCTGTGGAGAAATGCCCCATCCTTTCCCTATTCTAAAACCTGTGGAGAAAAACCCTTCCCTTTTCCTATTCTAAAACCTGTGGATAAAAGCCCAACTCATTCCCTATTCTAAAACCATTGGAGAAAAATCTGACCCTTTCCCTATTCTAAAACCTGGGGGGAAAACCCCTTGCCTTTCCTATTCTAAAACCTGGGGAGAAAAATCCTATCCTTCCTCTATTGTAAAACCTGTGGAGAAAAATCCTGTTCCTTCTCTATTCTAAATACTGTGGAGAAAAGCCCCATCCTTTCCCTATTCTAAAACCTGTGGAGAAAAATCCTACCCTTTCCCTATTCTACAGCCTTTGGAGAAAAACCCTACCCTTTCCCTGTTCTAAAACCTGTGGAGAAAAGCCCATCCTTTCCCTATTCTAAAACCTGTAGAGAAAAATCCTACCCTTTCCCTATTCTAAAACCTGTGGAGAAATACCCTACCCTTTCCCTCTTCTAAAAGCTGTGGAGAAAAGCCAAATCCCTTCCTATTCTAAAACCTGAGAATAAAAACCCTACCATTTCCCTATTCTAAAACCTCTGGAGAAAAATCCTATCAGTCCCCTTTTCTGAAACCTGTGGAGAAAAACCCTATCCTTTCCCTATTCTAATAGCTGTGGAGAAAAATCCTACCCTTTCTCTATTCTATAACCTGTGGAGAAAAATCCTATCCTTCCTCTATTCTAAAACCCAAGGAGAAAAATCCTAACCTTTCCCCATTCTAAAACCTGTGGAGAAAAATTTTATTCCTTCTCTATTCTAAATCCTCAGGAGAAAGACCCTACCCTTTCCCTATTCTAAAACCTGTGGAGAAAACTCATACCCTTTCCCTCTTCTAAAACCTGTGGAGAAAAGCCCCATCCACTCCCTATTCTAAAACATGGAGAAAAACCCTACCCTTTCCCTCTTCCAAAACCTGTGGAGAAAAATCCTATCCTTCCTGTATTCTAAAACCTGTCGAGAAAAATCGTACCCTTTCCCTATTCTAAACTCCATGGAGAAAATCAGATTCTTCTCTCTAAAAACCTGAGGAGAAAAACCCTATCCTTTTCCTATTCCAAACCTGTGAGAAATGTCTCTACCTTTTCCTACTCTGCAACTCTGAGGAGAAAAGCCCTACTTTTCCTAAATCTAAAACCTGTGAGGAAAAACCCACCCTTTCTCTGTTCTAAACCTGTACAGAAAAATCCTATCCTTCCTCTATTCTAAAAGCTGTGGAGAAAAATCTTACCCTTTCCCTATTCTAAAACCTGTGGAGAAAAGTCCAGTCCCTACCCAATTCTAGAACCTGTGAAGAAAAGCCCAATCCTTTGCTTATTCTAAACCTGAGAAGAAAAACCCTACCCTTTCCCTATTATAAAACATGTGGAGAAAAGTCCTATCATTCCTCTCTTCCAAAACCTGGGGAGAAAAATCCTACCCTTTCCCTATTCTAAAACCTGCGGAGAAAAAATCCTATTCCTCCTCTATTGTAAAACCTGAGGAGAAAAGCCCAATCTTTTCCCTATTCTAAAACCTGAGAAGAAAAACCCTACCCTTTCCCTATTCTAAAACCTGTGGAGAAAAGCCTGTCCTTTCTCTCTACAACCTGTGGAGAAAAATCCTATCGTTTCTCTATTCTAAACCCTGTGGAGAAAAAAAACCTGCCCTTTCCCTATTCTAAAACCTGTGGAGAAAAATCCTATCCTTTATTCAAAAACCTGTGGAGAAAACCTCTACCCTTTCCCTGTTTGAAAACCTGTGAAGAAAAGCCTTTCCCTTTCCCTATCCTAAAACCTGTGGAGAAAAACCCAATCATTTCCCTATTCAAAAACCTGTGGAGAAAAGCCTCACCCATTCCCTGTTCTAAAATATATGGAGAAAAGCCCTACCCATTCCCTATTCTCAAACCTGTGGAGAAAAGCCCCACCCATTCCCTATTTTAAAACCTATGGAGAAAAATCCTACCCTTTCCCTATTCTAAAACCTGTGGGGAAAAATCCCATTCCTTCTGAATTCCAAAACCTGAGACGAAAAACCCTACCCTTTCCCTATTATAAAACCTGTGGAGAAATACCATACCCTTTCCCTATTCTAAAACCTGTGGAGAAAAGCTCTACCCTTTCGCCTATTCTAAAACTAGTGGAGAAAAGCCCAATACATTCCCTATTCTAAAACCTGTGAAGAAAAGCCCACTCCCTTCCCTGCTCTAAAACCTGTGAAGAAAAGCCCAATCCTTTCCCTATGCTAAAACCTGTGGAGAAAAGCTTTATGCTTTCCCCATTCTAACACCTGTGGAGGAAAGCCCAATCCTTTCCCTATTCAAAAAACCTTGAGAAGAAAAAATTCACCATTTCCTATTCTAACACCAGTGGAGAAACATCCTAACCTTGCTCTCTCCTAAAACCTGTGGAGAAAAACGCTACCCTTTCTCCATTCTAAAACATGTGGAGAAAAAGACTGCTCTTTCCCAATTCTAAAACCTAGGCAGAACAATCCTATCCTTCCTCTATTCTAAAAGCGGTGGAGAAAAATCATACCCTTTTCCTATTCTAAAACCTGTGGAGAAAAATCCTATTCCTTCTCTATTCTAAAACCTGAGGAGAAAAACCCTACCCTTTCCCTATTCTAAAACATGTGGAGAAAAGCCCTACCCTTTCTCTATTCTAAAACCTGTGGAGAAAAGCCCTACCCTTTCCTTTATTCTAAAACTCAGTGAAAAGCCCTATCCTTTCTTCTATTTTAACACCGTGGAGAAATGCCCCATCCTTTCCTATTCTAAAAACCTGTGGAGAAAAACCCTTCCTTTTCCCATTCTAAACCTGTGGATAAAAGTCCCACTTATTCCCTATTCTAAAACCATTGGAGAAAAATCTGACCCTTTCCCTATTCTAAAACCTGGGGGGAAAACCCCTTGCCTTTCCTATTCTAAAACCTGGGGAGAAAAATCCTATCCTTCCTCTATTCTAAAACTTGTGGAGAAAAACCCTACCCTTTCCCTGTTCTAAAACCTGTGGAGAAAAGTCCATCCTTTCCCTATTCTAAAATCTGTAGAGAAAAATCCAACCCTTTACCTATTCCAAAACCTCAGGAGAAAAACCCTACCCTTTCCCAATTATAAAACCTGTGGAGAAATACCCTATTATTTCTCTCTTCTAAAAGCTGTGGAGAGAAGACCTACCCTTTCCATATTCTAAAATCTGTGGAGAAAAGTCCAATCCTTTCCCTATTCTAAAACCTGTGGAGAAAAGTCCTTCAATTTCTCTATTCTAAAACCTGTGGAGAAAAGCCCAATAAATTCTCTATTCTAAAACCTGTGAAGAAAAGCCCACCCCTTCCCTACTCTAAAACCTGTGAAGAAAAGCCCAATCCTTTCCCTATTCTAAAACCTGTGGAGAAAAGCTTTATGCTTTCCCTATTCTAACTACCTGTGGAGGAAAGCCCAATCCTTTCCCTATTCTAAAACCTGACAAGAAAAATTCTACCATTTCCCTATTCTAACACCAGTGGAGAAACATCCTAACCTTGCTCTCTCCTAAAACCTGTGGAGAAAAGCCCTACCATTTCCCTATTCTAAAACCTGTGCATAAAAGCCCCATCCTTTGTCTATTATAAAACCTCTGGAGAAAAACCCTACCTTTTCCCTATTCTAAAACCTGTGGAGAAAAATCCTATCCTTTTTCTCTTCTAAAACCTGTGGAGAAAAATGCTACCCTTTCTCTATTCTAAAACCTGTGGAGAAAAAACCTGCCCATTCCCTATTTTAAAACCTGTGCAGAAAAATCCTGTCCTTTCTCTATTCTAAAACCTGTGGAGAAAAGCCCTATCCTAAAAGCTGTGGAGAAAAACCCTATCCTTTCCCTATTCTAAAACCTGTGGAGAAAAACTCATCCTTCTCCTTATTCTGAAAACCTGTGGAGAAAAGCTCCCACCCATTCCCTTAATCTAAACCTGTGGAGAAAACCCTACCCTTTCTCTCTATCTAAAACGTGGAGAAACCCCCACCGCTTCTCCTATTCTTGCAACCTGTGGAGAAAGTCCCACCCATTCCTCTATTCTAAACCCTGGAGAAAATCTGACCCTTTCCTTATTCTAAACCTGGGAGAAAACCCTACCTTTCCTATTCTAAAACCCTGTGGAGAAAACTCTACACTTTCCCTTTTCTAAAAACCCTGCAGAAAAATCCTATCTTTCCCATTCTAGAAGCCTGAGGAGAAATGTCGTCCTACCCTTTCCCTGTTCTAAACCTGTGGAGAAAAGTCCCAATCTTTCCTATTCTAAACCTGAGGAGAAAAATCCTATCATTCCTCTTTTCTAAAAACTTATGGAGAAGAAGCCTACCCTTTCCCTATTCTAAACCTGTCAGAAAAATCCTATCCTCTTCTCTATTCTAAAACGTGTGAGAAAACCCTACCCTTTTCCTTATTCTAAAACTCCAGAGTACAATCTTATCCTTCCTCTATTCTAAAAGTGTGGAGAAAAATCTTACTCTTCCCTATTCTAAACCAGCGGAGAAAACTCATTCCTTCTTATTCTAAAACTTGAGAAAACCCTCATCCTTTCCCTATATTCTAAACCTGTGGAGAAAAGCCCCACCCTTTCCTATTCTAAAACCTCTGGAGAAAAGCCCTACACTTTCCCTATTCTAAAACTCCAGTGCAGTAAAAGCCCCATCCTTGCTTATTATAAAAACCGCTGGAGTAAAAACCTCACCTTTCCTATTCTAAAGTTAATGGAGAAAAGCCCTACCCTTTCCCTATTCTAAAACCTGTGGAGAAAAGCCCAATCGCTTCCCTATTTTAAAACCTGAGAAGAAAACCTCACCCTATCTCTCTTCAAACCTGTGGAGAAAAAAACTGCCTTTTCCCTATTCTAAAACCTGTGCAGAAAAATCCTATCCTTTCTCTATTCTAAAAACCTCTGAAGAAAAATTTTACCCTTTCCTTATTCTAAAATCTGTGGAGAAAAATCATATTCCTTCTCTGTTCTACAACCTGTGGAGAAAAACCCTACCCTTTCCCTGTTCTAAAACCTGTGGAGAAAAGCCCCACCCTTTCCCTATTCTAAAACATGTAGAGAAAAATCCTATCATTCCTCTTTTCTAAAACCTGTGGAGAAAAACCCTACCCTTTCCCTATTCTAAAACCTGTGGAGAAAAGCCCTACCCTTTCCCTATTCTAAAACCTCTGGAGAAAAGCCCTACACTTTCCCTATTCTAAAACCTCTGCAGAAAAGCCCCATCCTTTGCTTATTATAAAACCGCTGGAGAAAAACCCTACCCTTTCCCTATTCTAAAGCCAATGGAGAAAAGCCCTACCCTTTCCCTATTCTAAAAACCTGTGGAGAAAAGCCCAATCGTTTCCCTATTTTAAAACCTGAGAAGAAAAACCCTACCCTATCTCTCTTCTAAAACCTGTGGAGAAAAAAAAAACTGCCTTTTCCCTATTCTAAAACCTGTGCAGAAAAATCCTATCCTTTCTCTATTCTAAAAACCTCTGAAGAAAAATCTTACCCTTTCCTTATTCTAAAATCTGTGGAGAAAAATCATATTCCTTCTCTGTTCTACAACCTGTGGAGAAAAACCCTACCCTTTCCCTGTTCTAAAACCTGTGGAGAAAAGCCCCACCCTTTCCCTATTCCAAAACATGTAGAGAAAAATCCTATCATTCCTCTTTTCTAAAACCTGTGGAGAAAAACCCTACCCTTTCCCTATTCTAAATCCTGAGAAAAACCCTAGCCTTTCCCTGTTCTAAAACCTGTGGAGAAAAATCCTATCCTTTCCCTATTCCAAAACCTCAGGAGAAAAACCCTAACCTTTCCCAATTATAAAACCTGTGGAGAAATACCCTATTCTTTCTCTCTTCTAAAAGCTGTGGAGAGAAGACATACCCTTTCCATATTCTAAAACCGGTGGAGGAAAGTCCAATCCTTTCTCTATTCTAAAACCTGTTGAGAAAAGCCCTTCAATTTCCCTATTCTAAAACCTGTGGAGAAAAGCCCAATACATTCCCTATTCTAAAACCTGTGAAGAAAAGCCCACTCCCTTCCCTACTCTAAAACCTGTGAAGAAAAGCCCAATCCGTTCCCTATGCTAAAACCTGTGGAGAAAAGCTTTATGCTTTCCCTATTCTAACACCTGTGGAGGAAAGCCCAATCCTTTCCCTATTCTAAAACCTGAGAAGAAAAATTCTACCATTTCCCTATTCTAACACCAGTGGAGAAACATCCTAACCTTGCTCTCTCCTAAAACCTGTGGAGAAAAACGCTACACTTTGACCATTCTAAAACATGTGGAGAAAAAGACTGCTCTTTCCCTATTCTAAAACCTAGGCAGAACAATCCTATCCTTCCTCTATTCAAAAAGCGGTGGAGAAAAATCATACCCTTTCCCTATTCTAAAACCTGTGGAGAAAAATCCTATTCCTTCTCTATTCTAAAACCTGAGGAGAAAAACCCTACCCTTTCCCTATTCTAAAACATGTGGAGAAAAGCCCTACCCTTTCTCTATTCTAAAACCTGTGGAGAAAACCCTACCCTTTCCCTATTCTAAAACCTGCGGAAAAAAGCCCCATCCTTTCCCTATTTTAACACCTGTGGAGAAATGCCCCATCCTTTCTCCTATTCTGGGAAACCTGTGAGAAACCCCTTCCCTTTTCCCATTCTAAGTTCCTGTGGATAAAATCCCACCTATTCTGCCCTAAAGCCATTGAGAAAAAACTTAACTCTTTCCCTATTCTTAAACCTGGGGAAACCCTTGCCTTCCTATTCTAAAATCTGGGAGAAAACCATCCTTCCTCTATTCTAAAACCTGTGGAGAAAACCCTACCCTTTCCTATTCTAAAACCTAGGGAGAAAATCCTACCCTTCCCAATTCCTACAGCCTTGGAGAAAAACCCTACCCTTTCCCTGTTCTAAAACCTGTGGAGAAAAGTCCATCCTTTCCCTATTCTAAAATCTGTAGAGAAAAATCCTACCCTTTCCCTATTCCAAAACCTCAGGAGAAAAACCCTACCCTTTCCCAATTTTAAAACCTGTGGAGAAATACCCTATTCTTTCTGTCTTCTAAAAGCTGTGGAGAGAAGACCTGCCCTTTCCATATTCTAAAACCTGTGGAGAAAAGTCCAATCCTTTCCCTATTCTAAAACCTGTGGAGAAAAGCCCTTCAATTTCCCTATTCTAAAACCTGTGGAGAAAAGCCCAATCCCTTCCCTATTCTAAAACCTCTGGAGAAAAATCCTTTCAGTCCTCTTTTCTGAAACCTGTGGAGAAAAACCCTCTTCTTTCCCTATTCTAAAAGCTGTGGAGAAAAATCCTACCCTTTCTCTATTCTATAACCTGTGGAGAAAAATCCTATCCTTCTTCTATTCTAAAACCCGTTGAGAAAAATCCCACCCTTTCCCCCATCATCTTAAACTCATGGAGAAAAATCCTTCCTTCTCTATTCTAAACTCGTGAAGAAAGACCCCACCCTTTCCTTATTCTAAAATTCCGAGAGAAAAATCCTACCCTTTCCTATTCTACAACCTATGGAGAAAACCCATACCCTTTCCTCTTCTAAAACTTGAGAGAAAAGCCCCATCCACCTCCCCTATTCTAAAACATGTAGAGAAAACCCCACCTTTCCATCTTCCAAAACCTGTTGAGAAAAAATCAAATCCTATCCTTCCTGTATTCTAGAAACCTGTTGAGAAAATCCACCTTTCCTATTCTAAATCCCATGGAGAAAAAATCATTCTTCTCTCTTCTAAAACCTGAGGAGAAAACCCTATCCTTTCCCTATTCCAAAACCTGTGGAGAAATGCCCTACCCTTTAACTACTCTAAACCCTGTGGAGAAAAGCCCTATACTTTCCTTAATCTAAAACCTGTGGAAAAACCTACCCTTTCTCTATTCTAAAACCTGTACAGAAATATCCTCTCCTTCCTCTATTCTAAAAGCTGTGGAGAAAAATCTTACCCTTTCCCTATTCTAAAACCTGCAGAGAAAAGCCCAGTCCCTACCCAATTCTAGAACCTGTGAAGAAAAGCCCAATCCTTTGCTTATTCTAAACCTGAGAAGAAAAACCCTACCCTTTCCCTATTATAAAACATGTGGAGAAAAGTCCTATCATTCCTCTTTTCCAAAACCTGGGGAGAGAAATCCTACCCTTTCCCTATTCTAAAACCTGCAGAGAAAAAATCCTATTCCTCCTCTATTGAAAAACCTGAGGAGAAAAGCCCAATCTTTTCCCTATTCTAAAACCTGAGAATAAAACCCTCCCTTTCCCTATTCTAAACCCTGTGGAGAAAAAACCCACTCTTTCCTAGTTCTAAACTCAGAGAAAATCCTATCCTTTATTCAAAACTCTAGGAGAAAACTTCACCCTTTCCTTGTTCGAAACCTGTGAAGAAAAGCTTTCCTTTCCTGGTCCTAAAACCTGTGAGAAAAACTTATCATTTCTATTCAAAACCTGTGAGAAATCTCACCCATTCCTGTTCTAAACCTGTGGGAAAATCCCATTCCTTCTCTATTCCAAAACCTGTGGAGAAAAACCCTACTCCTTTCCCTATTATAAAACCTGTGGAGAACTCATACCCTTTTCCCTATTCTAAAACCTGTGGAGAAAAGCTCATCCTTTCGCTTATTCTAGAACTCATGGAGAAAAGCCCACTATATTCCATATTCTAAACCCAGAAGAAAAGCCCACTTCCTCCTACTTGAAACCTGTGAGGAAAGCTCAATCCTTTTCCCTATTCTAAAACCTGAGAAGAAAATTTGTCATTTCCTATTCTAACACCAGTGGAGAAACATCCTAATCTTGTTTCTCCTTAAACTCGTGGAGAAAACGCTATCTTTCTCCATTCTGAAAATGATGAGAAAAGACTGCTCTTTCCTATTCTAAACCTGGGCAGAACAATCTTATCCTTCCTCTGTTCTAAAAGCAGTGGAGAAAATCATACCTTTTCCTATTCTAAAACCCTGTGAGAAAATCCTCATTCTTCTATTCTAAACCTGAGGAGAAAACCCACCCTTTCCCTTATTCTAGAAACATGTGAGGATAGCCCTGCCTTCTCTATTCTAAACCTGTGGAGAAAAGCCCTACCCTTTCCCTTATTCTAAATCCCATGAAAAAGCCCCATCCTTTCCCTATTTTAACACCTGTGAAATGCCCATCCTTCCTTATTCTAAAACCTGTGGAGAAACCTTCCTTTTCCTATTCTGAAACCTGTGGATAAAAGCTCCACTTATTCTCTATACTAAACCATTGGAGAAATCTCACCCTTCCCTATTCTATAACCTGGGGAAACCCCGTTTCCTATTCTAAAACCTGGGAGAAAATCCATCCTTCCTCTATTCTAAAACCTGGGAGAAAAACCCGTAGAGAAAAGTCCATCCTTCCTATTCTAAAATCTGTAGAGAAAATTTCATCTTTCCTATTCCAAAACCTCAGGAGAAAAACCTTATCTTTTCCTAATTATAAAACCTGTGGAGAACATCTCACTCTTTTCTCTTCTAAGAGCTGTGGAGAGAAGACCCACCTTTCCATATTCTAAAATCTGTGGAGAAAAGCCCAATCCTTTCCTCATTTTAAACCCAGAAAAGCGCTTGCTTTCCTTATTCTAAACCTGTGGAGTAGCTCAACTCTTCTATTCTAAAACCACTGGAGAAAATCCTATCACCCTCTTTCTGAAACCTGTGGAGAAAAACCCTATTCTTTCCCTATTCTAAAAGCAGTGGAGAAAATCCCACCCTTCCTCTATTCTATAACCTATTGAGAAAAACTTATCCTTCCTCTATTCTAAACCCGTGAGAAAAATCCTACCCTTTCCCCATTCCAAAACCTGCGGAGAAAATCTTATTCTTCTCTATACTAAATCTTCGTGAGAAAGACCCTCCCTTCTCTATTCTAAAACCTGTGGAGAAAAATCCCACCCTTTCCTATTCTCTACAACCTGTGACCACCCTTTCCACTCTTCTAAAACCTGTGAGAAAAGCCCCATCCATTCTATTCTAAAACATGGTTGGAAAAGCCTACCTCTTCCTCTTCCAAAACCTGTGGAGAAAAATCCATCCTTCCTGTAATATTCTAAAACCTCTCGAAAAATCACTTTTTCCCTATTCTAAACCTGCAGAGAAAAATCGTATTCCTTCTCTCTTCTAAAATCTGAGGAGAAAAACCCTATCCTTTCCCTATTCCAAAACCTGCAGGAGAAATGCCCACCTTTTTCCTTCTTGGAACCCTGTGGAGAAAAGCCCTATACTTTCCTTAATCTAAACCCTGTGTAGAAAACCCTCTCCTTTTCTATTTCTAAATTCTGTGCAGAAAATCCTATCCTTCCTTCTATTCTAAAAGCTGTGGAGAAAAATCTTTCCCTATTCTAAACACCTGGGAGAATAAACCTGAGAAGAAAAAACCCCATCCTTCCCTTTCTAAAACCTTGGAGAAAATCTATCCTTTCTCTATCCTAAAACTTGGAGAAAAATCCTACTTTTCCCTATAAAACCTCTGGAGAAAAACCCACATTCCCTATTCAAAACCTGAGGATGAAAACCCCCATCCTTTCTATTATATACCTGCGGAGAAAACCCTACCCTTTCCTATTCTAAAACTTGCGAAATGCCTAACACTTTCCTATTATAAAACCTGAAAAGCCCAACCTTTCCCTTTTAAAACCTGAAAGACCTACCTTTCTATTCTTAACATAAAAAATTATATCCTTTCTCTATTCTTAAACCTTGGAGAAAAACCTACCCTTTCCTATTATAAAACCTGTGGAGAAAATGCTATCAAATCTCTATTCTAAAACATGAAAAAAAACACTACCATTTCCCTATTCTAAAACCTGTGAGAAAAACCTACACTTCTATTCTAAAACCTGTGGGAAAATAATACTTTATATTCTAAAACCTGTGGAAAAACCCTACCCTTTCCTTACTCTAAAACCTCTGAAAAAACCTCACTTTTCTATTCTAAAACCCGGAAAAACCCCATCCTCCCAGTTATAAAACCGGGGAGAAAAGCAATCCTTCCTATTTTAAAACCTGTGAGAAAAACCACTTTCCATATTCACAAACCTGTGGAGAAAATCCCATCCCTTTCCCTAATCTAAAACCTATGGAGAAAAACCCTACCCTTTCCCTATTCTAAAAGCTGTGGAGAAAAACCCTACCCTTTTCCTATTCTAAAACCTATTGAGAAAAACCCTACACTTTTCCTATTCTAAAACCTGAGGAGAAAAGCCCCATCTTTTCCCTATTCTAAATCCTGTGGAGAAAAATCCTATCCTTTCTCTGTTCTAAAACCTGTGGAGAAAAATGCTACCCTTTCCCTATTCCAAAACATGTGGAGAAAAACCCTACCCTTTCCCTATTCTAAAACTTGTGGAGAAAAATCCTATCTTTTCTCTATTCTGGAACCTGTGGAGAAAAACCCTATCCTTTAGCTATTCTAAAACCTGTGGAGAAAATCCCTATCCTTTCCCTATTCTAAAACCTGTGGAGAAAAACCCTATTATTTCCCTAGTCTAAAACCTGTAAAGGAAAGCCCTAATCTTTTCCTATTCTAAAACCGGGTGGGAGTCCTATCCTTTCACATTTCTAAAATCTGTGGAGAAAAGCCCTTTCCTTTTCCTATTCTAAAACCTGTGGAGAAAGATCCTATCCTTTCTCTATTCTAAAACATGTGGAGAATAACCCTACCCTTTCCCTATTCTAAAGCCTGTGGAGAAAAGCCTCACCCTTTCCCTATTCTAAAACCTGTGGAGAAAAACACCACCCTTTCCCTATTCTATACCTGTGGAGAAAAGCCCTACCCTTTCCCTTTTCTAAAACCTGTAGGGAAAAATCCTACCCTTTCCATATTATAAAACCCGTGGAGAAGAGCTTTACCCTTTGCCCTATTCTAAAACCTGTAGAGAAAAGTCCTACTCCTTCCCTATTCTAAAGCCTGTTGAAAAAAACCAACCCTTTCCCTAATCTAAAACCTGTGGAGAAAAACCCTACCCTTTCTCTATTCTAAAACATGTGGAGAATACCTCTACCCTTTCCCTATTCTAAAACCTGTTGAAAAAAACCCAACCCTTTCCCTAATCTAAAACCTGTGGAGAAAACCCTACCCTTTCCCTATTCTACAACCTGCAGAGAAAAACCCTACCCTTTCCCTATTCTAAAACATGTGGAGGAAAACCCAACCCTTTCCCCTAATCTAAAACCTGTGGAGAAAAACCCTACCCTTTCCCTATTCTAAAACTGGTGGAGAAAGATCCTATCCTTTCTCTAGTCTAAAACCTATGGAGAAAACTCCTACCCTTTCCCTATTCTAAAACCTGTGGAGAAAAACCTACCATTTCCCTATTCTAAAACCTGTGGAGAAAAGTCCTACCCTTTCCCTAATCTAAATTATGTGGAGAAAAACCCTATCCTTTCCCGAATCTAAAACCTGTGGAGAAAAACCCCACTCTTTTCCTATTCTCATCCTGTGGAGAAAAGCCCTACCCTTTCCCTTTTCTAAAACTTGTGGAGAAAAATCCTATCCTTTCTCTATTCTAAATCCTGGGGTGAAAAACCCTACCCTTTTCCTATTCTAAACCTGTGGAGAAGAACCCTACCATTTCCCTATTCTAAAACCTGTGGGAAAAAAGGTCCATCCTTTCCCTATTATAAAACCTGTGGAGAAAAACCTTACCCTTTCCCTATTCTAAAACCTGTGGAGAAAAGCCTCTTCCTTTCCCTGTTCTAAACCTGTGGAGAAAAGCCCCCTCATTTCCCTATTCTGAAACCTGTGGAGAAAAGCCCTGCCCTTTCCCTATGCTACAACCTGTGTAGAAAAACCCTACCCTTTCCCTATTCTAAAACCTGTGGAGAAAAGCCCTACTCTTTCCCCTATTCTAAAACCTGTGCAGAGAAACCCAATCCTTTCCCTAATCTAAAACCTGTGAAGAAAAACCCCATCATTTCCCTATTCTAAAACCTGTGGAGAAAAATGCTATCATTTCTCTATTCTAAAACCTGTGGAGAAAAGCCCTACCCTTTCCCTATTCTGAAACCTTTGGAGAAAAGCCCAATCCTTTCCCTATTCTAAAACCTTTGGAGAAAAGCCCTACTCTTTCCCAACTGTATAACCTGTGGAGAAAAACCCAACCCTTTACCTAATCTAAAACCTGTAGAGAAAAACCCTACCCTTTCCCGATTCCAAAACCTTTGGAGAAAAACTCTACCCTTTCCCTATTCTAAAACCTGTGGAGAAAAACCCTACTCTTTCCCTATTCTAAAACCTGTGGAGAAAAATTCAATCCTTTCTCTATTCTAAAACATGTGGAGAAAAACTCTACCCTTTCCCTACTCTAAAAACTCTGGAGAAAAGCCCTACCCTTTCCCTATTCTAAAACCTGTGGAGAAAAGCCCTACTCTTTCCCTATTCTAAAACCTGTGGAGAAAACCCAACCCTTTCTCTAATCTAAATCTTTTGGAGAAAAACCCTAACCTTTCCCTATTCTAAAACCTCTGGAGAAAAACCCTGCCTTTTTCTTATTCTAAAACCTGAGGAGAAAAGCCCCTTCCTTTCCCTATCCTAAAACCTGTGGAGAAAAGTGCTATCATTTCTCTATTCTAAAACCTGTGGAGAAAAACCCTACCCTTTCCCTATTATAAAACGTGTGGAGAAAAACCCTGCCCTTTCCCTATTCTAAAACCTGTGGAGAAAAGCCGTACCCTTTGCCTATTCTAAAACCTGTGAAGAAAAACCCTACTCTTTCTTTAATCTAAAAGTTGTTGAGAAAAACCATACCCTTTCCCTGCTCTAAAACCTGTGCAGAAAAGCCCTACCTTTTCTCTATTCTAAAACCTGTGGAGAAAAATCATACCCTTTCCCTATTCTTAAACCTATGAATAAAAGTCCTATCCTTTGTCTATTCTAAAACCTGTGGGGAAAAGCCCCAGCCTTTCCGTATTCTAAAACCTGTGGAGAAAAATCCTACCCTTTCCCTTTCTGAAACATGTGGAGAAAAGCCCTACCCTTTCCCTATACTGAAACCTGTGGAGAGAAATCCTATCCTTACTCTATTCTAAAACCTGTGGAGAAAAACCCTACCCTTTTCCTATTCTAAAAGACATGGAGAAAAACCCTACACTTTCCCTATTCTAAAACCTGTGGAGATAAATCCTACCCTTTCCCTATTCTAAAACCTATGGAGAAAAGCCCTATCCTTTCCCTATTCCAAAACCTTTGGAGAAAAAGCCTATCCTTTCCCTGTTATATAACACATCATGTAGTCAACTCTGTTTTCTATTCATTTGTAACACACCATTTCTGATCCTGTATGGAAAAAATATATATATATATCCCTATATCTACCTACCACCTTCCTGCCAGTGATCTGTGGAAAAAAATACCTGACTATTATTGCCATATACTATTAGTTTTATTTTAGATTATGTACTGGCCTAGAAAAGGAACTATTTTTTCCTAATTCACACTATGCTTCTATTGTCTAATTTACTGTATTTAGATGACCTGGTAGGCCCACTGAGTATAGAAGTCCCTTATTCAGGGGCAACTTGGGGCCAGGGGGATACAGATGGTAACCAGCTCAAATTGAGCCAGATTAAGCTGTTGGTGGTATTCCTAGTTCATCGGGGAAATTTGGCCAGGACACTGGGGAAATTCTCCTTCTCTTTTCGAGAAGTGCCATGGGATCTTTAACATCCACCTGAACAACCACCACTACAGGCAGATGGGACCTCGGTTTAACATCTCATCTGAAAGACGGCACCTCAGGAGTGCAGCAGCATCCTCATGCTGCACTATAGTGTCAGTATTGGGATATTAGCCCAAGTGACTGGTGTGGGGACAGACCCTACAGCCTATTGATCTCCTGGCCTCAGAGGTGAGTGTGCAACCTACTGAGTCACCAACACTGACAAATTGTTGTTGTTCACATGTTTTTGTGTTTTATATATATATATATATCCTCTTCATGCTTGTGACCTGTAGGAAAAAACTCTGCTCTTCCCCTATGCTACACCATTTCATCAACTATTGACATACAGTCTGTAATATTTAATGTAACCAAAGTAATGTATTGCACCCTTATGTGAAGTCATCACTTGGAGTGCTCAAAACAAGTCTAAGCATTATAATTCACTCCAGCTGAGACAGTGAAGGAGAAGTTTGGTGTGGTGCAATGCATACTAGTAAGTCTACAAGGCTGATTTATGTTAACACCACATGGTTTCCATAGCCTGTTAGACAAACTAGTTTGTCTATTACCTTAATCCCTGAAAGTATTAGTTGAGTAGTATCATATGAAGTCGAGATGTAAAATGTTGTAATGTATCCTCATTGCAGTGTCTTGATCTTCAGTGTTGTTCAAAAAGGGTAATTTTGTGACTTCTGTTGACTTGTTGAGCACACGTTCTCTGAGAAATAAGAGAGATGCAATCAATCAATGTGATGACTTCTGGACACAATACTGCACCACTTTTACCACATCCGGGCACCATGTGTGAATTACCTGTGAGCACCTCAAAATGGCCGCCTTTCCTAAAATGCTTCAAATTGTCTGCCTTTGCTAAAATGGTTCAAAACAGCCACATTTGTTTAAAAAGCTCTCTGAATGGATCAGGGTTGATGCAGTATGGTGGTAATCGGTCATGTGACCACTTACAGACACACTACTGTGCCACTTTTTCCACATCCAGGAACCAAGTGTGAATCACTGGCAAGTGCCTCAAAATTGCTGCCTTTGCTCAAATACATCAAAACAGCTGCCTTTGCTAAAAATAAACTATCTGAATTGGTCATGGTTGATGCGGTATGGTGGTAATCAGTCAAAGGACTACTTCTGGACTCACTACTGTGCCACTTTTGCCACATCCAGGAACCAAGTGTGAATCTCTGGTGACTATGCCTCAAAATGGCTGCCTTTTCTAAAGTGCCTCAAAATGGCCACCTTTGCTAAAAAGTTCTCTGAATGGGTCTGTGTTGATGAGGTATGGTGGTAATCAGTCATGTGACCACTACCAGACACAAAGTAACTTAATTTCCTTGTGCTCACCACCACTTTTGCTAGATCTGGGTACCAAGTGTGAATTACTGATGAGCATCACAAAATTACCACCTTTAATTAAATGTCTCCAAATGGCCACCTTTAATAAAATGTCTCAAAATGGCCACCTTTGACAAAATTCCTCAAAATGTCCGCCTTTGATAAAATGCCTCTAAATGGGCACTTTTGCTAAAAAGTTCTCTTTATGAGTAAGGGTCAAAGTGGTATGGTGGCAATCAGTCATGTAACCACTACCAGACACAGTACTGCACCACTTTTGCCACATCCAGGCACCAAGTGTCAATCACTGGTGAGCACCTCAAAATAGCTTTCTTTACTGAAATGCCTCAGAATTGTCATCTTTGATAAACTAATTCAAAATAGCTGCTTTTGCTAAAATGCCTCAGTCGCATCCCTGACACCAACCACGCATAGGTTTCAACCTTTGTACCTTGCACGGTCCCACCAAGTGAATGCCACCTCCCCACCAATCACCAGGTGCTAGATCCTCAGGTCATAGTCAAAACCCAAACTGAACCCATACTCATTACTGTTACACTTCTCTGACACCAACCAAACAGAGGTTTCAATCATAGGCCCTTGCACAGTCCCAGTCAGGTAATGCCACCATCCAAATGAGAGCTGGATCCTGAGGTCACATGCAAAATTTATTATCTATTGCTTGAGTAATTATGACATGCTCCTCTTGATTAACCAAGTCACCCTGGTACAAAGTTAAACACACACGAGATATGCAATGTGGCGACTGGAAATATCACTGATACGCCCCTGAGCATAGTTTGACTATGGCTCAGTGCATGACAATGGGCTACCAAAGTGTGACATTGTGATCAAATTTTAAAATTGATAATATAGTGCAAATTATAAGCAATTTTTTATGCTGTCACTCACCTTATAACAATGTGGTATGCCGCAGGATAAATCCCATTTCAGATATTGAGATAAAGCCCCCACAAAGTTGCACATGTTATGGGGGACATGAAAATTAGGGCTGCACGTGTAATAGGAGACAAGAAAAGTAGGGCTGCACGTGTAATGGGAGACAAGAAAAGTAGGACTGCCCATGTAACAGGGGAGATAAACATATTACAGCATGTAATAAGAGAGACGCGAAATAGCTTTTAAAGGTTCAAAGACTTTATCATTGAAGATAAAAAGGTAACGTTATACAGTCATACCTGGAATATAGTTATTCAATATTTACAGCAAAAATCAACGCTACGTAATGCACCAGCTAACTATGCTGCCTGACACTACAGACTACACCACTACCAGACTAAATAAATTACATGAAACTACAGACTACTCTACCACCAGAATAAATAATTTACATATCTATTTATATATGAACGACACTGAGAAATCATTGTTTACAGTTCAAATACAGGCTAACCTATCAATACAGCCTAATCTAGGATCCAGATGAATCCCTATGGGCTAATTTATCACTACGGGCTAATCTATGCACAAATGCATTATGTTAAGTTGTATGAAAACTGAATGTATTTGTTAGGGTTCAACACAGTGCACTAAAAAGCACGTCAAGTCCATTTAACACCATTTTTCCTGTATCTTGCTGAACTTTGCAGAAATTGTCTGTATTTCATCACTGTGGATTTCAAATGTGCCACCTCCATTCTGGTACTGTATCGGGCCCATGAAAAATTTGTTTTCTTCTCACACGGTCATTGTTCTGATGCCTTGGCCATGTAAAAACATTCCCATGCTGCTTCATGAACTAGAAGGAATACCATTGTCCCACAGGATCGACAGCAGTTAGTAGCCCAACATAAAATTCCTTAGAGTAGTACACGGCATAGTACTGGTTGATCTGTATCATGTCTAGGGTGACAAATGTTCTCATCTTTTTGGGAACTGGGTTGTTTGTGGATACTGTAGCAGAAATGTCGGTGGGGAGTGTAGTGCACCCCACTGAAGAGGCATGAACTTCAGTGTCATGTGATGCACTGTCACATGCACAATCACTGTCTGCATTTGCTACTGGTGCGGCCTCAGCTGGAACTTGACTGGAGGGTGTGTGGTGATCCCCGGCATGATCAGCATTTTCAGCCACCAAGTCAGCAGGATCAGAGTCAACATAGGAGGCTGAAGCGTGGGATGCTGTTTTGTTTGCTCGATCAGAGTGGCCACTGGGCATGGTATTGTTTGTTTCTTTTGAAGCTATCCAATTTGTGGTGGAAGTTGTTCGTTTTTTAATATTCCATGCTTCAACATGGCTCTCATTGTCACAGGGCCCATCTTCAGTAATGCAGTGTGTGCAAAAACAAGTTAGGTTTCTTGTTGCCACCACACCATCTTCCCGAACACTTCACACTGGGCAACTTGCATGTTCCAGGTACCATTTTTACATTTGGTCTGGCAGGTCTTCTTATTTGGCTTTCACCAACCCAGAAGAATGTCCTCCTGAAATGATCATTGCACCCTTCTGTGGATGGCTCAATGGTCAGTTCAGTCCTGCAAAATTTGTACAGCTCCTTTGCTTTTCTGATTATGGCCTGCCGTGATTGCACCGCTCTGCTTGCTGTCAATTTTACAACACCACTCTCACCATCTGAAGGACCCTTTCCATGTCATGAACCGAAAAAAGGCCTCTCAATGGGGAATCCATATTGAGTGGACGACATCGAAATGTCAAAGAAGGCCCATCTTGATTTATACTGGCTGCTGCAGCCATCTGTGAAATGTACTTCTTTGCAGATATTTAAGGAGTGTTCTTTTTTTAGGTGTGCATTTCCGATTTCCACAAAGTGACGCACGGCATGGTGATTGTGTTTTAAATCACTTGAGATAAATACCAATGACTCCTTCACTGTGAAGTCACAGTGGTCACATGGGTAGTAGGTCACTACCAGGTGAACTATGGCTTGTTCATAATGCCAGTGAGCTGCTTGCACTTCATCCTGCAATTTACAGGCCTAGTTCTCGGCAAAGTCCAGAACCATCACTACCCATCCCTTGGGTAGGAATTTTTTGATATGAGTAAACTGATGGTGCTGCCACGCTGCGACATGTAAGTGCCGACCTAAAAACCAAAGTTCCACTTCTATGACTTCCACCAGCTGTCTCAATGTTGCTTTTTTATTTTTCAAAACTTTTCTCATCTGCTGCACCTGTATGCCATTGACATCTTGCTTGATCGTTATATTCTCCCACTGCTGCCATGTTATACTGTCTTGACCATGGCCCTTAATTAGATCTTCCATGGCTCTCCCAAAATTTGCTGTGCTGCATTGCTCACATATTTTCTCAACACAGTCCAACCCATAAAGTCTTTGCAAAGGAGCTTGTTGGCACATTGTTAGCTCTACTGCACAGTAGATATTCAGGACTTTGTATGATGTCAGGCGTAAAAGATCGGCAGTACGGTTCAGCGCCTTCAGTTTAAGTGCAGTATTTATGCAGTATTCGCAGAGGCATTGGTCCAGTTTCTGTTCTTTTGCAAGCTTAATGTGCTTGGGCTGTAGACTTCCAAATTTCTTTGCTCCCACTGGAGTGTCCGGGTTCTGTTGGGTGAATTCTGAATAAAGAGTCTTAATGAGTTTATCAAGATATGAACGGAATGTTCCACTTCTTTTCAAAAAGGCTTTTTTGTGAGGCAGTGGGGTTGCAGAGTCTTCAAAAAAGGTTGCCATTCTCTGTGTTGTTGACTCTGGCAGTGCAGACTTGTGCCGTGTGGTGCATTTCTTTTCCACTCGGGATGCCTTCATAAGCCTTTTCCAGCTTATGCCCAGTGTTGTACTTGCTGTTCTGAGCAGCCTGTATTTTTTTAACACTAAAAAAGTGCTTATGAATTCTCTGTTAAGGCGTTGGTCACTTTTTTGTTACTTTTTAGGTGAGACATCTTATCCACGACAGCAGAAATCAATTTGTCCTGTAGGTTGCTTGGACTGGAAGCACTTTGCACCAAACTAGTGCAGTTTGTTTGGCTGGTGAACAAGCAGACAGGATCTTCTGCATTACGTAAGCGAATCGAGAGGGAGATTTTGGTAAACCTTTTCTGGCTGTCTGCACAGCCTTTCTTAGGGCGCCATCGTATCTTCGGTTCTCTGGTGTCACACACTGCTCTCTCTCTCTGGAACGATTGCTGGTTCTGGTATGGGTGGGGTGGAGGTGGTGGTGGTGGTGATGGCAACAGTGAATTGTGCTTGCTTTTCTAGCTCCTTTCTTTCAGCGTATTTCTGGTGTTGCTTTTCATTGATTCATCTCAGTTTCTGACCTGTCATTTTAGCACGCTGTTGCCATTTTCTCTCCCTCCATGTTTCTCTTTTTGCTTCTTTCTTTTGCTCATTGGCCCTTGTTTCTCTTTTAGTGGGTGCAGTACTTGTGTCAACTTGAACTCATTTCTTCTCCTTCTGAGCATCTCTGTATCTCTGCCTCCTTTCTTTAGCCTTCTGGTTGTAGTGTTCGCGCTGCTCATCATTCATGTTGGTGCGGTATGCACGTGAGCGTGCTGCACATTTCTCCAAATAATGCTAGTAACGTTCTGCATCGTTCTTAACATTTACTTGGTAACGCTTGCTTTTTTCCTTAGCAGATTGAGGGGTGGCCAAATTCTGCTGAGCTTCACCAAGAATGGCTGATGCAGACACACATGGCCGTCTTCTGGATTCCATTATTCCAAACGTAAACTGTTGAAACACAAGTTGGTTTAAAAAATTACGATTTATTACCTTTTCCAGTAACACCGGTTCAGTCGATGCAAAATGATTACGGCAAGAGCATGCTGCCACATAAGAGTAAAGTGACAGCTGATATGATGAAACACGTCATTATAGGAAAATGACAATATTGTGATTCAGCTAGTGGTCACTCACATGGGAGAAGACTGATGCAAGAAGAGATTAGTCAAACATTTGTCGCAATAAGAGATGCTTCACAAAACCGGTGAGCTGCAAGAACAGATTATTCAATAGTCACCAAAAGAAGTCAAATATTAGTCGCAATAAGATACTTCACAAAACCGGTGAGGCACAAGAACAGATTATTCAATAGTCACCAAAAGAGATTAGTCACAAAACACATTCGATGCAAGAGGAGATGATTCACATAACAAGTTAAGAGCAAGAACCGATTATTCAATAGTCACCACAAGAGATGTCACAAAAAACATATGATGCAAGAAAAGAGGATTCCCAAAACAAGATGAAGACATTCATCCACCCACAAACAAGATAGAGACATGCATCCACCCACCTGCAAACAAGATGGAGACACACACATCCACCCACCTGCAAATGAAATGGAGACACGCATCCACCCGCCTGCAAATGAAATGGAGGCATGCATCCACCCGCCTGCAAACAAGATAGAGACACGCATCCACCCTCCTACAAACAAGATGGAGACATGCATCCATCCACCTGCAAACAAGATGGAGACATGCATCCACCCGCCTGCAAACAAAATGGAGACACGCATCCACCCACCTGCAAACAAGATGGAAACACGCATCCAACCAACTGCAAACAAGATGGAGATACGCATCCACCTGCCTGCCACATGCAGGTATGCAAATAAGATGGACTCACTATACATATACACCATTAAAGCATGCACTGTTAGTGGACTATGAAATTTACAAAATACAAATGCAGAATTACAGGCACTATAAATGTTGCAAAGAGCAAATTACAAATCCAAGTAATACACTCATGGTGCACAAAAAACATGCTTTGTACCAAGATGAAGTAGTCAGCTTCCCCCCCCAAACAGATAAACACACACACACACACACACACACACACACACACACACGCACACACACGCACACACACACACACCCCATGGTCCAAAGATGGATTTTCTTTTGGTGGTCTGTAAAATGCATGCCAATGAAGTTTGAAAAACAACTTAAACAAAAAGCACACTCTGCAATTGTTACACAGTTCACATGCATTTAAATTAAATCAACATTTTAACATTTTTACTGCAGTAAATATTTGAGCCCCCCGACACACACACACACAAAGAAGCCGCATGGTCCCAAGATGGTGGATGAACAGCACCAACCAAAGGAGTACTCCACATCCACCATCTTAACATCCACCAAACAATGGGCCACTACAATGCACAAGTGTTACATGGACCAAATTTACAGTTCACATACATTTAAAGTAAATCAACATTCCCCACCACACACACACACACACACGCGAGCATGCGTGCATGCACCCACCTCCAGCTACACAAACCACATGGTCCAAAGATGCTTTTCTAATATCTGAGCCCATACCACTGACCTCTTCAAGAAAAGCACACCAATTGATATTAAATCCCTCACTAATGCACCCCCACCCCCAGCCACACAAACCACATGGTCCAAAGATGCTTTTCTGGTGCAAAACACTACAGGGCAAAAATATTTAATATTTGAGCCCATACCACTGACCTCTTCAAGAAAAGCACACTAATAAAAATTCTCAATGCACCCCAATGCCAAGAAGCTGATGACTGCTCACACTGTTCCCCATCATAATCACATTCACATTAGGGCTTTACCTTTTAAAATGCTGAAATGCAGGACCTAATATGCCCCTGGTACTATCTTGGCCTTGGACAAACAGGGACATCACAGCTTTTCAGGTCCCTCACACAAAGTTCAGTGTATTCCCAAAAATTGTGCAAATCATGCACTAATACACCACACCAACCAAGGCTGATTAAACAGAGCCAAAAAATAAACCAAACAGGCATGCAACACCACGCTCACAATAAAACAGATTTCATTGTCATTTGCCCTCACACGTAATGAGAGGCTTACCTGGCTGCACACGTATTGCCTCTGAGGAACGAGGGACACAACGACTTCTTTCTTTGCTGGCAAGTGAAGAAAGGGGACAAATGGATTGGGACCGCGGCTTTTAAACCCCTCCAAGACCTCCCAGTGCTCACTGTATGTCACCGGTCCCATTCGGGAAGGGCAGAGGTCACGCGAGGGCTCGGTGTGAACATCCAGTAAACTGGACCTGAAAGTTCATGGGAGGGTTCAAGGTCTCACATGAGCTACTGAAGCGGTGCTATGAAATTTGAAACTGACCTAGGACTTTCTTTTTAAAGGGGCAAAGCACAGGAGAGCTAAAGAACCACCGGCAGAAACATAAATTTCAAGTCAGAGCCATAAATGAAGTGCACAGTGTGGGGGACATGCACAGTTACGTCAGGGCCATTTTTTTATTGTGCTTGCAAAGTGCAGATTTCAGTGTCAGAGGCATACTAAAGGCTGTTACAAATAAAGACACGGACACAGATTGCATTAAAAATTACTTTTTATTTGAATACCACTTAAATAATTATCTGTTTGGGCCATTAGTAAGATATGGACAGCCATGTCACAAATCAGCCCTCCTTCTTTCATGCACTTTCCATATTAAAACTTTTATTTTACAACACAGGAGTGAAGGATTCAATTCATTTTAATTTATCTATCTGTACACACAGACTGCTATACAATCCTATGTAAAAGTATGTAGGTATGTAGCAGTGTCAGTGGCTCAGTAGGTAGCACACTCGCCTCTGAGGCCGGGAGATTGGAGGGCTGTGGGTTCAGTTCCCACATCTGGAACTTGGGTTAATATCCCAGTACTGACACTGTAATGCAGCATGAGAGGGGTGCTGCATTTCTGAGGTGCCGTCTTTCGGATGAGATGTTAAACCGAGGTCCCATCTGCCTGGATTGGTGGTAGTTCAGGTGGATGTTAAAGATCCCATGGCACTTATCGAAAAGAGGAGGGGAATTTCCCCGGTGTCCTGGCCAAATTTCCCTCATTCACTAAAAATACCACCAACAGCTTAATCTGGTTCAAGGTCAATTGGCATTCATCTGTATCCCCCTCCCCCGGGTCGTGCCTGAAAAGAGGCAGGATTTGTCTAGTGCACTTACCCAGTCAACAAAAGATAAAATAATTAATGGCAACATTTTTTTGTGATTTTGTGGTTGGTGAAACATTATCACCACTGTTGGTACCCTATTTTCATGCACTGAGCTCTATATGATGTAAGGAGTGTTTTATCTCTGACAGGTGTAAAGTCCACTAGAATCGCATTCTCGCCATATTATATGTAACGTAGCATTCCTACAAAATACAAACAACAAAATCCATTGATTTCAATCTTGAGACAAATGATGAACAAATCGCAATGGTAGAGGAAATAGGAGCCATGACAGATCCTCCCTGTACTCCCACCCCAGCTCCACCCAAATGTAACTTCAACAAGCTTTAACATAGCGCAAAAAGTACACCTTTTGCAGTAAGAAAAAATGCTTCAACCACTCACAGATTACCAAAATGTGCATGCCTTTTCAACCTAGTATATCTGAGGTTTCCAATGGACTAACATTGTTAACAGTTTTCATGAGGTCAAACCCTGACTGAACTTTGAAACATGAACACATTCATCAATACACAAATATCAAACCCCAAGCTAAATTGTAACTTACCATTAGTGACATCACGTAGTAAACTACCTTATGCACTTATTATTTGCAAGTTCTTATTTCCCAATCTGACTGTTACATGAGTATTTCTGAAGCCAGGGGGCATCTTTCGTACAACACACTGTGTATATAGATTACAATGATTGTCATATGGAAGACAACCCTGACAGGCGTTAGGGCATTTGGCACGTATATTCTTATACGTGGTTAGTTTTAAGGCCTAGTGACCTATATACTCCAATCTGAAAAATAAACTTTAAAGACATTATACCAATGGCAATCAGAAAGTTATAGTCGATTGGATTACAAACATTCCATTCCACTGTATTAAATGGTCATTCATCTCATTATGTATCCTAAGCACAAATTAATATACCAAAACATTAAAGTCATGGCATAACAAAAATCCATGATTGCCATCACATTCAATGGTACCAGAGATATGGCCTTAGCCATGCGCCTTAGTAGCCGTAGGAATTTTCTTTCTGTGATTTGGTGAGATGCAGATACAGTACCAGCTGTTCATGCACCTGCAAGTGGTCTGTCTTGTCTGGTGACAGGTAGGCCTTGTCTTGAGCTCTGTCTTCCCCTATCAAACAAGCACTCATACGTCCTCCTTTCCACCGAAGGCCTGCTGAACCAGGACTCAGGTTGCTAACATCAGGAGCAGAAATGGAGCCTTCACTGCTGGCATATATACCCCTTTACTCCCTATATAGACATACAGCAACTAGGCAATCAAGCTATCTCTCCTTCCTCTGTCCCACTAAAGCACTACTGCACCAGAAAACAGGTTGCTGAGTGCAGGAGCAGAAACCTCCTGGCTTTTCTTTCCCTTGACCCCCCTGGACAGACATCACCTAGCAAACAACCTCACACCCCTCCTCCATCCCTCTTAAGAGCTGCTGCACTAGAAAACAGGTTGCTAAGGGCAGGAGCAGAAATGGAGACCTCCCTGCTGGCATCTCTCCCCCTGACTACCTGGAAAGACATCACCTAGCAAACAAGCTCTCACCCCTCATCAATCCCTCTTAAGTGCTGCTGCACCAGAAAATGGGTTGCTGAGTGTGGGAGCAGAAACAGAGACCTCCCTGCTGGCATCTCTCCCCCTCAACTACCTGGACAGACATCACCTAGCAAGCAAGTTCACACCCTTTCTCTGTCCCTCTTAAGCACTGATGCACATGCAAATGGGTCACTGAGAGCTGGATCAGAAATGGAGACCTCCCTGCTGGTGTCACTACCCCTTGAATACCTGGACAGACATCACCTAGCAAACACTCACCCCTCCTCTGTCCTGCTTAATCAGTGCTGCACCAGAAAATGGGTTGCTCAGGGTAGGAGCTGAAATGGAGACCTCCCTGCTGGAATCTCTCCCCATTGATTCACTGGATGGACATCACTTAGCAAACAAGCTCACACCCCTCCTCTGTCCCTCATAAACACTGCTGCACCAGATAATGGGTTGCTGAATGCAGGAGCAGAAATGGAGTCTTCCTTACTGGCATCTCTCGCCCTTGACTACCTGGTCAGACATCACCTAGCAAATATGCTCGCATCCCTCCTCCGTCCATCTTAAGTGCTGCTGCATATAAAAATGGGTTACTGAGGGCAGAAACAGAGCTCTCCTTGCTGGCATCTCTACCCCTTGACTTCCTGGTCAGACATCATCTAGCAAATAAGCTCTCACTCCTCCTCCATCCCACTGAAACACAGCTGCATCAGAAAAAGGGTTGCAGAGGGAAGGAGCAGAAACAGAGACCTCCCTGCTGTTGTCTTTCCCCCTTGACTCTGTGGTAAGACATCACCTAGTAAACAAGCTCTCACCCCTCCTCTGTTCCACTCAAGTGTAGCTGAACCAGGATACAGGCTGCAGAGGGCAGGAGCAGAAATGGAGTCCTCCCTACTGGTGTATCATTCCCCAGACTACCTGTACAGTCAGCCCTTTGCAAATAAGTTCACACACCTCCTCATCCCACTCAAGCACTGCTGCACCAGAAAACTTTATTCATTATTTCTGTTACGTAAATGGTATTTTTGTTCCACAGTAGTCTGTCTCTCTCAGTCTCTCTCTCTCTCTCTCTCTCTCCCATCTGTATGGCATCGTCAAATATTTATTTTACCAGCCTGCCTTTACCCTGCCTGAATACACACATTCACACTTAGTTCTGGAAAAAAGTTATTCATATTTTCTCTTACATTAAATATCCTTCCTACTCACGTGTTGCCACAATTTGTTTCTGTGTGTGTGTGTGTGTGTGTGCTACATATCAAATATACCCTGCCTGTCATCTCAACCCACTTCAACCTATATCATTTGTCTCACCAAGTGAATCCCCCTTACTTTTACTTGTCCATTAGTCGTTATATTTATTCCACTCACCACATTTTTAGCTCAGTGTTTTGTGTTTTCATTTGGCAAAGATGCCAAAAATCTTGTTCTGTTCTTACACAATATCATGTAATCTACTTACCAAATAAACTATGCATACTTTACCATGTTATGAGCTGCTCTCCTCAGTCAACACTTCTCGATTTGACTTAATTCCTGGAAATATTCAAAAGTATGCATTAAAATAATGTCTGTTGTGTTAAGCATGCAAATTATTTGCAAGAATATAAATGGCATACCTCTACAGGATTGGAGCTACAGCCCTCATGATGTCACTGCAGAACATATCATTTCCCTGATCTGTTAAGTGGATGCCATCCTGCCGATACAGTTCTAGGAAGACAGACATGATGCCATCATGCTTGACCACGCCAGCTGACAATCCTCTCATGAACGCCCCCATCTCTGCATTGATCTTCCTCCTTGTTCTGTCCATTGCCTTCATATCACAAACATTCCTCCACTGCCGATGCTGGATAATGTGGGATCAAAGGATTATGGTCCTCTGCATTTGGCACTTGATCAAGGCAGTGTCCTCCTCCATCTTCCATAGCAGCATCACTGATGTCTCCAATCCTAAATCATTGCCTCTGAGGTGGATGACAGTTTCATCTGGTTCAGATACCCTTAGGCACTCCCATCGCAATACTGGCACCAGTTGCTCCCAACACATACCCCTGTCACCTAACCAATGCACATTTACTGGAGTATCAAAGGTCAAAACTGGTCCCCCGGTTTGAAACTGCTCCTGAATCCCTGCCCAATGCATGAAGGAGTGTCCACAGATCCATACCGTCTTCTCTGGACACTGCATATCTGAATTAAGAAAACATACATATTATAGCATTGGAATGTATCCAATAAATGACAGGTAGTAGTCAAGGCCCCTACTTTTCTGCGGCACAGTGGGACCAAGTTCTGCGGCAAGACTACTATTTGCCACAGAACTTCTGCGGCGGTGGTTTGTAATTTCTGCGGAAGTTTCTGCGGCACTAACAAACTACCATATCACAGTGTCAGCTTGTCATCCTGACTTCACTTTCATGGCAGTGGTTATAGCAATCAGGATGGGGGAAAGCACAGCAGCACTAGTTCAAAAAATAACAGACTTATAGAAATAATTGTAAGACTAAAAAAGCAAAACAAATATCTCAGCCTATTGCATAAATGAAATATGTAGAGGGGATCTTATGTGATAAGGTATTTCTATATGCATGGTCTCTATACCACTAATAAGGTCTCCACTGTGTATCACTTATATATTTATACGCAATCTGTAACATACATGCAAGTGTGTGTGTGTGTGTGTGTGTGTGTGTGTGTATAGTGAGAGAGAGAGATGTGTGTGTGTGTGTGTGTGTGTGTATATATATATATATACATATATACAGTATATATATATATATATATATATATATGTATTTTTTTTTTAATTTCCATGAAATCGCATCCTCATTCTCACAAGTCCCATTGAATATGGAATAAACAGAATAGAGGAGTTATTGCTAAACTCATTTTTCATGCCAGCCTGCTTCCCCTGACACTACATAACACCATCAGGCCATGCCATGCATGTGAACCAATTGTGAGATAGAGCTCTCCAGCCCATCACAGTGTGTCCATCGTGTGACAGAACACTGCACCATACCTTCCCAGGCTCAGAACAGCGATGTGTTCTACCAATCACTGTGCTGCCCAACCAGCTCCCAGAGCTAATCTCTGAACCTGAGTTGCCGGCACAGAAACATAACATACTACTCTCTGGCCCAACAGCTGGCCCTGAACACATTTCTCCATAACTTTTGGGTGACTCTATCAACCAATGACAATATGTAATCAATAACCCTGGCAAAAATATGTACAGCGCAATTATTTATTTAACAGGTCTGTTCTTTCAGCAGGTCTGCACATCATTACATTCTTTTCAAGATCATAACCAGGCACTCACCCAAACCAACAAAAATAAGGCTGAAGCTGTTGAAAAGTTTCCGATTTTACTAAGAGCACCTCCTATTTTTTCCTTTTGTGGGCCCTTTTGTATGATTTTCACATTATTATATTCCACTTTTCTGGGCATAATTACTTTATTTTTCTTAAAAATGACAGGTAAATTCATTTTACCAGTTATTCATTCCAGATGGCATCGCTATACCTTAAAGGCACAAATACATTTGCACAAAGTGAAGTATGGACTTAACAGGTCTATGCTATTGTCAAGGTTTTGTTTAAGTTGGCCCAAGTACAATACTAACATACTAAAATGCCAGCAGAATAGGCCTAACGGTCTTTCGTGTCTGCTCGTTTGGTCAGCCCCCACCCTGGGTGCTGACCGTGCTGCCCCCCTCGCCTTCTCTGGCTTCTCCCTTCCCAGTTCTGGATATTCTTGCTGCATTGGATTTTGCTTCCAGAACCCTTCCCCTGTACCTGTCCCACCCCCTTTTAAACTCCTCCACTGTCTCTGCCTCCACCAGCCCCCTAGGCAGTGCATTCCATGGTTCCACCACCCTCTCAGTGAAGTAGCACCTCCTCCTTTCTCCCCTGAATCTTCCACCCTCCAGCTTCCACCCATGCCCCTAGTGGCCCCCTCCTCCTTCCTTCAAAGCACTTGACTGTTCCTCCCCATTTACCCTCTTCATGTACCTGAAGACTTATCATGTCCCCGTCCCTTCTCTCTTCCAATGTGTACATATTTAGCTCTTCGAGCCTCCTCATAGTTCCTGTCTCCCAAGCCCCAAATCATTTTGGTTGCCTCCTCTGGACCCTCTTCAGGAGGTTAATGTCCTCTTTGGTGTGGCTCCAAAACTGCACGCAGTACTCAAGGTGCGGCCTCACCAAGCAGTTATACAGAGGGAGTATCACTTCCTCCTTCTGGAGGTAATCCCCAGCGATGCATCCCAGCATCCTGTTGGCCTTGGCTGCTGCCCTCCTACAAGTCTCAGAATTGTTCATCTTGACATCCACCACCACCCCAGGTCCCTCTCAGCCATCGAGACTTGTAGCATTCTCCCCAGGTGTACACTTGGCCCGGGTTTCTGGCCCCCAGGTGCAGTACCTTGCATTTCCCTGCATTGAACCTCAGCTTCCACTTTCTAGACCATCTTTCCAGAGCCTCCAGGTCCCCCTGTAGGGCCACCCTCCCCTCCTCCCCATCCACCACAGCCCCCAGTTTCGAGTCATCCACAAAGAGACTAATCTCACTCCTGATTCCTGTCCTTATGTCAGAGACATAGGTGTTGAACAGAAGAGGCCCAAGAACTGATCCCTGTGGGACCCCACTAATGACCCTCCTTGGGGATGAGACTATCCCACCAACTACAACCCTCTAGGTCCGGTCCTGGAGCCAATTGCCTATCCATCTGATTATCTGGTTCCCCAACCCCATTTCTCCCAGCTTATCCAACAGGCCCACGTGAGGAACAGAGTCAAATGCCTTGCTGAAGTCTAGAAAGAGGACGTCCACTGGTCTACCCAGGTCCAAGGCACTCGTCACCCAGTCATAGAACTCCACCAGGTTTGTCTGACATGATTTCCCTGGGATGAATCCATGCTGTCTATCGTCCAGGCACTCTGACTTATCCAGGTCCTCCCCTAGCCTCTCCTTGACAATGCCCTCCATCACCTTGCCCACCACCGATGTCAGGCTGACAGGTCTGTAGTTCCCTGCCACCTCCCTTAATCCCCCCTTGTGGATAGGCACTATATGCGCCACCTTCCAGTCCTGGGGCACCCACTCTGTCCTCAGACAGATGGTGAAAAGCTCCGCCAGGGGTTTCGCCAGGAAATCCGCAAGTTCCTTCAGCACTCTGGGATGTAATTTATCCGGCCCCGGTGCTTTCTCTGTCTTAAGGGAGCTGACGGCTTCCCTCATTCTCTCTGCTGTGATTTCCACTTCCGGTAGCTCTTCTCCCTGCTTTGCCCTCCCCCCTCCTGCCAGTGATGCCTCCCCCTCTCCCCAGACCCGCCGATCGGTAAGGGTCCCCTCCTCAGTATCTCCGTCTCCTCCCATGTATGATGCAGCACCCCCATTTTCCTTGGTGAAAACTGAGGTGAAGTACTCATTTAGTACCTCAGCCTGCTCCCCCGGGTCTTGTACCCATCTCTCCCCTGATTTAATCCTGCTAATCTGCCCCTTCACCCTTCATTTTTCCCCAATGTATCTAAAGAACCCCTTGTTCCCTCTCCTAATTTCCCTGGCCAGGTTCTGCTCCTTCCTTGCCTTAGCCACCCTCACCACCCTAGTGGCCCTTCTAGCCAATAACGTAAGACTGAAAATTGTATTAGGCTGTAGTGCAGGTTGAGCAAATATCACCATGCCTGATGTGCTGTACTACCGCCTCTGGCAGTGGGAACTATGGTAGATAAGTGACTGTTCATTTCTGTTACAGAATGCAGCCATTTCATTAGCTAATTTATGATGTTATAGCAATGATAACATCACATTCTGAGCATAGAGGGATTTTGGATATAAAAAGAGGGGAAGGGAACCAGGTTCTATGGATAAACAGAATTATTAATAAAAATCACCAAGAACAGTGAATTCTGTGGCATTGCAAGTTCTGATGAGATTGCAAGTTCTGCATAAAATTCACATGACGAGAATTCTAGGGCTTGGTAGTAGTAGCCAATTCCTGACATTTGCTGGCAAAAGACAACATGTCTGGTATCTTCCAGGAAATAAAAAACATTTAAGAGTGATTACTAGCAGTATCACTCAGAGCAAAATTATGCATTTGTGGCACAAGATCCCATGAAAACATTACATGATTGAGGGTTTGAGAAACTGATGGTCACCAAACAGGAAAGGGATTTTGGAGTAGTCATATCTGATGACCTAGCATGAATAAAGCATTACATGTTATCCAGTGATCCCATGTCATCCCACACTTGTGTTTCCCCTAGGTGGCGCTATCCCAAGGGCTACTACCCCTGCCTGTGAGGCTAGTTGCAGGTTAAGGGGCCTGGGTACTGAAACGGGTGCTTCCACCCGGAGGACAGGGTTGTTACTAACAAGGCTAACCTGGGTACAGCCCTCCGGAACATGGTAAACCCCCTTTTTCCCCTCTAGTGGTCTAGACAATATGCAACAAACACTTTCACAGTAGCCCCTATTCAGTATACAATTCCCCACACTGTTTGCACTTACCACCAGGGCTGGTTCCACCAGTTCAACCCTGGAGACCCCCGTAAAACAAAGTTAGGCACAGTAAATAACAACAGTACAGTGCTTTTGGTGCAAACTGGAACCACAGTCAGATTAAATGCAAAAAGAGTTAGATCTGATTTATTCAGGGGAATTGAACAAAGGAGGGACATAATCAGGTTAATTGATTCTAAAACTGATCTTGTCAGGCAATTATTGATTCTAAAACTGATCTTGTCAGGCAATTATGCATGCACTTTTAGTCTCTGCACAGTCACATGCTCTGGGTACCCAGTTGGAAGTAAGGTGGGCTAGCCCAGAACGGTGCCGGGGTATGCTGGCGTCGTAGCTGGTTGGGGTCCTGCGATGAAAAAAAAAAAGGCATACACAACCACACACAATTTGCAATCCAGAGCCCAAAGGCTCAGTTCATGAAAGGAAAAACAACAATGCAATCAGATGACAGCACTTGAGATTTAGCTGTTGTTGCAGGGAGCTACCCTGATTGTTACTGATACTACCCAATATGAAACACAGGCTAGATGAAATGGAGACTGCAGATAGATGACTGGTTTGCCAGAAGAAGCAGGGCTCACATGAATCACCAAGGTGTCGTTCCAGTTCGAGATGGTTGAGCAGGAGTCTCTCGTTGATGATGGTTTCTGTGCTGGAAGTAGCTGGCTGGGCCAGGTGGTAAGGCCCAGGCCGGGTGGAATAGTTCAGATTTTGAGTCCGGTAGTGCTGGATGCAGCTTCCAGCAAGCGTGGCACAGTTACACAGTGGGGAACCAAACTGTGACCCACTAACAGCATACAGCACATTTATAGTAAAGCAATCATCATACCACAATGCGGAAGGCAGTCCAGCTGCAGTATTAGTGTCTCTGAGCAAAACCAGGAATTCTGTGGTAAATGGATGTCCTGACAGGCCGACTGCGTATAACAAATCTTCGTTCTTCTTCAGGTTCAAATCTGGTCACTCTTCAGTGGCTTTGTCACACTCCAATTCTGATACAGTCCAATTGCCAAGCCTTTCAATGGACAGGGACTGTAGGCAGACAGGCCAAACTCAGCCTTTCCACCAATCTCCCATGCGAACTATGCAGGGGCTGCTGCTCAAATCATTCAAGCTGTTTACTCTTCACGCTCTAACTCCAGACTGACTCACTGCAACAGGCAGGTTGGGAATTTCCATTCGGTCCAAAAGGTTCTGATTGGCTGATCCATCAGTCTGTCAAAGCAAGGGCTCCCCCTCCAGGTGCATCTAGGTACCGAAGTCTCAAAACTACAATTCCTACAGAAATTCACTCCCACAAGACCAGCAGCGCTCTAGCCACAAATGGTTACCAGGGCACAGCTGGGGCACAACAGATGGCAGCCAGGGCACTGCTATATTGTTACTATGGGGGAGGTTCTGCACCATATGGGGCACCAACTGGGGCACAGCATTTTTTTTACCGGGGCACATGCCCTGGCGGGCCCTGGTGTAGAGCCGCCACTGCACAAGACCCCTGGGGGAAGACTCCATTTTAGGAACCCCAAAGGTACTGATTGGTCCAAATAAGCAGTCAAGGACCAAGATGGTGGTGATAAACATAACTGTCCATGCTGCAAAGAAGGCAGATTAGACAAACTACTGTACAACAGCATTACTATTCTAATAGATAGTCAACAAATAAGTACAGCTTCTAACAGAGCTCCCTCTGTGCAACTAGCGATGGCAGAACGGAGCAATTATCTAGCAGCCTGGGTGAGACTCGAGTCTAGACACATGGCCCCCAACCAGATTAATTATACACTGCGATATAGGCAGCTCTTAAAGAGACAGAACACAGAGGCTATTGGGCACTCTCATGCAATTTCTTTTTAAACAGCTACAACACAGAACACCAGCCTGGCAGTGAGCATTTAGGCACACTGAAAGAAGACTTTCAGGAACCCCATTTGTAGGGTGGTTACACTTGTAAAAATCATTAATAAAAAATGTCATGTTGTCCAGCAGACCCTTGTTGTATTCCTATACTGGGAAACAGAACCAATTAAGCATTCCATGATGTCTAACAGGCACCCCATGTCATCCCATACTGGGAAACATCACCAATAACATGTTCTACGGTGTCCAATGGACACCCTATATTATCCATGATAGAGGGAAGCCTTGTGTTTTTTGTTCTGGGATGCAGCACTCAGCATTTCCCAACTATCGTTCATCTTAATCATTGCGCCATATCAATGTCTTTACCAGGCAACAGCACCTATTAACCATTCCATGGTGTCCAGTGGACACCCCATGTTATCCCATACCAGGAAACAGCAACAATAAAACATGCCATGGTGTCCAATGGACACCCTATGCTGACTATGATAGAGGGAAGCCTTGTGCTGTCCATTCCGGGAAGCAGCATTCAGCAATTCCCACATATCTTTCATCCCGATCATTATGCTATCTCAATGTCTTTACCAGGAAACAGCACCAATTAACAATTTCATGTTGTCCAATGGACACCACAGGTTATCCCATTCCAGGAAACAGCAACAATAATACATGCCATGGTGTCCAATGGACACCCTATACAGACTATGATAGAGGGAAGTCTTGTGCATTCCATTCCGGGATGCAGCACTCAGCATTTCCCACCTATCTTGCATCTCGATCACTCCACCATCTCGGTCTCTGTACAGGGAATCTACAGCAATTAACCATTCCATGGTGTCCAATGGACACCCCATGTCATCCCATACCAGGAAACAGCAACAATAAACATGCCATGGTGTCCAATGGACACCCTATGGTTTCAATGATAGAGGGAAGCCTTGTGCTTTCTGTTCTGAGATGCAGCACTCGGCATTTCCCACCTATCTTGCATCTCGATCACTCCGCCATCTTGGTCTCTATACCAGGAATCTACACCAATTAACCATTCCATGGTGTCCAATGGACACCCCATGTCATCCCATACCAGGAAATAACAACAATAAAACATGCCATGGTGTCCGATGGACACTCTGTGCTGTCATGATAGAGGGAAGCCTTGTGCTGTCCATTCTGTGATGCAGCACTCAACATTTCCCACATATCGTTCATCCTGATGATTGCGTCATATCAATGTCATTACCAGGCAACAGCACCCATTAACTGTTCCATGGTGTCCAATGGACACCACAGGTTATCCCATACAAGGAAACAGCAACAATAAAACATGCCATGGTGTCCAATGGACACCCTATGGTTTCAATGATAGAGGGAAGCCTTGTGCTTTTCATTCCGGGATGCAGCACTCAGCATTTCCCACCTATCTTGCTTCTCGATCACTCCGCCATCTCATTTTCATTTCATTTTATTGAAGTGTTAGACCATTGAGTAAAACTTATTTAAAATGGTGACCCATTGCATCACATAATAACAACAGTTTCAAAATAACATCCATTAACATAAGTAACAATAACTTACATAAATTATAATGATAATAATAATAATCTTTATTTATTGTAAGTGCAATTCAATAAATATTAAAGTGCTTTTACAACAATTTAAAACACTAAAATTTAAAACCATATAAATAACAACAATTCAAACTTAGTTATCAGTAAAAGCAAGAGAGAGAATAAAATTTTTTGAGAGCAGAGCTCTCCACAGGCAGGCACTCCCTTATCTGATGAGGTAGAGAATTCCACAGGGTAGGAGCCATGAAAGCAAATTCAAGAGCTCCAGCAGAGTGGAGCGGTCACAGGGGGAGTAGGGACAAAGGAGCTCTTGTAGATAACCTGGTCCCTGTCCATGTAGGGCTTTATAGGTCAGCAGGTTGACCTTGAAGGTGATCTGCCACTGAGCTGGCCGCCAGTGCAGTCCATGCAGCACATGTGTAATATGGCTCTACTGAGATAGCCCAGTCAATAAGCAGGCCGCAGCATTCTGCACCAGCTGCAAGTGATGGATATCAACCCCTGGAAGCCCTAGGTGAAGGGAGTTGCAGCGATCAAGGCAGGAGGTCACAAAGGTGTGGACCAATGTCAGAAGATCACCGGGTGGAGCCAGATGCTTAATCCGGGTGATATTCCTCAGATGGAAGAATGAGGTCTTGATGCCGGATGAGACCTGAGATTTTAAGGTCAACCCCTCATTAAAAATAACGCCCAGACTCTGCACCCACTCAGTCTTTATGTATAAGAAATAGCCATCAGAAAGCACTAAAAAAAGTTTTAATAGGCCTGAAGAACAAGTGCTAAGGACAGTGTCTTCTCTAAGTAAATGCATCACGTGATCACCGGCTTGTTGTCTTGAGGACACACTCCATTTAGGGCTGTCAACCCGTACGGTAGGTTGCCTTGAGGGCCATTGATCTTTAGGGCTTTTTGCCTTAAGGGCCGTCTTTCTTGAGGGCTGTTTGCATTGAGTGCAGTTAGCTTTGATGTCTGATTGCCTTGAGGGCCATCTGCCTTGAGGGATTAATGCCTTGAGGGCATGCTGCATTGAGGGTTGTCTACCTTGAGGCTGGCTGCCTTGAAGGCATGTTTCCTTGTGATTGGCATGTTAGTCATTTTGGTGTAAACCAACTGCCCAGTTGTGGTTGATTTCCTTGATGGCTTTTTACAGAAGAGGGCATGTTTACCTAGAAGCCACTTACGTCTCATTGTGCTGCTATCAAGTGATTTACTATTCTGTGTCACTATCGCTTGTATTCAGTGATCCAGACACCCCGTAGTTCATCTGTGAATGGTATTTAGAGAAGCATTTAACTATACACAGGCCCTTTCAGCACTGTGCGCACCAGTAGGTCGATTCCTTACACTTCCCTTTCTTTGTGCACACCACACATCTTCAGGCAGGGTACTGCTTCTTTGGTGTTCTTGGAACCTTTGATGGAAAGTGCTTGCCTTGCAGTCATTGGCACAGATCCAAGTTTATCGATTGCAGTTTTTGGCTATGCTGTGGAAGATCATCAATTTTTTTGCTTGTCATTACAAGTTCTTTAATCACAGTTCGTTGGAATTCCAGGTGGGTCATCTTCTTTCTGTCTGGTGAAATTTTCTTGTACATTATGTACCACTGAAGTAACATGGCATTCAGTAGATGAAAGAACTCCTTCTGCCATACCTTCTTGCAACGTTGGTTAAAGTTATAGTACCCTGCCAGCTGGTCATTTTTGTCAACTTGACCAAAAAATTAGGGTCACCCGATATTGGGTTACATGATACAATCTACCCTAAAATCAAGGCAGAGGATGTTTAGAAGAGGCTAAGTAATCTGAACCCATACAAGGCACAAGGTCCAGACAGTATGCATCCCAAAATGCTTAAGGAATTGGTCGGTTGTTTGGCAGGGCCGGTTACTTTATTATTTCAGCAATCCTTAGAGATGGGTCAGGTCACTGAGGCCTGGAAACAAGCCATAGTGATCCCCATCTATAAGAAAGGCTCTAGACAGGAAGTGACAAACTACAGACCAATTAGCCTGACATCAGTTCTTGGAAAGATATTTGAAGGCATAATTAAAGATCAAATTATGATTAGTATTGAGGAAAAAGGGGCTCTGGATGCTACACAACATGGTTTTACAACGGGGCGTTCATGCCAGACAAATTTATTGGAGTTCTATGGGAAGGTCAGTAAAACATTGGATGATGGCAAATCTGTGGATGTCATCTTTTAGGACTTTGCCAAGGCCTTCGATAAAGTCCCTCATGACCAGCTAATTTTAACCCTTAGTAAAATAGGTGTACAGGTGTATTTAGTGTACTGGATCAAGGCATGGTTGTCTGGGAGGAGGCAGAGAGTGAGTGAGCTGCATAAACTGTCGGATTGGATGGGGGTTACTAGTGGGGTCCCTCAGGGATCCGTATTAGGACCATGTCTATATAATCTTTATATTTCAACCATGAAACCTAAAATGAATATTTGGCTGTCAAAGTTTGCAGACAATACACACATAAGTTTCCCAGTAAGCAGCCAAGCTGAGGGTTTAAAAACCCAGGAAGCCCTGAATGAATTAGAGATTTGTGCCCAAGACATGGGTAGGAACAATCTGGAGGTGGTGTATAAACTGGCAGGGCAAGAACTAAGAGTGGTTCAGGAAGAGCAAGATTTAGGAATCAGGGTAAATAATAACCTTAAATTCAATTCAAAGTGTAACCAGGTGGTTAAAAAAGCAGGTGACATACTTACTTGTATACATAGACATGTTAAGAGTAGAGACAAGGAGGTCTTGCTTCCACTGTATACCTCCTTGGTGCAGCCACATACAGAGTATTGCACACAGTTCGGGGCACCAGGACAAAGGGGAGATATAAATGTAATTGAGAGGATTCAGAGAAGGGCAACAAGGAGAATTAGGGAAGTACAGGGCCTTGATTATGAAACAAGGCTAAAAAAATTAGATCTGTTCTCATTGGAATATCGTAGGCTGCATGGGGACATGTGTATGGTGTATCGGGCCATGTCGGACCACCAACTGTGGGAGTCAATGGGCTTAGAATTGAGAGAACAGAATTATAATACATGAGCCCACCCCCTTCAGCTAAAGTGTGACAGATTTAACAGGCAGGCAAGAAAGCACTGGTTTTCAGTAAGAGTTGTTAAAATATGGAATGAGTTGCCTATCGGAGTCGTCAGTTCTCAAACAATGTCAGCATTTAAACATCACCTAGACCATCATCTACAGAGTAAAAACATATCCAGGTATTAGAAAGAGTTGTGGTGAGCAAATGGACTTATGGTCTTTGTAAAGCTCAGTTTCACCTATGAAACCTATGACTCCACCCATGTATCTGTTGTAGTCCAGTATACATTTTGTTTTTTTTGATTGACTCCCCAGTCTTCCAATCCTTTCTTCCAGTATTGACAAATTCAGTACTTGATGTTGTTGACAGCATGTATATGTCCCTCTTGTTTCTCCACTTCATACAGAGCATTGGTGTCTTCCTGAATGTAACCTTTTCTTTCACCTTCAGCTTTATGTCTTTTATTTTTGGAGGCATTCCCTTGCGGTTGGGCATCACAGTTCCAGTTGCACCAACTCCAGATAAAAATAGATCTGTGTAGAGTTGAGGTCCAGTGTAGTATCTGTCTGTGTAAATCCTGTAGCCTTTCCCTCACAGTTCTTCTCTAACAAGATCGAAACAAACTCTGTATGTATGTCCTTTGCTCTGTTCCTTGTCGACTTTGCCTGTATAGAATTGCCAGTTGCACATGTATCCCAAGTTCGATTCACATAAGGTGTACACCTTGATTCCGTGCTTCACTGGTTTTTGTGGATTAAATGTTCTGTAACTCAGATTTCCCTTCTACAGACATATACCTTCATCCAGGATGAGGTCCCGGTTGGGAAGATAGGTTTCTCATGATCTCTTCAGGAATCGCTCATGTATCTCCCTAATGTGATAAAGTTGATTGAATCCCTCCATCCCTCTAGGGTTCTGCTTTGAGTTGTCAGCTATGTGGAGAAAAGAAAAAATCAGGTTGAATCGGTTCCTTGCCATCATAGTGCCCCAGAATTGTGTGTGGGTGACTTCATCCAACCCCCAGTATTCATCTTTACTGCTCTTCACTACCAGTCCCATCGCAATGTATAGCGCAAAAAAACTCTTAAGTTCTTCTTTGTAAGTCCTCTTCCAAGCTCTGGCCCTTCAATGTGGTGGCAACTCATCATCAGCGTATCTATTTGTTTCCCTTGCAATAAGCTCCAAATCTTCATCCGTCATGCAAAACAGTTGTACAAATCCAAGTGGACTTTCCGGGACTGGAACTTGTAGACCTGAAGTTGCAGTGAATTGGTGTCCATTGCCACTTGTTGTCATCACCACTTCCCATTCGTCTTCTATTGTAACGCTTTCTTCTGCTGATGGCCGAGCCCTCTTATCGCAAGTCTTCGTGGGCATTGCACTTACTGATGTTGTGAGGGTCTCTTCCTGATCTTCCAGCTCCACATCTGGCATGTAATCTTGATCAGTAACTTCTTCATCTTCAAAAGACTCATTCTACACTTCCACCAGATCCAGATTGTACAACCTTTCTTCAACATCCTCTTCACTATCTGATTCTGAGAAATCAGACTCACTACACATCTGGATCTTGGCCAAAACATCCAATGCTGTCATTCTGCTTTTTGCCATGATGATTATTCTGTAAGGTGTAGAGATAAAAAAAATCACTGTTGCAAGTTAGCTCTTTTGGGCGATTCTAATATAAATATGAAAAATGAAGCCTCTATTTATGCCAGTTTGGCACAATAAACCCTCCTCCCCAACTCCCCACTGTACACTGATTTATATTTTCAAATGTACCAGAAAATATGCTATATTCTGTAGAATTATGTCAAATATACTGCAAGGAATCAATTAACCTGAAAGACAAAAAATAAAAAGTTATATTCAAAGTGTTAACATGTAATATCTTTAACGGAATACTCAAACTCATTTTCACGCATACAATGTGTTTCTGATTCATCAAGGATACAATTTTACAAATCAATTTGTGCTATTAATCTAACATCTTAATTCTATGATTTGAGTCTCATTATTGGTACACAGATTCATCAACATCATGCTTATGTGGTGGTGACTATCACATGGGCAGAACTGGTAGGCCAAGCGGTCCTTATCTGCTGTCTATGTTTCTGTTTCAAATAATGTATAAACTGTTCATAGCTAGCATTATGATAATAATGGATGTTCACATGAGTCATGCTATAATAAGCAACACAAAATAGAAATTTTTACTTACCAAATGCATTATGCACTTACCTCAATTGTTAATTGACTATTAACTCTTAATGTGATCATATGTAATTTTATTTAAATTATTTCATAATTGGAGATTTCTTGCTGAGTTTATTTTTTTTTAATTATGGCACAAGAATAACTATTTTTAATGTCAAGTCTGAATAAAATGATTGATTATTTCATCTTCATATCAAAAACATTACATTTAATTTATAATAGTTAACCAATGGTATTGCAGATGTGATTATCATAATTATGCTTCTATGTACTTGCAACGTGTAATTAGCTGGTCTGTATAACAATAGTTACGTTGGAATAAGATGAAAAATTGTATAACTGCATTCTGTGTTTTCGCTTCTACTTATTCATTGATATAATTTAATTTTTAACAAGATGTTCATCTAAATTCCATATTCCAATTTGTTGCAGTTGGAAGCATGTATGACATCTGCTTGTAGTATTGGATTAACTGTATTAAAAGGAAATACAAAAATAATTTATTATCAAAATGTGTTCAAAATTCCTTTTATCTTTCTACTTAATTACCATGGTTCCCTACATGAACACCCCACTTTCGTGTCTTTATACCTCTCCAGCTGTATACATTGATTCAAGTTGCTGGTGGATAACGTGAAGCACACGTTGAGCAGAAGCTAAAATGCATAAAAATGGCTGCCTTTGCTAAAATGCTCCAAGATGGCGACCTTTGCTGAAAAGCTTCCTGAATGGGTGTAAAAGTAATGGGAAGGGTTTCAATTAGGCTGTGGCTATGACCTCATGATACAATGCCCCGTTTTTTTCAGGGGGAGCATTATCAGAGTTGGACCATACAAGGTCCCACAGTTGAATCATATGTCTGGATGATGTCAGGGAGGTTGGACTGAAATTGGAAGTGGTTCAGTTAGACTGTGCCTGTTACCTCATGATCTAGTAACTGGGTTGTGTGAGGAATCCAGCACCAGGTATGTGTGTGTGTGGGGGAGGAATTCCCTTAGTTGGACAGTTCCCACAATTCCCTGAAATAAGAGGTGCTAACAAAAGAAAATGGCTTCCTGGTGTCCAATGGACTCATCATGTCCTCCCAAACCAGGCCCAACCACACTAAAAGCTTTCCCTGGTGTTCACTGGTCTCCCAATTCCCTCCCATACCATGCAGGCATGGGAACATATAAACATAGAAATTGTTGGCAGATAAGGGCCGACAGGCCCATCCAGACTGCCCGAAGGCACTACTCTGAACCACCTCTACCCTGTCAATGTCCTTATGATGGTGTGGCCTACAGAACTGTGTATAGTACTCTAGGTGAGGCCTCACTAGCATCTAGTGCAATGGCATAACCACCTCACACCTTACGCTTGCAATACCTCTACCTATGCATCCCAGCATGCCATTGACCCTCCCTGCAGTCTTTGTACTCTGATTAGACACCTTTAGGTTCTCAGAAATGATCCAGGTTCATTTTTTCCTTTTTAGTGGTCAGTACCCCTTCCCCATCCTGTAGCATTTCCCAGTGTTCCCTCTTCCCAGGTGCATTATTATAACTCACCCAGTCAAAATAAAAAGAAGTAATATGTGAAGAGTCTCTTACCGAGGTTACTAGGTAGCCAGAATCAGCAATCTTGAGGAGACAACGTCTGGCTAAACTGTAAAGTCAAAATATATGAAAGCAGTCACAAAGGATCTGTAGTTCTTAATGAGCAATTAGTAAGTATAGGACAGGTTAATCATAGAGTAATAATTATCTGATGGGGACGGAGTCAGCATCCTGTCAGATCTGTTGAAGAGAAAGGAAAAAATAGGTTAATAGGAAGAATATACAGAAACAATACAGAAGAACACCCCCCCACACCGTCAAACACTACTTCCTCCCATTCCAACCACATATCCTCTCCTTCTTTTTCAGTCCTATCTCAACTGTCTAGTATTTTTATGTAGCGGTGAGAGGCTAGACAGAGAAGCCTTGCTCACCCTTACCAGACCCCACAGGAAAAAAACATATTTCCTTTCCTCTCATACCTTGCAACTCCAAAAGAAAAGTTCTTCTTGGAGTCCAATGACCCACCCATGCCCACCTCACCAGAACCCACAGAAATAAGGAATTCACCAATTTCTAGTAGTCCCCACTGTAATCCCATACCATGAGCCACCACAAGATAAGGACTTGCTAGAGTCTGGTAGACCTCTCATGCCCTCCCGTACAAGGCCACAACACAAAAAAGCATTCCTTGTTGTCAATTAGGTCCCCCTTTCCCTCCCATACCAGGCCCCTCCACAAGTAAACAACTCTGCAGTGTCCAAAGGCCCTAACAATGCCCTCCAAAGACTAGGCTACAACACCAGAAATGTAAAGCACTCCCTCTTGTCCAAAAGCCATAGCCAAAAATAAAGAATTCTCTGGACTGGACTCCAGTGGACTCAACCAACCCTTCCTATACAAGATACTACCATATGTAAAGCAATCCCTGGTGTCCAGTGATCCCCCCATGCTTCCTATAACAGGTGCTACAACAAATACAGTATTTCCTGGTGTTTATTGGTCCAACCTAAGCTCACCCATACCAGACACTACTAAATATAAAGAATTCACTGGTGTCCTGTAGCCCTCTAATGCACTCATATACCATGCCCCATCACTCAAAAAGGATTCCCACTTTAGTCAGTTGTCCTCTGATTCTCTTTGAAACTAGGCACCGCTTAAACTGGGATTAGAGGGCACTTGTCCAACTCAAACACTCCTGTACTAGACATGACAAAATAATATGTGGAGAGTACCTTATCAGGATAATATCGAGTTGTAATGGATATCTGGTGGTCTGGGCTTGGCTTGACTATGGAGTCTGGTGCAAGAATCTTGACATTTTGACATCCATCAGACTGTAAAATAAAATACAGGAATGGAGTCATAAAGGATCCGTAGTTCTTAGTGAATTAATAATATAGAACATATTCCTAAGTGAGTAATACTTAACTGATTGTGAAGGAGTCCTCAAAATAGCTCAACATGAAGAAGTTACAGTAGCTAGAGAAGAACTGAGAGTGGATAGATATGAATGGGGTATCATACTACATTTGAGAAAACAGTGGCACATAAGATAAAAAGTTACTGCTAAACCTGAGTGTGAAAATAGAGATATATAGAAATACAATTAGTTAAGACAGAATAAGGGAAGAGATAATGTTAGCAGTGGAGAGGATTAGAAAGACCAGTGCTCTCCGCAGTCAGTTGGGTTCATTCTATGGCCCTATTCATGTAGTACATTCTTGGCATCTCTTCTATCAATGAAGCACCTAGTTTGCTTCAACCATCAAGTTGTTCCAACATACACCTTCATAACATGCACTATCAAGAAAGTAGCACCCTAATTCTCACTAAGTTTCAACACTCACTAAGATAAGATGTATACGCAATAAAACAGTGAGTTGAGCATTGGGGCATTGCCCTGCCTGAACCACAAAGACACACTGAATCTAGGAATAAACATTATTTGTAATTTCTGAGACTAAAATGTCTATTTGGTTCCCAGTACTTAGTGTCTCTCTTTCTATCCATTCTAGAAGGCACAAGTCAAAAATTGCATTTTGGAATCCAGGCCTTGCCCTGCCTGTACCAACTGTGACAGGAAAACTGTACTTTGTTTCGTCAAACAAAAAGCACTTAATGGTGTCTGATGACCTCCCCATGCCCTCCCAGACCAGTCATTGCCACAATAAACACCTTCAATGTTGACTAGTTGTACCCCAAATTCCCTCCCACACCAGGTGTAACAACTTGTAGAGAAAATAACTGACCTTGACTGTAGAATCAAATGATGTTCAAAAAATCTCCAGAAACTCGGACAGGGAATCTACGAAACAGATGTGGTCGTTCAATAAGATGTCCCGCAGGAAGACATTCAGTGAAATTATAATAAAAAACATGTCCTTCAATATAATGTGTGATCATATGTAATGCATAGAACTGACCTTGACAAGTGAATAAACTGATGTTCAAAAATCTCTGTAAACTCAGACCAGGACTCTACGAGACAGATGTTCTTGTCAATCAGTGAGATGTCTGATCAGGAGCTTTTTTGTGGGAAGACACAAAGTAATATGAAAATAAAAAATGAACACTTGAGTAATGCTGACATAAACAGCCAAGTGGAATGGTGTTATGACCAGATAACATCAGTCAACATTTTCACTACCCTTTAGTGTGTGTTAATGCCTCATGATGTTACCCGGTCATAACCAAATAGTGTTTTACCTTACTATAGTCACAAGAGACTTGCACAAGCCCTCCCATATCAGGCCCCACCATCAAAAATGCATTCAATGTTGTCCAATGTTCCCCACCAGATCCCTCCCATACCAGGCGGCACTCCAGGTTAAGCATTTCCTATAGGCCATTAGACTACAGTGAATGCTTAACTTGTTGTGGCAACTGATATGGGAGAGAATTGGAAGTCTATTGAATAACACTGAATGTCTTTTTGGTGGTGAGGCATAAGGGAGGGCGTGTTTGGGTCCATTGGACACCATAGAATGTTTAACTTGTGATGATGCCAGACATGGAAGGGTATTGCGGGACCATCGGACAACAGGGAATGCCTTTTTGGTGATGGGGCTGGATCCTGGAGGGCTTCTGGATGGCCATGTCTCACAAGGGACTTGTGGCACCTGAAATTAGAGGGAATTGTGGTTCCTTTGAACATGTTTGATGTGGGACAACTTGACATCAGAGAATGCGTTTTTGGTGGTGGGGTCTGATACAGAAGGGCTTATGAGGGGCCATTAGACACCAGGGTACGGTTAACACCTGATGTGTGAGGGATTCGGGGGAACATTGGACATCATGGAATGATCTTTTAGTTGTTTGGGCCTGATAACGGAAGTCCCTACCATATCAGGCCTCCACACCAAAAATGCATTCCACTTTGTTCAGTGGTCATCAAATTCCCTCCCGTATCAGGCGCCACAACATGTTGAGCATTTCCTAGTGAAAAATGTCCCCTCAAAATCCCTCCGCTATCAGGCACCACCACCAAAAATGCATTCCACACTGTTCAATGGACCCCCAATTCCCTCCCAAATCACATGCCACAGCAATTTAAGCATTCGCTGGTGTCCAATGGTACCCCACAAGTCCTCCCATATCAGGCCCCACCACCAAAAATGCATTCCCTGTTGTCCAGTAGTTTTCCAGTACCATCCCATATCAAGTGTCACCACTAGTTAAGCATTCTATGGTGTCCAATGGACACACCCAAGCCCTCCCATATCATGCCTCACCAGCACAAATGCATACAAAGTTGTTCAATGGATCCTCATTCCCTCCCAAATCAGGTGACACAGCAATTTAAGCATTCCCTGGTGTCCAATGGTCCCCCCAAGTCCTCCCATATCTGGCCCCTCCACCAAAAATGCATTCTCTGTTCTTCAATGGTCCCCCAAAACCCTCCCATGTCAGGTGTCACCACAAGCTATGGTGTCCAATCGACCCACATAAGCCCTCCCATGTCAGGCATTCAGTATTGTCTAGTGTTCCCAAAGATCCCTCCTATACCAGGCAGCACTCAAGCTTAAGCATTCCCTGTAGGCTATTAGAGTACAGGAAATTCTTAACTAGTTGTGGCACCTGACATGGGAGGGAATTGGGGGTCCTTGAACAACACTGAATGCGTTTTTGGTGGTGAGGCATGATATGGGAGGGCCTGTGTGGAACCATTGGTCACCATAGAATGCTTAACTTGTGGTTACGCCTGATGTGGAAGAGTGTTGGGGTACCATTGGGCAACACAGAATGCATTTTTGGTGGTGGGGCTGGATACTGGTGGGCTTCTGGGTGGTCATTTGTCACCAGGGAATCCTTAACATGTTGTGGCAACTGAAGTGGGATGGACTTATGGGTATCCTAGTGTCCTATAAGATCCACATGCCCTCCCAAAGCATGCACCACTAAAAGAAAACATTTTCTGTTGTCCAGGCCACCCCCACCTTCAACCACAGAGAATAATCATAGAAAAATCATTCATTGGTGTCTAGTGGTTACGCCCCCACCCTCCAACACCCTGCACCATCACACATAATGCATTCCTTGTTGTCCAGGTGATCCCCCCACCCTCTGAGACCAGGCACCATCACACAAAAGGCATTCACTGGTTCTCCTCACCCTCCAAGACACAGAAAAAACATACAAAACTCATTTCCTGGTGTCCGGACCCCCCCACCATCACATGTAAGGGGGATCCCTCCACCCTCTGAGACCCAGCATCATTGCAATTCATGTATTACTTTGTATCCCTCCCCCACTCTCCCAGTTGGTAAGTAATGGAGGGAATTGTGGGTCCATAGAGCAACGTGGAATGCATTTTTGGTGGTGTGGCCTGATATGAGAGGGCTTATGGGGGCCATTAGACACCTGGGAATGCTTAAGTAGTTGTGGTGCTTTGTGTGAGGTATTCAGTGGAACATTGGACATCATGGAATTGTCTTTTTGGTGGTGGGGCCTGATACCGTAATGCACTACCATATCAGGAACAACCACCAAAAATGCATTCCCTGTTGTCCAGTGGTCCAACAATACCCTCCCATTTGAGGCGCTACCACAGGTTAAGCATTCCCTGATGACCAATGGCCCACCACATGCACTTCATTATCAGGCCACGCCACCAAAAATGCATTCCATATTGGGGGCACTGCTGAGCAACCACAAGGGAGGCAGCACATTTTGGAAGCTCTGGAGTTAATCTGTATATTTATATTATTTAGCCCTCTAATAGTGTTTCTTCTCTGGTAATATTAGTCCCGGATTGTAAGAGCATATGGGTGATGTGAAAATGGGGAAGAATAAAGGTGCAGCAGCTTCTCCGAAGGATTTTTTTACTCCAAGAAGCAGGAAAGATGGTGGTCCTCCTCAGGGCAATGTGGTGGGGACCTCAGATGTTGCCAATACAAAGGAGGTGTCCTTGGCTATGGTCAATTCTGCATTACAACAACTGGTATGATCGGTCCAGGAATTGGACTGTAAATTTGATTCCTTGATGTCTAGAGTGGTCGTCCTGGAAACTAAAACGGACATCACGAACCAGTCTCCAAGCTAGAAGCAAACTTAAACAGAACTATGGACATCTCACCTAAGTTAATAGGGGACACTACCTTGATGTGCCGCTGTATGGAAGCTCTAGAGAACCATATTCTGGAACATAATATTAGAGTGCTGGGCTTTCTGGAATCAGCAGAGGAAGAGGATTCTACTAGAATTCACCTGAATCTTCCTGCCAGAACTACTGGGATTCAGTGAGAAGAAGCCGCCACTGTCTTTGGAGCGGGCCTACAGGCTCACCCCTCATACAGCGCTACAGCAAAAAACTAGTTCTCAGACGCTGGTGGTGGTCTGCACTGGAGTGGGTGATCGGGACAGAATTTTAGTTGCAGCAAGGAGATGCCAGCAGCTTAGATATGGAGACTCTGACCTATCTCTCTTTCCTGATATTTCATACAGGGCTAGACAGTGCCAAAAAGCTTACGATGGAATTCGGAGCCGGCTGCGGCAATTAAAAGTACCTCACCAGCTTTTATTTCCAGCCAAACTTCAACTTACGTGGAAAAATAAGCTCTACTTGTTCAACGAACCCAGAGAAGTAGAAAAGATGCTAAGTATCATCAAGCAGGAGGTGTGTAAGGAGTCTAGAGATGCTGACACAGAAGGAGACTAATTATCCTGTGGACTTATTTACTTAGAGGACTATAAAGTATTCCCTCACTTTCTTTTGTCTCCATATGGTAAAATATCTTGTTGGGGCTTTCAGTTTTGGAGGGTATATATGGCTTATGAACAGCCTCATAACATTTCAGTGGGCATGTGGATTTAGCTATGGCCCGGGCAAGTTGAACTGAATATACCGTGACCGTTTTTTCATACAACACTGCATGGGACAGAACTGATCATTAAGTTTATTGAAAATAGACCTTGTAATTAAATTTTAGAATGGTTATCGCTCAAGTCCTCTGAATGTTAGTAATATGGAGCACTAGAACCTGAATTAGGGTTTTTTGGGGTTTTTTTTTGTATCACCCTCAATGTTTCATATATAATAAGGGGACATCTTGGAATATGAGGGTGCTTCAGTAAGAAGTTCTGTTTCTGTATTTGGGATAACAGGGTATGTACACCTGCTCTACAGGGGGCATATTGGATGTTAGTTCTGGAGCTGTTATATATTCATGGTTATACGAAGTCATATGGTGGAGTAGTGGGTTTCCCCACTCAATGGTTGGTTCCCTGGGTGGGGCCAGCTAGATGTACTTCTCCCTGGAAGGTTCTCCTTTGGTTGTAGGCTTATAGAATTTATATTGGTTAAATTACTGGCTAATTCCCCAAGGCGAATGTATTTTTAGAGATTCTACTGTTTCTGACAGATTTATTGTATCTGAATGGCCTCTGTCTGTAAGTTGGATTCTCTTATTGATGTATGCTTTATGCAAGTGATATCTTGTAATGAAAGCCTGATAAAAATATAATACAAAACAAATGCATTCCACTTTGTTCAATGGACCCCAAATTCCCTCCCAAATCAGGTGCCACAACAAGTTATGCATTCCCTAGTGACAAATGGCCCCCCAGAAGCCCTCCAGTATCCAGCCCCACCACAAAAAATGCATTCTCTTTTGTCCAGTGGTCTCCCAATACCCTCCCATATCAGGTGTCACCACAACTTGAGTATTCTATGGCATCCAATGGACCCACACAAGCCCTCACATATCAGGCCCCATCACAAAAATGCATTCAGTGTTGTCCAATGTTCCCCCAAATCCCACCCATACCAGGTGACACTCCAGGTTAAGCATTCCCTGTAGGCCATTAGACTACAGTGAATGCTTAACTTGTTGTGGCACCTGATATGGGAGAGAATTGGGGGGTGCATTGAACAACACTGAATGAGTTTTTGGTGGTGAGGCATGATATGGGAGAGCTTGTGTGGGTCCTTTGGTCACCACAGAATGCTTAACTTGTGGTTATGCCTGATAAGGAAGAGCATTGGGGGACCATTGGGCAACAGAAAATGCATTTTTGGTGGTGGGGCAGGATTCTGGAGGACTTCTGGGTGGCCAGTTGTCAACAAGGAATGCATAACTTGTTGTGGCGCCTGAAATAGGAGGGAATTGTGGGTTCCTTAGTGTCCTATGGCCTCCATATGCCCTCACAAAGCATGCCTCACTACAGAAAGCCATTTCCTGTTGTCTGGGCAACTCTCCCCACCTTCAACCACCGAGAATCATCACTCCCCACCCTCCAACACCATGCACCATCACACATAATGCATTCCTTGCTGTCCAGGGGATCCCCCCCCACCATCCTAGAACAGGCACCATCCAATGGACACCAGGCAATGCTGCTCATATGTGGTGAGCCCACAGATACCAGGGAAAGATGTCTGTGTGATGGTGCCGATTATTGCAACTCACAGCACCAGACAACAAACAGCTTTACCTGGTGTCCAGGGCTGCCCATAACACTCCAAGACCAGGCACCATCAAACAATCAGCATTGCTTGATGTATTTTCTGCCAAACCATCTGAGGCATGCACCTTCACATATAATGTATTCCCTTGTCACCCCACCCAACCCCCCAGATACCCAGCACATCACACTAAACCCATCTTCTGGTGTATTGGGGCCACCACCACCTTCAAACACTTGGACCCAACACCTTAAAAGCAGTCTCTGGTGCACCATCACACATAATACCTTTCCTGGTGTCAGAGGTTTCCCAACCATCCTCCGAGACCCGGAATCATCACACATAATGCATTCCCTGGTCTTCCTCCCTGCTCTGAGACCCAACAATATCTCACAAAACCCATTTGTTGAAGTTCTTGAGAGTAAATTTCATGGTGTACTGAGGCCACCACCACCTTCAAACACTTGGAACCATCAAATTAAATGCATTCCCTGGTGGACCATCACACATAATCCCATCCCGGGTGTCAGGTGGATTCCCCCCCACCCTCCAAGACCTGGCACCATCACTCATAATACATTTCCTGATCCCTGTCCCCCAATCTGAGAACCAACAACATCTCACAAAACCCATTTGTTGATGATCTTGAGGGTACAGTCTGCCTGTTCGCAGATGATACAAAACTATTGCATAGGGTGTACACTCATGAGGGAGCCTCCAGTATGAAGGAGGGTCTCAAAAAACTTGAACAGTGGTCCAACGATTTTCAACTTGAATTTATTGTTAAAAAAATGAAAAGTGATGCATCTGAGAAAAAAGATCCCAAGATGGATTTGGAAGTGACCAAGGCTGAAATGGACTTGGGTGTAATCATATCGGACAACCTTAAAGTAGGGAATCAATGTTAACAAGTGGCATGAAAAGTGAGCAGTATCCTTGGATACATAGGCAGAGCAAAGTGGATTGCATTTTTAGTGGTGAATCCTGATAAGGAAGGGCATGTGGGGATCATCGGACACAAGGGAATGTTTAACATCTGGTGATGCCTGATGTGGGAGGGAATTGTAGGACACCCTGACAACAGGAAATGCATTTTTGGTGGTGTGGCCCGATATGGGAGGGCTTGTGGGAGAAGTGGCATTAGACACCAGGGAATGCTTAACTGGTTGTGGCACGTGATGTGTGAGGGATTTGGGGGAATATTGGAAATTGTAGTATGGTCTTTTGAGTGGTGGGACCTGATAACAGAAGGCCCTATCACATAAAGCACCACCACCAAAAATGCATTCAATGTTGTTCAGTGGTCCCCAAACCCCCCAATTTCAGACAACATAACAAGTTAAGCATCCCTGGTTACAAATGGCCCCAAAACCCTCCCATATAAGGCACCAACATTAAAACATGCATTCCTGTTCTCCAATGGTCCCCAAATACCCTTCTATCTAAGGCCTCACCACAAATTAAGCATTCTGTGGTGTACAATGGACCCACAGAAAGCCATCCCATATCATGCCTCACTACCAAAAATGCATTCTAGATTGTTTAATGGACCCCTGATTCCCTCCAAAATCAGGCACTACAATTTAATCATACCCTGGTGTCCGATGGTCCCCCTCAAGTCCTCCCATATCAGACACCACCACAAATCATGCATTTCCTGTTATCCAGTGGTCCCCCAATACCCTCCCATACCAGGGGTCACTAAAGGTTAAGCATTCTGTGTTGTCCAATGGACCCACACAGTCCCTCCCATATCATGCCTCACCACCACAAATGCATTCAGTATTGTTCAATGGACCCCTGATTCCCTTCCAAATCAGGCACCACAACAATTTAAGCATCCCCCCTATCCTGTAGCACTCCCCTGCATTCCCTCTTCCCAGGTGCTTTACAATAATAGGACAAGACAAAATAAATCAAAGTAATATGTGAAGAGTCTCTTACCGGGGTAAAAGGGAGCCAGAAGCAGTAATCTTGAAAGTACAACGTCCAGCAAAACTGAAAAATACAAATATATGAAAGGAGTCACAAAGGATCTGTAGGTCTTAGTGAGTAAACAGTAAATATGGTACAAGTTAGTTATAGAGTAATACTTATCTGATGTATAAGGAGTCAGCATCCAGACAGACATGTTAAGAAAGAAAACACTAGCGTCATAAAAAGAAGATACAGTAACAACTGAAGAAACCCCTAGTGCCCTTACATACCAAGGGGCTACAACAAGTTAAGCTTTCCGTTGTGACCAGTGGTCAAGCTGTGCCCACCTATACCTGGTCTCACCACACACACAAAAAAATCATAATTCCCTTTTGTCTAATGGTCCCCCAACTACCTTGCATACTAGACACAATCACAAAAAAATGACTTCATTATGCTAAACGAACTCCCCATCTCCACCGAATCAGTCCCCACCCCAAAAACAGCATTCCATGTTGTACAGTGGTCCCACAATAATGTCCCATTTTATGCACCAGTGAAAGGTAAAGTACATCCTGGGGTCCAACAGCACCATCATGCCATCCAGTATAGTGCGTATATTGCTAAATGCATTCCAAATGGCCAAGAGTTGATGCTGTTTGATGTTAATCAGTAATTGGACCACTACTGGTAAACTGCTTACACACTTTTGCCACTTCCGGGCATCTCCGGTAACAGGCACCATAACAAATAAAGTAGTAACTGGTGTCAAGTATTCTCCCAGTGCACTCATATTATAGGCACCCACCTCAATTACAGGTCACTGGTAATAAGGCCACCTTTATAGAATGGAATTCAGTAGTGGTGCCCACACCTCAAAAAGAACATTTACATGCTAAAGAAGGTACAGAGAAGATCTACAAAGATGATAGTGGGTCAGCTGGGTAAGCATATGAAGAGAGGTTAAGGGCACTGAACATATACTCCCTTGGGGACAGGAGAGAGAGAAAGAGAGAAAGGGAGAGGATATAACTGGGACCTTCAAGAACTTGAAAGTGATTAACAAGTTGGATAAGGAGCGTCTCTTTAAGCTGAGTGACAACCATAACATGAGGAGGCACAGTCTTAAGCTGGAGGGTGGGAAGTTTAGAAGGGAGGTCAGGAAGCACTTTTTCACAGAGAGAGTGGTGGACACTTGGAATGTACTGCTCATTCCCTCCCTCTTGCCCAGTGATCACTCAATTACCTTCCATATAAGTTGCAACAACTAGTAAAACATTTCCTGTTGTCCGATGGCCAAAACATGCCCTCCCACACTAGGCCCACCTATAAAAAAGGGATTCCCTGTTGTCCACTGTTCCAGCAATATCTTCCAAAACAAGGCACAACAATAAGTAAAGCATCCCATGCTGTCAAGTAGATCCCTAGGAGCCCTACCACACCAGGCTCCATCCCCAAAAAAGGGATTCTCTATTTTCCAGTGATCCTCCAAGGGCTTATAAGGGGAGACTGGACACCAGAGAACACTTAGCATGTTGTGGCACCTTGTACGGGTTGGACTTGGGGGTCCATTGATCAACGTAGAATGCATTTTTGGTGGTGTGGCCCTATAACGGAGGTCTTGTGGGGCATTAGCTGACATGGACAGTCAAGTGGAATAACAGAATAGCAAGGTAAAGACTATAGGGTTATGACCAGATAACATCAGCTGGCATTTTCACCACCCTTTAGTGTTTGATAATGCCTCCTGATGTCTCCCAGTAATAACCAAATAGTGTTTTACCTTACTATAGTGACAAGAGACTTGCACTGACCTCATGAACACTTGAGTAATGCATATGTGTAGGTGGTTCTGGGCATAGGCCGACATGTACAGCCAAGTGGAGTAACAGAATAGCAAGGCATAGGACTTGTGCAGTGGTCACCCAATTCACTCTACTACCAGTAAAACTACAATTAAAGCTTTCTGCAAGTGTCTTATATCCTCCCCATGCCCTCTCAAACTTGACCACCCCCCAGAAACTGCATTCCCAGTTGTCCGATGATCCCCCAATTCCCTCCCACATCAAGGGCCACAACATGTTATGCATTCTATGGTGTCTAATGGCCCCCCACAAGCCCTCCCAAACCAGGCCCTACCCCTAAAATCAGCATTCCCAGATGTATGATCAGGGGAACAGATAAGGGGATTAAGGGACTATTTTTCTCACATTTTTGCCTGATTTACTACCATTTTCCAATTTCAAGAATGTATTTCCCACCCTACATATTTAAGAAAGTAAATTTGCTACACATGCACAATATCAGCAGCACCATGCAATGCTAGCAGCCACTTCACCATGCAGTAAATGAATGCAAGCATATGTGGTAAAGACAGAAAAAAGCATGAGTATCAGTTGGGACTGCAGTACAGAAGACAGTGTCAGAAGTTGCTGTCTGGCCAGAAGGGTTGTTGTAACCACACGTTAAAAATAAGGTCATGACACTGTAGCATCAGAAAGGTATCTCAAACTTCATGACAGCACCAGTCATAAACAGTCTGTGGCTGCAGGTGACCAGTGTGTTTGAGACTTGGTTTACAGGCAGAGGGTTGGAACTGGTTAGCTGATGGCATTACTACCATTTAGGTGAAACTACTATCAGGTTAAAGAAGACAGCAGTAAATACTTTCCAGTCCCAAAACTTATCTGGATCCCTGTGTACAATGGTCCCCCGATTCCATCCCATACCAGGCATCACCAATAGAAAAGCACTTCCTGATATCAAACTGCTTTCCCATACCCTCCCAAATAAGATCCCTCCGAAGTAAACAGCATCACCAGTCGCACAGTCGTCCCTCAATTCCCCCACAATACCAGGTTCCACAACAAATAAAGCTTTCTACCAGTGTCTTATGGCTTCTACATGTCCTCACAAACCAGAACACACCCCAAAAACAGCATTCCCTGATGTACAATGGTCTCCCAAAGACTTTGATAGCAGATAAGTACCGCTTGGCCCACTGAGTCTGCCCATTTCCCTACATACTGGATAAGCTGCAGATCCTAGTTAACCAACAGCCAATTTCTTCCTTCTCCCCCCCTCAAGAATTGCCCTATGTCTGTCCCATGCATTCTTGAATTCCCCCACTGTTTTTGACCCTGTGACCTCCTCAGGAGGGCCGTTCCATGCAACCACCACACTCTCTGTGAAAAAATACTTCCTCACATTGCCCCGAGCCATACCCCCATCTTCAAATTGTGTTCCTTTCTTCTTGCACATCTCTTTTCCAGAAAGATGCTATACTCTTAAACTTTGTTGATTCCCTTGAGGTACTTAAAAGTTTCTATCATGTCCCTCCCTTCTTTCCTCAAGGGTATACATACTAATCTCCTTTTGGTATCTGAGTGAATTAGTTGCCAACTGCACAACTGGTAATGGCTCTCCATGCCCTCCAAAACCAAGCCTCACCACAAAAAAAAAAAAAGAATTCCCTATAGTCCAGTGGCCTCCCACTTATGTCTTATATCAGGCACAATCACACAAAAAATAAAATAAATAAAAGGCACTTCATGGTGTCAAATGACCTACCCAGCACATCCCAAACCAGCCCCACCCCAAACAGTATTACCTGTTGTACAGTGATCCCCCAAATTCACTCCAATATCAGCCACCACAACAAGTAAAGCTTTTTCCTAGGGTCATATGGCATCCCCATGTCCTCTGAGGTACCACACAAACATGAAGAGTACTATGGTGTCCAGTGGTCACCAAAGACTTCATGAATCAGGTACCACCAAAAAAATAAAGAATTCACTGGTGTCCAGTGGTCCCACCAATGCCCTCCCATACTAGGCACAACCACAAATACAGCATTCAATGATGTCCAGTTGTCCACCCATGCTGGGCATTACCACTAGTACAGCATCTCTTTTGTCCAGTGCCCCCCAAGCCCTACCATAACTGCCAAAACTAAAAAAAATGAATCTCCTGTTGTCTAACGGCGCCCTAATTCACTCCCTACCTGTCAATCAGATTTAACAGGACATTTAATTAAGAGTGACAGACGAGGGAGGGTGTGCGATTCCAAGTAAAAACAGCAAAGGAATACAGCACCACTAAAATCACATCAAACTAGGTTTCAAATGGATCCCAGTTGTCCTTCTACCCAGGCATCTGCTATTCTGTTCCGGTTATTATTAGGTCCAGAAACACCCCATCTGTGGTGAGATCAAACACCAGCTTGAAAATTTTCAGAGAAGAGAAAGTGGATTGGTCCTCATAGAATGACACCACACAAATGGGGGTCCCTCAACCTTCCAAACTAGCCAAAATAATCAGTAAAGCTGTTCATGGTGTACAATACCCCACCAATGCCCTCATGTACCAGGCCCAACTACTCAAAATGGATAACCAGTTGGTCAATTATCAAATAATTCCCTTCAACTCCAGGCACCATATGAAAAAGGATTAGAGAGCACCTGTCCCACACAAGCCCTCCTGTGTGAGATATAACAAAGTAATATGTGAAGAGTTACTTATCAGGATACTATGGCATCAGCAGCAGTAATCCTGAATGGATGACATCCATCAGAACTGTAAAATAAAATATAGGAATAGAGACACAAAGGATCTGTAGTTCTTAAATGAATAATATATAACATGTTCACAACAGAGTAATACTTATCCGATGGGGAAGGAGTCCTCATCCTTGCAGGCATGTGAAAGAGAGACAAAAATAGGTTAATATGAAGGCAATACAGTAGCCAGAGAGGAAACCAGAAAGGGGATTGTCCACCCACCTCCATCAAACACCCACAACCATCAAAGAAAAAGCATTCCATAGTGTCCAGTAGTTCCCCCCACCCTATGATACCTGGGACCATAACACAACATGGATTCACACAATAAGCATTCCCTGTTGCCCGTCAGCCCCCCATACCCAATATTGAACAGTGGGTTGGAACCCATGGATACCATGCAATGCTACTTGTTTTATGGTATTGGGTCAAAGAAGGTGGGAGTAAAATCCATGGACCCCAGTCAATGCTGTTTGTTTTATGGTGTCTGGTCACATATGGTGGGGGGGCCCACCAACATCAGGGAATGCTTTTTCTGAAACAGTGCCATGCCTTGGAGGATGGGACTGAACCTACATACACCTGGGAATGCTTTTTCTGTGATGGTACCATGTCTCATCAGCTGAGTTGGAACCAGTTGTCACCATGCAATGCTACTTGTTAGATAGCACTGGGTCACAAAGGGTGGTGTTGAGACACCCAACACCAGGGAATGCTGACTGAGGTGTGGTGCCAGGTGTTGCAACACTTAGTATTATCAAACAGCATTACCTGTTGTCCAGGAGCTGCCCACCAGCCACAGAGACCCAGCACCATCAAAACAAAAACAGCATTGCCTTGTGTAAGCAGGTTCCACTCAACCCTCCAAGACATGGCACCATTACATGAGATGCATTCCATGGCAACCATGATTCCCCCACCTTCCAAGAGCCAGCATATCACAGGAAAAACATTTTCCCTGATTCACATTTACTTAATAAAAAGATGAACTGCAAAAAGAATTGCAATATCATACATATAAAATGCAGAATTTATGCCATCAACAGTTTAGTGTATTATTTCATAATACAGCACCCCGTCCCAGAAAACCTGATGTCTAGCGTGCCCCCCTTGCCACCATGCACCAGGATCAAAGTTAAAAAAAAGGAAATCCATAGTGGCTAGTGGTTCCACACCCACCCGCCAAGAGTGGGTCCCATCAGGTAAAATAAAAAAATGCAGATGGTGAAAGGTGAAAAAATCATGCACTCACCATCCAGTTAAGAAGCTGCTTGCACTTTACCCCCACAAGTGACAAGTTTATGTTATGCCAGTACAAACATAACACATAAATAAATAAAATATAGCAAAGTCAAAATTACAGATGCAAAAGAAAAAAAATGACATTCTTGATACTATAGCAGCTAAATTGGAATCAAGTCCTTAGCGGCAAATTAAACTCTTGAGAAGGTGACAAATTTAATTCAAGAAATAATTGCCAAGGATGCCCAAATGAAATAAATAAAAAAAAAAATACAGTGGAGATAGGACATAGGAAACACAAAAAAAAAATGGTCTAAGAGAAAACAAAATGACCATGAGGACAGTTTCAGAAAATTAGACAACAGACCTGTAAATAAACTGACCAGAGGTACAACTAGGGCCATCTCATATGAATTAATCAGACAAAAATCCATGACATTCATATATTTATATTTTTTATTTATATTTATATAGGAATTAGAGGGTGATTGACCTTATTTTCAGATTTGAGGTGACGCCCGGTTCCCTTACCATCGTGCAGAATACAGTCCCTGTGAGACTTCACACCATAGGCTCAAGGCGCCAAAATTCTCATGCTGTCAATGAGCTCCCTATAACTGTACACTTCTCTCTCACTGTGTGGCAAACAATGCATCGATCAATTCGGGGGACCCAAATTTATTTCTAACTTGGACTCCTAACCAGTAGACCACGAACACAAAAAAAATAATAATAATAATGCAGGAGAATCGTGAATCATTTACCATTATCTTCTCCCCAAAAATCATACAGTAGTATGGACCATATTGCAACTAACAGATAATTGAATAAAAATATATCTTGAAAATCTGACATTCGAGGGGGGTGGATTCTGAAGGGCCACAAACTAAAAAATTAGATAATGCCAGATTATTAGCAGCAGAACAATCAAACCACAAAACAAAAAAAATATACATAACAAGCAGACAATTGCTCTAATGTGTTTTTTACCAGTAGCTGGACAGTATTTGTTTTAGGAAATTCTCAAATATCACAGGAAAAATCTAAAATATTATTGCTGCAGGTATTGCGTCACTGCATTGTTCCGAGCACATTATGAGCTGGTGCAAAACAGAGGGAAAGTGAGACAATTCTTTGCAGCCACAGAAGGGAGCAGCTAGTGCTAAATGGTTTCACAGACACGGCAAGCAGAGAAGAGTTTGCCATTCATGTCACAGATCTGGGAGTACAAGCGAGACCACTGCTGGATGTCTTACCATTTTTTTTTCCACAGTCGAATAATGGAAAATGTGGTTATCGAAAGCAACTTTTTGTTTCAATTGGGAGATGCCTATAATCTCATCTATGGCTCCGAAAATCAAAGCAATTACTTTTGGGAACCTGGATAAGCGATGGGCTTTTTCAAATAATAATAAAAAAAAATAAAAAAAATCAGGCAATGTAAAATGTTCCTCTGCCAAGATTAGAAAACAGAATCTAATGAGCAAGAATAATAAATGCAGACTTTACAGGGCTCCTAACCATGAGGTTACAACTACCACAGCTCCCGAATCCAGTTATATAAATTACATTAGTAACGTGATGATATTTACAAAACAAGCAAAAAAAACAGACTTTACCCAGTATCACAAAGGGTATAGCTAGCAGTCTGATACTGAATGATGACATTACTTGAGGTCCAGAAGTTAGTGGGGCTGAAAACTCCACTACCTGGAGTAAAAAAAGGTGCATTTTTTGTTTGTTTGTTTTTTCCAGGAGGCTTTCAGATAGGTCCCATCAAAAGCAACATCTTCTACATTTTGTGAACCTGGAGTCATGGGATTCAAATAAAAAAACATCCAAATGAATCAAGAATAAAAATCACAATATGCCTGAATAAAAGGTCCTCCGCATAATCATAACTAATGATCTAATTTAGTAAATCCAGAGCTTGCTGACCCAACACCAGGATTTGATTTTACAGCAGCTCTGGATTTATTACTTTATCTCATTAGTTATTTATTTCACAGCTCATGATGCATGGCTGTAAAGCAGTCACACAGTACTGAAGCAATCAGGCATACCCAAAGACATATTTCCAGTGCTGTAATACTGTGTGATTCTGCCTATGATTTAGTATTGTGGTCCCCTCCTCCTTTTTGTCTTTCCCTTCCAGTCCATTGCACAACTGTACTAAATAGCAATGACATTTTTACAGTAAATCTTATTTCAGTCTTCTACCTACCTCTGCAAGAAGACATTCAGTTCAGCGACCCATATCTCTCTACCTTTCTCTCCCATGAACGAACGAGCTTGCATCCTGTTCACCAGTTCCCTGAGCACGGCCTCACACATTTATTTTTCTCTCCTCAACTTGCTCTTCTCTATCTGATTGTGGCAGCATTCAGGGGATCAGGGATTGGGAACAACTTGTTCTCCTCAGCTTGAACTTCTCTAGTTGTGGCGGCATTCAGCGGCAGCTACTGTACTGGAGCCATCATAGCAGGAAATTTCCAGCTGCTTGTGGCAGCTTTCAGGCATCCAGTACGTGTGATTATTTGAGATACAGAGAACATGAAAATAAAAAATATTGTTGTAAGTTCTGACCCCCAACACATGTGCGGTCCACATTTGGAGAGTTGAAAAAAAAAAGAGAAAAAGATGAAATCACGAATTTCATGGCACTGGGCGCATTTCACAGAAATCCATGCTAACCATGAAAAATAATACATCCTTACCCATGATATTACCACCATCCTAGAAATCAAACCCAAGTGAAGAAATTACATGACTTGCTGATGTATTTACAAAACTAGGTAAAATGCAGACTTTTCACAGTGTCAAACGGGGGAAATGAAAGCTCGGTACAAGTTTAGTGTTATCGAACAGCAAGCAATACAAACTAAAATCCAGTCTGTTCACACTTACATAACAAAAATAAGCATAACACCCAAAGGTATAACAAAAATATAAAACCTATACAGTAGCAGTACAAATTTAGAAACCAGCATCACTAACAAGAGCTGCTGAGCCCCAGAGAGAAAATACATAAACCAAGCTAATACCCCCCCAAAAAAAATGAATTATAAAAAACAAAATATTGAAAAACAGCCAGCTTTATTTCTGAAAAAAATCTGCTCCACTCCAGTTCAGCATAATGTATATCCAGCCAACTACACAAAACCTGGCCGATGGATTGTTATAAACACTGATGTCGGTTGCCGGTTGAACTAAATGACAAAGGCAACAAATGAGTAGTAATACAACAAATGCCTAGCAACCTTATTTTGTAAAAAAACAAAGTGTTGAAACTTCAGATGAGAGTGTTCCTTCAGATCGAACAAAATTCCATTGCTTAGTGTCACATTCTGGTAGATAGCACATGAGTTCAGAGCAGAGCAGGAGTGAAGATCTGCAAGCAGGAACAGCTGAACCCCGCCTCAGAAAAGCCACCTGATCATGAAAAGTATTCATGTGATTGGTGCAATCAAAGATTCAAAAGATACCTTAGGGTCTGGCACATATGTTGTTGCTGGGCAAGTTAAAACAACAGTTTATTTAAACTACAATTTTAGCAGGCTAAAAGAAATGTACTTAAGGATGTATAAACACGTTGGCGGCAGGCAATGTCATTCATGAACAAGGTGTAGTATTGCATTGGCGGCCATGGGAGGGTTAAATTCCTGTGCTCAAGAGACCACACACAATCTTGCTTCCCTATCCACACTCCTCAGCTGGAAAATCTGCTTTCTCATGCCACCTCCCCTTCCCTCCCTCTGGAATAAGCTATCCTCCTCCATCTGTCTCTCCCCCCTTTCCTCCATTAGATGCCAGCTAAAACTCTTCCTCCTGCTCCTGCTAACCCTCTTCCTGATCCCTTCCTTACTTTTGTCTGGCTTTTGACCACCCCTTATCTCTCCCTCCCCTTAACCTCATAAGAACATAAGAAAAGTGTCGACAGATGGGGACCATATGATCCACCTAGGCTGCCCAAGGTGGCAATCTCGTTGAAGTTAATCAACCTGTTTTGACTCCTACTTTCAGTACCATCTCAGCCTCCCTTAAGTCTGGCACTATACACTCTGAATTTGCCCCAATTTGCACAGATCTGTATGCAAATGCATTAGTCCTCCACAAGCAATGTTTTGCCATACTCAACCTATACTCTTTATGTCATCCTCATTGTAACCACATTACCTGACTGGCTGTATTATGTTTGTAATTGTGCTTCTCCCCTCTCCCAGTTCACACCTGGAAATGAGCCTCAGCTCAGTGTGCCTCCCCAGTTATGAATTTTAAACAAATAAATATATATATAACTGGACAAGACAGTCACATCATGGAGGGAGAATGCAGTGCATCTCTAATACAACCAGGAAGTCTTTCAGTTAACTAAAACCTAGACACTTGGGTGTTGCGAGTTAAATTACATCTCCTCCACCCTTCTGGGTGTAGAAATTGTTTCTCTATTTGGTTGAGGGGACTCCTAAGGTAAGGTACAAGTACTATTGTATATACAGAAAGACCACTTCCCTTTACCATAATCTCTCCCCCCCCACCTAGATGCAGATTGCTTGTAATCCTTTGCCCATTTTATAATTCAAAATAAAATACATTTTTAGACACACAAATGCCTGCTTCCTCGGGCATTATGAAACAAATATTTCAATATATTGTACAACTACGGACAAAAATCCCTTTCCAATAGCTTATTTTTATACATTCAACATGGAGGACTGAAAAGGAGGGTTACTCAACTGTAACCATAGTTCTAGGAATGGTATACAGTACACATCCACACTGACAGTCTTCCTTTAAATCTAGCCAGAATGTCAAGCTAAGCTCCTCCCACCTACCCGAGTGTTATCCTTCTTGGTTCTACCCTCTGACATCAGATCTTGCACACTAGAAGCAGAGATCCATGTGCCACTTGTCAAGGGAGGTTGGGTGGGTTGTGTGGATGTGCGCCATATACCAACCCTACAAAGTACAGTTACATACTTACCATAACGGTAGATCTTCTAGGGGTATCTCTTGCAGCAGGTAATACACTTGGGTCATCACCAGAGGGCACTGTGGTGCACATTGTGATGCATGGTCATCTGGTTATGATTATTGTATGATACTGGTATTATAAATATATGGTCTGTGTATGTCCTGGCTTGTAACTTCAAAATGTCAGTAGCTGAAACCATCAGATAGTAAAACAGACCAGAAGGAAACAGTTAATTGGAACATTCCCTCCAGAGAAAGTTTATGGCCTGCTGCTGCTTTTGAAGTTGGAAACTAAATATACACTTTATGATATCAGGAAAGGGACGTCATTTAGGCTGATTCCTGTTGGCTTTTTAACACCTTGGTGCCAGTGTGGGAATGTTTAGATCAAAGAAAAATGTAATTAAAGGATGTCATATTTAGGAAGTGTTTTTTAACTCTGATGTACCATTAATTTTAAAATACCTCCTCGTAGGAAATTATGTTAGAATTAATTCTAAAAGGAGGAGGAGCTAGTTGACTCACCAAAAAAAGGTGTGGGGAGATAAGAGTTAAAATGTATTGGTGTATCTGAAATGGGGCATATCATCTTGGGCTCAGAAGAAACTAAGTTCTTTCTAACTAAAATCTGCACCTATAAAAGGTAGTACTGCAATTAGATAGCAACGATCTAAGAGTATTGTGGTAGATTTGTTCTGTAGCTTTGCCACTTTCTTTTGTGGCTGTGAGCTCATGCTATTTGTTTTGTATTTTATTGTACTTATTTTACAATTTCTAGTAAATCACATTTTCTTTAAGATACTGCCTGTGTCTTCCCAGTTTTCCTTTTGCATGTGGAGTGCCTGTATTTTTAAGTCTGACAACGGTTTAAAAGGCTTGATGGTGTTACTTGAGCTTGGAAAAGGTAAGAATATACCCAAGGTCTCTTTTAGAGTTTTAAGAGTTCATTTTGGATACCTGCTTAGGTGCCCCTGGGTGAAGGATTGTACCGTGTTCCCTGAAGTGGGTATGTATCTGAGCCTGTTAATTGGGTATGCTAGCACAAAGTTCACAGTTTGAATCCCCCAGAACTTGAGGCCAAAAGGTGATTCAGACCCAAAGCAGACAGGAGGGTTACTCTGTCTGTTACCTGTTCACACTATTGTGCTCTGAGGTTGGCACTGTGGGAGCAGAGGGCCTGACCTGCAGAGTGCGTTTGTGACACACGGCAGCTCTCTTCTAGCAGCCTTTTTCCAGGGGCCACCCACAGAACATTATCCTGCTCCTATATAAGAGTGGGCGGTCCCTGGTATCCTCAGTTCCTCGCCAGATTCAGCTCACTAAGCGAGGACTGAGGGAGAGCTAAGGTACCATAGGTATCCCTTCCCAAATATATTTGGATCAGAAGTTATCCTCTTAGAGAAGGAGGGAGGGATTGTACCTGCTGCAAGAGATACCCCTCGAAGATCTACCATTACGGTAAGTACACAACTGTACTATCTTTCACAGGGATAATCTCTTGCAGCAGGTAATACACTTGGGATTACTCCCAAGCAGTAAACCCAGGAAGGGTGGAAAGTTATGACACAAGGCCTTGTAGGAAAGTGCAGCCAAAGGCCATCCTATGGTAAGAAGCAATGTCTAAGTTGTAGTGCTTCATGAAAGTATGTATTGTGGACCATGTGGCTGTGTTGCAGATATCTGTGATAGAAGGCCCTTTGAAGCAGGCTGCTGTAGTGGCCATGGCTCAGGTAGAATGGGCTTGGACAGGTCCTGGTAATGGTTTGTTATATTTCTTATAACAAAAGGTTATACAATGTGCCAACCAGTTGGAGAGGGTCTGTTTAGGGACTGGAGAGCCTTCCCTGGTTGAGGCGAAGGTAACAAAAAGTTGAGGAGTTTTTCTGAAAGATTTGGTATGATTTACATAGTATCTCAAAATACGATGAACATCTAAAGTGTGTAGGAGGTATTCTCCCAGATTAAAGTGCTCAGGGTAGTAGACTGTGAATTCTATGGACTGATTTAAGGTGTGTTCCGAGACCACCTTAGGTAAAAAGGAGGGATTGGTATGAAGAACCACTCTGTCATTGTGAAAGATTAAGTAAGGCTCTCTACACATTAGGGCATGAAGCTCAGAAATATGGTGAGCTGAAGTGACAGCAAGTAAAAATATTGATTTCCAGGAAAGGAAGTGGAGGTCACAAGTAGCCGTTGGTTCAAAAGGTTCAAGGGTCAGCTTTTCCAATAGGAAATTCAAGTCCCGGGAGGGGTGGGCTATCTAATGGGAGGCTTGAGGTGTAACATTCCCCTTAAGAACATCTGGGCAAGATGGTGCTGATAAAGTAGTCTTCCTTCTAAAGGCTCATGAAAGGCAGAGATAGAGGCCAAATGAACCTTAATAGAGGAGTAGCTGAAGCCTGTCTCAGCAAGCAAAGCCAAGTAGTCCAATACCGCAGTCAATGGACATGAATAAGGGTTTAAAGACCAGGAAGCGGCCCATATGGAGAAGCCTTTCCATTTAGCATTATATGTTTCCCTGGTAGATGGTTTGCATGAAGCCAACAGAATTATTGGCCACTGGTGGGGAGACTCGAAGGCAGGCTATGAAAGCATCCTCAGGTGCCAAGCGTGAAGATGTAGTAACTTCAGGTTGGGGTGAAGAAGGGTTCCCTTATCTTGAGTCAACAGATCTGGCCTGATTGGCAATGGGATAGAGTCTGCTACTGAGAACTGTTGAAGTAGGGGAAACAACACTTGCCAAGGCCACAGAGGGGCTATGAGGATCATGGTGGCAGGTTCAAGTTGTAATTTCAGTAGAGTCCATTGAAGGAGTGGGATGGGGGGAAGCATATTAGAAGAGTTCTGTCCACAATTGAGACAAGGCATCTATAGGCAGTCCCTTTCTGTTCTGGATAATGGAATAGTATCTGGGAAGTCCGATTGCTGGGGAAGGCAAAAAGATAGAGGTTCAGGGTCCCTCACAGTCGAAAGATCTGAAGAACTTCATGATGAAGTGTCCTCTCATACATGCCAGTCTGGTGACTGAGAATGTCAACCAGGGTATTGTGACGTCCCAGTAGATAGACGGCAGTCAACAACAGATGTTGAAGTATGGCTTCCTGCCAAACTGCCGTTGTCTCCCTGCAGAGAGTGCGGGACTTGGTACCTTCTTGTTTGCTCAGGTAGTACACCACTGAGGTGTTTGATTGTATCAATAGAGGGCCAGGGGAAGGTAGGGCGAAAAGCCTGAAAGGCGAGGCAGACTGCTCTCATTTCCAGTAGATTTGTATGCAGGAGGGATGGAGAATCGACCTGTCCCGTGTCCTGTAGGGGCCCAGGTGCGCCCCACCAGCCATCAATGGATGCATCCATGGTCAACATCTGCTGGGGAGGGGGGGACGGATAGGCATGTCTTGAGATAGGTTGGCACAATGGGTCCACCAGTCTACGGCTGAGCATAGAATGGGAGTAATGGATTCTGTCTTCAAAATCCCATTTTTTTGCAACCACTGATTCTGAAGAGTCCATTGGACTGGTCTCATGTGTAGATGGGAAAGGCCACTGTGGGGATGGCTACAGCCATATGACCCAAAAGGCATAAGAGATGTCTGGCTGTGATAAATTGTTGAGTTCGCATCTGGGAAGCCAGAGACAGAAGTCTGTCTTGTCTGTTGACAGGGAGGTAATCCCTGGCAGAGGTTGTGTCCAGAACAGCTCCTAAATACTGGAGTGACTGGGTAGGAGTTGGATTGGATTTGGGCCAACTGACAGTAATTCCTAGGGCCTGGAACAGAGTGAGGGTCACCTGGAGGGACATAAGCAGAGAGGTTTTGGATGGGCCGGCCCGGTGGCGCTGAGGGTTGAGGCACTGGAAGCCACACCTCATGCTACGCCAGCAACCCGGGTTTGGGAATGAGCTTGGGTTGGCGAGGGTTGGCAGGGGGAGGGAGGATTGAGTGTCCCAATGGATGCTCTCCTCCCTCTGGGGTGGATACCAGGGGTGCAGTACACACCCGACGCCCTGAGAGAGCGCCAGTGGAAACACAAGCTCTCGAGGGGTTGGCAGCTCCATCTAACTGAGTAAGGGAGGGGGGACATCTGTGCATCAGCACATCTCCTCTCTGGATTCTTGCATCCTTGCGCTGGCATCTCAGGGGGCTGGGACAGGGGAAAGCCACAGAAAAATGGAAAAATACCCCACAGTAGTCTGAGATGACGACCGCTCCAGGCCATCCAAGACCACTGATTCCAGACAGACCCCACTGTGCAGGAGGAAGTAGGAGGTGAGGAACTCTAGGGGCAGATCCAGAGTAGGGGGCAGAGATGGTGATGAGCGGCCGGTCCTGGAAGATGACTGGGAATGACCACAGAATCCACCTTTGTAGGTACCTCTATGTTTGCAGCTTCTCTTTGATTGAAGAGGAGACTGGGAGTGGTAAGATGGCTGTGAGGTATGATACATGCCATGCATCATACGTAAGGTCCAGCCTGAAGCTTGTAGATCATCCAGAAATGTTTGGGTACCTGGACCAAAAAGTTTAGATCCATTAAAAAGGGGCATTTGCCACTTTATGCTGTATATCTGGTGTAAATCCTGATACAAGTAACCAGGCATGTCACCTTAGGGTAATACCTGTGGCTGACAAGCACGTAGAAGTAGCCACTGCATCATACCCTGAGCGGAGCAAGTGTCGAGAGATGGAATTGCCAGTGAAATTGTTGCCAATAATTGGTCTTTCTCCTGAGATGGAGGAAGTTTGACTAGTTCTATAGCAGAGGACCAGAGGGTATGTTGGTATTTAACCATGTGTCCCATATAATTTAGAATTTTGAGATTCATGGTACCTGCCTGGAATACCTTCTTCCTGAGGTAATTGAAATGGCGGGATTCCTTATTAGGGGGTAATGAGCTTATGTGTTTTGGTCATTTGGTACAATCATGAGCCACTATGATCACTACCGAATCTGCTTTGGGGGGTAGTGGAAAGAAAAGGATGGTCAAGAGGAGCCTGGTAAAAGCGATCTGCCTTTCTATGGATGGCAGGAACAGCAAAGGGTTGTTTCCAAGCCACCAGTATAGCATTTTGGTAAGTTTGTATGAGTGGGGGTACCTCTACTATAGGCTGTTCAGGCAGTTCGAGATAATCTGCCATATCCTCTCTTTATCATGTTCCATAGTTGAAAATCCCATGATTTTTTGAATTTGGACCATCTTATGAAAGGATGGGTCATCAGGAAGAGCGGCAGTTGCACGTCGGAAAGCATCCTCGTGCAAGGAGGAAAGAGTAGAAAGAGAGAACAGAGGACAGGAGTCCAAGTCCTGAAGGTCAATATCCTCCAGATCTCTGAGAAAACCTTCTGGAAATTCTGCCTCTTCTGACAAATACTCATCCTTATAGGACAGAGGAGACTAGGATGGAGAGGGCTCCCTGTCACCTTGGAAGCATTTAGGTGGAGGGGTGGGAGAACGGGAAGGGTGACCAACCTCCCCTGGAGTGGGAGGTTGAGAATGCCTCATCACTTCCAAAATCTGTTGTACCACTGTGGCTACGTCTAATGAGGTAGAGGATGGAGTAGGTGGTTTCTGGGAAACCAGAGGGATTGTGGAAGAACTAGGACATGAGGTATAAACAGGTCTAGTCCCTGGGTGGTAAATACCAGGGTCCCTGTCCCTGTCCAACTGGCACCTGTGAGGGAATGGTTGTGAAGGAGGAGGGGCAGTAAAAATGGCAAAACCAGTAGTTATCCCAATGAAAACCTGACCCGTCATCTATGGGGCAGTAAATGGGGAGGTAGTAGAATGCTTAAAAGCAGAAGTTGATGAGAAACAAGTCACCGTTGATGGGGCATCGATGGAACTTACATAAGGTTTCATAGAAACTGTTGAAAGGGTGCCAGAAAGTGCCGTTGACGAGAGGGAGTAAACTGCCATTGGCAAAGTAGTTCTGGAGGGTATAGTCACCAGTGGAGCACCTGTAATGGTGGCCATCAAACAGTGTATGCCTGATGATGATTTATCCTCATGTTTATGCTTCTTGTGTGAAGCTGTAGTACGGGGCTCCATGGGATGGGTCCCATTCTCCAACAGAAAATTTCTGCTCCATGAGGTGAGCTTCAATCACCTGCAGCAGTCATCAGTGGGCTGCCTGGTTGAATTCCTGGCAGTGTTTGCAGGAGATGGTGTGTGTGTGGGACCCAGACACCTAACACAAACGGAGCGGTGGTTGTAACGGTAGAGCTTTCTGCTACAACGGCATGGCCAGAATAATGCTGATTTGCTTGTAGATTCTTTGGACATTAGTCGAGGTGTGGAAAAGGAGGGAAAAATTGTTTCCCAGCTCAAGTTCTCGATGACTGCATTCACTAGCACTAGCTGCTGCATGTGAGCTGAAGATTGTGGAAAAATGAACAGAGGGTACCAGGGACCACCCACTCATATAGGAGCAAGATTATGTCATGTGTGGGCGGCCCCTGGAAAGATTGCTAGAAGAGAGCTGCCATGCACCACAGCACCCTCTGGCAATGACCCAAGTGTATTACCTGCTGCAAGAGATTATCTCTGTGGAAGAAAAAACAGGTTACTCACCTGTAACAGTAGTTCTAGGAGTGGTATATGTTGTTCATCCACACTCTTTGGCATGTCCCTTTCCCTTTAAGAATTGCCAGAAGGTCTTCAAGCTGGCTCCTCCCACCCTCCCAGGTGGTATATCCCTCGGCTCCGCCCCATGATGCCAGGTCTTAGCCCACTGGAAGCCAGGTTTTCTGCATCCGCAGCCAGGGAGGTTGGGTGGGTCTGTGTGGATGAACAACATATACCACTCCTAGAAAGATCAGTTAGGCAAAGACTTTTGTCATAACAGTAGATCTTCTAGGAATGTCTCTTGCAGTAAGTCATTACTTCTGGGAGTTCCCGATAGGTGGCGCTCTAGCACAGAAGTTTCTTCTAGCAGTCTCCACACCAGGGACCACCCACACTACCTCACTTCCTGGGCTGTGCCTATAAAAGTGGGTGGCCCCTGGTAATCTCTGTTCCCCGCTAGTTTCAGCTCGGGAAAGTGAGGGACCAAGGGGAACTGAGGTACCAAAGCCTCCCAACCCTATATCGTTTTCCCAGTTACAGAATGGCAGGGGGCTGGAGGGAGGGAAGCTACTTACTGCAAGAGACATTCCTAGAATATCTACTGTTACGACAAAAGTCTTTGCATAACTGATCTATCTTCCACGGAATAGTCTCTTGCAGTAAGTTATTACTTCTGGGAGATTTCCAAGCAGTTATGTGGGAGTGGGGTGGCCAAATATGGCATTCTGCCATACATATAGTGTGGTCTTAGGACCGATAGGTGCTGAGAGTAGTGTATCAAAGAATTTTGTATTTTAGTATTTGTTATAGGGTTATGGCTGCAAAGGCAAGCCAGACTGGCTATTATTGAAGTGGATGTCAACCCGATTAGGGACTGCATATAAGATCTTGTGAAAAATCAGAAGGATTTCAGTCATATAATAGAGTAATTGGTCAGTCTCAGTGGCATGCACTGGAAAAGACAGTACAAGTCAAAGTCTATTGGGTTCTGAGTTTTGAATAGCAACCCAAGTGATACAATGTTATTTTTAGTGCTACAACGTAGCAAGTAAATTCATTTTTTTTTTTTTAAGTCTGTCAAGTCATCATAAAATGTATTCATTTTGGCAAAAATAAGCTACATAAGTAGCAAATAAGGATGTGAAATGAAACAATGTATCTATTTCATAATGGAATCCAGTGGCTGTTAAGAGTCAGTAGTACTGTTATAGTCGATCTTGTACCCTTTTTAAGATAAAGACCTGGAATGCAACATCTGATGTTGTCAAGTCCATCATGCATTAGTAATCTTATTTGCAAGGGGGTCCCATGCATTGCAGGGCCTGCAGTCTTGTTGGGTGTAAACCTGAAATGTTAGTCTATTTATAATATATGTACTCACCCTTGTATTGATTGTTTCTCAGCATGCGAGTAGTAGCAGTCCCTGTTCGTGGGAGGGTCACGAAGGCCTGGTGCACAACAGGCCTAGAGGCATCCCAATGGAATGACTGTAATGGTCTGTACCAGTGATACCTCAACAGTGGCCAGATGTATAAAACTTTATGGGAAAGGTCTCAGTATAATTTTAAGTCAAAGCCCCAGAAAAAGGCCCCCCGAGGCCTAGAAGAGGAGGCCAGGGCACAGTCTGAAGTTTTTTTAATGAGGCACTTGCCCATCCTGAGGGGCGGCCACGGGTCGGTTTAGATGTGTTCCTTGTCATTGGTTCTTTGCCTTTAAAGTTTTCTCTCTGGTTATAGTAATTTCCAGTTTTATATGAATAATTATACTGAGGGCATGGTTTGTGGTACATATATTGTACTGTTTTTAGTTGCCTGTCTGAGGCTTGCAGATTGTCTAGTATTGTTTGTGCTCCGGGCCAAAAAGATGGTCGCCAGAAAAAAGGGGCATAGCCACTTTTTGTTGAATATCAGATGCTAGTCCTGAGAGCTGGAGCCATGCCTGACAGCGTGTAAGAATACAGACTGCAGAGGCTCTAGCTAAAGCATCGGCAATGACGTATCCTGATCTTAATAAATGTCGAGAGAGGGAAGTAAGTGTGTTTATTATTGATATGAGCTGCTCTTTTTCAGGGGATGTAGGTAGCTTACTTGTAATGTCCCCAGCAAAGGTGCCCACTATACGCTGGTATTTCAGCATTTGTCCCATATAATTAAGTATTCTAATACTTAATGTATTTAGAGCAAACACGTTCTTCTCCATATAATCAAAACGTTTAGTCTCTTTTTCAGGAGGTACTGTACTTGTATGTCTGGGTTTGCCAGTGCGGTTGTGAGCAGCTGCAGTAACCACAGAGTCTGCAGTGGGAATAGTTGTTAAATATTGATAATCAAGGGGAGCCTGATAGAGTCTGTGCGCTTTTCTAGGTAGCTCCTGTGCCGCTATGGGTTGACTCCATGCTTCAGTAATCGCATTTCTGAACATTGGTATAAAAAGAGGGACTGCCCGGATAGGTTCTTCCAGGCTGTCAAGATATTCTGCCATATCTTTACTTAATTTATCTTGTTCTGCTGTGGCAAACCCCATTGTTTTTTGTATTTGTAACATCATTTCAGGAAATGACAGGCCATCCAGTGGAGAAATTACCTTTAAGGGTTGTAAAGTTTCTTTGTCCCAGAATGATGGCACAGAACATGAAGACTCATACCCTCTTGCAGTAGGGGAACCATCATAATTCGTGTCTTTGGAATGTTCCAAAAATATATGAGGATCTGAAAAATATTCCTCAGAAAATTCATGAAGAGGCAGGAGTGCTGAACTTTATGGCTCTGTGCATGCCTGTTTTGATGGAGGCGGAGACCCAGTCTGTGACTGAGGTTTTTTTACTGGAGTGGGTGGATAGTCAAAAGCCATAGAATTTAACACTTTATTTACCATTTCTTTTATGTTTGGCACTTTTGAGAATGGACTTGCCATGTAAGCAGATTCTGAGCCCTGTGTGCATGGCATCGGGGATCAATTTGTGCCTCCCTATAAAGTGATCTGGCACATCTTTGAAGTTTTTGTTCATGACAGATTGGTGTCTGAGCACCATACAGGAGTGCAAATGAGGCAGGTTTGCCTCTGTGTTCTGTAGTATATGATCCTTTACTTTGTGGAGATGCAGCCCAGTAAGTATCTTTTGATGCTGTTTTGTAAGAATTGTAATGGTTTTTCATGGTTACATTTTTATGAGGGTCTTCCGTAAATGCATTATATGCTGGTAAAGGTACTGTTCTATGATGCAGGGGCTGCTCCATTGACAGTGGAGGGATACAAGCATGCCTCATCAATGTTGTAATGTGTCTTCTTGATGATGGATAAGTGAATGCATGCCCTGTCGATGACATACTCCTAATCGATGATGGGGAAGGCAGTGCATGCTCAGTCGATGGTGGGATGCTCGTCGTTGATGATGGAACAATAGGCATATGCCCCATCAATGATGGAAAGTGTCTCATCGATGATAAGGTGAAAACATGCTCCATCCACTGTGGCAAACTTCTCGATAATGGAGGTTTAGGAGCATGTCCCGTTGCTGATGAAGCATGTACAGTATGCTCCGTCAATGGAGGAGGTGTTTTCATCGACGAGAATGTTGTGTGAAGCCCTCCCGTCAATGGGAGAGTGTGCCCTGTCGACGACAAATGTAGCAGGACCTCCGTCATCGATGGTGGAAGTGGTTTTCATCAAAGGGGGAGCTGAGGAATGATGCCCTGTCGACGATGAACATTCCTTTCTGTGTGAAGCTGAACTTCTATGTTCTTTTGATGAAGAAGTGCCTGCCATTGACAGGGGGATATGGCCCATCCATGAAGAATGTTTTCTTGATGATCCATGTTTAGGAGATACAACTGTTGAAAGGCGATCAGGCAGGACTTTAGGTGAAAGTATTTCCTTTCCTATTTTGCTTCTTGAAGAGGACTCTGATGTTTTAGAGCCCTTTGATCGAGTATCCTGAGTCTGTAACAGAGAAACATCCATTGTAAATCTCTTGGATGAGCACAGGAATATGGTGCTGTGTATGAAGCCCAGGCCCCCCAAGCTATGGGATCAATCCACATCGTAGACTGCTGGCAGAAGAATAAGGTACTGTCAGAGCTGAAGCTGGTGGGAAAATGAATGGAGACTACCAGGGACCACCCACTTTTATAGGCACAGCCCAGGAAGTGAGGTTGTGTGGGTGGTCCCTTGTATGGAGACTGCTAGAAGAAACTTCCGTGCTACAGTGCCACCTATTGGGAACTGCAAGAGACTATTCCATGGAAGATCTACTGTTACAGGTGAGTAACCCGTTTTTCTAGGATCGTGGATATGTTGTTCATCCACACTATTTGGCAGTCTCCTAGCAGTTCTCCGGGAAGGAGGCAAGGTGCACACCCCCACTGATACTCACTTGGGGAAAAGAGATTGGAGAACTGAGGCCCCAAAACCAGCATCCTGGCATGACTCGAGGTCGATGTGGTAATGGGTAATGAAGGTGTTTGCTGACTTCCAGGTAGCAACCCAACAGATTCCCTGGATAGGGGTGTCCCTATAAGCAGCCACCAATGCAGAGGTATGGTGGGTAGAATGAGCTCTTATCCCTCTGGGAGGCTCCATGCCTGCCAACTCATAGCACAGACTCATCCAAGATGTAATCCACCTTGCAATAGTCTATTTTGCTGCAGGTCTGCCAGAAGCAGCTTCAGCGTAGGTGACAAACAGCTGGTGAACCTCTCCCTGAATTTCCGCCATCCTCTCCTTATAATAGGAGAGGGCTTGTCTCAGGTCCAGGGTATGGAGCCTGTATTCAGCCTCTGAGGTGTAATTAGAGTAGTATACTGGCAGAGTTAGCACCTGGTGAAGGTGAAAGTCTGACACCACCATCAGAAAGAATTTAGGGTTGGGGTGTAGGACAACCTTGTTCCTGTGGAAGACCAGATAAGGGGAGTCCACCGAAAGCACCTGGAGCCCCCGTCCTTCTGGCAGATGTGATAGCAACCAGGAAGGCAGTCTTCCATGACAAGTGTGACAATGCACACTTGTGCATAGGTTCGAATGGCTTGTCCATGAGCTTTGCCAGTACCAGCAGTAGATCCCATGGAGGTGGAAGTTCACTCACTGGAAGGGATATGTGATCCAAGCATTTAAAAAAAGCACCCGACCACCATCTCCTGCATTAACATCAGCTGACCAGCCCACACCCAGGAAGCAGAGATGGCTGCCAGGTGCTCCCTAAGGGTCAATGACCGAAGATCCCCATTGGACAGAGACCAAAGGTAGTAGAGAATGTTAGCCACTGGACAGGACAGAGGGTCCAGGCTATTGCCCAGACACCAAATGGAAAATCTTTTCTATTGGAAGGCATAACATTTCCTGGTCAATTCCTTTCTGGATGCCTCCACCACAGTGAGGACATCCTCGGAAACACCCAAAGCATGGAACTCTAGTCACTCAGGAACCAGGCTGTGAGGTGCAGGGATTGAAGGTCCACATGGTAAACCTTCCCCTGATAGAGAGAGATCAGGTCCAGGTGTGCTGGAAGCTGCTCTGGGGGCCTGCAGCTCAGGCTGAGGAGATCTGGATACCAGAACTGGCGCGGCCAGTCTGGGGCTACCAGAATCACCTTCACCTTGGCCCTCCTCACCTTGAGGAGCACCTTGTGGATCAAGGGAAATGGAGGGAAGGCATACAAGAGGCCTGGGGTCCATGGCCTCAAAAAGGCATCCCCCTGCAGCGAGTCCTGCTGAGGGGGTCAGGCAAGAAACAGCCTCAGCTTGGTGTTGTCCCTGGAGGCAAACAGGTCCACCATCAGTCTGCCCCAGTGGGAGAACAGGCTGTAAGCTACCTCTGAATGGAGAGATCACTCATGGGATGTCTCGCCTAAGTGGCTGAGTGCATCCGCCAAAGGGCTTAAGGCTTCTGCCACATGAATTGCTAGGCGTTCCACCTCCAGATGGATGACGAGGGTCCAGATGCAGAGCGCCTTCCCTGCAAAGCAGATGGGAGTGCATAGTGCCCTGTTTGTTGAGGTAGTACATGGTCATGGTATTGTCCATCTGGACTTGAACCACTTGACCCCGGAGCTGAGGAACAAAAGCCGACAGTGCCAGTCTGACTGCTCTAAGCTCCAACAGGTTGATGTGGTATTGGGAATCCTTGGAGTCCAGAACCCGTGGGCCCTTTTGTCCCCCACATGGGCTCCCCAGCCCATGAGAGAGGCATCAGTCATGAGGACGGCCATCGGCTTGGGGCGGAAAACTGGATCCCTTCCTGCAACTGGTCTGGGGCAGTCCACCACTGGAGAGCATCCCACATCTTCTGGGTTACAGTGATCAGCTGGTCAAAATGACCATGGTGCTGAGTCCACTTGGTGGCCAGCTCCCATTGGAGGGGGCGCATGTGCCACCATGCCCAATGGACCATGGAGGTGCATGTCGCCATGTAACCCAGAAGGCACAGAAAGTCCTGGGCAGGGTGCAATTGCCCAACCAGAAGTGATTGGGCAAAGGAGGAGAGAACCTCCGCCTTGTTCGCTGGGATCCGAGCTCTGGCTTGACAAGAGTTGAGCTCTGCCCCAGTGAAGCACATCACCTGGGAAGGCACGAGTTCCGACTTGGCCTCATTGATCAAGAGGCCAAGTTGAAAGCAGGTCTGGAGGGCCAGGTCCCTGGACCTCTCCACCTCCTGCTGGGTGGGACCTGCTAAGAGCCAATCGTCGCGGTAGGGGTAAATTCTGGACACCCCCCCAATGCCTTTGATGGGCTTCTACCACTGCAATGCATTTGGTGAAGACCGTGGGGCCGATGACAGGCCGAACGGCATGGCTTGGAACTCATATGGAGTCCCTTCAGCTCTGAAGTGGAAGAACCACCAATGAGATGGATGGATTGGGATGTGAAAGAACACATCCTGCAGATCCAGTGAGAACCATATATTTTGCTCCAAGGATGTTATGATCTGGGACAAAGTGACCATCCAAAAGGTGCATGACCTGAGATACTGATTCAGGTAGTGCAGATCTAGAATGGGCACCAGCCCCCATCCACTTGGGCACCAGGAAGTACCTGGAGACAAAGCCTGGGTCTGCTGGAGAATCCGCCACTGGAGCTACTGCCTCTTTGAGGAGGAGCTGAGTGATGCTGTCTCGGAGAGCCGAATGAGTATGGACAGATACTCTTTCCTCCCATGTGGCTTGGTGGGTACTGCTGGAATTACAGAGGCAGTCTCTGATGACCACCTCCAAGGCCCACCTGTCTGTGGTGATAGCAGACCAGGCAGAAAGGAAGTGGTGGAGCTGGCCCCCCACAGGAGGACCCAGAACTGGCGTGATGGGACAGGGGGTGGCAGCCCCCACCCTGACACTGAGCTGGCTTGGAGGAGGAGGAGGATCCAGGACCTGAACCTCTGCCTCCTTTACAGACCTGGAAGGGCCCAGGCTTGGGCCAGGGGCACCAAGCTTGAGCCTGCTGCTGCTGCCTTCCTTGAAAGGAGGGTTGCTGGGCCACAAGGGAAGAGTGCCGAAAAGGTTTCTTCTGCTGCTTCTTACTTGAAGAACCTTTACCAGAAGTAGCATCCAAAGTGGTATTGGACTGCTCAATACAGTGAAGATGACCAGCCACACCTGGGCCGAAAAGGTTGGTGCCCAGGAAAGGCACATCAGCTAGTTTGTGCTGAGTATCTGCCAGGAAAGAGGTGAGTCTCAGCCAAGCTTTGTTGTGAGAGGCAACTGTGGCTGCCAATGAGTGGGCACAGGAATCCCCAATGTCCAGGGCCATCTGATGCCATTTGCTTGACTGTGGTCTGCATGTCCACCGAGAGGTGTGGGAGGACTTCATCCAAAGACCCCAAGAGGGCATGGGAGAAGTGTACCATGATGACAGCCGAACTTGCCTGATGGAGGACTAAAGATGAGCCCGCATAGACCTTTCAAGCCAAATGATCCAAGTTTTTGGATTCCTTCTCGGGAGGTTGGTCAGTGTTGGCAGAACTGCCAGTATGCCTGAATGCAGAGGCGGTCACCAGGCTCTTGGCTGAAGGGTGCTCTGTGAACCCTGCATGGGACCCCATGGGCACAGCATACTTGCAGGCCATGTGGGCAGACTGAGCTGGACAGGAGGCAGGGTGCTGCCAAAGTTCTAAGGCTGGGCCAACTATGGTCTCTGTCACTGGAAAAGCCTCCGCTGGGGTATCCCCTCTCTTGAGGATGTCAATGAAAGGGTACTCCACCTTTTTCTGGATAGGTTCCAGAGGCATCCCTGTAGACTCAGAGAGGAGGCGAAGAATGCCCTGAAAAGTCGAAGGACCTTCCTCTGTCTCTATCCCACCAGCTGATTCATCATTCCTGGGATGAGAACCCACTCTCATCCGAATCAGAGGAATCTGAATACAACGGTCGACCGCCCAGGTCACCTGTGACCCGCCGAGGGCAGTCTGGAGTGACAGTGACTGAAAGACACCAGGGAAGCCCAGTGTCTAGTCTATCTCTCTTAGAAGGAGCCCCTCCCACAGGCTGCTTGGGCAGTGGTTCCACCACGATTGGTGGAGAGACCAGTTTAGGCCGAACCGGAGGCGTCACTGGCTCCGCGGGTGGGGGAACCAACTTAATTGGCTCTGAAGGGTCGGCTTCAGCCTGGGAGGCAAAAGCCAAGTAATGGCCAGAGTAGAAGCCGGGGTCAGCTTGTGCCCGGACAAAATCAACTGTTGCCACATGAGATCCTCGTAGCACCAAAGTTTCTGCCGGAGCCTCTCCTCATCTGAGGAGGATGAGGATGACCGATAGCGTCGCCTCTTTTTTGAGTGCTTGTGGCTCTTCCTCAGCCTGTTGGTTGAGGGGGTTCTCAACCTTGATCGAGATCAGACAGGCCAATTCGATCACTTGGGAGACACTGGTGGGACCGGTGATTTCCCGGAGTCGGGGACCACTTCGACGGGATTCCCAGTGGGCTGGTCTCCTCGTCGGGGGGAAAGAAAGGACCGGAGTCCAATTGGGAAAATAGTCTACTGGATTTGGCAACAAAAGGTCGATGATTATTTCAACCTAGTCGATCAGACACTTTGGTTGACAGGCCAGATGGTAAAGCCGAGAAGCCAGCAGCCGAAGAGGCAATTTTGACATAAGTAGAGACTGCCGGTTCCTGGGACCAAGATCTCTCCTGATCCCAAGAACGTCTTCTCCGAGATGAAGATGATCCCAGGTCCTACGTTGTGAGGCAATATCCAGATTGCAATGCCTTGTGAATGTATGAATTGTGGACCAGGTGGCTGCATTGCAGATATGTGAAATGGAGGCTCCTTGAAAGCAAGCCATAGCACTAGTGGCCATAGCTCTAGTGGAGTGAGCTTGGACAGGTCCAGGTAAAGGCTTGTTGCATTTTTTGTAACCAAATGTAATACAATTCACCAACCAGGGTGACAGTACATTTGGCAACTGGGAGGCCGTCGCAACCCAGGGCAAGAGAGACAAACAGTTGAGACGTCTTTCTAATTGATTGTGTCCTTTTAGTATAGAAGCATAGTATATGATGGACATCTAAAGTATGTAGCAAATGTTCACCCTAATTGGAGTAGTCAGGATAGTAGACCGGAAGCTCCAAAAGACTGATTTAAAGTATGTTCAGAGACTACTTTAGGAAAGAATGAAGGGTTGGTACGAAGGACCACCCTGTCTTTGTGGAAAATCAAGTAAGATTCCCTATACATGAAGGCATGAAGCTTGGAAATACGGTGAGCTGAGGCGACAGCCACTAGGAATAAGGTTTTCCATGAAAGGAAACTGAGGGCACAAGTGGCCGCCAGTTCAAAGGCTCAAGAGTTAATTTCTCTATTAGAAATAGAGGTCCCACGGAGGAGTGGGTCATCTAATAGGTGGTTTGATATGTAACATTCCTTTCAAACATATTTTGGCTAGATGATGTTGGTACAGTAATCTGTCATCTAGCAGTCCATAGAAGGCTGAGAACAGTGGCCAAATGGACTTTGATAGAGGAATAACTCAAACCGTACTCTGACAGTGAGGCCCGGAAATCTAGAACTTTCATCAGTGGGCAGGAATAGGGATCCAATGATCAAGAAGCAGTCCATATGGAAAAGCATTTCCATTTGGAGATATACGTTTCTCTGGTTGCTGGCTTACATGAGGCCAAGAGAATATTGGCAAGAGGAGAGGATACTTGTAGTCTGGCCATGAAAGCATCCTCAGGAGCCAAGTGTGAAGGTGTAGAGCCTTCAGGTTGGGATGTAACAGGGTTCTTTAATTTTGAGTGAAGAGGTTGAAGATTGGAGCACCTCCTTGCTTGTTGAGGTAGACCACCACTGCAGTGTTGTCTGATTGGATCAGCAGCAGTCTTGAGTCAAGAGAGGTTGGAATGCCAGAAGGGCTAAGCAGAATGCCCTAGGCTTTAAGAGATTGATGTGAAGCTGAGGGAGACAAGTGATCCACTTGCCCTGTGTCCGATAAGGACTCAGGTGTGCACTCCATCCTGCCAGGGAAGCATCTGTGGTAAATGTCAGTGTGGGAGGGAGGGACCGAAAAGGCATTCCCTATCATAAATTGGTTTTGACGGACCAGCAAGTCAGAGCTGATGACAGAGAGGGAGCGACTCTGTTCTTGCCTTCAAATTTTTCTTGTTCTTTGAGACCATTGATTCTGGAGGGTTCACTGAATGGGTCTCATATGAAGATGGGCAAGTGCTACCATGGGGATGGCAATGACCATGTGACCCAAAAGGCATAGCAGTTGTCTAGCTGTGACTACTTTGAGTCTGTATGCATGATGTCAAACACAAGGGTGTGGCCTGCCGGACAGCTGGACGGTATGTTCTGGCCGAGACTTCTCCAATGTACTGGAGACTGAGACAGTGTCAGGTTGGACTTTGGCCAATTGACTGTGATCCCTAGAGTGTGGAAATATTTGCAGGGTCGCCTCTAGGTAAGAAAGCAAAGCTGTTCCATTTCAATTGGCTAGCTATCTAGATATGGGAAGATAAAGTGCCCTTTCCTTCTTAAAGTTGCTGCAACTACCTCTAGGTATGTAGTGAACACCCACAGGGCTGAAGAGAGGCCAAACCAGAGTGTTTGAAACTGGTAGTTTTAACCTAGCAGGTAGAAATGGAAAAAAACCTGTGATAAGCAGAATGGATAGGGATATGCAGGTAGGCATCCTTCATATCTAGGGCACAAAGCCAATCTCCCTGTTTCAGTAGTGGCATGATGGAAATCAAGGTCATCATGTGAAAGAGTTTGTACTGGATGGAAAGGTTTAGTTTTCTGAGGTTCTGTATTGGACCGAGGTCTCCAATTCATTTGGGAACCTGAAAGAAGTGGCAGTGGGATCCCTTTTGATGTTTTTAGGGAGGGGTACTGGAATAATGGCCTGTGCCACCAGTAGAGCCCTCAAGTCCTCTTAAAGAAGCCGGCCCAGTGGCACTGAGGGTTGAGGCACTGGACGCCACACCTCGCGCCACACCGGCGACCCAGGTTCAGGAGTGAGCTCTGGTGCCAGGGGTTGGCAGGGGATGGATTGAGCACCCACTGGGCTGCTCTCCTCTCCCGGGGGGGTGCTGGGGAGTCTGGCGCTCCAGCAGCCCCGGTGGAGATCAGAGCACTGGGCTGCATGTATACAGTGTGACCCAATGCTGGCAGGGTGGCCGTGAACAGAGAAGTCGGGGGACATGCACATGCATGGGGGGGGAGGAAGGCGTAACAAGAGGGAAAAAAGCCCTCTCCTGCTGGATAGACGATGGCTTCTTCCAGTGCCGCCACCACATGCCCAATGCTGGTCTCCAGTCACTGCCCCTTCGATCTCTCTGGGGCTGTAGGGCCCCCACTTCCCTGGAGAGTCGTAACATCCTTTATTTATTTATTTATTTATTTATTTAAGAGTTTAACCAGGCAGGCGTACTGAGCGGAGAACCACTCGTTTCCAGACATGACCTGGGGGAGTAGGGGATAGGGAAACATTGAATAGTACATACAATTTTCTATACAGTATAGGTAGATACACTGGTGAGATGAGATGAAATGGTGCATTTCAGCATTACAATGACGAGACGCAAGATGCATTACAAAATACAGCATAGGTATTACATTAGCGTAGCAGAGATAGTTGCCAGCGGGCGGCAGGGCACCTGACAGTGCAGACAAATTATTTATCAGTTATGCATTTAATGCAGACAAGTAGTAAGCAGACCCTACAGCGTAGCAACTAAACTTTGTCGAGTCTGCCGGTTACTAAGAAAGAATTGCGGGCTTGTTCTTATGGCTACTACGAACATGTGCATATGGTGGGGAAGTGAGCATAGAGTGGGTTGAGATGCCCGGGGTTTGTGAGCTCCTGATATCAGCAGGCAGGGCATTCCATAGTTTAGGCATGCGATATTTGAAAGCCGATTGACCCTTGGAGGTATGCATGAAAGGGACTTATAGAAGCCTTGAGTCGGAGCTTCTGAGTAAGTAGGTAGGGGAAGGCTGGGCTGATATGGCGTATTGGAGATAGGGGGAAAGGACTGTGACCAGAATTTGGCAATGATTCTGGAGCAGTGGATCTGTCTATGGGTTGTGAGTGAAGGCAGGGCTAGGCCCCTGTACAGATCACAGTGGTGGGTCATTGGGGGGGGGGAGTCAAGGATGAAATGGCGGAAGGAGTGGAAAAGAGTGTCTAGGCTGGCCAGGTTAGATTGGGGTGTGGCGCCCTATACTACGTCGCCATAGTCAAGTGTAGGGAAGATCATTTTTTGAACAATTTCCCTTCTGACCTGTTTGGGCATACAATCCTTACTGCGACATAGAGCACCAAGTTTTGGGTACATCTTAGTGTGTAAGGATTCGATATGGGTGGAGAAATCCAGGTATTGGTCAAGCCAGACTCCCAGGTATCTGAAAGAAGTGAAGGACTCAAGGGAGGTCCCGTCTAGGGTACGGAAGGAGGGGAGTGATGCTAGGCAGGAGAGTCAAGAACGCAACCCGAAAGTGAGTGAGACTTTTTTTTTTGTATTTAGGGATAGCTGGTTTGACGTAAACCAATTCTGTATGGCATTGAAATACCACTGAAGCACATTTGATACTGCTCCGGTGGATATTCCGGAGGCGTACAGTACGGTGCCATCCACGTACATTTGGATGGATGAGTGCAGGCCTGAGGGAGGTCATTTAGGAATACTGAAAAAAGCAGAGGTCCCAGGACTGAGCCTTGGGGGACACCCATAGTGACTGGAAGGGCGGAAGAGATGTGTGGGCCAATTTTCACCGATTGATATCTGCCTACCAGGTAGGCATGAAACTAGCTAGTGGCATGGCCTGAGAGGCCAGCCCCATTTAATTTAGCTAGTAGCTTAGGGTGGGAGACCGTATCAAAAGCCTTGGCCAGGTCAATGAAAATGGCAGCAGTTATAAGCCCTTTGACCATTCCAGATAGGATGTCATCAGTGAGTCTTAGTAGGGAGGTGATGGTAGAGTGAGACTTTTGGAAACCAGACTGATAAGGGGTGAAAAAAGAGGTTGTGTCTAGGAATTGGGAAAGTTGGGCGAGTGCGAAGTGTTCCTGTATTTTAGCCAGAATTGGAAGAAGGGAGATGGGTCGATAATTACCCAGCATAGAGGGATCTCCGCCCTTAGGGAGAGGGATAACAGTCGCATGTTTCCAATGAGCTGGGATTTTGGCCATGGAGAGAGGTTGAGAAGATCAGCTAGTGGAGCAGCTATGGCAGGAGCAGATAAGTGAAGCAATCTGGCGTCCAGGCCAGATGGACATTTACCTTTGTTAGGACTGAGTGAAGTCAATACTTGCAGCACTTCGGCCAGGGTGACTGGATGGAAAGAGAAACTAGGGGCGTGTGTGGAGTTTGGAGATTGCAGTGGGGTGCGTGGTGTTAAGGTGTGCGGGTGATTGGATAGGAGAGATGCTGCACAACTAGTGAAGAAAGTATTAAAGGCAGACGCTACTTCTCCAGGGTCGGTGATGGTCGAACCTTGGATGGATAGAGTCAGGGTTGGAAGTTGGATTGGGGGGAGGAGAGTTGAGAGCTTTCAGAAATTTGTGGGAGTGGTTGAGGTTTGAGTTTAAAGTGGACGTGAATAGCTCTTTTTTGCCCAACGAATCAGTTTGGTGCAGGAGTTGCAGAGGGTCCGGTATCTTTGTAGGGATTCTTGGGAGCATGACAGCTTATGTTTGAGCCATGCCTGATCTCTGGTGCGGCAGCTGCTAATGAGATCGGCCAAGACCCATGGAAGGTGGGAGCCCCTTACTTGTGTGCACCTTTGCGAGGCATGATTATCCCAAACTGTGAGGAACCTGGTCGTAAAAGTTTCATAAGCATAGCCAATCGAGGGTGCGTTAGGTATGAAGGACCAGTCAATATAAACCAGGTCATATAGTAGCGCAGGTACAACTTAGGAGTTGTACGACCATGTGAGAATCGTCCTAGAGGGGGGTTTTGCAGGTCTGTGAACTTTCCTGACCATGTATATCATGTGGTGGTCACTTAGGGAATCAGGGAGGAGACCAGCACTAATGATTCTGTGAGGGTGGGTAGTGAGGTCCCAGTCCAGGAGGGAGTGGTTAGGAGATTTAGGGTTTAGCCGGGTGGGTTGTGAGATCTGCTGGGAGAGGTTTAGTGCATTTATTTTGGTGTGTAGTTTGGCCCTGTCCTTAGCTAGCCAGTTGAAATTGAAATCACCAAGAATATGGAGCTCCCCAGCTGTGGCTGTAGATTTTAGCAAGGCCAGGTGTTCTAGGACGCTGGGTAGGGGGGTGCTAGGGGTGCAGTAGGAGCCTGCAACGTAGACAGGGACGGAGTAAGGCAGTGCAAGTTTGATTACTACAAACTCTATTTGGGGTGACGGGGTGGGGATTTGGACCAGGGTGAACCGTAGCCTGGAGGAGATAAACATGGCAATACCACCACCCCTTTCTTGCCTGATCACTGCATAGCCAGGGATGGCAATAGCAGAGTCCATGTGGTGTGGCTTTAGCCAGGTCTCTGATAGTATGAGGATGTCTGGGCGCAGGGATAGGGCAGCGAGTTGTAGTTCTGGTTATTTTTTAAGGAGGCTGCAGATGTTGAGATGCAGTAGTCAGAGGCCCTTGGGGAGACTCGTTTGAGTGTGGGAACTGGGAGGGGTGGGACCCAGATTTGACTCGATGTCCCCTGCTAGCAGGAGAAGCAGAGTGAGAATGATTTTGGTTTTGTGCCAGGCATGTCTGGCTGAGCAGAAGGAGGAGAGTGCGCTAAGGGTGGGTGTAGTGGCGGAAAATGCTGAGTTCCATAGGACTGTTAGCCCAGGGAAAAAGGAGGGAGGAAGGATGGTAGCATCAATTTCCCACTGTTGCACTGGTCCGTGTGTGTGGTGCTGTGAGAAAGTGGTTGGGGGGGAGATAGTGAGTGTGTAATGGGGGGGTGGTCGGGGTGCCGTTGAGGGTGGATTGCTAGGGGGAGAGAGGCTAGGGGAAAAGACAGGAGGAATAGTGGCAGGAAAAGTAATAGCATCTTGCCTTAAGATGTCTCAGCAAAGCAAGTGGTAGTGGCCACTAGTGGTGATAGCAGATAAGCTGCTAATGAGAGAATGGGTTCTGCACCACACGTGACTCTGCGTATAAAGCAGAGAGCTGACCAAGGGTGGTGGTGGTGGTGGTGGTGGATGCGGTGGGGAGCCAGCACGCAACGCCGGCAGGGTAAACAGCACACCTTGTTCAACAGCCTGGTGCTGCTCCTGTGAACTCGATTGATTCGTACCTACAGCAGTCTGGGGGGTGAAGGGTGAATCTCCGATTGAGTCCAGGGGAGGGCAGGCTCTTCCAGCCCTCGAGACCCTCGGTGCAGCTTCCAGCATGAACCCCTGCAACTGAGGAGAGGGGGAGAGATTTTAAACGTTTGATTTAGAGGCGGGGCTAAGGCAAGGACATAGTCTGAAGCCTTCTACTGTGACAAGGGTTACTGAATTATCTGTACTGCGAGAGTCTAAAAGCGAGTCTATGGCACAGTTAATTTGTAGGAAACCAAACAGTTCATCAGTTCTTTACAGTTGCAGGCTGCAGTACATTGTGCTCAAATGCAGGTATAAGTACAAAGAAAAATATCAAGCGCTAAGGTGCTTGTTTAAAATACAGGCAACTGTAGGATTTCACCAACTGTACTTAAAACTCTTAAGAACTTGATTAAACACAGGGAAACTGTAGAAATATGCAACAGAAGTACTTGAGAAAAAACTATCTGCAGTGCTGCGACGACTCTTAAGGCGCATGTAAGATTTGAAGATGATGGGAGGCCCAGTGGGCGGCACAGCAGTCAGGCCAGTGGGTAAGCCGGAGAGAGTTCTGGTTAGGGGAGAGATAGAGAATAAAATAAAAAAGTCCTCTTGAAGGATAGGTATATGACCTGATGGATAATGAATATGTTGGGGGGGGGGCACCTGGAGATAAATTCCAGAGTATGACCCCTCTATATAATCTGGAGTATCCATTTGTCTGAAGTGATCATTCACCCAGCCTGTAAATGGAGGGCAAGACGACCGCCCACAGCCTCAGAGGCCTGCATCGAGGAGGGGTGGGAAAAAACCCTAGTGGGTCTCTGGGTATTAGGCTACCCAGCCCTCCCAGGAGGGTGGGGGCAGGAGCCACAGGTGGCAGAGGTGCTGCCTCTTGTGGGGAGAGTACAACCTCTATAGTCGCCTGTACTGGTATCTATTTCCTACCTCTTTCAGAGTAGGACGTGGACAGAGTACGGTAGGTTGTATGCAGAGTATGGCACATGCCATGAACTGTATGTAGAGCTCTGACTGATGCCTGTAAGCCATCCAGTAAAGTTGGAGTACCTGGCCCGAAATAACGTGGACCCGTTAAAGGGGCATGAGCTACTTTATGTTGCACATCACGCATAAAGCCTGAAAAGCAAAGCCAGGTGTGGTGTCGCAAATAAATGCCAACAGCAGACAGTCAGGCCAAGGTATCTATGGCATCATATCCCGACCTGGGTAGGCGATGGGAAATAACATTGTTTAGTTGATATAGTAACCAATAATCACTTCCATTCTGGTGAAGAAGGGAGGTGATAGATAGTCTCAATGGCAGATGACCCAAGGGCTTTGTTGGTAATCATATGACTCATAATTTAGAATTCTGACATTCATGGTACTGGAGAAAAAGACCCGTTTCTCCAGAAAGTCTTTGGGATTCTGTATCAGGTGGTAAGGCGCTCATGTGATCATGAGTGGTAGAACAGAGTCCACTTCCAGGATAGCTTGAAGGAAGGGATGAACCAAAAGAGCTTAATAAATATGATACACCATACAAGGAACAGCTGAGATACCTGGAAGTGGATGTCAAGCAGCCAGCATGGTATTGTAGTAAGTTTGAATTAGTGGGGAAACCACCAAGATGGGCTCCTCTAGCAGATAAAGGTATTCTGCCATATCCTTATTTTGTCATGTTTTTGTGGTAGAGAATCCCATGACTTTCTATATTTGTATCATCATTTCGTGGAATGAAGGGTCATCAGGAGGGGGTGCTGCAGATTTTAGGCAGGCCCTCATCCAAAGAAGAGATTTCTGAAAAAGGGAGACTGAGGAAGAAATTTCAGCTCCTGGAAATCTTCGCGTTGAAGGTCATTGGTAAAGTCAACTGGGAGCACTTGTTCATATGAAAAATAGTCTTCCATATAAGGAGGAAGTGACCAGGGTGGGAAGGGATCCTTGTCATCATGAAAATTCTTAGGTGGAAGAGTAGGAGATTGTGGAGGGTCGCCCTGCCCTCCTTGGATCGGAGGACTGGGAGTGCTGTATGGCATACAAGACATGCCCTACTACAGTGGAGACGTCCAGGTCCTTCTGGGAAGGAGGGGGGGAAGAGTGTGAGAGACGAGGGGGGATGATGGAGGGGAGTGGACGTGTAACCTGAGCAGGTCTTGCCCCTGAGTGGTAAAGTCCAGGGTTCTGATCTCTGTCTGCTTAACCCCTGTAATTGTCCACCTAAGAGGGTGGAGGGGTAGAAACATGGCATAAGCCCATTTTTTTTTATGAAGCCCCATTTACTAAGAAAGAATATGAGGATGCGCTGTCGATGGGACACCTGGAGTGGTGGCCGTTGATGCGTGAAGTACAGAGGTTGAGGAGGCTCTCTCCCACTCTGACTCTAATGGAACCCAGAAAGAGTTATTAATGTATTGCCTTTTAATAGTGCTGGAAGCATTGTTGACGAGGGAGTGAAAAACATCCCATCAATGAGTAGGAAGAATAATGATGCAGTCGACAGGGGACAGCCATCAAAGAGAAATAGGGATGCATCGTCGATGGGGATGTCGGTCAATAAGAATATGAATGCATCGCCAACAGGTATGGCCATTGATGAGAATATGGATGCATCACTGACAGTGGTGGCCATCCATGATAAAAGAGATGCATTGTCAACTGTGGTAGCCGTCGATGAAAATACTGATGGTTATGGGCATCAGTGAGAATACAGATGCATTGTCGATGGTGGTAGCAGTCAACGAGGATGTTGACGGTTATGGGCCATCAATGAAAATATACAGGCATCATCAACGGTGGTAGCCGTTGATGGGAACATTGATGGTTACAGCTGTCAATGACAATACAGATGCATAGTCAACAGTGGTGGCCGTTGATGAGGATGTTGACTGTTATGGGCAGTCAATGGAATTATAGAGACATCGTCGACTGTTTGGTGGCCATCGATGAGTAAGAGAAACAGAGGGTGAGGAGGGGTACTCCTGCTCTATGTGTGTCCAGAAATGTAGATCAGTAGATGGGGCAGCTCTTGTTGGGGTGAGCCCCTTGTTCGTAGAATCTTCAATGTTTGTTGTCGATGACTGCCGTTTTCAGAAGTTGTTCTAGCTGCTGCATGCGAGCTAAAGATGGCAAAAAACGGAATTGAGGATACCAGGGACCACTTACACATATATGAAACAGGAAGCTGATGACCTGTGTGGGCAGTCCCTGGTGAAAAACTGCTAGAAAAGCTGCCATGCGCCACAGTGACCTCTTGCTGGATACCCAAAAGTATTTCCTACTGCAAGAGACCACTCTGTGGAAGATCTACAGTTAGATGAGTAACCCTTATTTTGAGGGACATGGATATGGTGCACTTATTCACACTGTGGCAGACTCTTAACAGTGCTCCAGGAGAAGGGGCCAGTACACACCCTTACTTTGGAAATGGGGAGCAGAGAAATGAGGCCCCAAAACCAACATCCTGGTGTGACTCAAGGTTGATGTGGTAGTGGGAAGTGAAGGTGTGTGCAGACTTCCAGGTAACAGCCCTTAAGATTTTCCAGATATGGGACTTCCCTGGAAGCAGCCACTGAGGCAGTGATATGTCTGGTGGAACAAGCCCTAAACCTTAAAGGAGGCTCCCTACCAGCCAACCTATAGCAGATGTCACTGCAGGATACAATCCACCTGCCAATCATCCACTTAGCTGCCGGTCTGCCAGGTGCAAGATGGTGAACCTCTCCCTGAACTCTGGCCATGCACTCCGTATAAGCGAGTGCTCGCCTCAAGCCCAATGTGTGGAGCCTGTGTTTGGCCTCAGAGGTTAGATTGGTAAAGTACACCAGGAGGTTGATCACCCGGTTAAGGTGAAACTCCTAAACCTTCGGCAGGAACTTTGGGATGGGGTGGAGGACAATTTTGTCCCTGTGGAACACCAATATGGATACTCTACAGAGCACTGAAGCTCACTGATCCTTCTGGTGGAAGTGATCACCACTAAGAATGCGGTCTTCCATGACAGGTGGGAGATGAGACACCTGTGCATTGGTTCAAATGGCACGCCTATCAACAATGCCAATACCAGCAATGACTCCCAAGGTGGTGGTGGTTCACACACTGGCTGGGGCACGTGGTCAAGGCCCTTGATGCACCTGACCACTTCCTGCACCGTCTGCACACCAGCCCACACCCGATATGCAAAGATGGTTGCCAGGTGGTAGTCCAGAATGCTAGCCAAGGGGCAGAACAGGGGGGTCTAGCTCCCTGTCATGGTACCAAATGGAAAAGCACCTCCATTTGAAGGCATAGCACTGCTCGGATGACTTTTTGGGAGGCTTCCACAATGAGGAGAACCTCTTGAGAGAGACCCAAAGCCTGGAACTCTAGTCACTAGGTGCAGGGACTTAAGGTCCAGGTGCAAGACCTACCCCCTTGTGACAGGAGAGAAAATCCAGGCACAGAGGCAAACACCATGGAGGCCTGCTGCTGAGGCGGAGGAGATATGGATACCAAAACTGGCGCAGTCAGTCTGGGGCTACCAGCATCATCTGCACCTTGTCCTTCAGCACCCTGAACAGCACTCTGGATCAGGGAAATAGAGGGAAGGGGTAAAGGAGGCCTGGGGTTCAGGGCTTGAAGGCATCTCCCAACAGTGTCCTGCAGTGTGGGGGGGGCAGGCACAGAACAGCCTCAGCTTCATGTTCTCCCAGGAGGCAAGCAGACTGATCATGGGAGTACCCTACAGGGAGAAGAGGTGGTCCACCACCCCTGCTGCAGAGACCACTTGTGAGATGCCTCACCCACTTGGCTGAGGGTGTCCACAAGCTGGCTAGAGGCTCCCGGCTACATGAATTGTCAGAAGATCTGCCCCCAAGCTGTGCTAGAGGGTCCAGGTGTGGAGAGTCTCCTGAAACAACCGGAGGGAATGCATTCCGTCTTGCCTATCGAGGTAGTACATGGGTCGTGGTATTGTCTGTCTGGACATACATGACCTGGCACTGGACAAACAGAGCAAATGCCATCAGAGCAAGCTGCACTGCACGGAGCTCCAGCAGGTTGATGTGGTAACAGGACTTCATGGGGGTCCACAGCCTGTGGACCCCTAGGTGTGCTCCCCATCCCAGTGACTGTCAGAGTGACGGTCTTTTCTGGGCAGAATAATGGACTCCCTCCACATGTTCTGGGCTGAGCCACCACTGGATGCCATCCCACATCATCTGCATCACCATGACTGGCTGGGTCCAGGTGACTCAGGTGCTGAGGCCACTGGCGGGCCAGCTCCCACTGAAGATGGCACATTCATCAGTGGGCCCATCAGACCACAATGGTACAGGACACCATGTACCCCAGCAGTCACAAGTCCCAAGCAGGGTGCAAGCACCCAACTGAAATGATCAGACAAAGGAGGAAAGAGCTTCTGCTCAGTCCACAGGGGGTAGAGTCCTGGCCCAGAGGGAGTCACTCTGACTTGGCTGGGTTAATCAGAAGACCCAAGGCCAAGCACGTCTGGAATGCCAGGTCCCTGGACCACTCCACAGCCTCTTGAGATGATCCAGCAATCAGCCAGCCAGTCACCCAGGTATGGACAGACCCAAACTCCACAGAGCCTCAGGAAAGCTGCCACCACCACCACTTGGTGAAGACCTTGGGGGACAAAGAAGCCAAAAAGCATGACCCAGACCTCATAAAGAACCCCTTCTGGACAGATCCGAAGGTACCGCCAGTAAGACAAGAGGTGCTTTACAGGTTTCACAGTTTATTTGTCATTAGGTTAAGCTTTCAAGGCTACTGCATTTGTTGCTGGCTGATTGTTTCTGCTTTTACCTCCTTGTTTCTTTCATCCATGGTTTTTCCTTTTCAGCAGGGGAAGGGCCCAGCCACCCACCCCCATCCCCAACCACCTCACACTACACTCCTTTTATAGGGTAGCACAGTCGTGACATTTCCTGTAGCAAAGCAGGAAGGGGCAGTTCAGAGGAGTATCCACACAGTTACCTCATTTACAGGGGCACTAGTAATTTAACTTGTTATAACAAGTTATACAAAAAACCAAAACAAAACATAAGATCAAATTTATGCTTTTTCTTCCTTCTGATTACTCTGACCAGATAATAAACCCAGCAACTTACCTGGAATGGATATCATTAATTGCAGGTACTGTGGAACACTTTTCAGAAGGGCAGTTTTACAGGATTTAGGACACTGTCGTACATGTTGGGCCATTGGAGATCTAAGGGCTCAGCTCCAGGCAGCATGGGCAGAGATTGCACACCTCAAATTGCATATTCAAGAGGAACTATAAGAACCACCTGCCATTTCCCAAACATCCAACGGAAGCACCTCGACCGCAGAGGGTAGTTGGTCCGGGAGGTTAGCAGGTGGTTAGGAGGGGCAAATCGGGTGCCCCGTCACCTCCACAAACCATATAAAAACTACAAACGGGTATCTGCCTCTATCTCCGAAATCAAACAAAGGGGTAGAGGACACTGCAGAGCAGGACACTGCAGCACAGGAGCTAGCACAACAAAACATGCCCAAAACAGGAACCAAAACAAAAACAGCAAAAAGGAAATCCAAAAATCTTCTGATCATAGGAGACTCCATGATTCGGGGAGTTATTACTCATCTCCAGCCAGTGGTAATGGTCAGATGTCTTCCAGGTACAGCAGCGTGGAGAGACACTGACTGCATTGCTAAAATTGTTCAGGAAGCAGGAGAAAACATTGATGTCCTGGTACACATAGGGACCAATGATCTCACCAGCCAGCCAGTTGTGGAGACCAAGGAACACCTGACCAGGCTGGGTGACAAACTATCATCCATTTCATCCGGCATCTCTTCTCTGAGATCCTGCCAATCTGGGAGAGGGGAACATATGGACAGAAGGTCAGAGAAGGGGAGATAGGGGAGCGAAACATGTGGCTCAAGGGCTGTTGCCAGGAAAAAGGGCACAAATTTGTAGGGAACTGGCAACAGTTTTGGGAGCGAAAGTTCTTAAATTTGATGGACTGCATCTGACTAAGGAGGAGTCAGTGCACTGGGGCAGAAGTTTGATGTCTGCAGAATATTTAAACTAGCAAATGGGAGAGGGATGCAGCACCGAAACATCGAATGGGAAGAACACCTCCCCTCAGCTAGTGGTCAAACAGGAGTTCAGCATGTTTGTAGTTCATTTGCATCACCAGGTAAAGAAAAGGTCCAGCTCCCCATATGATGCACAGGGGAACGCCAGACCTCGTCCAATACACAGAAATCTGACCAATGGAAAATCATGTACACAAATGCTCAGTCTGGAAACAAGATCCACCGCGCAGAGAAGGGAACCAGGAGGCGGGAGAAAGCCAGAAAGCCGCCTGCCCTCGGGGACACACGAGCCGGACGGAGGGCTCCGAGCCGCCAGGCGGGCAGCCACCGCACAGCCGAGAAGGGAACCAGGAGGCCGGGGGAGAAAGACAGAAAGGTACTGGATAGCTGCACAGCCAATCGGAAGACGACCGCCGACTTTGCCAGCCTCTGATTGGTGCGCCTTCTCCCATTGACTTTTGCTGTATCTTTGCATCACCAAAACTGGTCGAGATTACTTGTCTTTTATTGAAAAGTTTAATTTCTCTAAAAAGAGCTGTTTTTGCTGTTTTATTTGTGTACTTCTGTGAAATGCCTACTTACCTGTTTAACTAGTGATTACAGTCTTTTGGATCAATTTTGTGTTGGGCTAGATGCTCAGGTGCCTAACCCCCCACCCTCCCAGTCTTTGTTGTGCAAATTTTACAATTTAGCACCTCTTGCAAGCCACTGCCTGCAAGTGCTTCTTCTGATTGCCCTCTCCTCTGTCCCTCCCTTCTAGCCGGCCTGCCCTCGAGGACACACAGACCGAGGAGGGCTCGAACCGCCAGCGGGCGCCACCACACAGCCGAAGGGAACCAGGAGGCCGGGGAGAAAGACAGAAAGGTACGATAGCTGCACAGCCAATCGAAGGCGACCGCCGACTTTGCCAGCCTCTGATTGGTGCGCCTTCTCCCATTGACTTTTGCTGTATCTTTGCACCACCAAAACTGGTCGAGATTACTTGTCTTTTATTGAAAAGTTTAATTTCTCTAAAAAGAGCTGTTTTTGCTGTTTTATTTGTGTACTTCTGTGAAATGCCTACTTACCTGTTTAACTAGTGATTACAGTCTTTTGGGTCAATTTTGTGTTGGGCTAGACGCTCAGGTGCCTAACCCCCCCACCCTCCCAGTCTTTGTTGTGCAAATTTTTACAATCTAGCACCTCTTGCAAGCCACTGCCTGCAAGTGCTTCTTCTGATTGCCCTCTCCTCTGTCCCCTCCCTTCTAGCCGGCCTGCCCTCGAGGACACACAGACCGGAGGGGCTCCGAGCCGCCAGCGGGCCGGCGGCCACCGCACAGCCAAGAAGGGAACCAGGAGGCTGCGGGAGAAAGCCAGAAAGGTACGGGAAAGCCGCAAATTTTTTGCCCGCCCCCCACCCCCCTTCAGGGTGTTTCTTTTATACACACCTTCCCGCCAAATCTTATCCCCGCCCATAGCTATTCTCCTAGCCAATTCCAGAGCTCATTTCTTCACATCTCCTTAGTTTCTTTAACCCTTCCTACCCTCCACCATGCTATTGCGCCTAATACTGCTGCTTTGCCTCACCTTCCTTGGATCCAGAAGAGATAACTGTTGGAACCCATACCGAGGTGCTTAGGGCGACCACTCAACACTGTCCCCCTCTACTGTCCCCAGTGGTTGCCCCTAAACTCTATATACATATAGTACCGCTTCTGCATACTAATCCTTGGGGAATCCCAAAAAAAGGCTCACAACCAGTTTGGAACTCCTCTATCCCCTTGCTACCATACTGGCATTACAATTACTCCCTACACCTGTCCATTAAGCTGGTACTCTATGATAAAATCGATAGCCATGCAGCAGGATCATCACCCACTATATATTGGATCCCAAGAAAGAAGAAAAAACTGCCTGACTGCTCACTACTCCTATCGCTTGGTGTCCTCATCAAGCTAATCTTCTTTCTGCTGGTCTGTGTTGGCACTGTGAAATCAACCTGGCCCCACTGAAAGCTCGATCTCTCAACTGACTAACCTCCATAAATGGATTGAGTTTTCTTCACATCAATGCCTGCAGCCTCCTAAAAAGTTCTCATCAATACAGGCCTGGGTTGCACACACCTACCTGACTTTCTGGTTATATCTGAAACATGGCTCAAATCAGCAACAAAAGATAGTGAAATAAACCTTCCCAACTACCAGCTCTTCAGATCTGACCGTCTATCCAGGGGCGGTGGGGTAGCCATCTATGTCAAGCAAACATCTCTGCATCCTGCCTCAATTCTACATCACAACCAAAGGAATTTGAATGCTTGTCAATTAAAATAACCCTTCCCAACACCTCATCCTTTCAACTGATTGGTTGCTATAGGCCCCCCTCTGCAGGCCTCAAACTCCTATCCCACCTAGGATCTATACTTAATCTGGGCCCTGAAGACACCATCATCTTAGGAGACATGAACTTGAATTGGCTGACTAATGCATCTGCACCCCTGGTAACCTTCTGTGACACCTATGGATTCTCTCAATTAATCAAAGAACCAACAAGGATCAACCTAAAGAACATTCTCAACACACACTCCTGGATATTATATTGGTAAATAAACCTCATCTTTATCCCTGTGCAGGAGTACTATTCAGTGACATAAGTGACCACTGTCCCATAGCTGCCATTAGATCAACAATCAAGCCACCCAATCCTGCAAAATTCCTCCCGAAGGTCAAAAAGAACTTTAATATTTCAGGATATCTCCATGATCTGTGCCACACCACACGATGGCAAGAATTCTATCTCACAGCCTCAATAGAGACAGCTCTTCAAATCTTAAATGATATAATCACAAGTGCCCTCAATTCCATGCACCCTCACCAGTGTCGGAACCAAACTCAAATCCTGTCGCTGGTTCTCTGCCGACCTAAATCTGCACTGCTTGCCAGAGACAAACTCTGGAAAAGGCAAGAAAGAAAAAGGACCCAAATGACTGGCTTCAATTCAGAAAAGCCAGAAACTCCTGCACAAAACAAGTAAGAAAAGCCAAGGCAGCCTTCTACACAGCTGAACTAGATGCCTCCTATAACAACCTTCCAGGTTCTGGGGTACCATAAAGGCATCCTAGGTCAAACTTCTACCCCTGTCTTACCACCCAAACTTCAATTAAATAGTATTGAAATCACCGATAAGCAAAATATCTTGAATGCCTTTAACGATCATTTCACTACAGCTGGCCTGGCTTTCGACTCCTCTCCTGCAAATCTATTAAGATCATCTCTAAACCTACAATCTACTGAGGGTCAAATGGTTGCTTCCACATTCTCATTCAAACCAATATTCTTCAAAGAATGAAGACCTTCTATTCCAACTAGATACCACCAAAGTGCAGGTGCAGACTCCTGGACCCCTACTTTCTAAAAGTAGCTCTGCATGCCTTAACCGCCCCTCACCCACCTCTTCAATCTATCACTTGCCACTGGTTCTATCCCTCAATATGGAAAACAGCTCAAGTGTTTCCATTACTAAGGCAGGTGATCCCATGGACCTCAATAATTATAGGCCCATCTCCATCTTACCAGTACTATCCAAGATGCTTGAGAAGCTGGTAAACTCTCAGTTAACTGCCTACCTTGATACCAACAATCTCCTAAATCCAGCTCAATCTGGGTTCAGATCTATGCATAGCACCATCTCTGCACTAGCAAAAGTCACAAATGACTGGCAGACTGCCCTAGACAAAAGAATAATACCTGTGCTGTGTTTCTGGATCTAAGCAAAGCCTTTGACACTGTGGATCATGAGCTTCTAATCTCTCTCTCTGAACTCCATAGGCCACTCACTCTCTTAAATGGTTCAGATGCTATCTCTCCGGAAGATTACAACTGGTAAAAATGAAGGTGATCTATCTACCTCTAAACCACTCCTAAGAGGTGTACCAGAGGCTCCATCCTGGGTCCCATCCTTTTGCCATTTATATCAACAATATTGATTCAATCTCTCACTTTCTAATATCCACCTTTTGCAGATGACACTGTACTATATGTGAGCAATCCTCACCATCAAAAGCCTGTGAGCTCCTACAGTCTGAATTCTCCCTCCTTCAGCACAACCTATTAGAAAAGAAATTATTACTAAATGCCAAGAAAACCAAAGCTATGTTCTTTGCCACCAAGAACTGTTCTTCCACTATCCCATCATTCACCCTCCCACAACTCTCTACCATCCTTGGTGAAAATCTGGAATATGTTGACAAATTCAAATACCTAGGAGTGTGGATAGACAAACTAGACTATACTACCCACGTTGAAGAGCTCCTAAAAAAGCTAAGACAAAGACTTGGTCTATTCTATAGGATCAAACACTACCTGACCAAAGATTCCAAACAAAGATTAATCCTAGCATCATTCCTGTCCCTCATTGATTATGCTGACTTCCTCTATGGTCATTGCTCCCTCTCCCATCTAAACAAATTAGACACCCTGTATCATAGAGCTATTAGATTCATTACTGACCTTCCCTCTAGCACCCATCATTGCTCTCTCTACAATGCAGTCAGTTGGACATCCCTGCAACATAGAAGAAAAAAAATGCTGCTATCTGGGTCTACAAAGCTCTGACAAACAAACTCCCTTCCTACATCTCAGACTGCTTCAACTGGATCACATCCAGGCCCTACTCCTTTAGGATCAACAAACTGATCCTGCTGAAGATTCCTATCACCTTCACCCGGTATGGAAGAGCTGCAATCAGTTATTCCCTGGCACTTATCTGGAATTCTATCCAAAAGTCGTTGAAAATGGATACACTGATTCCTCTTACATCCTTCAAAAAACTGTATACCAGCCTAATCCCAGATCCATGCACTTGCTTCCACAAGGCCTAGTCCTCCCACACCCCCAATCCCCTCCCACACCCCCTCTCTCCTCCACCCCCCTCTTTTAAAGCTCCTTCCTATTCTATCATTCATCTGGTCCTTTCCCCATCAAACCTCATACATATATGCCCACCCATGTACCATTATCCATGCCTTATCCCTACTAGACTGTTTGTTTTCTCTCCTTTATTAGGTTTTAGGTTTATTGTCCTTTGCCTTGTATATATGTAAATATTTGTACATCTATCTCACTCACAAATGGTTGTATTTGTGCTTTTTTCAATATCATGTTTTTGTATACAATCTGTAACCTTTTTGTTATGACCACTCAGGTCCATCTTGTAAATGAGCTATGCTCAATGATGTTCGCCTGAATAAAGATTTTGATTGATTGATTGATTGAAGATCCCAGACCTGCAGGCAATAATGACAGAGGCTAAACTGGACATAGTAGCCATTAGCGAGACATGGTTTACCAGTAACCACATTTGGGAGACTTCAGTACCTGGCTATGCACTGCTCAGAAGAGACCGAGGTGCAAAAAAAGAGGGGGAGGGGTGGAGTGGCCCTTTATGTCAATGAAAATATCAAAGCTACAGAAATTCAGAATACACATAAGGAGCCAGAAGAACTGTGGGTCACCCTGGAAACAGGAAATGGGACAGCCATACGAACTGGGGTTGTGTACAGGCCTCCAGACCAAGGGGAGGACATAGACACATTACTGTTAGAAGATATACAAAACATGACAGCTAAAGGGGAGGTTCTGATAATGGGAGACGTCAACATGCCAGATACAGATTGGTCAATACCAGCAGGGACATCTGCCAGAACTAGACACATGGTAGATTCCCTGCAGGGGGAGGGCCTCAAACAACTGGTACAACAACCCACTAGAGACAGTGCTATCCTAGATCTAGTACTGACCAACAGGGAAAGGATCACAGATCTCCAGGTAGGTGGTCACCTGAGGGCCAGTGACCATCACATGGTATGGTTCAATTTGGCCACTGGAACAAAATCATCCCTTTCCAAGGCAAACATATGGAACTTCAGAAGAACTGACTTTGATAAGATGGCCAACAGAGTTAAGCTAGCCCTGGTAAAAAGAAATACAGGTGAGGGGGTACAGGCAAAGTGGGCAAGCATTAAAGATGCAATACTTAAAGCAACATCCCATTGTGTTAGTGAGAAAAGGAAGTGCAAAAGAAGAAGGAAATCACTTTGGTTCTCAAACACAGTAGCAGAAAAGGTCACAGCCAAAAGGCTGGCCTTCAGAAAATATAAGGGAATGCAGCAGGATGAAGATAGGGAGGCATACCAAACTTCCTTAAGGGAAGCAGGGAAGGTAGTAAGGCAGACAAAGGCCCAAACTGAGGAAACACTAGCATGGACAGTAAAAGAAGGTGACAAGACTTTCTATAGATACATTAGTGAAAGCATAAAGTCCAGAGGGGGTATTGCTAAGATCAAAGGGGATAAGGGGGCATGTGTGAGGAGGAGGACCATGTAAAAGTATCTATCCTAAATAGATACTTCTGCTCAGTATTTACTGAAGAGAAGGCAGGGCAGGGCCCACAGCTCTGCACCATGGACACAGGGGGGAGGGAGGTGTGCACTAGTCCCTTCACAAAAGAAAGGGTCCTACAAGAGCTCGATAAGCTCAGGGTGGACAAGGCAATAGGACCGGATGGCCTACATCCCAGGGTACTAAAGGAGCTAAAGGTGGAACTAGCACAGCCATTATCAGAACTGTTTAGTGAGTCTGAGCACAGGAGAGGTTCCAGAAGACTGGAAAAGGTTTCATGTGATCCCGCTCTACAACAGTGGTAGCAGGGAGGAGGCAGAGAACTACAGACCAGTCAGTCTTACCTCAGTAGTGGGCAAGATTAAGGAGACACTCCTTCAGGAAAGAACAGTGCAACACATGGAATCCATAGGAGCACAGGATTCAAGACAGCATGGGTTTACAAAAGGAAGATCCTGTCAAACTAATCTCAGATTTCTTTGACTGGGTAACCAGAGTGGTGGACCAAGGGGGAGCAGTTGATGTTGCCTACCTTGACTTCAGCAAAGCTTTCGATACTGTTCCACATAGAAGATTGATAAATAAGCTGGGTAGGCTCGGGGTGGGTCAGACGTTTCTCAACTGGGTGGCAAACTGGTTGACGGGCAGAAAACAGAGTGGTGGTAAACGGTATACAGTCAGAAGAGATGCAAGTCACAAGTGGGGTACTTCAGGGATCCGTCCTGGGTCCAGTCCTCTTCAATATCTTCATCAGACATTGCAGATGGACTGGAGGGTAAGGTTTGTCTGTTTGCAGATGACACCAAGATCTGTAACAGAGTAGATGATCCAGATGGTGTGGGCAGAATAAGAGATCTGGATAAACTAGCAAAATGGTCAGAAGAGTGGCAACTGGGGTTTAACGCAAAGAAGTGCAAGATCATGCACATAGGGAAGAGAAAACCTGAAGCCACCTATAGACTGGGAGGGAAGTTGCTGGCAGTCACAAGAGAAGAAAGACTTGGGCGTCATCATCACCACGGATGACCTGAAATCATACAAGCAGACCTCTAAAGCAGTAGGTAAGGCTAGAGGGATGTTGGGGTGTATTAGTAAGGATATCACAAGTCAGAAGAGGGAGGTAATAATCCCTCTTTACAAGACACTGGTTAGGCCCCATCTGGAGTACTGCATGCATTACTGGAGGCCACACCTTCACAAGGACATTAACCAAATTGAGACAGTCCAGAGAAGGGCAACCAAAATGGTGCAGGGACTGCATCAGAAAACATATGAGGACAGATTAACTGAACTCAATATGCATACCCTAGAGCAAAGGAGGGAGAGAGGTGATATGATTGAAACATTCAAACACCTTAAGGGCATCAACAAGGTGAAAGAGTCTAACATGTTTCAATATAAGAAAAATAGCAGGACAAGAGGACATAGCATGAGATTAGAAGGAAGCCAATTTAGGGGTAACGTGAGGAAGTTCTTTTTCACAGAAAGGGTGGTGGATACATGAAACAGCCTACCTCAGGAAGTGGTGGATATGAATACAGTGCAGGGCTTCAAACAGGCATGGGATAGGCATAAGGGAGCAATACATACAAGTATGAATAGATAGGCCATTGACAGAGCAAAGGCCTATGGCACATTCATAAGGTAGAAAAAGAAATGGGCAGACTGGATGGGCCTTGCGGTCCTTATCTGCCATCAACTTCTATGTTTCTATGTAGACTGGAATGTTGAAGGTATCCTTGAGGTCCAGAGGGCAGAACCACATGCCCTGCTGCAGAGATGGTATCTGCTTCAAAGTGACCATCCAGAACTTGCACCTCCTCAGAAACTGATTCGGATTAAGATCCAGTATGGGGCACCCCCCTCCCCATCTGTTTGGGGATCAAGAAGTATCTGGACACAAATCCCTGGCTGGCCGCGATGTCTAGAACACTGGCCACAGCTCTTTTCTCTCTGAGTTGAGCAATGTCCTCCTGGAGGGTGGGCAGCATGTCCTGAGACGGAGAGCCTCAAAGTTGAGAGGAAGTCCTCAACCTACCACATCCAACACCCATTTGTCCAAAGTGATGATGGACCAGATGTGCCAGAAAAGGTGAAGCTGACCCCCCACAGGAAGCTGAGGCAGGGACCTGACAGGCAGGAGGCAGGCAGCCCCCAACCTGTCACTGGGCAGCCTTGGAGGAGGCCCTGGCACTGGCCACTGATGGGCCACCACTGTCGGGTCCTCCAGGACTCTTGGAGCCCTGTCTGGTGATTTTGGATTTAGGTCGCAAGGCTTGAGATGGCCCTGGGCAGGGGCTGCTGTGGTTTGGTCTCCAAAGATAGAAAGGAACAAAACTGAAAGGGCTTCTTTGGCTTCTGTCCCTTGGTATCATTTTGCAAGGACAGTTACTGAGTCCAGGGTGGCATTGGATGTCTTGATCCTAGTGAGGTGTCCATCCACCTCCAGACCAAACAGATTGGTGCCCAAGAAGGAGACATTGGCCAGTTTGTGCTGGGTATCCACTGTAAAGGTGGAAATCTGCAGCATGGCTCTATGGGGCATTGAGACCGCTGCCGCCACAGACTGGCAGCAGGAGTCTCAGATGTCCAAGGTTGTCAAAGCTGGTGCTTGGCTAGGGAGCAACCGTAATCTCCGATCATCTTGACTACTTCTGCAGGAAGATGGGAAAGGACATGGTCCAGGACACCCAAGAGGGAGTGTCCAAAGTTGGCCATCACGGTGAACTCATCTGACTGAGACCCAGCGAGGAGGCAGCATAGAAATTTTCACTGCATAATCTAGCTTCTCGAACTCCTTGTCAGGGGCTTGTCCAGGTCAGACATTTCCCATCTTGAGAAAGATGGAGTCTGCAACCAGTCCCTCAGTTGAGGGATGGTCCAAAAAAATGAGCAGAGAACCAGCAGGACTGTGTATTTGTGGATCATACAGGCCAATGGCATAATGCACAAAGCTGGATGTTGACAAAGCTCCAGTGCAGGACCCAAGATAGCTGCCACCACAGGGAAGGCAACCCCCGGGGAATCATCCCAGTTGAGGATCTCCATGAGGGGGTACTTTGCCAGTTCTTGACAGGCTCCAGAGGGATCTCCAGGGGGATCCTCATTGATTCAGAGATCAGTCAGAGCAGAGCCCCAGAGACCAGACCATGCTCTGGAGGGAGCTCTTCACTGAACTCATGGTTGAATCCCAGGAGGACTGCATACAGCACCCTTCAGAGTCCGAAGACTCCTCTAATATTGCCCTTGGCTGTTTCTCCCCATGAACCACCCCAGACTCATCCAAGTGGGTGATTTGAATGGACAGCTAGCTGTGAAATCTGGTAGCCGGATGAGTGGCCTTGGTCGGAGCCCCACCTGCAGGGACTGCTTGGGCTGTGGTTCCACCAGAATCAGTAGAGAAGCTGGAGCAGGCACTACCAGACTCTGCAGGACCACAGTGGGCCAGGCCAGAGGAGACCAGGGAAGTGCTGGGACCTGCAGAAGAAACTACCATGGCGGAGGACCCACTGCTGCCACATTAGCTCCTCATAGTGTGGACATAACTTGCATTGGAGTCTCTCCTTGTCACAGGATGAAGAGGAGCATTGACTGCATTTCCTGGTTAAAAGCTGAGCACAGAAATGCAAAGATTCCAGAGACTGATCTTGACGGAGACAAGGACCTTGACAGACAGCAAAGGGATGCAGGAGGAGCTGTGTACAGGACACTTACTGGGTCCTTCTGCTGAACCCCGAAGGGGGCATCTCTTGTGAGTAGGCAGTCAGCTCAACTGGCTTCTCCTGCCCCTCCTGAGAGGGGGCTTAAAGGACCATAATCCTAGAACTCGGGTCATCCTCAATGTCTGACAAAGGGTTTACTGGGTCAAGGAAAATCTTGACCTGCTGGTTGGACTTTGTCACAGACAACAAGCCTGATGGTGGTACCTTGGAGATAGTGGCCTGACCTTACACCAAGGAAGGCTCAGCCGAGGCATAGAGCTCAACAGTGGTCAAGGGAATCGCAGGAATGGGGAGAGCATGCTTGTTCCCAGTCCCACTACCAACGGCAGGTTAAGGGAAGGGCCCTACCCAAGAGTCTGCAGGGGCTGGCACATGTCCTGAAAGGACCCAGCGAAGTAAGCCACAACACTAGTGCCAACTGTGAGCAGCGCAGGAGCTGCCAATGAAACCACTGCGGCCAGTGCAGCTGCCTCTTAAAGGGCCACAAGCTGTGAGGCTGAACCTGCAGTCACAGAGACTATTTGTCTGACTGATCGAGGAGGAGACGGACATACCAATCCTTGAGAGCAAAAGGCAGCAAGGTTTTGCACAACCCACAAGCCTGCAGGTCATGCTCTGCCCCAAGGCAATAGATGCACAAAGGAAGCTGATCCATTTGGGTCATTTTTATGATTGCAGGCAATGCATCTTTTAAATCTGGACCAGACTGACATTTGTTGTGCTCCATTTTTCGAGAAAAATGATACTTTAAAAATGAGAGAACACTGGCCTACACCATGCACATGGAGCTGCGAAGGAGACGACCCGACTCTTCCAGCGGAAAGGAAGATCTGACATCACAGGGCGAAGCTGAGGAGCATAACACCTGGGTGGGTGGGAGGAGCTTAGCTTGAAGACATTCTGGCTAGATTTGAAGGGAAAGGAAGACTGGCCCAATGTGGATAAGTGCACCATATCCATGTTCCTAGAAACATGACTTTTGTTAAATCTAGAGACTTCTGCCTCAGCAGTGGTAACTGGTATTTGTACAAATGATGGGTCTGATTAAAGATTCTTTTTTATTGCACCACTCCTGACCTAGTACCTTTGAATAAAGACTCAGGATACAACATTTCAATGTACAAGCGGTCTAAGAAACAAAACACTCTGCTCAAAACACTTTATTTCAATCATCTTTTTCTACAAAATTGAAATATCAATAATAAATCTTAGAACATCAGGCCTTTTGCATAGATGAGAATACACCACACTGCACAGAATGTGGCAGAATTGACCATTTTGATAACAGGTCCGTCATGAAATGATTTCCTTCAGAAAAAAACATTTTAAGCACGGCACTGTACGCTGAACAGCATTCTCAACAGGAATGGTCAAAAACAGATGCATAAATCTTATTAGCAACAAGGGGGATTCCTGGAACTCCAAGTCGGGATTTTGCAAAATTCAGCCACATCATAGTCTGCAAATACCAGATGACTAAAATGATTCAATAAATATGTTGGGCATTTTTAAAAATTCTCTCAAAATTACCAAAGATACAAATGACTTCAGGGGACTATAAATGACAGTAGAAAACTGGGCTGATTAAAGTGCTACATTTGACAGTTCACACCCAATAGAACACACACACAGATACATACATACATATATATTTTATTTTCTGTTTCTTTTTACTTTATTACTTAATATGTACCTGAAACTTGCATCTTTCTTTAATGCATCGGCTCCTGGTGCGGATCTACACTTAGAGTCACTTTGTCCTGCTTGTGAAATCATAATTCTATGACATACTGCCAAGTAGAAGTATATATAGCATGAGGTATAGGAAAGGAGTAGGTTTAGGTGGATCTAAGGGACAGAGATCCCAAGTACATAAAATGGTCTTTAATAAGCAAAATGGAGAAAAAAGGGGCAGCAATATACAGAAAACGTGACATCTATAGCTTTGCATCTAAATATTTTGTCAGATTTGTCTTGGGTTTAGTAGTCTTTAAAAAGCCCACATAGGAAGTCTTTCTGCACAACTGATGTGCTCAAGTCTCACATAAGTGGGCTTATGAAAGTGCTGCGGGACCAGGCCCAGGGTCTTGGTAGGTTCCAACCCAGCCTACATAGGTCCAGGCTGCTCTGTTTTAGTAAAAGGTGTTCTGATCAAAACCAGAATGCAAGATGTCCTGAAGCATATAGTACTGTAACTGTTCCACAGTTCCCACTAGGAATTACTGCAAAGTCAAATTCCAGGGAGACTAGATGTACCTGCAGGGGAGTCTAGAAAGAGGCCCTCTTTCTAACATCCCCAGTGGAATAGAGAAGCTTAGTTGAGCATCTAGGACAGGAAGATATTGCTGGTCAGTGGAGAATGAATATTTTAGTATGGGTTTGTAAGTAGGTGGTTAACTAGGCCTTACAGACACCGGTTATTTTTATTGAAGATTAACTAATTAAGAAGGCCAAGGATGTCACAGCTTTGGATTGCGTTGGCCCCTAGGTGGGTGAGCATGTGTAACGCTGCTGTAAATGAATGTCCCGTGACCTCTTGTCATGAAACAAACAGTAATTAAAGAGGACAACACTGGTTGAAAATAAATTATCTAGAACCTATATTTACTAGCCATTTCTAGGTCTCAAAGGCACCAGTCAGTTTTTCAGCTATTGTCCAGTATGGGCTGGTACTGTAATACACAGATACACAACCAAGATTCAGAGCAGGAGTTCTGTAGCAGCCTACACAAATTGAATAGTGAGTGGTAAAAGTAATATTTAAAGGCTACAGTTTGTACCCGGCCATTTTCTCTTTAACTCCTACACCCAAATATTGCAATCCCGCAAAATATTTGCATTTTCTCTGGAAACGAGATTCAGAAAATAAAATGTCTTGGAGAAACTGTAACTAGTCAAAAAATTTTTCAAGAGAGGCTTGCCCCATCTCTTATCCTGAAGCTCAGAATGAGATTTGATCAGAATCTATGGCCATTTCCCAAATTTATATTTGCACTTCAGAACGAAATGCTCAAATTTGCACTTTAGAGATAGGCCTTTAAAAAAAATGGAAAAGTTTTCCAATGGGCAATTGAAGATTGTGTTTATGAACTGTAGGAGACCTGCATCAAAGGAGACTTCCCAAAAAGTGTGAACTGCTGCACCACTGACAATATACAGCAGCACTGTGGTGCCCTGTGGCATCTACTTAGCAATATGGATGACATAAATGGACATTTCCAAAATTATTTACATTATTCAAATGATTCCCTACTGAGACAGAAATGGTACTAAACAGTGAAAAGTGATCAGCTTAAATATCATCCTTTTATCGAATATCCCTCTAATAAGATCAGCTGGCAGAACTGGGGTATATATGGTTTTCCCTGAGATCGATCGGACAAAACCCAGATGCAGAAAACCCTATTTACAGTGCACGTGTCCCAGTTCTCTGATGAACTGAGTGGCAGAGAGAAATGTCTTGCAGTTAGCCAACACTTGCTCATCTGATCAGTTTGAGGCTTTCAGAAGGCAGTCCATCATTTAAAGTGAATCTTTGTAAACAGGGTTCAATAAGTGCCATGAGAAATATCCAGCTTCTACTTCACGCTGTTTTATCAGGTAAACTGAACAGATACTCAGCAGATCATATGTCACTTCTCCATTCGGGCTCATCATTGGAGGTCTCTATATGAAAAAAAAATGAAAAGAAAAAATTGAAATGGGGTGGAGACAGGTGTATACACAGTGCTATATATGCAGCAATGGTGTCTTGTAATCAAAATAAGCCAATCTTTACTGTAAAATCAAATTCGAATCGAAGTATGGCACTCTCTAGTTCAAGGCCTAAAGAACCTAGCTGAATACTGTATAATTCATTTCTGGCACATTCCAAAGACATTACATTGCTAAAGGACAACCAGTAATGGAACAATCGTCTAGCCGATCTAGCGGTAGTAGCCCAACTGTAAATTTAAAAAAAGGGGGGTACACTGTTAGACAAGTTTGCATTTTCTAGCTCTCTCATTAGCTGAAATGGGGGGGGGCAGCATTACATTAGGGTGTACAGTAAATCTAATAGTCCTGCTGCCAGTGGCTACACTACTGAGATGCAACACACTTCAACATCCCAAATGAACTGAACTGTGGGAGTGCTTGCTCTTTGTTCTTGTAACATTTTGTACAATACTGCAGCTTCCACCCCCACCCCAAAGGAGGGGGGTGCTTCTAGAATCCTGTGCTAGCCAAGGACTTCTGGGGAAGATACAAGGCCACTTTTCCTGTACTGTTGATCCTCCTTCATCCTGTACATAGTGCCACCTCAACACTGAAACCCTTTTTTTGGGGGCAGTGGGCATACACCAATATGTGGCCAGATTCAGACCCAACCAAAGTGGACTGGTACGGATCTTCTAGATCAAACTCCTGATATCTGGGCTTGACTCCATGCTGGATCATAGCCATCTCACCAATCCCTACTCTAAGAATCCCACTCACTGATGGCAGCAGTGAAATAGTTAGGAGACTCAATCGGCTTGAAGGAAGTTGGATGTGCTGTTCACCCTGGCTCTCCCTCATGGCATGCCTCAGTGCCATCAGATTCCTTATTTATTTTATTTTTTTTTTTTTAATTATTTTTCCTGTAGGCCACTTAGTCAAGAAGACTTACACACCCTGCACTGCTGCAATCCTAAGATTGGGGGAAGAGGCTTAGGTGCATTGCCCCTAAAAAAGGTGCTTATAATCAGGACAAAAAAATTATCAAAATGAGTGGGAAAGCTGTCTAACCTACACACACTAGTTTGTAACAAGCCTGCTTCTATAGTCCCATGTCAATTTCATCCATTCTCAGCAGGCTCCTGGAAAAACTGGTGCCTAACACACTGCTAGAGTATGTTCCCCCAAAAAAACATTCCATCAGAGGTGCAATCAAGTTCCTTCCCAAACTCAAAACACTAGGAAATTGATCATGCTGCAATCTTACTAGCCCTAAAATATACCAGTAAAATATACCAACCTGCCAGGCAACCTTGGTCCAGAAAATGGATGCAATTATGTGCAGGTTTGCTCTGGGCTGATAAATGTACTCATCACTGCCAACTGTACAGCAACTTTGGTCTAATAACTCACAGCAGAGAAGAGAATGAGGGACACCCTGATACACAAGTGTGACCTCTGAATGCACCACTCCCTCAGCAGGCTACAAACCAAATCTATCCAGATATATTCTCCCAAAAAGTTTCCGAACAGCTCTGGCACAATTATTGCCATAAACACCATTGCTATTGCTGCCCCAACAGCCTGGAACACCCTCCCCAAAAGTGTAAAGTACACCACTAACACCCAAATCTTCATTCAAGTTATGTTTGCCCACCTTGTTCCCCATTACCGGACACTCCAAATTAACTCTCAGCTCCGATGGCCCTCCATTCCCATCCTTTTGGACCAACTCTGTTTAAGAACTTACCGTAACAGTAGATCTTTACAAGAATCTTCTCTATTAGGCCATACCTTTGGAACTATAAGCCATCAGCAACAGGACCACTTGGAAACATTTTGCTAGCCGGGACCCACCCAAAATGATGTGCAGTATTGTATATATAACATCACTCCTTGGTTCCCCATAAATTAGCTTCAGAGGGCCTCCAACCATGAGGAACCAGGAGAGAACACCAGCACCAAGCATGCAAGGAGGGTCATGGGGCTGGAGACAGGATGCATGGAGTAAGGTTTTAGCTGCAGCACCTGATATAACCCTCACTGAAACCAAAAGGGGGATGGAGGGAGGGTATGGCATGGCTTAATGGAGGCGATTATCTCGAAGATTCACTGTTACGGTTCTTACGATCTGTTCCATCTTCAAGGATATCTTCTCCTTTAGGCCATACCCTTGGAACAACTCCCAAGCAGCACAAAGCAGCAGGGAGGATGGTACAGTCTGATATGTGATCAGGACGGGTGGTCTTGCAGTACAGCAAGCCCAAAACCAGCATGTCTACGAGTGTATGTCCAGACTAATATTTAGTGAAAGCATGAAAAGTGCTCCATGTGGCTGCAGCACATAGGTCGGCAGCAGGGAAATTTTTGAAATGAGCAACAGAGGAGCCATACCCCTTGTGGATTAACCACAAACACCAGGAGTTCCTTACTGTACTTCCTATAACAGAACATAATGCAATGTGCTAGCAATTTGGACAGGCACTGTTTAGACACAGGAGTATCCCCTTTTCTAGGGGTGAATGAAACAAAAGCCAAGAGGACCTTCTGCAATCTTTGGTACGATCATTATAGTCTCAGTATTCTATGTACATCTGAAGTATGGAGCAGTGCCTCACTCTGGTTGGCATGCTCAGGATAACAGACAGGAAGGTGCATCATTTGATTCAGTGGAAATTCTGATAGCACCGTTGGTACAAACTTAGGATTCATATGCAAAGACACACTGCCTTTTTGTGTAAAAATCCTTTTATTTGATTTTTCAGAGACTCTTGTCTTTGTAAAAAAATCAAATAAGGAGGCTTTACACATTAAAGCCTAAAGTTCAGAAATCCTCCAGGAAGGTCAGTGCAACTAAAAAAAGCTTTCTGTCACAGGAAACAAGCCACAACTCATTGCAGTCTCAAAAGGAGCCAAGGTCAATGTCTCAAGAATGAAATTCAAGTCACAAGGTGGGACTGGAATACAGATAGGAGATTTCGTATGAAGAAATCATCTCAGTGAGACACCTCTAACTGGGCATTGGGCAACCATACGATCAACAGCGGCATGGAAAGCTAATGTAGCAGCTAAATGCACCTTAATAGAGGAATACTGCAGGCCAGAATCAGACAGGGGAAGCAAGTATTCCAACACAACTCTCACAGGACATGTAAAAGGGTCGATATTCCAGTAAGTAGATCACAAAGTTCTATTTCTGGGAATAAGTATGTCTGGTAGAAAGCTTCTTAGCCACAAGCAGGACACCAGCAACCTTAGTGGGCATCCCAAAATGTGCCACAACTACATTTCAGGAGACATGCTTGCCAGTGCAGGGACTTCAGGTTTAGATGAACTAGATATCCTTTGCCCTGTGACAGACCCCGGACACAGGTAGAGGGACAGAAGGCTCCACTGCCAGTTGCTGAGGGATTGTAAACCCTATTTGATGAGGCTGGAATGGAGCAATGAGGATGAAAGTGGCACTCTTCACCTGCAGCTTGAGCAGAACCCTCTGTATTTGAGGAATGGGGTACATGTGTATAGGAATTTCCCCTTCCAGGAGATGTCTGGATGACCTCATCTTGCGAAGAGGTAGTTTACCACAGAGGTCAGTAGTTCCCACTCATGATCCATTGACTAAAACCTCCTTAAAGAACTTCAGTAAAACCCTCACCCCCTGATCTAGTCTTAGATGAACACTAGACCAACCTCACACGTCATAACTTTTATCCCTCCCCCCCCATACTTGGTCATCTTTCCACAATACTGGGGCACTGAGGAAACCATAGGCCATCTTGACAACATCCATACTCTCACCACCTGGTGAGAGCATGAACGTTAGGGTACACAGACTACAGCCTAATCAGTCTTACTGTGTGCACCCATATTACATTTTGAACTCAAACACCACCTACCAGAATAACAGGCATGGTTCTCCATCTATGCCCAGTACCACCATTTTCAAAGGTGGGCAGAGTTTGAAAATGTTGCTCCACTTTCAGTTCTGGGAATAAGCTTTACTCTGATGTCACCATGCACCTGCTGCCAGCTCCGAGTGCTCTTTAAGATGAATGGGCACAGCCCTTACTACCAGCAGCTCGGGTACTATTTTAACAGGAGACCATAATAACACCATTAAAAAACTGCAGATATAGGTAAGAATACCTATTACGTTAATAGTACCACAAGCTGCCAGTAGGAAGGGGCATGTTCACCTTAGAGTACACTTAGTCTCAGTGGTGGGTGCATGGTGGCAGCAGCAGTGTAAAGCTTTTTCCTCCAAACTGAAAGTGAAGCAGAGACTTCAGATTCTGTCCACCAGTGAAAATAATGGTACCAGGCATAGACATGGAGCGGTGCCTCATTGTGGTACATGCTGAGCTCAAAATGTGATATAGGTGCACCCAGTGAGACCAATTAGGCTATAGTCTGTGTACTCTCACCAGGTGGTGAGGCATGGATGTCATCAAGACTGCCCATTTGGGGGAGAATAAGTTACCACATTTATCTGTAGGAGTTCAAGTTGGTCCACAATGTTTTCATCTAAGGCTAGATTGGGGAGGGTAAGGGTCTTATTTTTGTAAAGTTCATGTTCTGGATACAGACTCCCTTTAACCTGTCTGCCAAGACAATTTGGAGACCTAGGAGAAACACAGATGACAGCTGAAGGCCATGAGACAAAGCCCTGTACCATACTCACAGCGCTTCATACAGGATAGGAGTGAGTGCCCCCTTGTTTCTTGATGTAATGCATCACTCTGGCATCTGTCTGGATTAGCAGAGAACCGGGACAGAGTGTACAGGGCAGCCCGTGTTTCCAAGACATTTATGTGCAGCTCAGCCTTCGCTTTGGTCTGTGACCTCTGTGTCTGGTAAGGACTGAGACGAGCCCCCTAGCTGGAGTCAGAGATATCCATGGTTAGGATCTGGAACAAGAAATGGAATGCCCTTCAGTAGGTTTTAGTGATTCATCCACCATAACTCTGAAGAGAAGACTTGATGAGAACCATTTGGTTCACCTCGTCCATCAACTGATCCCACTGGATCCTGAGCATCCACTGAGATATCCTCATATGAAGATATGCCAGTGGCAGTCACTATGGCCACAGCCATGAGACCTAGGAGATGTAACATTGCTTGAATAGAGACATACTGGCTCCTGTATACCAAGTGTGCCTGAGCAATCAAAATGTCTGCCCTATAGAAGGAAAGAACATCTGTGTCCAAGACTCCTGTGTACTGCAGTCTCTGGCATGGAGATAACAAACTTCAGCACACTTACTGTGACCCAAGTAGAACAACTAATGTGTCCAAGACAGGGTATGTAGCAGAGCTTTCTGGAGCTGGCCTTCAGGAGCCAGTCATCCAGATAAGGGAAAACATAAAAGCCTTCCCTGTAAATGGCTGCCGCAACTACTGCCAAGCATTTGGTAAAGACCCATGGCACAGAAGACAAGCCAAAGGGCAATACCTTGAACGGATGGTGTTCATATTCCAGCATTAAGTGGAGGCATCATCTGTGGGATTTCCTCACCTTTATATGAAGGTATGCATCGTTCATGTCCAAAGAGCCAATCCTCCATTTGCGCTATGGGAATCTGAGCCTGCAGGGATATCGTTCTCAACCATCTCTCCCTCCATCTCTCCCTCCATATACATACGTACTTGTATGTATATATGAATATATGTATATATGTGTATGTGTGTATTATATACATGGTGGGCAGGAGTGGGATATGAAAAATATTCACTCCTGCAGAGTGAGATATCCATGCCTCACGATGCAGGAGTGAGAATATTTGCCATATCTCACGATCTGCACATCACGTGTGCGATTTAGGTGTGGAAGCTTTAATTTGTTTTGTTTTATCTTATGTCATTCTGTTGCTGAGAGTTGCTGCTGTGAGTGAATGGGTATGAATGGGGTTTGTATATGTTGTGCCATTGGTTGTGTGTATGAGGTAATAGGCTGATAAGTGAGAGTGTGATCCGTGGTTGGATGATGTGTTTTGGTACGCGGGACATGTCCAGGAGGTTTCCTGTAGATACTGTGCATGATTTTCCTTTTCCCCTATATTTTATTATGTGTAGTGTTTAATTTTTGTTGTATGCTGCTGTGCGTAACTTTCATTTGTGGTTGGCTTATGTTATTTGTTTTGGAATGTCTGTGAGAAGCTCCATGGGAACTACAGGTAAGAGAGCAGTTTCGATTGTGCGAGGTGCTTTAGTTGTCATTGAGACGCTCAGCTTGATTTTTTTATTGAGACCGACATGAAGAATTATACAGTTTCAGAGTATATATCATGTAAGTAATACCAGTTTAAAGAGGTCACGTTTAGGTTGCTGTAACATGTGAAGAAATGAAATTAAGAACTGAAGGCTTCGGTGTGGAAATGTGTGCTGTGCAGGTCACTGGTATGTTAGTCAGAGTCTGAGTCTGTAGACAGATTTTCTTTATGTTCGTTATCGCAGAGATCATAAATGGGACCCGACAGGTTTACAGTTTGGATGCAGTGTGAGACTGCACAATCATTCAGCAGCTTGTAGTATAGAAATGTGTTTTAGGTGTGTGCCATTTGGTGCAGCGAGGACTGTACTGCTGCAGGCTTCTGGCATTTGAGAAACTGCAAGCAAAGAATGAAGAATGCAGACCAGCTGCTTAATTAGGTACCTCAAACATTTCAGTTTCACACTTAAAATAAGTTCATACTAAGGTTATGAAAAGAGCAAGGGGCGTTAGCCCATAACACTCTTATACTAAGCCAAAGAATAATATGATGAGGCAAAACCAGTGCTAATTAATTGATCAAGCCTATATTTAAAAGATTTCTTATTTTCACTAATAAGAACATTAATAGGCAAATTATTCCAGGGACCCACGACTCTTAATGTAAAAAAGTATTGTTGGCTTTTTTGCCTAAATTGATTCCTTATTAATTGTAAGGGATGACCTCTAACATTATGAGAATGGTCTTTGAACTGTAAATTTAATTCAGTCATAAGGGCAGGATCCTTAATTATATCAAAAAGAAGAAGCAAATCACCTCTGAGATGACGAGTATATAAAGACATTAAATTTAGTGTCTGTAGCCTATCATTATACGTATCGTTTTTTAATCCAGATTTTTTTTTGTAAATCATCTTTGAACATTCTCCAATGAGTTACTAACAATTTTTTTATATGGGGACCACAGCTGAGCAGCATACTCCAAATGAGGCCTGACATGGGATCTAAACAGGGGGACAAGAACCTCAGATTTACGTGATCTAATATTACATAGAATAGATCATATTACTCTATTGGACTTATTAATAATGTCATGAATATGCTTATTATAAGACATGTCATTGGAAATACTAATACCCAGATCTTTTTCATCAAAAGAACTAATTAGGTTTGTTCTATATAGTTGGTACGTATCATTTGGGTTATTAGAGCCCAAATGCATGACTTTACATTTATTCAGATTCAACTTCATACCCCACTTGTCTACCCAAGATGTAATGATATCCAGGTCATTTTGTATAATGATAGATTGCATGGTATCTAAACAAGGACCGCCAATTTTTACATCGTCGGCATATTTGATAGAAATTCTAACTTACCTTGGGGACATGCTGCTGGAGTGAGAATATTGGCTGATGACATAGCTACAGTATGTGTTTAAAAGTAAATATTTTCACTGTAGCTATGTCAACCATTTCTCTCACTGGGGTGAGAATACATTATTTTATTGTCAACGAATACAACACACCCCTATTGTATAAATATATTTATGCAACAGGCGTCAGGAAAAAAACAGGAACATAACAGCATTTATCTAACACACTGTACAAATAAATAACCATGACGTAATCACTATGAGAATAACTCCAAGTTATCCACATAGTGATTACATCACTCGTTTATCCTCAGTGATTACATCATTTCTAGCCACAGCCGAACTACTTCCACACCACACATCACACTAATGCACCCCAAATTATACACCTGTACAGCACACCTACCCCACATAAACCATTAAACCCACAAAATCCTCGTGCATACTAAACTCCCAGCTTAAGCTGCTACACAGACCACTCTGCATGACAGTGCGAACAAACGCTACCGCCAAAATAAACTACAAAGCCATACGGCCTCAAACTCTTTAAAACATGGCAAATAATAACTACGGAACGACAAACTTCGAACTAGAAATGGAACAAATAATGACAACTCGAAAACAATCCTGACCCACTGGAAGAACCATCTGGAATGAACACCATTCAGCCAACAACATCCACAGCACTTCTACTAGTGAACGAAGACAAAAACCCTCAGCCTGGCACAAGCGCTTCCACATCAGCTACTGGCATCTACACAAACGCTATAGACCAGGAATGTATAGACCTCTATATTGAAAAAGCCTGGAATATCAACACAGCAAAGAAAACCCAAATAGATACTAAAATGTTCACCAAATACCTCTGCAAAACCTTTGGAGAACACCATCATCTTCCGGGCATTCCTCCTGCTCAACTAAACAGCTACTTCTGCCACTATTTCATAAACTGCTCTAAAAAGATGGCACAGACTAAACATCTCGCTTTAAGAGCAACATTTCAAAGTGTTGAATGGTACCTAAAAAACAAAGAATACAGCGACTCCCTCTCCACATCACCAGCTTTTGAAAAGGCATGTCAAGTACTGCTCTCCAAACAAAAAAACGTAAAAAGCCAGGGCAAGGGTTCCAAACCAAAAGCAGCAGACAAACTCACAGACTCCATCACAGACAAAATCTACAAACAACTACTGGGACCTTACACCCCTGAATCACTCCTGAACACTATGTGACTCACAATAAGTATGTATGTTGGTGTAAGGGGCAACACAGAGTTGCGCAGTCTCAAATGGGGAGACATAATACTAAGAACTGATGAAAACTGCCAAACATACATATAACTAGACCAGGAAAGGCAAACCAAAACCCGCAGTGGAGCAAATCCTAAAGACTGTCGAAAAGTTAAACCTAAAGCCTACGAACTCACCAGCAACACCCACAAATGCCCAGTACAAAACTACCTCATTTACAAGAGTAAAAGACCACAACAGTGCCTTTCAGATGACTCACCATTCTTCCTAGCAACAAGCGTCCAAGCTAAAGAAGGCCCACCCAACGCCTGGTACAAAAACCAGCCAGTAGAAATACACAAACTGGCATCACTAGTTACAACAATGATAAAATCCTCTATTCAGACAGACAAAAAGCTTACCAACCATTCCGTCCGAAAGCACCTTATTCAAAAATTGACAGACAGTGGAATCCCTCTGACAGACACAGTACAGATTTCTGGACATAAGCAGCTCCGAAGTTTAAACAACTACTCCAAAATAAATGAACAAAAAAGCAGAAGACAATCTCTAGCTTACTGAGCAGCGAGCCAAGCAACAAGCAACTACTCCTATTGTACAAGCACCATGAGCTACAATCCCTGAAAACTACTCCAACATCCTGGGAACCTGCTTTTACAAGACCACCATACAAGCCAAGACGATCAATTTCACCATCATTCAAGGTGGGTCAAACCATTCCCATCATACTCCAAAACTATGCCCCCCCCCCAACCTATCTAACGCTTACAACTTCTTCCTCTGTTTCCCACGGGCAATAAATAGGATTCCTACACCAAAAAGAGACCTCAAGTACTGGACTCCGACAGTGACACAGATTAGAAAAAAAAGCGTCACAGCATTACTAAAGGCCCTACAGGGAGAAGATTGATTCCAACCTAAAGTACTGCAAGCAACAAAACACCAAACATGGACCACAGACATCACAGAAAAGTGAGGAATGATTCTTTATGACTTTCACTGTTAGAAAAATCTCTCCAAACCACAAAAAGTAGCAAAGTAACACAGATGGACCGTACACCTCATAAGGTGAAGACTGATTCTACGATATTGTTTCTAACATTCAAAAATGTAAATGTTACTATAGCTCTGTTCATCTTTCCCACACCATTCTACTGCCGCTCTACAATTTTCAAATAAAAGCAATCTTTTTCCCCCACATACCTCTACCTGATCCTACCCCATACTCTTTTCAGCAATAAAGCAATTTTCTAACAAAAAATAAACAGCATAACTTTTCAAAAGTGAGCAAAGACTACTACAATATGTAAATATTTACTGTTGCACAAATTGTCACTGGTCACTATGCAAGATTTCACTAGTTTACCTACTTATACACTGCTTAAACCCTTTATTTTCTCCTCAACTGCAAATAAACAATTTGAAACTTCTGTTCCTTTTTTCTCCTCGACTCCATGGGTTCCCCGGAAAAAAAAATAAACATTTAAAAGATCGGTGCGACTCTTCCTGTCGTATCCAAATAAAACAGTGCCACCAAAAAGCAAATAAAATAAATCCAAATACAGAGGGCTGTCCTCGCCCTAATCAGCTGCAGCAGCCAGCAACTCCACCAATGGACTCTTCATGTCCTACTCCACAGTGGAAAAAAAAATCCCCTAATAAAAATCCACACAATGCCGACGACTCCTCCAAACCCAACGACATGATCACCAAACATCGACCACCAAATACAGCATCAATCAGCATCCTGGCTCCAACATCCTCTGAAGAATAAGAAGGCTGCACAAATCCTCAATGCTCCAGCTCAACCTCCAAGGTGCCAACGCCCGCCACTCGACGCCACTCTACCACTCCCAGGTCCACATGCTGGTTCCACGCTGAAGCTGCCAACTGAACTATGCCACAAACCAATGCCATGCCCTCTCTCCAATAAAAGAAAATGGCCCACATAAGGCATGCCACCCAACCAGTCAGAATACCAATACCCTTGTCACTCAAACCCAAACAAAAACATGCTCCCTAACCAATCACAACACAAAACACCAAACAAACCATGCCCCCAAACAATCACAACACACTAACACCTGTCACTCCAACTCCATACACACCATGCCCACTACCTTAACTCAACCCATCGGAACACACGCCACATCAACCCACCAATCCCAATCCACCACCACCACCCATTCACAAAAACAACCCGAATGAATTCCCCACTCAAAACAACTGACAAGTACGGTGTAAGAACACACCACCACACACCATCACAAATAAGTCCCCACCAAAACTCAAAAAAAAAACCTCACAGCACCCCTCCCCCCAAAAAAGCAAGCCTGTTGCAGGAATTTAGTATGCAGGGGGTGCTTGTGGGATAAAGCAATTATCTGCACAGTAGCCTGTGCTCTCTCGTAAACCTCACTCATGAGGTTACAGGCTACTGTACAAACAACTGGTTTATCCCACAAGTGCCCCCTGCATATCCCTTATATATGTCATATTCTTCTGAGGAAGAACTGGTTCTTTGGCAAATTTTTGAAACAAAGTCTGAATATCTTCCTTCAGAAGGGACAAATGGCCCAGAGGATAAAAGGAAGGGGGCAGAGGATGATCTTGAGAGATTTGAAACAGATCCAAAGTATGCCCCCCCCGCAATGATCTCCAGAACCCACTTGTCCATAGTGATCTCCTGCCAATATTTCAGATGCAGGGAGATCCTCCCCTCCCCCCCCAAACACTTACCCCTGGAGGCAACAGCTGAGGGGGGGGAGGGAGACAAAAAAAAAAAACAGCAGGGCCGCTGGAACAGATTCCTTTGGGTACTTTTACATGGGCACCAGGGAGGAGAGGACAGGACACAAAATGGACCACCAATGACCTTGCTAATAGTAGGCACAACTACCCTGGGCAGCAGACTGACAAAGGAGCCCCAACCACAATCTCTAGCACGGATGGGATACAGGGACCTCAGACCTTGGAGTCATTTTAGAAGTCTGAAGACCATATAGGGCCTCTTCATAGTCAAACAATTCTGACCATTTAAAGGGAGCATTCAAAACTGCCTGCTGCACATCATTAATAATGCCAGCAACTCTAAGCCAAGAATATCTTGCGCAAATGCCAGAAGCTGCATCCCTGGCAGAATCATCACACACATATCAAAAGCTGAAGGCAGCAAGTGTTTGCCAACCTCAGCATCAGCAGACAATGATTTAAGCTACTCTGTCTTGGTACAGCCATCATGCAAAGCCTGGGCCACAGTATGGGCAGCTTTCCACAGGCTGTCCTGGTACTTGATCATGTGGGCCAGGTAATTTTCAATTGTAAGGCCAAGTGATGCAGAGGCATAGGTCCACATGCCCATAACATCCAGCTGCTTAGATTCCTTCTCAGGAGATGTGTAGGGGCTCTAGATCTATCACAAGTAGCCATGATGGCCACAGAGTCAGTTTCTGGCTGGTTGGCATACTAAGACTTGGCAGATGGTTCAAGATACTGCTTAGCAGCCTTTCTAGGTATTGCAGGAAGGGAGTTCAGCCTGTACCATGCAGCCAAAGTAGCATCCTCCAATGCAGAATATATAGGTGGATGATGATGGTGGGGGAGCAGGACACCTCCAAAAAAATTCCATGACATCTAGTTTAGTATAATCTTCCTGCACCACATCAAAGCCCATGGCATACTGCATCTGCTGCATCATGGCTTAGAAAGATGGGTCCTTAGGAGGAGTCGCTGGGGGTATAAACCACAGAGTCCTCACTACAGGATGAGATGGTAGATTATAGTGTAGACCCTCCAGAAATTGCTCTTCACCCTCATATTTCTCCTCTAACTCCACCTCCAAGTCCATGTGGTCAGGATTATATTCCATGTTGTTGTCGTCATCACAAGTGATGATGGGGGGCCACCTAATGGACCGGTGATGCTGGCAGCAGCTGAGAAGCATGAATCTGTGGCATGCTAGTAGAATTAGTAGACAGGGGCTGAGCACCAGAAGGCCGTGTCAGTGGAATAACTGCCTGCAATGGCAACCCTGGCAGAATGTGTCAAAATCATTTCTGATTAGGATGCCAGCACAGCCTGGGAATCAATATTGCCTTGAAAAGGGGCTGGGACTACTTGTGTGAATGGGCCTTGGCCTGACAACGATGGTGTCAGACTGTCCACAGTAAGTACAGCAGCACCTAAGTCAAGCTCCACCCTTGGTGCCTCAACAACAGTCGAGGGGGACTGTAGTCGAGGCCACTGGAGCAGGCATCGACGAGGATGTACCTTTTCTTAATGGCTACCAGGACCTCACCAGTGAAGCAGACCTGTCCTTGTCTCTGTGTATGTGCTTATGGCCAGCCGACAAGGAGGCCTTAGATGGACAGTTCTTTGTCCTCATCCTTAGACAACTGCTTTTCAGCAGACAATGACAGAGTAGCAGATTATAAGCCCTTTTCCTTCTCTACAGCTTTCAAAGCCTTTAATGCAAGGAAATGTCCTAGAGCTTTCTTACAGCATAGTCTGGTTGAAGATCTGCCAAGTCTCTCAAGTTCTCACCATTGTGAGACAGGACCAGACAGCACACACAAACCACATGAGAGTCTTCCTTGTAAATTTTGTACCTGCACTCACAATGTCAAAAAGGCTCTTTCGACTTCAGCAGCACAGAGACAACAGTACACTGAACCATGGCTTGGTTGATGGCATTTCCTTCAGCAGGTTCCAACAAGGTTCATAGATGGTGGAAGAAAGAACTGATGAGCTATGAGGCTGCTCACATTACATATGCATCAACCTTGCACGTTCTTGTGGGCAGCCCCCAGCTAGCAAAAATGTCCAAGTGGTCCTGACATGGACAGCTTATAGTTCCAAAAGTGTGGTCTGATGGAAGAGATATCCTCGATGAAGATTGTGTATTGCTATGAATGAACTATACCCAACCTCATGTTTTCCATGATGCTTTGCATTATTGGGGTATGTGCAATTGTGTTTCCTTTAAAACTTGGTTGTAAGGCCAATGTCCTCCAGGATAACCCATGCTTCAGGGCATTTGCTCTGTTTTTTTTTGTAGTTAGTTACACTTTAATATGCTTACAGCCTTAATTTTAAAAGGTTAGTTATACCCTGCTACGTGATAAGTGAGCAGGAACATACAGGAACTCAGTTCTTGTACCTTTTCTTGCAGCTGGAACAGAGTTCCTGTACTTCTTCCCACTGACACTAGAACTGGAATTCTTAAACAAGCAATATGATGACAGTTTCTGGGCCTGTGATCTGAAATCAGGGTTTCCATAACAACATTTGACTTGTATAACAATTCTATTTTCTTAGAAATACTTCAATGTCTCCAACTGAATCTACTAGTGTCTAAACAGATTGACGTGTCTTCACATAGCTATCCTTCAGACTTATTTATTTATTGAAATAGTTTCACAAGGATGGTACACTGAGCAAAAAGATGCTCGTGTCCCGGTGTGGCCTGGGGGGTGAGGGTACAGTGGGCGATAACTCGCAGGTTATCAAGAGTTACATATGCAAAGAAAAACAGTAGAACACAGCTGAGCACAATTACAGCAATACAGTAGCCAGATTCAGATGAACACTTTACAGAGAAGATTCAGTTATGCAGTTGCAGGATACAGTTATGCAGTTGCAGGATACAACTGTGCGTTGGGCTAGGGACAAGACATCAGTACAGTTCAACAACAGTAGGCAGGCATAGATTATATTACAGAATGGCATAGTGTTGGATAGATGAGGTGTGACACCGAGTGGGGAAATGTGAGGATCAGGCAGGATCAAGGAGTGTTTAGGACAGGGTAAAGCCTGTGTACTATAACTGCTGAAGTTGGTATAGATAAGCCAGCTTCCACAGTGTGAGCTTGTTGCCCGCTGGTCAGGCAGTCGGGGGGGGGGGGACACAAAGGGGACACCTTGTGATTTAAGTACAGGAGCAATTTACCGAGAGGTAGTTTGCTAGTGCTGAAGACAAGGAGTGGTTAGAGGAGTGGTGAATATGGGGGAGGGAGTTCATTCCAGAGTTTGGGGAAGTGGTAGGAGAAGGCAGATTGACCAATAGTAGTTTTCCGCCTAGGGATTTGAAGCTTCCAATCATTGAGGGATCTGAGGGCATGAGAAGTGGAGGGAACTGGGGTAAGTAAGGTAGAGAGGTATGAGGGCAGGGCGTCATGCCAGAATTTGGCTTTGAATTTAGCGCAGTGCTGAAGGCGATGGTTTTCGAGGGAAGGGAGTGCGAGGGCATGGTAGAGGTTGCAGTGATGGGTGCGGGGGGTGGCATCAAGGGCAAAATGACAGAAGGCATGGAAAAGTGAGTCCAGTCTGGCTAAGGTAGATTTGGGAGTGGCACTGTATACTATGTCGCAGTAGTCAAAACAGGGGAGGGTCATCTTATGCACCAGCTCCCACCTGGCCATAAGAGGGAGGCAGTTGCGGTTCCTGTAAAGGGGTCTGAGCTTGGGACGCAGTTTTTTTATGATGGCATCAATGTGGTCAGAGAAGGACAGGTGACTGTTGAGCCAAACCCCAAGGTAGCAGAAGGAAACGACATCCTCCAGTACTGTCCCGTCAAGGGTGTGGAAGGTAAGGAGGGAAGGAAGCCTGGTTAGACGTTGCCGAGTGACGAAGGTCATGGTGGTGGTTTTGTTTGCATTGAGAGAGAGCTGATGAGAGCTAAACCATAACTGTACTGTACCATAACCATAACAGACTGAGGATATTCATTCTGTATTTCATATTTGCCAATGTCTGAGTTCCTGTACTTTTTGTCTACCACTTGCACCACTGACCCTGCTGCTGTAATTGTTCCCCCCTGCTTTAAAACTAGCCACTATACTTTAATGTGGATTTCCTGGTGTGCCGACATTCTAAATTAACTACTTTGTTACATATTGTAGAATGAATGTATTTAAAAAAATCAATTAACTGCTAATGTATCCTACTACTTGGCTATTCTGTAAAAAGTTCTACTTGAGCTCAGGTTGGCAATCCTGACAATTTTTAAATTTTTAAATAAAATGCATGTTTTTTTCAGTTATTCAGATTCAGAGACTTAAGTATATGCAGGGAATAAATAAAGTGAATGAAGGTAGATTATTCAAAAGTAAAGTAGGAGTTAAAACAAGGGGTCATAATTTAAGATTGGAAGGGGGAAGATTTAAGAGCAATGTAAGGAGTTAGTTCCCTTGATGAAAAAGATTTGGGTATTAGTATCTCTAATGACATGTCCTATAATGAGCACATCCATGACATCATTAATAAGTCCAATAGGGTAATATGGTCTATTTTACGCAATATTAGATCACGTAAATCTGAGGTTCTTGTCCCTCTGTTTAGATCCTATGTCAGGGCTCATTTGGAGTATGCTGCTCAGCTGTGGTCTCCATATAAAAAATGTATTAGTAATTCACTGGAGAATGTTCAAAGACGATTTACAAAGAAAATATCTGGTCTGAAAAACGATTCGTATAATGATCAGTTACAGACCCTAAATTTAATGTCTTTATCCACTCGTCATCTCAGAGGCAATTTGCTTCTTTTTGACATAATTAAGGATCCTGCTCTTATGACTGAATTAAATTTACAGTTCAAAGACCATTCACATAATGTCAGAGGTCATCCCTTACAATTAATAAAGAATCCATTTAGACATAAAAGCCGACAATATTGTTTTACATTAAGAGTTGTGGGTCCCTGGAATAATTTGCCTATTAATGTTATCAGTGAGAACAAGAAATCTTAAATACAGGCTTGATCAATTAGCACTGGATTTGTTTTTTCATATTATCCTTTGTCTTAGTATAAGAGTGCTATGGGCTAACGCCCTCTTGCTCTTTCCATGACCTTAGTATGTTATTTCACTGAGAGGGTGGTGGAACCCTAGAACAAATTACCTAATGAGGTGGTGTGTGCAGAAACAGTGGAGGAATTCAAGAGGGCGTGGGACAGACAAGGGGTTGACTGGTAGACAGAGGAATATATCCCTGGGAAGCAGAGACAAGTAGGGGTGGGTGGGAAATGGGCAGACTGGATGGACCAGGATGGTCCTTTTCTGCTGACACATTACTATGACACTGTGCGTCACAGATTTCAAGAACAAATCACAACCTTGTCAGATGGTGATGGGGAGAAAACAGCATTTTTAAAATTAGGTGAACTCTGAAGCAAACTGAATCTTAGGGCCTTTTCCACCAAAAGGGTTTCTTCCCTTCTGTGCATTTGGCAAAAATCTTGTGGATAGGGCCATTACTAGTACCAAGCAAGTGCCTGTCAGGAGCGAGCATTAGCAGGCTTCAGCAGTAGAGTACAGTGCAATTCCTAGAACCCCACCATTCCACACTTAAGTTGTTGCTAATCAAAGACCCCCAAAAATAAAAGACCAGCGGCATTTGGGATCAGGAAGAGAAACATTATTTAGTCTTTACCTCTTGGTGTTGGGCTTAAATTAAGGGAAGAAAGCCTGGACACAAGTTCATCTTCACCATCATCCTCCTTGAAGTTGTAGCCAGTGTAACCACCTCCTTCACTGCAGTAATCAATAAACCTATGTGGGATTAAGAGAAAGGAAGACATTGTAAGTTCAGTGACAGCTACACACTTGACCTTACCCTTACATATTTTATGCATAACACTTAAAAATTAAAAGGCCCATGGCTGCCCTGGAAGCACTAATGCATGATGGCGATTCCATCTCCTAAACCACCATATAGTTACAAACCATGTTAGAAGCAGGGCCCTCCTCTCCAGAGCCATTACAGTTATAGCACTGAGAAGACAGAGAGGAGAAGATAAGAGAACAAATGTAGAAGCACTTTGAAAAAGAGCAAGTGCTACTGCAGAATATGCAAGAAAAAGAGCATCTTGGACCATTAAACATATACCGTACATCTTCGAATAGAAGCTGCGGCCTCAATTAAAATTTTGAATTTTGGCCTGTGGGTTATATTAGAGTGCAGCTTTTATTGAAACATCCAATTTTTTAAGATGTCCAGAATTTGATCAAATCTACTGCATAAGGTCTACTTCATAGTGAAATAAATTTAAACATTAACTAAGAGCATGTGAAATACATGAATGATATTTAAAGAGATTAAAATCACAGAGATGAAACAGCTCAACAGCAGATGGTAAGAAACTGTCAGTACACTAGAAGTTCAATCCGAAGTGCTTTAAAAAACATGATTAGAGGACATGGCTTATATTCGAGGATGGCTTTTATTAAAATGTTTCACTAGGGCATGCGGCTTATATTCGAGGGTGGCTTCTAATCGAAGATATATGGTAGTTACTCACCGTAACAGTAGATCTTCAAATCTCCATAGAGCCACATCATGCACCTGTAAGCTGTCAGCAGCAGGACCACCTGGAAACTTTTGCTAGCTGGGGCCACCCTCGCAGACGTGCATAGTTTCCAGTTTCTTCTTTTTCCTTGATCTTCATTGTACTTCCTCCCACCCAACTATAAAACAGACACAGGCCTGTTTGAAGCTCAAATAGTCCCATGGCTGTGGTCAGTGCAAGGGCTTTGTAGCTGAAACAGCCTATTGTTGAGGCCAAAGAAAATGTGTGGTCTCACGCCCTGCTGTTATAACAGGCAGAGCAGAGAAAGTGCAGCCTTTGTAAACACTCCCTCCTAGGGCACACCGGCATGTGGCCCTCTGTCCTGATCCCTGCTCCAGCAAAATCAACCTTGTCACAAGTGTAACAGGCGGTGGGGTGGTGGTGGCAGGAGAGGACCCCCCCCCAATTGCACTGAGCTGTGAGTCTTTTCAATTTATTGGTGGCAGATAGTTAAAGGCTGGGGCCTTTTGCGAGTTTTAGGTGTCCCAATTAGTGCCCATTAGAACCAGGAGGTAGGAACCAGTTGCACCAGGGAATGAGTTAATTTTGCTTTTGAAGCAGCAATGGGGAGTAACTAGCACCAGGGACAAGACTGAGTGTTAATTTCTTAAGTGACTTGAAAAGCCACCAGTCAGTAAAACAGTGAGGTGAGAGTGTTGCTATAGCAACCTTCACTTGCACTCCACTGTTTCAACAGTGCTGAAGCACCAACTCCCTTGCTCTGCATCAGTCTACAGTCAGCGGCAGGTTCTGTAACAGATCATGGAAGCGTCATGAGATACTCCAGACAAATCACAGTGCTTCTGTCAGTTGCACACAAGAAAAAGTAAGTGTCTCATGTGTTGTTCCTGCCTAACTGGCTTCTGGCTAGTGCCACTCGTAACGCACAGAAAGGGATCACAAAAATAGTATTGAAATAATCATGGCACGATCTATAATAGGTGTCTAGGCATGCTAGAAGGACATCTTCAGTGAGCAGTTCTGGTGCCCTAAGGACACAAAAGGCAGTTTTATCCATAAGAGGCCCTCCCAGCATCCCTAGAGACTGATAAACAAGAATAAGTACAAAAAAAAAAGGTTAAGATAGAGCAGTAGGGTGGGACCAGTGGAAATCGTACAGACGAGATAACTGACAACAGCTTCAGATGGGGGGGGGGCGCGTGGTAAAGGCTGATTGGCAGGTTGACAGGACAATAATTCAAAAGACTACTGCCCGGTCTACTTAACCATTTGCCCAGAAAGAACTACTGACCAGTTTCAGTTTCAAACTGGTCAATAGTTCAGAAACATTCAATATCATGTGACTTGCTCTGGACCAAAAGAGAAGAGGATTTTTTATTGTTTTATAACAGTAATTAGGATAACAGGGCAAGAGGCTAAATGTCCAGAGAGACTAATGCAGTTTCTAAAAGCCTCAGTTTCTAAACACAACACTGACTTCAAGGCCAGACCTGTCAGTGTGTGTATCCTATAATCTACAGCAAACATAAAACCAGTTCTCCCTGTTCAAGCATATTCTCTATACAAGGTTTACGAGAACAGCCAGTGGTTTACACACCCCTACTGTGTTTACTTGGCCTATTTATTTTTAGGTCTGAAGACTGTACTTGATGCAAGACAACTCTTGTGAATGTTTAACTGTTTGCTCATACTGAGACACTGCTCCAATGAGGAGGAAGTGAAGCAGCCTACAGGAGTTTAACATCCTCAATACAGGGACATTTGTTTCACATCTTGTCTAAAGGCCAAGGCCCCACCTTTGGTACAAGGTTGATTTTCCCTGGCATTAAATCTGCACTTCTGACACCTTTTAGATCACAGGGTGAGGCCTACAGAATTCTCCAGCACTGTAGGAGTGTGCTAGACATACAATGTCCTGTCTGCCCTCTTTTACCCACAGCATTAATACTTTTTTTGGGGGGGGGGTCCCTTTGGTTGGTCTCCCCATATCCCAGCTCCCGATTACTAGAGTTGCTGCAACTATAATAGGTCTCTGGCTGGGAGACGTGCAAGTAGCTACTTTTTGTAGCAGACGTCCATGCAGGAGTGCCAACTTTTATGAACTTTTGTGGGTGCTCATGTCTACTAGGTAGTATATTTCATTTGACCAGGTTTCCAAGTAGTCCTTTTTTGCAGGTTACTGTCAAAACATTGAGGGTGCTTAAGTCAATTTTGTGGGTGCTTTAGTACCCAAGCTCCCATGGAGTTGGCACCTATGTGTCCATGCAGGCTAGCAGGAAATGTACATGTCAGGCAGCCCACATTTTGCCTGGGAGTCGAGCTCCTCACCTCTACAACGCACCCCCACCTCACCAAACAGCCTTGGGGCAGGGACACCAGGTTGTGCACCTGAAGCTGAAGCTGCCCCCTGCTGCAGCTTGGGGCAGTGACTGTCCTAAACACTCCCAGCAAACTCCAAATTTTCTAGTACCAACTCGGAAGAATGAGCAGGAAGCAGATATCCTGGGTATTAAGAACTGTATAGTGTATGGTGGAATGTTGTTGTGGATGGAAATCCATCCCTTCAACAACATTGTTGTACTGCACTAGCTACGTCATCATAGCTGTTATATTGCACTAGCTATGTACCTAGTGCAACACAGCACTTAGAAGGTGGGTGCGCATGCAGTGCTCCCAGATCTACAGGGATTCCTGTATTTTAAGGGAATTTTACTACACAAACGGGATACGGGAGGGAAATCTTATTTTTAAAATATCAGGGGAAATGGACAAACTACAGGAAAATGCCCACTATGAATTTCATGGCTGCCAAGATCCAGACAGAGCCCTCCAGTCCAATTGGTGCTCAGTTTGCTGACTTTGCTACACTAAGCAATTCTGTTGGTCCATTTGCAGTCTGTGTTTCTCTGGGGTAGTAAGGTAATGTGTTGGCAGTGCATCTTTCTGCAGATAAATTCAGATCTTCTGATCAAGAACCAGTGAGCTGCTGCATGATCCAAACACCTGCCATGTGGCCCCACTCAAAACAGCAACACAGTTGAGTCAGCCGAGCTGCATCTCAAATGCCACTGTTCTGGACTAGCAGAGAGCCTAAGCCACTGAAGGTAAACAAGCCTTCTTGTGGGCAGCCTCAGGTTAGTCCATTTTAATCTCATTTCAAGTGCAAAATGAGTCAGACAAAAGACTGGCCACTTGATGGTGGTATGCTTTCGGGGGGTGGGGGGGTGCAAGAAAGACTGCTTAAGTGTTGCTTCAGGGAAGCAGTGCCCCAAACCACCAAGGCAAACAAACCTTCTGTTTTGCAAATTTGTCTATTTTAAACACATGAAGTGCCAAAAGCTAGCCAGACAAGAGACTCGATGGTGGACTTTGAAGGGTGATGGGGACACAAAGAGTGCTTAAGTGCTACTTGGTTTGTTTGATGCACAGCGCAGAGTTGTGTTTTTAAAAAGATCACCAAGGCAGCACTTCTTCTGGTCAGCCTAGAGGTTGAGGTTATTTGAAAAAAAATTAGACAATGTTCCATTTAATTGTGAGCCTGGGAAAGGTATGGGGGTGTCTTCATCAAGATAAGCAGGAGTTATGAATTATGTGTGTGAGATCAGAAGGGACCCTTAGACCCTGGTCTGGCCTAAGGTTAGTAAAATAAATGGGAAAAAAAAAAGGAATATGTGTTTTTAACCCTGAGAGTTTGGTGCACAAAGCTGTGTGTGTGTGTGTGTGTGTGTGTGTGTGTGTGTGTGTGTGTGTGTGTGTGTGTGTGTGTGTGTGTGTGTGTGTGTGTGTGTGTGTGTGTGTGTGTGTGTGTGTGTGTGTGTGTGTAGGGGTGCTTAAGCATGCCAATGAAAACACAACAATACACTGAAACAATGTTTATTAATGGAGCGCTACAGGTACACAGAGCTGTAGGCCCAATGCACGATTGGTGTGGAGTGGCTATGCATGCGTATCTGGGGCGAGTAGCTACCACACTCCCTCTGTGCTCCCCGCATGGCATGCACGAAGGGGGCACATGCAGACTCACCACACACTATCCCCCGTGTCTGCAGACAGCTCCACAATGGGGACATTCCGGAGTGTGCCAGCACTACGTTTATTCACCAACCCGCGTAGTGCTGGCCGCATGGGTGCAGAGGGTGGTGCAGGGTACACCAGGGAGACCCTGTCATAACCCACAGCATGCCCCCATGAATACAGGCATTCAGTCACCGGAGGACCAGGACAGGGCACACTGTGCTGCTCCCAACTGCTAGGCAGCAGGGGCAGCTGGATGGGCGAGCGCCCAGAAAGTTTATGTGAGGCAGCACTGGGACTGGAGGGTGCCACGCCAAGATGCATGCCACCCTATGTATGGGATCCACTATGGGTCCCAGGGGGCATCCCATTGGATGTCTGCCTGTGACAATGACAGCTCCCCTGGCCACCCTGCTGAGTTCTGTGCATTGGGGAGGAGCTGTGGATAGCTGGTCGGCATTGGTGAATGCCGGTATGGGCGTACCTGTCCACGGGGTGCAGGGGCGAGGGTGGGGTATGCGCATTTTGTGCATCCCTATGCCCCTTTCATGCATTGTGAGTAGAACTCAAAATGTATCAGTCTGTGATTAACGGGTAAATTTGAATTTAAGGCATTTCATACTATAAATAGAATACTGTATAAGGGACTGTATTATTACAAGGTTATAATACCTTCAGGAGGTTCTGGAGACATGTGAACCTTGAGAACTGAGCTTTATAGGTTCCAACATATCCCCAGAACCTCAAGATGGTATTATATTGTTACATATAAAGTTCTTATAGTTGTAGAGTTATGTGATATGCTGTAGGTGATATTTTATATTTAAAATAAATAAGAACACATAAAACAGCCTGAACATTTGTCCTAGTGATTTTATTGACTGGCATAACGACACCAATTGCATACTTACATTGATTTGTGCATACAGGAAAATCTACAGGAATTTCATCCCAGTTTTACAGGGGAAAATACATGGAAAATTAGGGTGCACTACAGGAAAATGCTTTGCCTGATCTGGGAGTACTGTGCATGCGTGATCAGGCGACTGGCGATCCTCTAAGAACAGCTGCAGTGGTGAAACAGTTCCAGGAGGTGAAAATGGACACAAATCATCAAGAAAGCAAGGACACACTGTATGTGTGACCATACACTATAAAAGATTGTGTATGATTGCTCATACACTCCAAGGGTATTTTTCAACTCTCGAGGTTTCCATGGTAACGAGACCACGCGAGCTGTGCTCTCGAGGTCTCCAGTTACCATGGAAACCTCTCTAGTGAAAAATACCCTTGTTGTGTATGAGCGATCATAAACAATCCTCTATGTTGTGTGACCTTTTGCAGGTAAGTTTGTCCAAGTGCTGCACATCACAGACAGGATTCTGAATGGTCCATATCTGTGTAGGGCATCACAGTTGTATTGATTAAGCATCTATCAGTTGTACCAGTCTCTGGCTTTTGTGGGACGACAGGAAAAAGGAACCAAAAAGAAATGGACTAGCTTCATCGCCGTTTAAATGGACTACAAGTGAGCAGGGGAAAACACTGGTAAACATTTCATTTTCTTTACGAAAAGCAAAGACTGGGGTAAAAACTGGTCCCCTGGTGTAGGGACAAATATTTCCAGTTTAAAGTTACTCATCTACCATGCAAATGGTCCACACTCTTGGAGACATTTCTGGATGCAAATGATCAAAGAAAAAACTGCATTTAACTTTCTGTAACATCCCCTTTAAAACTGAACAAATTATAATGGGCACATCAATGCCATGATTATCCCCCTTCTAGATCATGGGGACTATTTACAGATGGGCTTCAGTTGTGTTATTAGAGAAACTGTATATTTTAACATACTACAGGAGGTTTTAGCAATATGTTAAAACATCAGATATTAGCTTCAGCAGGGGGAATCTACAGGAGACACTTCAGGCAAACTGAAGGTAGCACCCATGTAGAGTGCTGATTGAGCGCTGCACTTTTGAGCGACTCAATAATAGTGCTCTACAAGAGAGTGAGTGGTGCAATACGTCGCGATATCCTGTATAGCGAGTATAGCAAGGAGCTGTACTCACTATTGCAGGATATAGCATCCTTTGTGGCAGATTCCCACCGAGCTGCTTGCATAGCGTAGTGGTATATGCCACCTCTTGCAATGCAAGCAGACCCGGGTCTGGCTATAGGCAGAATAATTTTTTCTCTTTTTTTTTCACAATCCAATAACTGCCCGTAGTTCACACCCCTTTCAGAGTTGATTAGTTAGGGGCGCAGGGCTTGCCCGCATACAAAAATGGTGTGTTTTAAGTATTGTGGCGACCGTCACCTTTTGCGACGGTCAGTACAATATCTGTCGTCCTTTTCACCATGGGCTCAGGTTTGTTCACTATGTGATAGGCGGTCTTTCAGACTCACGTTTATTACATAGAACCCAAACTGAAGTCCCTCATTACCACCACCACCTCACCCCAGTCAGCTGCCATAGTCGACCAGTGCCCATGTTTCATTGCCAAGTGGCCATTATATTAGTAAAAACAGATCAAAAAGTCACCACCCATTGAGTATAATGGAGCACACCCCCACGCTCACTGGCATCTCATCATCACGTCCGTGAGTGTGGATCGTGGCTGGCAGAAAAAAAAAAAAGGTCAAGTCCTTGGGATTTTAAGGAGGAAATTATATTTTATCTACTGAACACTTTGAGAATTTACACATTATGGTGATCCTCTGGCAGTAAGGCACACATACATACATACATACATACATACATACACACATACACACACACACATATACATATATATACACACACACACACACACACACACACACACACACACACACACACACACACACACACACACACACACACACACACACACACATATATATATATATATATATATATATATATACACACACACATACACACACATATAGAATATATATACATATATACATATATACATATATATATATATCTATAGATAGATAGTGCAGGGGCTCGTAGTTATATCTTGGTGGATCTCTTTAAACTCCTCTATCCTACATTTCCCAGCTATGCTGGCTCTAGGCAACAGCAGCAGCACCTCTACGACTATTGACCTAGCCTCCCCCCTACAAACCTCCCCCAGCACTCTAAACTGCTCCTGCACTGTCTCTACCTCACATCCAGCTAGGTCACTGGTACCTAGATGGACGACCACATGTGCCCCCCCCCCAAGTCCCTGTGCAAGTGGGCCTAGCACTGAGCCTATGTATTCTACTGTAATTCTCTGGATGCACACCACTCAACCTTTCTCACCTTCCCCTTCTAGCCCATTTAAACTGTTTCACTGCTGAATCCCCCATTACTGTGACTACTGCTGCTCACCCCCTCCCCATTCTCCACTTCCTACTGCCTCCCCTTCATGCTACCTTCTCCCCCTTCTCTTTCCCCTCAGCTATCTGCCTATTGTTCCCTTCCCATTCTCATCTGCTCCCACTGCCTCCCAAGCTCCAACTGAACCCTGGTCTCCCAGTCTCTCCACACTCACCTCCTGTTTCCACCCCTTCTGTTGCCCTCACCCTGTTCCCTTTTCACCTCCTGTCTCTGCAGCAGTGCAGCCTCTCCCAAATACTAACAGACTAGCTGCTCCGCCACCACTTGTGTCCTACTAAGGTCACCTCCCCTCCTCTGCAATACTCTGTGGTTGGAAAAGATTTCTTATTGGTACCACTGCAGGTGCACCAGGCGCTCCCCCCGAGCTCATCTCTATATGGTTCTCAAATCATCTTCCCTAGGCTTCCTCTCCCTGTGGGGCAGTGGGTCCCAGAGCAACTGAATCCACAATCCCCCAGCTCCCTCTCTACTCTTTTCTTCCCTTGGCTTGGCCCTGCTCTCCCATCTCTTTGCCAGTATTCCCAAGTCCCTCCTTAGCAGCTGTACCTCAGCCATTAAAAAACCTAGCCAAATCAAAGTTGATGCAGCCTAATGAATGGGGAAGTGATGTTGAGAATATCAGAGAGGGTCTTTAAAAATGTATGATTTTTTTTGTGCTCCTAGTGAACTTACCAGATATAGAAATATGGGTTATATGTTTGTCGTCAAGTAGCTGGGTTCTTGGAGTGGTTAATTTTTCTTTAATGTTAGAGCTTATAAAATTGCCTGTATACCATTACCTTAGAGAAGTCCTAGGCATTACAGAAATGTATTGTTTTTGTGATTTTTTTAATCTTTTCTTCTCCCTCACAGTTATGGACTAGTGGGTATATTTACGTGCAGACTGAAAGGGATTTCTTCCCCAATGTATGCATGTATAATTTCTTCTTAAAATCAATGAAAAGAAAATCTAGCCACCTATGCACTGGACAATCCCCTGCCTCCCACACTGTTCCCAGGAGCACTGCAGCCCCACACCCCCTATGAAACACCTCCCTCCCCCATCCCATCTCTGCATTCTTTCCAATCAATACCCCAGCCGCCTCTGCAGGCCTAGCCCACGAGTAGGTTCCAGTCAGTACACCCCCCACCCCCACCTTCACAGGCCTACTCCAGAGTAGTTCAAAGCAGTACTCTCACCTGCCTTCTCATGTCTACCTCTGCTGTGGAGTAGTTCAAAGCAGTTTAATTATATTATAACCCATTTTTCTTGATAGCTATGTATATATGGACACCCCACCCCATGTTTACACCAGTTTGATTGTACTGGCTGCCGGTGAAATGAAAACACAGCAGTCCTTTCATATCAAGCTTAAGTTTAGATGACAGCACTGCATCCCAGTACTGTAAAGCAGACATCTGGAATCTGTTCAGTGTGGAGATTAAAAGAATTTCAATAGTTACCAGTTTGGTCCTGTTGTAGACATACACAGCATGCAGATACATACCAAATGGCAACACAGTGGTAGTACTGTGGGGGCAGAAAGGACTTGGGGGTCCATTTTGTCAAGACCACCTGTTGCACTGCAGTGACTAGATCCTAATTAGAATACAGACTTATCCAAGCTTAACTGCTGGAGTGTTAACCCTATGCATGCTAAATAACCCTTTATGCAATTTGCCCTCAGGAAATCGGTCTAATTCCATCTCAAAATCCTGAATGGTGCCAGTTCCTACCATTTCACTGGAAAATCTCCAAGCTGATCACCTTCTGCACCTCTTATATTGCACCCCTACCCTATCAGAGTGCCTTCCCTCTAGTTTAGCTTGCACTCACCAGATCCAATAGCTGTGTATGCTCCACTCAGTCTGCCCCTTTTAGTATTACTAACAGTGATCAACCCCCCACAAATCTTCTCTTCTAAGTACCATGAGCTATGGTGGCAACTATAAAACTCTTGGGGGAGGGGCAAAAAAATGGTGGTCACTGCCCCAAGGGACAAAGACCACACTGCCTTCACTGAGTTCAATATGATGTCACTGATCAGGAAGGCCAAGAAGGAAGACCATTCCTTTGAGAAACTCTCCCAAGTGCTTTTACTTTCCACTGATCACCACCTCCAAGAGGGTAACATTCAGGAAATTGTAGATACACCTGAGGAGGTACGAGAAGGACTCAGGGTCCTCAGAAGATCCACCCAATTACATACAATCGTCAAACTCCTCATCACAGGCAGAGGATGAACTCTTCAGGTCAGTCCACATCAGCATGACCGAAACCAGCTGGCTACATAAAGGCAGGTTGCAGCTTCTTGTTTAGGTTTGGCAGAGAGGTTGATAAAGTGCTCAACTTGAACCAAGAGCCACCCACCATCTCCACAGCCTACTGGTCAGTCAACTACACTTTCATATATGCTTAGCCTTCTTGTGCCTTTTTCATGGCAGGGTTTCTGCAACCTGTGGTGGTGGAATCAGCTTGTGGAGCAACCACTCAAGTTACATGACTGGCCGGCCCGGTGGCACCAAGAGCTGAGGCACTGGACACCACACTTTGCACCACACCGGTGACCTGGGTTTGGGAATGGACTCTGGTCTTTGGGTCAGTCGGGAGGATGAGGAGCTGACTGAGCTGCCAGCTGGCAGCTCTCATTCTCTGGAGCAATTTGAGGGGCTCCTTGGGGTTTGGCTGCCTCCTGGTGGAGGCCAGGCAATGGTGTCACATTCGAGGAGCCCTGTCGCTAGGTCAGGGGAGGGTGGACAAGGCTGTGGACTGAAGCTGTGGTGCACATGTGCTACCGCTTCTGAGGCCTTGAGATAACTGGGCACAAGCAGGAAAAACCCTGGAGGATATGGGGAGGTGACTGAGGCAGAGGAGCCAAAGCCCACATCCCAAAGGCCAGACCATCCTCCCAGCCGGCTCTCCTGAGCCCTTAGAGCTGACCCAAGACTGATTCTCTAATTTCAAAAAGGCCATCAGGTAGCTGAGGTGGGCCCTCCCCCAGAGGGGTGATCTGGGGGGTGCTGGAAGGTTCCTTGGGTTTGGGGAGAAGGATACTCAGAAACTGCTCCCCAGAGGAAGGTGGCTTCAGGCTGGAGAAGAGGCCATGGGAGTGGGGACTCCTGAGAAATGCTCTCATCCCCGGTGAATAAACAATCCACCAAAAAAAAAAAAAAAAAAGCTACATGAATGACTGGATGTCACGTATCAGAGGATATAGAGACTGAGCAAAGATGCTTTTATCTGGCTTAACTGATGGATGCGGTGGGAAGGTGTGCCAGGGGGGTGTGTCTTAGGAGATTGTAATCTGCTATGGGAGACCACCATGGCATGGTCACAGGACACCATTCTCAGACGGCTAGGAGACTGTGCACACTGTGCGAGTACATCTCCAGCACCATGGTAGTTCTTGCCATAGTGCTGGGCTCCAAGACGTGACAGAAATTATGAGTATTTTTTACAGACATTTTCAAAGTTTCAATGCTTGAAGCCAAGCTTGGGTGCCATGTTGTAATCCATACTGAAAATTTCCCTAAGACTGCCAGAATTCTGCTGACACCACTAGGCAAAGGACCACAATATTTTAACTAAGCAGGGTACTTAAGACACGACTGAACTGTTGGGTTGGGGGGGAGAACTGATGACATCCCCCCCAAACAAAAAATAATCACCCGACAGGCAAGAGCTACCCAAAGAGTGACTTCTCTCTTCCAGCAAAAGAGCTGGAGCATAGAAGACCAGGGAAACAAGATAAGGAGATGAAGCTCTAGCCAACCGGCCTTCCACAGACTTCACAGATACTCTGAAGGCTAGAGTGCAACTACAGAGAAAGAATCCAGGTAGTTATAAAGGCAAACATTCATGTAACTAAGTTATGAACATAATGAATGAATGGGGGTCAAGACGTCAGAGAAGGTTATCTTTAACCTAAACCCACTGGGCAATGCAAGTCAGCATGCTAAGTACAATAGCCTACCAAGCATTGATTTATCCAATTGTTCGTTCTTCGCTTTCCTTATCACACCCCCCCTTCCCCCAGGCTGGCCTTCGCTAGGTGCAAGCTGTGCCCCTGCACCTGGGGGGTCCATACCTTTTTCTTGAGGAAAAACATTTATCATTTAAAAATGCCTAAATTTAGTTAGAGATGAAAATGTTTACCAGTAAATAAAAGTGGAAGACAACTGGCACCGTTACTGTTACAAAAGGTGGGGGCAGCTTTGCTGCTATGCCACTTTAAGATGTAGTGGAAAAGATTAAGTTAAGTGCCAATTGTGTTACTGGCCATACTGTACGCCTACGCCTCCCAGGTTGCTTCCACAAACAAAGGACTATACTGAAAAGAAGACCTGTTTGTAACCTGAACATGTAGCTGAAACAATGAATGATATAACAAATGTGTTTCAAAGGTATGTGAGCACTCAAAATTGCTCAAATACCTGACCAGATTTCCTGATAGGCACCCTGAAAACCTGATCACCAAGTTAAAAAAAACTGACAGGTGGCAATCTTACTGGTGTTCCATTATAATCCTCTATTCTCTCTCACTCACACCTCCAGAAAAGTTAAGTCGTTTAACTTGTTTGCAAATCGGATTAATCGGAGGTGTGAGTGTCCAGTGATTATGTCCCCATTCTTACAGAAATGAGTATGGTAGTAGTACCATACATAAGTTCTTGCTCCAGGCTCAGTCAGATTCATTTCCAATGGTGAAGTCAAATAATTCAGTGCAGGCAATGGCACCAATTAAGATGCTGGTCAAACTAGTAGACCTGCTACTGCTTTACTAATACAGGACAGAAGGGTTAGGTGTAAATGATGAATGTGGGGGGAGGGGCACAGGGGCCCCGGCAGGGAGCTGCACAGGGGCCCAGAATGATTAAGGCCAGCCATGCCCCCCCCCACCAGTCTCCCTATTCCTGACTCAGAGCCCCCACCCACAAAGCTGGGGAACATTTTATTTAGAAATGATTGCACAGCAATTGCAGTGTTGCAAAACTGAAGGAAATGTATGTGTAGCACTTTGCATGTAACCTTTTGTGAAGCAGCTGTACAACCTCTTTTAGGTGTACTCGTGCAGCAAGTGATTGCTGTACAACAATTTTGCTTAGTAGCTCATTAAAACATTGCGTTTTTCGCTGTGCTATACCAGGCAACATATTCTCTAATCAGAGTCATTCTAAAGGCTCTTACCAGTTGCCAGTGCTATGGAAAAAAGGGATTTCTGTTCATCACTTAGAGCAGTAGTTGTCCAATGACGCCCCCTCCTCCCAATTTAACCAGAGAATGGAGAAGAAATGTTTGTGGAAATGGACTCAGATAGGACTAAATGTACAATAAGGCTGTGTTCCCATCAAGGACATCCTTGCAACAAACCACCAGAAAAATCACAAGGGCTGCCAAGATGGGAGTGCAGTCTTGCTCTGCATCCTTAGACCCGCCCCCCCAATACAGTGTAGAGCAGGTACTCACCACATAATTTGAATCAAATCACACATTTATCAAATTTAAATAGTTTTAATAAGCAGTGTAGCATCTGCAGCTGGTAAAATTCACCAATTTCAAATGTTTCTGATGTCAGGATGCCGTTGTACTATTGTCAGAAAAGTGGTACAACGTCATCTTGACAGCACAACAATAGTACAATATAGCTGTGAAAGAACCTTTACTTATAGGGAAAGTGACCAGTCACAAAGTATAAAAGGGTTACTGTAAACACATGCTGGAAAGTTTCAGCCAGTAGGCCTTCTTCAGGAATTGTATGTAAAGGATAATAAATGAAATATTATACAATGGGTCTTAAAAATCCTATAACCCGATTGGCCGACTGGCACAATTTACCCATAGTAAATTGTACAATATACTAACGGGAAAAGGTGCCAGTCAGCCCCATCTCTAAAATCCATCTGACCCTCGAAGTCCACAGTGGAAAACCCCCATGTTGAATCCCTGCTAAAAGGCCATCTCCCACAATGGACACTTTTGAACACAAAGCACAACACTCCTCAAACCAAACCAAGTGTACGTACCAACAAACAATTATCGTCCCCTGTACTCTTGATTGACTATCAGATAACTGTTAACAGAATATGGGCTGCACTTGGACTGCAGTTTTCTCACCAGTCCAGCCCATACACAAGGAACACTCACACTCACACTCACACTCACACTCACACTCACACTCACACTCACACTCACACTCACACTCACACTCACACTCACACTCACACTCACACTCACACTCACACTCCAGTCCTGCCTACCCCAATCATTAAAGAAAACCACTGTGCAGTCATTTGCATGATTTGCCACTCACCTGAAGCAGAGCTGTACACTATACAACCCTCACCCCAGTGTCACAAATGAAAAAAAAAAACCTGAACTCTCACCATCCCTTCCCACTGAAGGGACCACCATACTGACCCCAGGAGCACACCCAACCTGAAGTGCCGCATTCTGACATAGTCAGTCTCCCCCTTCAGTTCTATTCAAGCAAAGTCTCCCTAGCAAAACACAAAAAAATCTCCATGTACCCATTTAATTCAAATGAACTTTGAACAAGCCTCACTGAAACGGGCTTCCCATCTAAACCCAAGAGTTGTCCCGATCATGCTGAATCAAGCCAGAATCGTTTTCCTCCATACTGCAAGTGCTGAAATTAAATATGTGGTCTTACCAGCCAGATGGCCACTTAACCTCGTGCAACTAAAAGAGCCAATGTTAAACTATATCCATATTTCTCTTACCACAGTAGGACACAGAAAAAAATTTGACACTGTGCGCCAGCATCTCCAAGCCTAGGCACAGAGTTCTCGTTTCACCTGCTGTCCCATCTTTGTCTTGTACATGAGGGAAGGGAAACACTTTGCAGTACTCAGACACAATGCATTTAGCAAGTGTCTACATACTTCACCTACGAGACTGGATGGTCGCTTCATAGAACCGCAACTGTATTTTAAACTTTGTTATTTCACTCTCAAAAGTAACTAAACAAAAAGGGGGGTCCCTCTCCTACACATTGAAGGGCTGAACTGATTTTCAAACCACTAAAAGGTTCAATATGCAGTCCAAAATCACGTGCCAGTTTCCTCCTCAGTATAAATCCCTGCTGTGTTTTTTTTTTTTTGGGTGGGGGATTTTTCTACCAGAGCTCTGTCACAACATTTCCCATTGTTCGGGACCCTCCGACCTCAAATCCATCACCATAGCAACACAGAACTATTTATAGTGGAGCAATAAATTCCATAAAAATTTAAAACACAAAAAACCTTTCCACAAAAAAGGTGAACATTGTATAATATATCATGACAGGGTGTGGGTTATGCTGGAATTTACCCACTTCTGGTGTGGTTTACTCACTTGGCCTGCAGCCCAGTGACCAAACCACACCAGGCATGGGTAAATCCCAGCATAACCCACACCCTGTTGTGGTATACTGCTTAAGTGGATCAGTGGCCATGCACAACAAAAGCCTAAGATTCTTTGGAAGGGTTTGGTGGCACCATAAACCTTGAAAGTGAAGCTCAAGAGGTTCAGTGAATCAAAACCCCACTGATGGAATAGAACAATTTGTGCAATCAGCATACAGCCACTATTTTATAAAGTTTTAGAAATAAGGAAAAAAATGACCCTGCACCTAACTACAGAACAAACTAAACTGCTGCCAAGGTCCCATCCCCCTCCTTATCCTGCCAGCCCTCTACCAGACCCTCCCCTGTGGAGCTCTTACCACCCCTGTTGTTGGGCCCCTCCTGGGTTCTACCTCTCTGCCTGAATTAGTCTCCAACAACCATTGCACTGCCATTTTTCTCCCTGCTCTGGACACTAACTGCACATCAAAGTTGCTCACTGCACCACCGCTTACACATGTATCATGTTAAACTGTACAGTTTGCACTTTGTACCAATTCACAGATTCTGTGTATACATAGTTGCCAGCAGATTAAACCCATTGGTGTCTTGCATCTACCCGACAGTTCACTTTTTGTTGAGTGCTTTATTATTGTACTCCCCTTCCCTTTTCTCAGACTGCACCTGGAAGCAAGCCTTGGCTCTATGAGTCTCTACCAGTTCCCAATTTTCCACTGCCAGCTCCAATGCCTCTCCCTGTTCCGCTGCAAAACATAATTAACTTTCTTTTTTTTTTTTCACCCACCCGCTGCCCCAACTAATCTATGTATGATTTTCGAATATATTTTTCTGCTGAATTGGGAATTTGAGGGGAGTCATTAAACTGGTTATTGCCTGACTTGACTGTTGTTGGTTTACACTGCTGCAACACTCCAGTCTGACAGAAACTAGGAATCGGAGAGCTGACTGGTGACACTTGAACTGCTAAATACAGGATTACTAAAAATACAACCCCCTCAAAAAAAACAACAAAAAAGATCACACATGAATTAATCAAGGCAGCAGGCTGGGGGTGGGGATTGGAGCAGGTGGCAAAGTAACATATTGGTCAGCAGGTCCATTTATTCTGCTTTTTTTTTTTGAAAAGGCAGCAAAAAGGCTCGGACAGTAACATTCCATAACCTGTCCTTAGGGTATCTGCGGTTAACGTGTGACTTGCAAACCTGCATTTATTATGAATCCTGAAAATCTTATTTAAAAAGCTAGAACAATGATTTAACAAAATTGTGCTATTTATGGCATGGTTTGTGAAAGCGCTCGTTTTGGTTTTTTCAGTGTGATGTGCAATCCAGTTTTCTGATGCAACAGCAAAGCAGTTATTGGTGAAATGAAGGAAGGAACTGAAAGCAGCACCCTACCCTACAAATATTGAGTCGTGATGTCAGAAAATGGGCAAGGACTCCTATGCAATTAAGAACATTTATATGATGCAGAATTAGCAATGTTTTGCAGTTGAGACAAACTTTGTAAGATAGGAATTAAACAGAAAATTTAACATCACTGTAATTAATCTAAATAAATAAACCCGTGTATAACAATAGGAAAGTGAAAGTTCTGCATTTTATGGCTTGATGTTGTGGATAAAAGTGATACTGTTTATATGAGCTTATTTAGGGACATTTTTAGCCTAGCGATTAGAGTTAACGAGCTGTGAACGACCTTGGTACATCCAGCAGGCAGGACTGGGTTTGATTCCCACAACCTCCACTTACATACTGTGCGACTGAGCAAGTCACTCAGCCTCCCCAGTGCTCCCGGGTCACCCCTAGAAAAAGGCACCTGTGCCCAGAGGGCCTTACCTGGTTACCAAAGAATAAAAACAGAATTGATATGAGCAGTTAGTGTAAATTGATCATACTACATAAATAAGGGTTTCTGGGTATGTGGGGCAACCTCTGAAGAAGCCCCACCCAGTCAGGGCAAAACGCAAGGTGTTTGTACCAGTTTCACTGGTAATGCTGTAGCTACTGGGACGGTCTCTATATTTTCAGTCCTGCTGTATTTATGTATTGGGTGTGCCATTACAAATTTCTACTGTGCAAGGATTTGGAAATAAACAGTTACGCAAGAACTTACCATAACAGTACATCTTCGAGAGAAGCTCTTGCAGCAGGTAACACAATTAGGATTGTAGCTGGCAGGTGACAGGATTCCACAGCAAACTTCTGGCCAGCAGTCTATGGCGGGGGACCCCTCCCCCCCCCGTCGGCCCTCCCCAGGAGTCATGTATGGTATAAAGGGTGGGCGTTCCCCAGTTCTTGTTCCGCTGGAGACTCCGGCATCCAGATACATGTGACCCGAACTGGGAACCAAGGGGCAATAAGTCACAGAAATAAAGAGGAGATATTGGTCGCTCACAGCAGGAAACCTAAAAGGGGAGGGGGAATATACCTGCTGTAAGAGCATCTCTTGAAGATCTACTGTTACATTAAGTTCATACGTAACTGTACTATCTTACTTCGAGAGTGAGCTCTTGCAGTACACAATTAGGACAGATTCCCAAGCAGTACCAACAAAAACTAGATCAGTGGGTGCTAGGTAAACAAGGAGAGAAGAGAGGAATCCCCTTATGAGCAGCGACCCTGCAGAACTAAGAGACCGAAACCTGCTCTGCGTCTTGAGGCAATGTCCAGACTGTAGTGCCGAATGAAGGTGTGGACTGTGTGCCAAGTGGCTGGCGCACAAATGTCTGATGCCAATATGTTCCTCAGCAGGGCAAAGGAAGCCACCACACCTCTTGTGAAATGAGGTGTTACAGACCCTGGTGGGGGTTTGTTGCGTTTCTGGCAGCAGACGGAAATGCAATGTACTAATCACTTGGACAATGTGTTTGGTCATGGGAGCCCCTAGGATTCTGGGGGCAAAGGAGACAAAATTTGGTCAGAATGCCTGCCGCCCTTGGTTCTGGACCAATAATTGCAAAATGCAATGCACATCTAAAGTGTGGAGAAGAGCTTATCCCCTATTTGTAGGATTCAGATAATAAACCAGAAGCTGGATGTCCTGATTTAAGGTCATCGGAGACACCACCTTGGGTAGAAACTTAGGACTGGTTCTCAAGGCCACCCAGTCCTTGTGAAAAAACAAATAAGGCTCTCTGCACGTGAGGGCCTGAAGCTCAGAAATCCTTCAAGCAGAAGTAACAGCAACTAAAGACGTTTTCCAGGAGAGAAAACGTAGCTCACAATCTGCAGCTGGTTCAAAAGGGGGTACGGTCAACTCCTCTAAAATGAACAGCAGATCCAAAGGGGGACAGGGTCCCTTACTGGAGGTTTAATATGCATGACACCCCTTAGAAAAGTGTGGGTTACCTCCAACTGTGCCACTGTTCTGCCTTGGACAGGGATGCAGTAGGCAGAAATGGTGGCCAAATGCACTTTGATGGAGGAGTAGCCCAAGCCTGAGTCCGAAAGAGGCAACAGATACTCAAGGAGGGTGTTCACCAGACAGGTCAAAGGGTCAAAGTGATGAATCACAGCCCAAAGACAAAATCGCTTCCACTTCATGGCATAAGTCGCTCTGGCAGAAGGTTTTCTGTTCGCCACAAGAATGTGGCGACCTTGTCAGAAACCCCGAAGCAGTGCCTGACTAAGTCCTCAGAAGCCATGCAAGTAGGTGTAGGGACTGCAGGTTCAGGTGGACCAAGGTCCCGTTGTCCTGGGACAGCAAGGACGTACTCAGTGGTAAGGTGATTGGAGGCTCCACTGCTAGCTGCTGCAACAGTGGGAACCAGATCTGCCAGGGCCATAGTGGCGCAACCAGGATCATTGTTGCCCTTCTGCTTGCACCTTGAATAGGACCTTGAGTGGAAATGGGGGAAGAGGCATACAAGAATCTCCCCTTTCAAGAAAGGGACAACATGTCTTACAGAAAAACACCAGGCTCGGGATCTAGTGAGCAAATACTGGGTAGTTTTGCATTGGTAGGGGAGGAGAAGAGGTCCAGCTCAGGTGTTTCCCATTTGACAAATAGTTCAACTACAGACCAGAAAAGGGACCACTCATGTGCTCTCGACTGGGTTCAGCTGAGAGCATCTGCCAGGGTATTTTGGACTCCGGGGACATGGATTGCTGAGTTCACTAAGTGATGGGACGTGGCCCAATCCCACACTGTCATTGCTTTCCTGCAGAGGGGGTAGGACTGTGTCCTCTCTGTTTGCTGAGCTAGACCACCACTGACTTGTCATCTGTTTGCACAAGGAGGTGTCCTGGTCTGAGAACAGAGCTCAAGGCCTGCAGGGCATACAGAACAGCCCTTATCTCTAAAGTATTGATGTGGAGAGGTTCTTCGCTCACTGATCAGGAGCCCTGGGTCCTGTGAATGCCTAGATGTGCTCCCCATCCTGTGCCTGAGGCATCAAAAGTTAGGATCTGGTCTGAACAACATCCCTTCCTGCAAGGAAGGGGATGTCATACTGGAAGGTCCAAGTCGTCCCATCTTTGGTCCCATTGGACGCGAAGGGTCCACTGAAATGTCCTCCTACGTAGTCTCATGAAGGGGACTGTAATGATGGACACTGCCATGTGGCCTAGCAGTCATAGCAGAGTTCTGGCTGGTACCACCAAGGCTGAAAAGATGTGTTGAGCTAGGACCTGAAGCTGGACAGTTCTGTCTTATGGCAGAAAGGCTCTGCCTCGAATAGTATTGAGTTGAGGAACAATGAAATTCAGGTTCTGAGATGGAGTTAAGGATTTTGGGACATTGATAGTGATGCCTAGTTCCCTGAAGAGAACAGGTGTCCCAAATGGATCTTTGTAGATGGTCCTTGGATGGTGCTGTCAGAAGCCAGTCGTCAAATTATGGGAAAATGTAATGACCCATCCTTGGATGTGCCGCTGCTATGACTGCGAGGCACTTTGAGAAGACTGAGCCGAGAGGCTGAAGGGTAGTGCCAGAATTGAAAATGTCTGCCCTGGAAGGTGAATCTGAGGAACCTCCTGTGAGGCTTTACCACAAGGCTGTGGAGGTATGCATCTTGAATGTCTAGTGATGCCAGCCAGTCCCCCTCACGTAACATGGGGAGCAGGTCCTGAAGGGTGACCATCCTGAACCTCTTGTACTCCACAAAATGGTTGAGTTCGCCAAGATCCAAGATGGGTCTCAAGTCACCAGTCTGTTTTGGTACTAGGAAGAAGTGCAAGTAGAATCCTGTTCCTCCCCAAAATGGGGGAACAGGTTCTATGGCCTTCTTGGATAGCAAGGCCTGAATTTCAGTGTGAATCAGACATGCGTGTTCTGCAGAGTAAAGGGAAGGGGGGGACCTATCCAATGGAAGCTGAACAAACTATTAAGTGTCCATTCTCTATGAGTTGGTGGACCCACTGGTCGGAGGTCACTTTCCACCAGGCTGTGGCGTAAAGCGAAAAGCATCCTCCAACCACCTCCCCTGATGAAGTGCTGGGAAGGGGCAAGTCCAATGGAGAGTCAGGCAGTGGGTGGAGGGGGGAAAAGCAGCCTGGGTTGGTTTGGCTGGGCAAGAGGCGGGTCATGCAGAACCTCTATGGGTGCCTCTCCGGCCTTAGCCTCCTCGTTGAGGCTGTTGGTGCTGGAAACGGGGTTGCTGTGGTTGTTGTCCCCCTCGGCCATGAAAACGAGACCTACGAAACTGTTTTGAGCGATACATGGACTGCACAGTCCTAACCTCCTTCCCAGAATCTTGAAGCTTGTTAATGATCTTTTCCGTGTCCTCTCTACAGAGGACTGATCCTTGGAAAGGATCATCAAGGAGGTTCGAGTGTACGTTCTGCGCAAACCCAGAGACCCAAAGCCAAGAATGACGGTGTAGGCACATCCCAGCTGCAGCCGCTCTCGCCACTGCATCCACAGAATCGTAAACGGAGCGGAGAACATGGATGCCCACATTCGAGCCAGTCTGTAGACATTTTAGGAGTTCAGCCTTCTGCGGACAATCTGGCATTTTTTGTTTGCACAATATCCAGCCCTTGTTCCCAAAGGGTGTTCAGGAACTGAACCATGTGTGTCATGAAGTTCAGGCTCCTTATACTGCAAGTGGCTGAAGAGCACACTTTATGACCCATGGAGTCCAACTGCTTAGACTCCCTATTCAGGGGTTGGGTGCTAAGGTGTTTAGGCCTCTGGGAATGGTCATGTGCTGCTGAAATTACCACAGAATCAGCTGTGGGATGTTCAGCCAAGAAGGGTTGCTCCTTTGGAGCCCTGTAAAGGTAATTAGCCTTCTTAGGGATTGCGGTGGAAGAATGAGGGTGCTTCCAAGCTGCCTGGGTGACATCTGCGAAGGTGTCCACCAGGGGTGGAATGATAACAGACTTCGGGTCTTTCTGCCAGAGGTATTTAGCCAGACGCATTCTCTCCGTGTCTAGATCTTCAGTATCCCAACCCATGTTGGCCTGGATGCGCCTCAATCTCCATGAAAGAGGGATCATCAAGAGGTGATTTGGGCATATTTTCTGGGTCTAGAGGAGAGAAATCCCCTATGGACGAATCTGGATAGGAAGAATCAGAGGGATGGTATGAATCCAAGGAGGAAGAGGAGGAAGACCTACATCTCCTCTTCCTACGCCCACGCCAGTCAGGGGAGCCTGGAAGACTCCGGCTCCGTGACCTAGACAGATCTGCTTCTCTTATGCTTGGCCTTTCCTTTGGGCCCATCTTGCTGAGTAGGCTCACTGCCATGGCCCTCATCTGAAGGGGTTGAGGGACCTTGGCAGTGTTGGGGGGGGGGGTTGCGGGCACTCCACCATCCAGAGTTTGTCATAATCAGGTATAGCCAAACATTTGGTTGTGGCCTTGGGGGGAATGTCGAGCAATTTTCTCCCACCAATGGCTAAAAAGGTCCCTAACCTGTGACACGTTCAGCTTGGGTTCTGAACCTGGTGTCTGGTCCAGCATCTGTCCAATTCCTGTGCCATCATCAGGTCGGTCCAGTGTTGGTGGGACTACAGGAGGTGACAACGGTGTGGTGTTAGCCGTACTATCATTGGGTGTTGATTTGTCCTTGGTGGGCCGATACCTGCTCTTCTTCCAATGGGAAATCATCGGCCCAGGCATCAAGAGGTGGTGGAGACACCAGAGGCGATGGTTCATGTCGGTGGAGGCAGCGTAAGGGGGACAATAGGAGTGTCATCAGTGGTCAGACGTCGGTGCTGGTCCGACAAAGGCTTGGAGTGTGGATGCTTATCTGATGACCGTTTGTCCAATGGTGGCTTAGGGGACTTAGTAGGTTTCTTGGAGTGCCTGGGTGGGAGGGAGGAAGATCTCCTCAACGAGTAACCCAAGGCCTTCTTCCTATCCTTGGGGACAACACTACATACAGAAGCCAACTGGGAAGGCACTGACTGGTGTCCCTTACCAGAGTCCAAAGAACGGCCTGCCGGTGGAACCGGAGGCCTGATCTTTATCAGCTGGAGAGATGGGCCCAAAGACCCAGATCCTCTGTCTTTAGTACCCAAAACTCAGGCTGTAGCCGGGGCCTTGACAACGGTGAGTCTAGTGTCACGGCTGACAGAGTCAGAGCTGCCCCTGGAGGCAGAGTGTGATCCAGAGGATCTCGATTATGAGTGGTATCTCTTTCTCACACTTTTTCCTTACGTTTCCCTGAAGATTCCTTGTGTTTCCCAGATTTTTTGTGGGAGTGGGGGAAGAGACTCTCTGAAGAATCCCACTGCATGGCGGCCAATTGTTCAGTGAGGCAGGCCTGCAAGGTTTTCTGACAACAGATCCGTATCCGGCTGTTAAACGTCTGACAGTGCGGGCAGTTCTGGGTGTCGTGAGCGGGGCCCAGGCACAGCAGGCAGTCTTTTTACGGGATCTGCTTCCTGCAGGTGCACTTATTAGTGTGCCTAGAAGAAGGCATCAGGGAAGACTACATACAGAAGTGAAGTCGAAGCAAGCGGGACTACGAATGAAGAAAATAAAAAACTTTTATAAGCTGTAGAAAATGCCGGTCAGACTGGCGAAAGGCGAGCTGACGAATGCAAGTAGATGGTGGGGAAAGAACTGGGGAATGCTGAGGACCACTCACCCTTTATACCATATGTGAAGTCGGGGTGGTCCCTGCCATAGACTGCTGGCCAGAACTTTGCTGTGGGGTCCTGTTGCCTGCCGGCTACAGTCCTAATTGTGTTACCTGCTGCAAGAACTTACTCTCAAAGTAAGATCTGCAAGTATTCCTTTATCTTTGCTGTTTGGAGTGTGGTTTTAAAACACTGTACAGTTAAGCACACCATTTTGGTTGTGAGGTGGGTGAACCTTTTGCTGCTTTTTCTGAAGCTCTGGTGCACCACCCATATTAGTGGAGTGCCTAGCCTATTCTGTTTATTGATAGAAGTTTTTATATATATATATATATATATATATATATATATATATATATAAACAACTTGGTAATTTGTTCAGGTTGAGGGGAGCTCATTTCTGGGTACTGTATCACTGCTTGATATCTAGGGTTACCACCTTTGAAGAAACCCAAAGTGGGACATTTCTTACTGAAATATGATATTTCACAGGACAATATGTGACCTCGACCAATGCAACAGACTTGTTTTCTCTAAATATTTAGAATTAAGACTAAATGTTGTAGTTTTTCAGTTGTTTCTAGTGTTTATCATTTTGAGGCATTTTAGTTAAGGTATTAGTTTTTTTGCAACATTTAAAGGAAAGCCAGAAAATACATTTTCTACTATAAAGTCAGGACATGTAGTATTTTTCATGTTTTTTTTTTGCAGGACACAGCTGGCCAAATCAGAACTGTCCTGCAAAATTCGGGACAGGTGGTAACCCTATTGACATCACAATAATGGTTCAACATGTAAAGGGGCTCTGAATTCCATACACTACAGTAGTTATTACTAGCTTGAGTCACAGGTAATATTGCAAGTTACAAGGAACTCTATTATCTCGGTTCATGACCTTTATAGGCAAGAGGACACAAGTGACCCTCAGCAGTTTGGGGTATGGACAATCTATTCTGGGTATGAACCCCTATAAATCTGTATCTGTTTGCATAGCATACTTTCCTGTGGGAGGTGTGTGCATGGACCAAGACTCCCTTCTGACCTCAAATGAATATATTGCAATGCTACTGTAAATCACATGATGTTATTCAGTGGCATTTTATAGCTCTACACTTCACTACAGCATAGCAGAGGCCAGTCTGCCTAGAACCTACTGTTCTGTGACCTTTCCAGCAGCAGCTGGAGGCAGACAACACCCTGCTGGGGAGTTGCCTACACTTCTCTTGATTCACACTTCACTTTAACACCATCATTTTAATGTTAAATTATTAAAAAGGCAGATTTATAAGTGAAAGCAAAATGCCTAGCATTTCACAAAGTCTGTGGATTTAGGCACTATTATGGGCTTTTAACAAGCATTTACAGAATCCCAGAATAGCTGGAAGCTGCACAAGTGGTAAAATCCAGAAGGTGCGTAACTTTTGCATGGGTTCCTGTATTGTGGCAGTTCCTGATTTTACTACTTGTGTGGGTTCCTGCATTCAGTAGTCTGGAAATTATCAAATCCCTAGCTTAAAATAGTCAGAAGATGCAAGTGCTCTCACACTATGATAGGAATACATAGAGCTTACATACCTGAAACCACAGTTCTACTAATGAAATTTGTAGGCAGATTGAGGGGCTCAGCTCAGTCATCAGATGTCAAGCTTGGCTCCTCTCACCACCCAGGGTATCGTCCTCCAGCTCCACCCCATCTGATGTCCAGTCCTTCAAGCTGGAAGCAGGGATCTGTGCACCGCTTGACAGGGGAGGTTGGGTAGATTGTGTGGATGTGAACAGAATAACAGTAGTAGAACTATGGTTATGGTTACGGGTGGGTAAAGATAGGTTACTAACCGTTAACTGTAGTTCTACAAGTGGTATACAGTTCACATCCACATTCTTGCAGTTCCACTGGAACAGGCTGTCTGACATCTTAAAGCCAAGCTCCTCCCACCACCCAGGCAGTATATGCCCCAACTCCACCTCGTGATGTCAGATTTTTACATGCTGGAAGCAGGGATTCATGCATCACTTGCCAGGGGAGGCCAGATGGGTGGTGTGGACATGAAATGTACACTACTTGAACAGTTACAGGTGAGTAACCTATCTTTCTAGGGGTGTGGATATAGTTTACTGTCCGCACTCCAGCAGACTCCTAGCAGTTCTCTGGGAGGAGGGAGGCCAGCTGCGCACCTGTACTTGGCCAACAGAGACTGGAGAACCAAAGTCCCAAAAGCAGCATCCTGATGGGGCATGTCAATGTTGCAATGAGATACGAAAGTGTGTGCCATCCTCCAGATAGTGCTACAGATTTCCTGGATGGAAATATCCCTGGAGGCAGCAGTATGTCTGGTGGAATGAGCGCTAAACCCTGTGGGAGGCTCCCTACCATCTAATCTATAGCAAAGGTCTATGTAGGAGGAGATCTACCTGTGAACTAGCCACTTAGCTAGTGGTATGCCAGAAGCGTCTTCAGCGCAAGTAACAGATAGTACGACAGCCCCATTCCAAACTTCTGCTATGCATTCCAACTAGTAAGAGAGCATCCTTCACAGATCCAGAGTACGGAGCCTGTGGTTGGCCTCCAAAGAAGGGTTACTGGGAGATTTATCACTGGATTAAGGTGAAACTCTAATACAACCTTCGGAAGGAACTTTGTGAGGAGGTGAAGGACAATCTTGTCCTTGTGGAAGATCAGGAAAGGAGATTCAACTGAGAGCACCTGCAGCTCACTGTTCCTTCTGGCGGATGTGCCAGCTCACACCTGTGGATAGGCTCAAATGGCCTGCATACGAGCACAGCCATCACCAGCAGTAGGCCCCAAGGTGGCGACTGTTCTTGTTCATGCACCATAGGGGACAGTTGGTCCAGGACTTTGAGAAGGTGCCCAACCACCTCCTCCTGGGCCGCCATCAGCTTATCAGCCCATGCCCAGTAAGCAGTGATGGCTGCTAGGTGCATCTTCAGGGTTGCTCACAGGCCCAGAGAGGGACCAGAGGTAACACTGGATGTTCGCCACTGGGCAGGTAAGGGGATCAAGCTCCTTGCCCTGGCACGAAAGAGACTTCCATTTAAGTACACAGCATTTGTGAGTCTATTCCTTTCAAGAAGCTTCCACAGTGTGGAGCACATCTTCAGAAAGATCTAAGGCCTGGAACTCTAGCTGCTCAGGAACCTGGCAGAAAGGTGCAGGGACTTTAGGTCTGGGTGCAGAACTGTAGCTCGTTGTCTGGGCAAGGCTGGAACCTTCAGGATCATCTGCACCTTGTACTCCAGGCCTTGACCACCTCCTTGTGGTTCAAGGGGAAGGGAGTGAAGCCATATACGAGGCCTGGGGCCCAGGGTTTCACCAAGGCATCCACCCAGAGTCCTGGACTGTGGAGGTGGGCACAAAACAGCCTTAGCTTTCTATTCTCCTCAAAGGTACAGATCCAGAGGGATGTCCCACAGGGAGAACAGGCTGCTGACCACCTCCTGGTTCATGAACCATTCATGCGACATCTTTCCTACCCGGCTGAGAGTGCTGCCAGTTGACTTCACTCCTGTGACATGGATCTCCAGGATGTCTCCAATCAGGCTGTGCACAAGGGTCCAGGTGCAGAGGGCCTCCTGACACAAGGAAAGGGAGTGTGTTCTGCCCTGCCTGTTCAGACAGAACATGGTTGTGGTGTTGTCCATCTGGACTTGCACAACCTGACCCCCAACAGGAACAAATTCCATCAGAGCTAGTCACACTGCACAAAGCTCCAGCAGGCTGATGTGGTGACAGAACTCCCGAGGTGACCAGAACCCATGGGCCCTGTAGTCTCCCAGGTGTGCTCCATACCCCAGAGACACAACTGCTATAAGATGGCTCTGGATAGAAAAACTGAATTCCTTCCTCCAGATGTTCTGTGACTGACCACCACTGAATGGCGTCCCACATCAGCAGAGCCAGTGTGACTGGCTGGTCAAAGTGGCCTAGGTGCTGGGACTACTGACAGCCCAACTCCCACTGCAGGTGGCACATCAACAGCAGGCCCAACGGACCAAGCTGGTGCAGGACACCACGTGCCCTAGCAGCCACAGGAAATCCAGGGCAGGATGTGAGCCCAACCTGAAATCAGGCAAAGGAGGTCAGATCCAGTGCCCGGTCCACAGGGAGGTGGCCTTGGCCTCTAGGGTTGATTACATAAAAGGTAACCAGTTCAGATTTGTCCAGGTTGACCAACAGGCCCAAATCTTGACTGGTCTGGAGGGCCAGATCTTAACCTCTCACCGGTATCTTTGGATGGCCTGGCAATCAACCAGTCCAGGTAGGAATACACCCTGATGCCCTTGGGCCACAGAAAGGCTGCCTCCACTGCCATCCACTTGAAGACCCGGGGCATGGAAGGGTGACTGAAGGGCATGACGACATCTGCATGGAACCAGAGGTACCAACGATGGGACAGACTGGGATGTGGAAGAATGCATCCTTTTGGTTGAGGGAGCACAACCACATGTCCTTCTCCACAGAAGGTGTGATTTGATAGAGTGACCATCCAGAACTTGTGCTTCTGCACAAACTGGTTGAGATCATGCAGATCCACTGTGGGGTGCCAGCCACCCCCCCCCAAATCTGTTTCCGAACCAGGACATGTAACCCAGGCTGGCTAAGGCACCAAAGACACGGGCTATGGCTTCTTTTGTAAGGAGCAGATTAGTGATCTCCCAAAGGGTGGACAGCATGTTCTGCAACACCCTGGACTCATGATTAGCATTGAGTTGGTAAGGCAGGAGAGCCTCGAAATACAGAGGCAACCATCTACCTACCACCTCTTGCACCCACTGGCTTGCTTTTATAGTGGACCAGCGTGGCAAGGAGGGGGCAGCAAATCCCCAATTGGGAGAAGAGATAGGGACAGGACAGGTGGGGGGGATGACACCACCAACCTGCCACTATAAGACCTTGGGGGGCACTGGCCACTGGGGCCAGATGGGCACCACCACCCCTGCCCCTACTTCACTTGGGGCACTGGCTGTTGAACTTAGGTTTTGGGTGCCAGGCCTGATATTCCCCCAGCTGGGGCTGCTTCTGAGAGGGCTGTGGCTGAAAGGACCGATACTGTAAAGCCTTTTTCTTAAGACTTCTGCTTCTTCTGGGATGATGCCAGAGCATCAAGGATGGCGCTGGACTTCTCTAACATGTATAAGATGTCCTTCCACTCCAGGGTCAAAGAGGTGGTTGCCCAAGAAAGGGATATTGGCCAGTTTATGCTGGTGTCTGCTGTAAAGGGGGACAGATGCAGCCAGGCCCAGTGAGGCATGGATGCTGCCGCTGCCATGGCATGGAACAGAAACTGCCCATGTCCAAGGCTGCCTGGAGCTGGTGCTTGGTCAGCTATTGACCCTGGTCCCAAATCAACTTCACCATGTCTCTTTGCAGATGACACAAAGATCTGCAACAGAGTTGATGCACAAGGTGGGGTGGAAAGGATGAGAAGGGACTTGACAAGGTTAGAGGAATGGTCAAATGTATAGCAGCATAGATTTAATGCTAAGAAGTGCAAGGTAATGCACCTGGGAAACAAAAACCCAGGGGAAGAGTACACAATGGGAGGGTGAGATACTAAACAACAAAAATGGAAAGGGACCTGGGGGTAGTCATATCAGATGACTTAAAGGTGGGCAAGCAATGTGAGAGGGCAGTAAGGAGGGCTGGGGGGATACTGGGATGCATAGGGAGAGGCATCACCAGTAGAAAACAGGAAGTTGTTATCCCTCTGTGCAGACAGCTGGTGAGACCCCATCTGGAGTACTGTGTGCAGTTCTGGAGACCCAATCTCCGCAAGGACATAGACAAGATGGAAGCTGTCCAGAGGAGGGCAACCAAAATGGTGCAGGGTCTGCACCAGAAGACATATGAAGAGAGACTAAAGGAGCTTAATATGTATAGCCGAGGAAAGGAGGGAGAGGGGGGACATGATAGAAACTTTCAAGTACCTCAAAGATGTAAACAAAGTCCAAGAGGGTAGCATTTTTCAAACAAAGAGGTGTGCAAGAACAAGGGGCACAATTTGAAGATAGAGAGGCGCTCAGAGGTAATGTAAGAGTATTTTTCACAGAGGGTTGTGGATGCATGGAGCGGCCTTCCGGAGGAGGTTGTGGAGTCAAAAACAGTGGTTGAATTCAAGCATGCATGGGACAGCCATAAGGCAATTCTAGGGGGTGGGGGTAGAAAGAAGTAGGCTGCTGGTTAACTAGGATCTGCAGCTTATCCATTAGGTAGGGAAACGGGCAGACTGGGTGGGCCAAGTGGTCCTTATCTGCCATCAAATTCTATGTTTCTGCTGGTCATCAGGGAGGACAGGCAGGATCTCATCAAGGGCTCCTAACAGGGAGTGCCCACAGCTGGCCATCATGATGGAGTAACTCTCTTGATGGAGACCTATGGATGCTGCAGTGTACATCTTAGCTGCCCAGACCAGTTTATGGCCTTTGGACAGAGACTCTGGATCTCTCTGAAGGCCGGCTGAGGGCAAGCCAGTGTTTCTGATCCTCAAGGAATTCTGGAATCAAATGGCACAAGCTGCACCGGTCATGTCATGCTGCCCACCCAGGCAGTACAGGCACGTGTCATGCAGGTTGGTGACAGACATCTTTTGGCTACACCGAATGCAAAACTGGAATCCCAGTTTGCGTGGCTCTGTGATCTCATTGAGGGAAGTAGAGAAAACCAAGCAGCAGACTGAAAATACTTTGAAGAACCTCAACCACCAAAGTGCTAGAAACCTATGCAGGAGCTGCTAAGGAAGGGTCCTCGCTCTTCCAAAAGAGAAAGATCCGACATTATGGGACAGAGTCAGAGAATATAGCATCCGGATGGTGGAAGGAGCTTAAAGACGTCAGACAGAAAGCCTGTTCCAGCGGAACTGCCAGAGTGCAGATACTGAACTGTATCCACACCCCTAGAACCTCTATTTCTACCAACTTTGATAGTTTATGATACACACTTGGGCAGACTCCTAGCAATCATCTGGGAGAAAGGGGCAAGGTATGTACCCCATCTACTTGGTGAACAAAGACTGGAGGACTGCAGCCACAAATGAAGCATCACGATGGAACACATCTATGCTGTAGTGGGATATGAAGGTTTACACAATGGACCAGATACTGTAGCAGCCCAGCAGATTGCTTTGATTGGGATGTACCAGACAGCAGCAAAAGGAGGCACATGTATAACTGGTGGAATGAGCCTTCGACTCCTTGGATGATTCACTACCAAATAACCTGTAGCACAGACTGATGCAGAAGTTATCCATTGGCCAACTGACTGATTAGCTGCTAGACTGCCTAGAGTGGCTTCAGAGTAGGTCAAAGAGCTGAAGAGCCATGCTGTGAAACCCTGCCATGCATTCCTTATAGTAAAAGGAGTGTTTGGGGAAGTGAAACCCTGCCATGCATTCCTTATAGTAAAGGAGTGTTTGGGGAAGTGAAACCCTGCCATGCATTCCTTATAGTAAAGGAGTGTTTGGGGAAGTGAAACCCTGCCATGCATTCCTTATAGTAAAGGAGTGTTTGGGGAAGTCCTGATCTGGAATACATGCTCAGCACACAAGCTTGCTCATCTGATCCAGCTGGTGAGACTCCCTATCAAGGGGGAGGAAACTGATGTTTTGGCCTCTTGGTTCGGCCACTCGCTGCACAGATGAAGATGCAGTCAGCCTTGGGCTGTTCTCCAAAATAAAATTCGACTTGCCAGCTGGTGCATGGCAAAGTCTGTCAGTCTTTTTGGACACTCCCAGAACCATGTGGGTGTGGTTCCAGGCAGCCCAGGTAACATCCTCATAGAAGTCAATGATTGGTGGGGGAAGTGGGGGAGCGTTGGGCTGACATAGGTAAAAAAATCACCAACTGACACCTCTCAGGGTCCTGCTCCTCAGTCTCCTACCCCAGACTGACCTGAATGTGCCTCATGATGACCATGAAAGTGGGATCATCTTTGGGGGAGGAAGAGACAGTTCTGGGATGTTACTCCATGCCTCTTCCCCTTCTGAGGATTCTGAAACTGCAGATGAAGACTTGCTGCTGACACTCTTGTCACATCTTCATCCCCGCTATCCTTGGGCCAACTATCATCTGAGCGGCCGGCTGACCCAGCGGCAGGCCTACCCCAGGGGGGTAGGAGTGCAATAGGGCCTGGCTGAATAGGGCCCGGGAACAGGGGGCCCAAAGGAGGCCTTGAGAGGTGGCTGGGGCCAGTCCTCTCAGGGAGTGAGGACCTGCATCTGCATGAAGGACCACAAGGTTGAGAGCAAACAAGGGTAATTAAAGAGGACTGGCACCAATCCCCTGAGAATCAAGCGACTGCAGACCAATGCAGGTCCCAAGTGTGCCGGGAATGGGTAACACAGCACAGGGCCAGCCTATGTGGGGGTAGGGGTAGGCAAGTGCCGGACCCACAGGTGCTGGTGTAGGGTGCCCAAACTGAGGTCCTACAAGTGCAGGATGTGGCAAGATGGGCACTGGCCTAAAACAGAGAGGGTTGCAGGAGGACAGGCACCAGCCGAACAGGCATTGGCTGAGGAGGGGCCGATGTGGGCCCAGTGGGCAATGGCTCTGGAAGGCCAGACCTAGGCCAGATGAGAAGAACAGGCAGGGCCGGCATGGGTCCCATGGGCTGTGGTGGAGGAAGAATAGACACAGGCCTAGTGGGCATTGGCTGGGGTATAGCCACAGGGGGAGCCACATGCGCCAGCTCTGGGGAGACAGGTGTTGGACTGGAGGGCAAATCCCCCCCCAGGTGAAGACCGAGGAGAAACCAGACCCAGGGAGGTGCTGGCATCCTGCAGCATCTGCCCCAGAAAAAGAGCAAACCAATGGCGGTCCCAGCAGATGAGATCAGTGCCCGGAGCATGGATGTCATGAGGGGCGGCAGCAAGGGGACTGGTGTCCGCCACACCTGCACCAGCTGAAGAGACTCTGGCCAAGCTGCCCAACTGTGTGCCTGCTAAGAAAAAGGGCTGAAACAGCAGGGACTGGGGAGCAGGATATAATGTACCCAGAGCTGCCACCCATGAGGGAGACCCGGACAAGCGGCTGTGCCACCAGTAGCCCTATAGAAGTTGGTGCATGCAGAGCAGTGGAGGGTGACCATTCCACAGTTGAAAACTTATTGTGAGGGGACCATGAGCAAGAGGAAGACCGGGGCTGATCCAATCCTTGTCCCTCTGCTTATGTTTCCCGGTGGCCTTATCCCAGGACTTCAAAGACCCCGATGACTGGGCTGGGGAAACACAGGAGTTCCTGGCCTGCAGCTCCCATTCCATTGAGGCAACCTTCTGCTTAAGGAAGTGGTTATCCAGGATCTTCTGGCGACGTCTCCGGGTGGCCTAGCTGAACTTCTGGCAGGCCTCGCAGGCTTGGACGTCATGGTCTGGGCCTAGGCATAAGGTACAGGAAGAATGACTGTCCTTGTCTGGGATCCGTTTTCTGCAGGCACATTTCATGGAGTGGTCAGATGTTCGGTAAGAACACAAAAAATTCAATGTTACAACTCCGATAAAATCGGAAAATAATAAGAGCACGGTAAATGCAGGAAATGGCGGTTGACTAGCTGCAATGGTTTCAGTGGTCCATACGTTGGTCAATGGTGGGAAAAGAACTGGGGATGGTATTGGGGCTGCCCACCTTTATAGGATTGGCTATTACCAGGTGTTGACAGAGGTGGGCAGCCCCCCTCTGGTAGACAGCTAGCTAGAAGGTTTCTGTGTGGTCCTAGCACCTGGCAGTTTAATCCTACCGGTGATGGCCTGCTGCAAGAGATACCCTCGAAGTAAGATGTACAAGTACCAAGCCAACACTAAAATACAAACATTTAATGGGATTTGGACTCTTACCATAAGCGCCGATAACAGGGTGCAGTATTAAGGGGATGCTCATGGCCAGGCTGCGCAGACTTTTGGAGGAGATATTAAACAGAGGTCCTAGCTGCCTTTTCTGGTGGTTGTTCAGATGGACATTAAAGATCCTATGGTACTTCTCGAAAACAGTAGGGCCTCTTTCTCTGGGAGGCAGAACAGCGCAACTGTTAAGAGCAGTTGCTTATTTATTGTGTTCCACGCTGGAAATCAGACTATCCTACAGTACACCTGGGCTTTGCCTGGATCAACCCCCTACTGAGACATGAAGCTCACTTCTACCCACCTACCTACTTGGCCCCCCCTGCTCCTAATGGCCTCCCCACGTGCCCTCAACTGTTTTCCCCATACCCTCCCAACCTCAGTGCACCCCGGCGCTTTCCTTTCTCCCCCTAGTTCCATCTCCTACCCAGCTCTCCCCCTGACCCACACACGTAGAGCCCTCAGATGTACCTCTGCCCCCTCACCTCCCCACCTCCAAATGGCCCTCTGCTATCCCTCTATCTATCCCCACTCCTCCAAGACTGTAACCTCTACATGTTTGGTTAGGACACTGCACAGTTGCCATCCAACCACCTCTGTTCACTCATGCCTATGAGTGTGTTGACTGAGTGTACTTTCTTCTTGCACTGCTGTGGGTACTGTATATAGGGCCCCGAGTTTTCCCGATTCAGCAGGTGCGACAAACACTGAAATATCATGGAATTTGCCGTTACCAGCAGATTCGCGTATCCTGTGGAACAAACATGCCCCTCTCAAATGTTAGTATGCGGCACTAGGCCCACCCAGCATGGCAAAGCTTCATTTGCTGACGGGTGCCCAATCCTCTGCCGGCTTCAACTGTCCTGTTCCCGCCATGCTTGAAAGACGCTGGAAGCCCACCCCAGCGTGGCAAAAGCCCTCCTTATGTGGGAATCCAAATAAAAAAAAAACCAAACAAAAAACCTTCCATCGTTGCTTCTTTTGCCCCCTCCCCAACCCGCACTCCACCCTCTGCGCACTCCACCTCCCCACACCCTCACCTCAACCCATACTTACCTCCGGAGCCCAGCGCGAGGATCTTCATTGGACCGGGAACACGCTCTGCACTCTTCAAAGCCAACCGTGAACTGAAGAAATGCTGGTAAGCTGTATAATGGACTAAATGGATTTTTTCAACTTTAGTGCATATCTCAGCCATTTCTGAGAATTTTTTCACCAAATTTTCAACATGGGATTTCTGGGGCCCCACCTCATGAACTGTGACACTTTTTTGTTAATCGGTCCCGAAAGGTGGTTTCGCAGTCACTGCGCGGAACCACCTTTCTGGAATGATTAATGAAATGACAGTGTCACAAGTTCAAGGGGTAGGCTCCTAAAAACCCTATGTTGAAAATCTGGTGAAAATACTCCTAAAGCGACTGTTTTATGTGCGTTCTGCAGGTTCCTACGCATACCGAATTTCGAAAGTATTTTACCATTTTCACTCCAGATTTGCAGTATTGCCATTTTACCACACCTCCTTATGAACAGTACAACTGTAATTTTTTACATCTCACCTGAAACTTGTTTTCGCACATGTAGCGCACAATGGCGCGGTCAGTGTGCAAAATCAATGTTCGACAAATTAATAAAATCACAGTGACATTGTTCATGAGCAGAGGTCTTAAACTGGCTATGTTGAAAATTTGGTGACAAACACCCATAAAATGACTGTGTTACGAGCATGCATTGTGTCAGATATGGCAAAAAAATAAAAAAAGGAAAAAATTAAAGGGTAAAATATGCCTAGAATTGCCACAGAAATTGGTGTTGAGCGCACAGCAGTTCGCGGCAATGAGAACCCTGTCAGAACTTGCTCCAATGTCAGGAAAAAAAATCGGGCCCCGACTGTATAGGGTATTGTACTCTGTACCTTCACTTGCTATGCTTGATGTTATGGTTTGTCTGATATTGTATATGAACAGGTTACTCACCTGTAACAGTTTTAGGAGTGGTATATGTTTTTCATCCACACTCTTTGGCATGTCCCTTTCCACTTTAAATCCAACCGGAAGTCTTCAAGCTGGCTCCTCCCACCCACCTGGGTGGTATATACCTTGGCTCCACCCCACGACGCCAGATCTTAGCCCGCTGGAAGCCAGGTTGTGTGCGTCCACAGCCAGGGAGGTCTGGTGGGTCAGTGTGGATGAACATATACCATTCCTAGAAAGATCAGTTACGCAAAGACTTTTGCCGTAACAGTAGTTCTTCTAGGAATGTCTCTTGCAGTAAGTCATCACTTCTGGGAGTTCCTGATAGGTGGCACTCTAGCACGGCGGTCTTTTCTAGCAGTCTCCATACCAGGGAGCACCCACACGACCTCACTTCCTGGGCTGTGCCTATAAAAGTGGGTGGTCCCTGGTAGTCTCCATTCCCTGCTGGTTTCAGCTCGTGAGGGCGAGGGACTAAGAGGAACAGAGGTACCAAAGCCTCCCAACCCTACATCATTTTCCCTGTTACAGAATGGCAGGGGGCCGGAGGGAGGGAAGCTACTTACTGCAAGAGACATTCCTAGAAGATCTACGGTTACAGCAAAAGTCTTTGTGTAACTGATCTCTCTTTTTTTCCCCTCGGTATTCACAACTGAAAGGGAAGTACCGGAAACCAAACAATAGAAACACCCTAGATATGGGGGTTGATACCAGCCCATTCACAGAAGAAAGGGTACTGAAAGAACTCTTTAAACTTAAAGGTGGACAAAGCAATGGGGCCCGATGGGATTCATCCCAGAATTCTAAAAGAACTAAGGGTAGAACTAGTGACACCACTGACTACCCTCTAACAAATCATGGGAGGATGGGGCGGTACCTGAGGACTGTAGGAGGGCAGATGTTATTCCACTTCATAAAAGTGGGAGCAAGGCAGAAGCAGGAAACTACAGACCTGTTAGTTTCATCTCAGTGATTGGGAAAATGATGGAATCACTTTTGAAGGAATGAATCGTTGAGTACCTAGAGGCCAGAGGGGCACAGTACCCAAGGCAGCATGGCTTCACAGCGGGAAGGTCATGTCAGATGAGTCTAATAGATTTCTTTGATTGAGTGACCAAAGTAATAGATCAAGGAGGGGCTGTGGACATGGCCTACCTAGACTTTAGCAAGGCATTTGGCACAGTCCCACACAAAAGATTAATATACAAGTTAGCTAGCCTGGGAGTGGGTCCCAAGATGGTAGCCTGGGTAAAGAATTGACTGGAGAATAGGACACAGAGGATAATAGCAAACAGAGTTCACTGAAGAAAGGGGGGTTACTAGTGGGGTACCGCAAGGTTCAGTACTAGGACCGGTCCTCTTTAATGTCTTTATAAATGACATTGCAGAGGGATTGGAAGAAAAAGTATGTCTCTTTGCAGACGACAAAGATCTGCAACAGTTGATACACAAGGTGAGGTGGAAAGGATGAGAAGGGACTTGTCAAGGCTGGAGGAATGATCAAATGTATGGCAGCTTAGATTTAATGCTAAGAAGTGCAAAGTAATGCACCTGGGAAATAAACCCAGGGGAAGAATACACAATGGGGTTGAGATACTAACAAAAATGTAAAGGGACCTGGGGCGGTCATATCAAATGACCTAAAGGTGGGCAGGCAATGTAAGAGGGCAGTGAGGAGGGCTGGGGGGATACTGGGATGTATAGGGAGAGGCATCGCCAGTAGAAAACAGGAAGTTATCCTTCTGTACAGACAGCTGGTGAGACCAGTTCAAATGTAAAAATAGCGATGTTAAATAACGCAAATGAACTACAGTGACTGTCAATATCGCAACCTCACATTACAGCGCCCGCAAGTTCGGCTACACTGTGTTACAGAGTGGTCATAACTGTATTGAAAACAGGTTACAAGTTACCTTGGGCTCCAATTTATTAATGTAGTCAGACAGGTCACTTAGCTGCACTTGTTTACTTTCTGTTCTCCTGTGTCCCTGCTTCCCGTTTCTGGTTTAAGCTCCTCTTACATGCTGCAGATGGAAGCTCTGTGAGCTCTACCTGGTTCTATGTTGGAAAAAGCGAAGGAGTTTGACACAATTCAGAGCCAGAACGGTAGGCCTTCAGCCCTGCACAAGGGATATGTATATTGTGAGGACAAGGAAACCGCTGATAATGTGTACTGGAAATGTGTAGACTCGCATAAATATCATTGCTTAGCGAGACTACACACAGTTGAAAAAGTCTCTGCTATTATAAGAGAGCACACACATCCCAGATGCAAGGGATGTGGGAGCAAGAAAAGTGATGGCAGAAATAAGAGCTCGTAGCACTGTAGAGACAACATCCCAGGTTGTTCAGTGTACTAGCAGTACCCCTCATTGTTTGGCTAGCCATCTGCCTTCTGTGCCTTTAATAAAATGCACAGTACAGCAAAGAACAGTGGCTCACTGAATTAAAAATTGTACAAATGGTGTCAGGGGCAGTTGGATTAACACAGAAAAGAAAATACAAAGATTCCAATATCCGTGTTGTGAAGATAGTGTCCCAATACACTACATGGACCAAATATGAGTATTTATGTGGCTTAGCATACAACTTTCAGTTCAAAGTATGATTCTGTTCACATGTCTGAGTCTGAATAAAGTATTTTTTTTTTTTTTTTAGCAGCAGTCACACAGGAAAGTCCCACAGGAAGTCGTTCGCAATCAGATTTTTTTTTTTTTTATCTGAATAGTCACTATTTTGACATGTTCAGTTCAAAATTAATTGGAGGATTGAGCAGCGATTCTGTCTGACACTAAAGGCTAGGGGTTTATGTGAAGTCATTGAGGCACTGCACTCGTAGTACTTGTAATGTGCTATTATAGTGTTGTCATTTGCAGCAGAATCGCAGTTACTGTGGCTAACTATTCTTAAACTGGTCGCTGTTATGGCTTTCACTGCCCTATCTTTGTAATTTTTACTTTGCGATTATTGCATTGCTAAAGTCATGGGATACCGGTGAGACCCCATCTGGAGTACTGCCTGCAGTTCTGGAGACCCAATCTCCACAAAGACAGACAGGATGGAGGCAGTCCAGAGGAGGGCAACTAGAATTGTGCAGGGGCCGCACCGGAAGACATATGAAGAGAGACTTAAGGAGCCTAATATGTATAGCCTCGAGGAAAGGAGGGAGAGGGGAGACATGATAGAAACTTTCAAGTACCTCAAGGGAATCAACAAAGTCCAAGAGGGTAGCATCTTTCAGAACAAGAGGTGTACAAGAACAAGGGGACACAATTTGAAGATTGAGGGGGACTGCTCAGAGGTAATGTGAGGAAGTACTTTTTCCACGGAGAGGGGTTGTGGATGCATGCAACAACCTTCCTGAGGAGGTTGTGGAGTCAAAAACAGTGGTGGATTTCAAGAATGCATGGGACAGTCATAAGGCAGTTCTAGGGGGTTGGGGTAGGAAGAAGTAGGCTGTTGGTTAACTAGGATCTGTAGCTTATCCATTAGGTATGGAAACTGGCAGATTGGGTGGGCCAAGCGGTCCTTATCTGCCATCAAATTCTATGTTTGTGTTTCCACGGAATGGTCTCTTGCAGCAAGTCATTATTTCTGGAAGATTCCCAAGCAGTTATATAGCAGTGGGTGGCCAAGTATGGCATTCTGCCATACGTATAGTGGAGTAATTGGTAGGTCTCAGTGGCATGCACTGGAAAAGACAGTATATGTCAAAGTCCATTGGGTTCTGAGTTTGAACAGTAACCCAAATAACACAATGTTATTTTGTAGTGCTACAACGTAGCAAGTTAGTACAGTTTTCTGCTATGCCTGTCAAGTCATTAGAGAAATGTATCTATTTTGGCATAAATAGGCTACATAAGTAGCAGACACTGAGATTAAACAATGTATCCATTTCACAATGGATTCCACTTTTGTTTTGGTCCATATTAGATTATCAGTATACAGTAGAATGTTTCTCAGTATGTGAGTAATAGCAGGTCCTGTTCGTGGGAGGGACACAAGGGTCTGGTGAACAACAGGCAGAGAGGCATCCCAATGGAATGACCATAATGGCCTGTAACAGTGATGCCTCAAAAAGAGGCTAGATGTATAAAGCCTCATTGGGAAGGCCTCAGTATAATTTCGAATCGAAGCTCCAGAAAAAGGTCTCAGAGGCCTAGAAGAGGAGACCAGGGCGTAGTCTGAAGTTTTTTTAATGAGAGGAAGAGGCACCCAGCCGCCCTGAGGGGCGGCCACAGGTTGGATTAGATGTGTTCCTTGTCACTCGTTCTTTGCCTCTGAAGTTTCCTCTCTGGTTATAGTAATTTCCAGTTGTATATGAATAATTATACTGAGGACGAGGATTGTGGTACATATATTGTATTGTTTTTAGTTGTCTGCCTGAGGCTTTCAGGTTGTCTAGTATCGTTTGTGGCCCGGGCCCAAGGAGATGGTCGCCAGAAAGAGAGGCATTAGCCACTTTATGTTGAATCTCAGGTGCTAGCCCTGAGAGTCAGAGCCATGCCTGTCGGAGTATAAGAATACCGACTGCAGAGGCTCTAGCCAAGGTGTCGGCAGTGTCGAATCCTGATCTTAATACATGTCAGGAGAGGGAAGCAAGTGTGCTCATCATTAATGAGAGTTCTTTTTCAGGAGATGTAGGTAATTTATTAATGTCTCCAGCAGAGGTGCCTACCATATGCTGGAATTTTAGCACATGTCCCATGTAGTTAAGTAGTCTAATATTTAATGTGTTTAGAGCAAACACTTTCTTCCCCATATAATCAAAACGTTTAGAGCCTTTTTCAGGAGGTACTGTACTTGTATGTTTAGGTTTTCCAGTGTGGTTGTGAGCAGTTGCAATAACCACAGAATCCGCTGTGGGAATATTTGCTAAATATTGATAATCAAGGGGAGCCTGATAAAGCCTATGCACTTTTTTAGGTAGCTTCTGTGCAGCTATGGGTTAACTCCATGCTTCAGTGATCACAATTCTGAACATTGGTATAAAAGGAGGGACTGCCTGGATAGGTTCTTCAGGGATGTCAAGATATTCAGCCATATCTTTACTTAATATTGTTCTGTTGTGGTAAACCCCATTGATTTTTGTATTTGTAACATTTCTGGGAATGAGGGGTCATCCGGTGGGGAAATGACCTTTAGTGGTTGTAGTATTTCTTCATTCCAGTATGATGGTATAGAGTTTGGGGACTCAAACCCTCTTCTGGTAGGGGAACCATCATTATTTGTGCCTTCAGAAGGTTCCAAAATTATATGAAAATCCTGATAAATATTCCTCAGAATATTCATGAGGAGGTATAAATGGCGAGCATTCAGGTTCTGTGCATGCCTGTTTTGATGGAGACGGAGACTCAGTCTGATTTAGGGTTATAATCAAAACCTATAGAATTCAATACTTTATTTACAATTTCTTCTATATTTGGCATTTCTGAAGATGGAATTGCCATGTAAGCAGGTTCTGAGCCCTGTGTATTTGAAGTCGGAGGATCAATTTGTGCCTCCTGATACTGTGATCCAGTAAGTCTGAGAGTTTTGCTCATCATGGGCTGGTTTCTGAACATCATTGCCTCTGTGTTCCACAGTATATGATACTTTCTTTATTCTGTGGTGATGCAGCCCAATAAGTATCTTTTGATACATTTTTATAAAATATTTCATGCTTTTTCATGGTTAAATTATCAGGATCTTCCATAAATGTAGTATATGCTGGTAAATGTGCTGTTCAATGGTGCAGGGGCTGCTCCAGCAATGGTGGGATCAGTCTTGTCGACGGATGAGGAACAGGAGCATGCCGTGTCGACACTGTAATGTGTCTTATTGATGATGGATAAGTGAATGCATGCTCTGTCGATGGTGGAATACTCTATGAAGGGGAAGTCTGTGCATGCTCAGTCGATGGTGGGATGCCCTTCGTTGATGATACAACATTAGAGACATGCTCAGTCAACGACGGAAAGTGTAGATGATGAGAAGGCAAATGCATGCTCAGTCGACTGTGGCATACTTCTCGTTGATTGAGGTTTAAGAGCATATCTCATCAACGGGGAAGCAAGTAGAGTGTACTCAGTCAACGGAGGTGTTCTCGATGAGGATGTCTTATGGAGGCCTCTCGTTGATGGGGGGAGTGTGCTCCATAGACTATAAATGTAGCAGGACTGCCGGTGTTGATTGTGCATGTGGTTTCATCGATGAGGGAGCTGAGGAATGATGTCCCATCAATGAGGAACATTCCTTTCTATGCGAGGTTGAACTTCTATGTTCTTTTGATGAAGAAGTGCCTGCCGTCGGTGGGGGTGGGTAATTGCCCATCGACGAAGAATGTTTTCTTGAGGATACATGTTTAGGAGCTATGACAGTTGAAGGGTGGTCAGGCAGGACTTTAGGTGAAGGTATTTCCTCCCTGGTTTGCTTCTTGAAGGCCTCTGGTTTTAAAGCCCTTTGATAGAGTACCCAGAGTCTGTAACAGGGAAATATCCATTGCAAAGTTCTTGGTCAAGCACAGGAAATGGTGAAGTGCATGAAGCCCAGGCACCCCAAGCTATGGGTTCAATCCACATCGTAGACTGCTGGCAGAAGAGTAAGCTGCTATCAGAGCTGAAGCCAGTGGGAAAATGACTGGAGACTACCAGGGACCACCCACTTTTATAGGCACAGCCCAGGAAATGAGGTCATGTGACTGGTACCTGGTGTGGAGACTGCTAGAAGAGACTGCCATGCTAGAGGGCCACCTATCGGGAACTCCCAGAAGTAATGTCTTACTGCAAGAGATAATTCTGTGGAAGATCTACTGTTACAGGTGAGTAACCTGTTTTAGGAGCGTGGATATGTTGTTCATCCACTCTTTGTCAGACTCCTAGCAGTTCTCTGGGAACAGGAAGGCAAGGTGCACACCACCTACTTAGGGAACAGAGATTGGAGAACTGAGGCCCCAAAACCAGCATCCCAGTGTGACTCAAGGTCGATGTGGTAGTGGGTGCTGAAGGTGTTTGTGGACTTCCAGGTAGCACCCCAACAGATTTCCTGGACAGGAATATCCCTGGAAGCAGCCACCGATGCAGCAGTATGGCGGGTAGAATGAGCTCTTATCCCTCTGGGAGGCTCCTTGCCTGCCAACTCATAACAGACCTATGCAGATCTGCCAGAAGCGGCTTCAGCATAGATGACAAACAGCTGGCGAACCTCTCCCCAAATTTCTGCCATCCTCTCCTTATAGTAGGAGAGAGCACATCTCAGGTCCAAAGTATGGAGCCTGTACTCTGCCTCCAAGGTGTAATTAGGGTAGTATTTCGGGTGGGGGCATAGGACAACCTTGTCCCTGTAGAAGACCAGATAAGAGGAGTCCACCGAAAGCACCTGGAGCTCCCCTGTCCTTCTGGCAGACGCGATAGCCACCAGGAAGGCAGTCTTCCATGACAAGTGTGACAACTCACATTTGTACATCGGTTCAAATGGCTTGCCCATGAGCTTTGCCAGTACCAGCAGTAAATCCCATGGAGGTGGAGGTTCACACACCGAAGGGGATGTGAGATCCAGGCCTTGAAAAAGTGCCTGACCACCGTCTCCTGTGCAGTCGGCTGACCGGCCCATGCCCAGTAAGCAGAGATGGCTGCCAGGTGCACCCTAATTGTCAATGACTGGAGACCCCCTTTGGATAGAGACCAAAGGTAGTCAAGAATGTTAGCCACTGAACAGGATAAAGAGTCCAGACCCTTACACGACACCAAATGGAAAACCTTCCATTTGAAGGCATAACATTTCCTGGTGGATTCCTTTCTAGATGCCTCCACCACGGTGTAGACACCTTCGGAGAGACCCAAAGCCTGGAATTCTAGCTGCTCAGGTACCAGGCTGTGAGGTGCAGGGATTGAAGGTCCGGATGGAATACCTTCCCTTGGTTCAGAGATATCAGGTCCAGGTGTGTACAAAGCCGCTCCAGGGGCTTCCAGTTGAGGCTGAGGAAATCTGGATACCAGAACTGGCATGGCCAGTCTGGGGCTACCAGGATCACCTTCACCTTGTCCCTCCTCACCTTGAGGGGCACTTTGTGGATCAAGGAAAATGGAGGGGAAAGCACCAGAGGAGGCCTGGGGTCCACGGCCTCGAAAAGGTATCCCCCTGCAGCGAGCCCTGCTGGGGGGGGGGGTCAGACATGAAACAGCCTCAGCTTGATGTTTTCCCCTGAGGCAAACAGGTCCACCATCAGTTTGCCCTAATGGGAGAACAGGCTGTAAGCTACCTCTTGATGGAGAGACCACTTGTGGGATGTCTGGCCTAAGTGGCTGAGAGCATCTGCCAGGGGGTTTGAGGCTCCTGCCACATGGATGGCTAGGAGATCTGCCTCCAACTGGCTCATGAGGGTCCAGATGCAGAGCGCCTCCTTGTACAGCAAACAGGAGTGCGTGCCACCCTGTTTGTTGAGGTAGTACATGGTCGTCGTATTGTCCATCTGTACTTGAGCCACTTGACCCCGGAGCTGAGGTGCGAAAGCTGACAGTGCCAGTCTGACTGCTCTGAGCTCCAACAGGTTGATGTGGCATTGGGACTTCTCAGGGGTCCAGAGACAGTGGGCCCTTTTGTTCCTCATGTGGGCTCCCCAACCCAGGAGAGAGGCATCAGTCGTAAGGATGAACGTTGGCTTGGGGCAGACAAATGGGATCCCTTCCTGCAACCGGTCTGGGGCTGTCCACCACTGGAGTGTGTCCCACATCTTCTGGGATACAGTGACCAGCTGGTCGAAATGACAGAGGCGCTGAGTCCACTGGGTGGCCAGCTCCCACTGGAGGGGGCACATGTGCAACTGGGCCCAATGGACCATTGAGGTGCATGCCACCATGTAACCCAGAAGGCGCAGAAAGTCCCGGGCAGGGTGCAAGTACCCAACCAGAAATGACTGGGCAAAGGAGGAAAGAACCTCCACCCTGTCCGCCGGAAGCAGAGCTCTGGCTTGACAAGAGTCTAGCTCTACCCTGATGAAACCCATCACCCGAGATGGCACAAGTTCCGACTTGGCCTCATTGATCAGGAGACAGAGTTGGAAGCAGGTCTAGAGGGCCAGGTCCCTGGACCTCGCCACCTCCTGTCAGGTGGATCTTGCTAGGAGCCAATCGTTGAAGCAAGGATAAATCCTGACCCCCCCCAATGCCTGAGATGGGTCGCCACCACTGCAATGCATTTGGTGAAGACCAAGGGGCTGATGACAGGCTGAGCGGCATAGCTTGGAACATGTACAGGGTCCCTTTGACCCTGAAGTGGAGGAACCGCTGATGGGACGGACGGATTGGGATTTAAAAAAAGAACGCGACCTACAGATCCAGTGAACAGAACCAGATGTTTTGCTCCAAGGCTGGTATGATATGGGACAGAGCGGCTATCCAAAAGGTGTGTGACCTGAGATATTGATTCAGGTCATGCAGATCTAGAATGGGGCAGCAGCCCCCCATCCGCTTGGGCAGCAGAAGTACCTGGAGACAAAGCCTGTGTCTACTGGAGGATCCGCCACTGGAGCTACTGCCTCCTTGAGAAGGAGCTGAGCGATGTCATCTGAGAGCCGACTAGGTCTGAGCAGATACTCGTCCCTCCAGAGGGGCGCAGGCTCAGCTTGGAGGGTACTGCTTGAATTCCAGAGGCAGTCCCTGACCAACCATTTCCAGAACTCACCTGTCCGTGGTGACAGAGAACCAGGTGGAAAGAAAATGGGGTGGAGCCAGCCCCCATGGGAGGATCCAGAGCTGGTGTGATGGGGGTGGGATCAGCAGCCCCCGCCCCATCACTGAGCAGGTTTGGAGGAAGAGTATCCAGGACCAGAACCTCGGCCTCATTTATGGGCCTGCTAGGGATCCTGCTTGGGCAGAGGGTGCCAAGCTTGAGCCTGCTACTGTTGGTGGTGCTGCTGTCTGCCCTGAAAGGTGGACTGCTGAGCTGTAGGGGCAGAATGCTGAAGAGGCTTTCGTTCCTCTGCTGGTTCTTGCCCAAAGAACTCTTGGCAGAGGTAGCGTCCAAGGTGACATTGGACTACTTGATGCACTGGAGGTGACCGGCCACTCCCGGGCCGAACAAGTCAGTCCCAAGGAAGGGCATGTCAGCTAATTTATGCTGGGTATTCACTGGGAAGGAGGAGAGCCTCAGCCAAGCCTTGCGATGAGAGGCAACTGCGGCAGCCATCAAACAGGCACAAGAGTCCCCAAGATCCAGAGCTGTCTGGAGCTGCTATTTGACAACAGCTCAGCCCTAATCTCAGACCTGCTTGACCATGGTCTGCATGTCCATGGGGAGATGTGGGAGGACTTCATCCAGTGACCCCAAATGGTTGTGAGAGAAGTGTGCCATGGTGACCGCCGAACTTGCTTAACATAGGCCCAAGGAGGAAGCCACATAGACCTTCCTGGCTGAATGGTCCTAAAGTTTGGACTCTATCAGGAGGTCGATCAGTGTCAGCAGAACTGCCAGTATGCCTGAACACAGAGGCAGTCACCAGGCTCTCGGCCAAAGGGAGCTCTGTGAACGCCGCTAGGGACCCCATGGGCACTGCATATTTGCATGCCATGTGGGCAGATGGAGCTAGACAAAAGGCAGGACACTGCCAAAGTTCTAGGGCTGGGCCAACAATGGCCTTGGCCACAGGAAAGACCTCAGTCAGTATATCCCCTCTCTTAAGGATATCCGTAAGAGGGTACTCCTTTTTCTGGATTGGCACCAGGGACATCCCTGTAGACTCTGAGATGAGGCAGAGGATCCCTTGAAAGGACGAGGGACCTTCCTCTGTCTCTAGGCTAGCAGTAGATTCATCATCCCCTGGATGTGAATGTAGACCGGTGACATCCAAATTCGAGGAATCCAGATAAAACAGCCTACCGCCCATGTCACCTTCGACTCGCCAGGGGCAGTCTGGGGTGACCGTGACTGACAATCACCAGGGGAGCCTGGTGTCCAGTCTGTCTTCCTTGGAAGGAGCCCCTCCCACAGACTGCTTGGACGGTGGCTCCCCCACAATGGGTGGAGAGAGACCATTTTGGGCCAAACAGGGGGTCTTGCCAGCTCCACAGGCTGGGGGAATCGATATGATCAGCTCCGAAGGAGTCTGCTTCAGCATGGGAGGTGAAAGCCAACTAATGGCCAGCTAAGTAGCCATGGTAGGCTTGTGCCTGGACAGAATTAGCTGCTGCCACAACATGAGGTCCTCGTAGCACCAGAGTTTCCATCCGAGCCTCTCCTCATCCAAGGAGGATGAGGATGACCAGTGGCGTCACCTCTTAGAGGGCTTGTGGCTCTTCCTCTTCCTGTCGGGCTGGCTGACTTGGTTAGTTGGGAGACACTGGCAGGGCTGGTGACTTCCCAAAGTCCGGGACAGTTTCCTTGATGGGGGACTCCAGCAGGATGGGTCTCCTCATCGGGAAAAACAAGGACCGAAGTCTTCTCTAAGAATTCAACCGGAGTCAGCGACAAAAGGTCGAGGATGATTTCTACATTGACCAAACCCTCAGTCGGCTGGCTGGACAGCAAGTCCGAAAAGTCTGCGGCCGAGGAAGCGATCTCTACTGAAGTCGAGAACGCATGCTCCCGAGACTGAGACCACTCCTGGTCCCAGGACAATCTTCATTGAGACGAAGACTCACTCAGATCCTTCTCCCGCTCACGGGATCGAGAGGAGTGTGAGCCCACAGGCGCCTCTCTCTTTGTAGGGAGAGACTGGCACATTTCCCTGAAGGAACCCGAGAAGGTGGAGCCCAGGTTGAGTGGAAAGAAAAAGCTCCGAGAAGACTTCGTGGCACGAGCCGCCTGCTCCTCTAATGCTTGCATGCGTTCCAACTGTTCAGCGGAACTTGCAGCCATGGAAACCACCCACTGTGCCTCCTTGGAGTTCACCGGAGGATTCCTCTTCTCTGGCCTCCCCAGTTTCAGGCATGCGAGACTGTTGTCAAGGACGCTGGAATGAAAGACCAAGCAGATACTGCATGACAAGGTGTCATGGCCGACGCCAAGGCAATACATGCACGCGGTGTGGGGATCGGTATGCGACGTTTTCTGGCTGCACTGGCACTGATGAAATCCAGGGGAAGATTTATCTTCCATGATCGAAGCAGCAAACTTGTGATCGTTAATGCAAACAATGAGAACTTTCAGCAAAACCAAAGGTTTGAGAGCCAGGGCCTACAAAATGCGAGAGCACGACGGAGGCGACCTGAATCTTTCAACGGAAATAAGATCTGGCATCAAGGGGCGGAGCAGAGGTGTATACCACCCGGGTGGGTGGAAGGAGCCAGCTTGAAGACTTTTGGTTGGATTTAAAGTGGAAAGGGACATGCCAAAGAGTGTCCACGCTCCTAGAAAGTATGTTATCCTGTACAGTTCTGTTGATGACTGACAATGTTTACTGGCTGCTACTGTTTCTCCTTCTCATAAAGGTGTTCCCCTGCCCATGTTCTGATAAGGATCCTTTGTAAAACAGCTGTTGGCTCAAAGGTTGTAATTCCGATTTCTCAATAAATAAATCAGTCTTTTCATGGTGCTCAACTGCCTCAACATTTTGTGTGAGTCTTATGTGGGTTAAAAGAACACAATTAACGGAGTTTTTCTAAAACAGTGAGTTTAATTGCTTAAAAGCATGGATCACCAGGATATGCACCATGTTATGCTATCCCAATCTCCACCTGAGCACTAACTGCATTATAGCTCTTACTGTGTCTAAGACTTCGCCAGCACCATCGAGCTTCTCCCTCCAATGTGGTTACAAACAGAATACGCACAGTCAGGTTACTGTATTAACTGTATTGTATATATTACATATGCAGAGTGGTTTGCTGTATCTGGCATGCATGTATGCCCATACTGTATATGTGCCTATGCTGTATCTTTAAAATGTAATAAACCTAAATAACAAAATAAATAAAAACAGTCCATCAAATAGTAGATGCCCTTAATTCAATTCCTCCTTAGTCCCCTTCAAATGAAAACTCCTTTCACAGAGTTTTTGTATTTCCTGTATTAGACTATGGTATAATGTTGCGTTACTCTGCAGGAGAGGGCTTACTGTCCAAGGTGAGGACCCTTTCTAACCATACCACCAGACTTGCATCACAACTCCCGTTCCTTATCCACCGCCATTTCCTATACAGCACTTTGGTCTGGCTAGGCCCATCACTCAGACGCTCCAAAGTGGAATGCTGGCCAAAACAATTACCCTGGGGTAAAGTACCCAGCTCTTCCATACTAGCTATTTCAGGCACAGAGCAGTACAGTCCCAATACAATCAGTTATGCACAGTCATTTCTCAATTCCCAAAATGAGGACATTTTTGGAGACAGAGAACTTTTTCCTACAAAGTACTACAATTTTACAATACAGTGCTGGTTTTGACCACAAGATACGAAATCAGTTTCCAGTTTTAAAAGGACATTAGAAAGCTTTTTCATGACTGTCATTGTATATAATGTTTGTGTGTTGAGACCATCTTTAACCTTGATTGTAGCATTTTATTCTGGTCACCCATGTAAACCGACTTTACAGCCCAAGGATTTACCAGACAAACAAATTAACCAAACAGTTTCCTCAGTGTCCTGAGCAAATTTCCTCAATTACTAAAATATCAGCAGCTTCTTAATTTGGCTCAATTGCAGAGAGTGTGCATGTCCCCCCAGCCCATGGGATGCGGCTGAAAATGGGCAATATTGTCTAGCCCTCCTTTCCCAGACAACTAAATATAAAGAAAACAAAAAACTGCAGTAATCCTCCCTTGATTATTTTGACTTAACCTAGCAAGAGCTTGTTCAGCTAACACAAATGTTACTCACTTGTTCCATATGAGATCCTTGGACAGGATGACTGGATTCCCCACAACAATCAGGAGGGACTTGGCTCTGGTCATTGCCACATTAAATCTCTGACAAAGAAAAGATTAATTAGTAAGTAAATGTATTTATATAGCACCCTATCCCAGATGCTCAGGGCACTGTACATAAAATACCTAAATTACTATAAAAGTCATAACCATAACATTTTGATATTGAAGACCGTATACAGTAAAACATAAAACCAGACTGCTAGCCATAGTCTTGAAGGAGATAGGAAATGATTCTTCTAATTGAATTTGTTAAATCAATTCCCAACAACTTGTGTCTTTTTTTTGTTTAAATGTTCAGAGCAGTATTTGTATGCTCCATTCATTTTTTTTTTATCTGCCTATCGACTTCACATCTGTTTTCTGTACCAGGAGTCAGCGCGTGCCAAATTTTAACTGCCCACATCACAGACTCCTGATACAGCATGCAGGCTGCTGTAACTGTCACAGAAACGCAAGTAAAGATTGAAGCCACACTGGATATATGAAAAGACTGGGAATGACTAAATAAAACACTTGTGAAGCGACCGGCTCATCACCATTTCTCTCTTCCTCAGTCGGTCGGATTTCAACTGCTGCCACTAACTTCAACTCTGTAATAAAAGTAGTTTAGTTTTAAATTGTACAGATTTTTACCCTCTATGGATTCCCTGGTTTTAAGTGTGTCGCTACCATGTCGTCCAACATTACCCTCAAACTCCTGGTGGAAGCAGTAATTCAAATTCTGTAATGAGCAGTGTTTCAAAGGCAAATTCATTTTCAGACCCCCCCCCCCGTCAGATTGTGCCAAAAGTTGAAATTCAAGAGCCATATTTGTCTAATGGACTTATGTTTTTACAGCAGGTCCCACAGTTTGTGGCAGCTTGCATTTCAACAAAAAAAAACTCACTAGGCTGTTCTGGGATCCGTACCTCAATCTGGGGTTAAATATTCGGCGACCATCTGCAACAGCACTTTTCACTTCCTCGTCAGCTGCCAAGAGGCAAATGCAAAGCGCGAAGCAGAGATTGCAGTTTGCACTAGTCTGTTGGCGACCGAAAGGGGAAGTTAAAGAAAAGCTGTATCGGTAGCTGAATATTTGTTGTGGATACGTTTTAAAACTAATTTACAGGCAACCTGAGGTTTACCTCCTGCTCAATAATACCATCAGCTTCCCCCAGCTCCTCTTTTTTGTGCTATAGCAGTCCATTCTCCTGGCCCCCTTCCTCAAACTGTGACAGGACAGAGCATGCCACCTCCTATTGGTGGCCAGAAAAAGCCAGCTTTTGCTTTTTAAATATTCTCTGTTTATGCCCCTTACTCACCACTGTGACCCTATCCCTTGGGGATCCTTAGGCTGTGCTCATTCCTGTAGGTCCTCTCCAGGTGTCTCCATTGGGTCCTGGCAGCTCTACCCCCACTCAAACTCGGTTTGCCCCCTGGGCAAGGGGGGAGGAGGACCCCCCCCAGTAGTCCCCTCCAGTCCTTGAGTCTGCGTCAGGTATGCTGCACAGGCCCCATCTACAGCCTAGTTATGGATTTTCTCGGACAGCGAGGTCCCATCTCCAGGCATCCATTGCAGGGCTTTTCTGGTCCCATCCCTCAGGACGTTGGCACCTTAAGAAAGCCAATGGGTGGAGCAAGCGTCCGGCTCCTGGCTGATGTCCTCCCACCCTGCTGCATGCTGTCTCACTGCACCTCCACCCGTGGTCACCCAGGTGGTGGTAGAGCAGCGGACATGCAACCCACCCTCCCCACCCCCAAGAAAAAGCAGCCTCTGGGTGCCCAATCCTATCCCCCCTGGCCAGCCCTCCAGCCACCAGAGTCTGTTCCAGAACCTGGGTTGCTGGCACCACGAGTGGTAGCTCTACCACTGGGCCGGCACCAAAAGCCACGCTTTCTTGCTCCCCTTCCCACAGACTCCAGCAGCAGATGGGGATCCTTACTCTATTTTCTCTGTGCCCCTCATATGGTATCCATAGTTCTGCAGACATCTCTTCCACCACAGAGACCCGACAGCAGTGTCAGGAGGGAACAAATCCTGCAGCAGAGTTATTTTTGCACTGCTTTGCACCTGCAGGCATTTATACTGCTCCCCAACTTTGACTTAGTTCTGGAGAGATCGGGGGATTGAAAACCACTGGCGGTTGACAGCCATTAAAAAAAAAAATGTAAGAGGAAATGGGGGAAGCTGATGGCATTACTGAGCAGGAGGCAAGTGTCCCACCTGGGGGAACAACAGAGTAGCCTGCCAAATTACTTTTAAAATGTATCCAGAATTGGCCCAGTGGTGCGGAGGGTTGAGGCGCTGGACGCCACACCTCGTGTCACACTGGCGACTCGGGTTCAGATCCAGAGTCGGGTCAGAGGTCAACTGGGGAAGGGAGGATTGAGCGTCCTAGAGACTGCTCTCCTCCAGGGAGGGGAAGGAGGGATTTCTGCAGGGGTGCTGGCTCCTGGCAGTGGCTAGGGGGTAGTGCTCCCCATGGATCAATGGAAGGGGCAGCATGGGTGGATGGACGTGCAGTGCATGGGAATGCATGCCGCAACATCCCTGGTGTCCCTGCATGCCTGCGCTGTGGGGGGGAGGACACCAAATCCTCTGGCGCTCATGAAGGTCCACCGTAGCATTGCACTGGATGCTCCAGGAGCTCCCTCTGGCCCTGACCCCTTGGCCTTCTGCACTGTTGCAACGTGGCCTTGAGAGGGGGAGATGGAAGGTCGAATGCTTGGGCACAGTGCCCAGTGCAGGAGCCAACGGGGGGATCAGATTGGGGGACCATAGGGACCACACCAACTGAGGAGGGAGGCGTGGAAAAAAAAAAATGTATCCACAAATATTCAGCTACCGATGCAGCCTTTCTTTCACTTCCCCATCAGCTGCTGACAGACTAATGCAAATTACAATCTCTGCTTTGCGGTTTGCATTTGCCTTTCAGCAGCCGATGGGGGAGCGAAAGAAATGCTGTGGCAGACAGTCACCAAATATTTAACCCCAGATTGAGAGGTACAGATCCCAGAACAGCCAAGTGAGTTTATTAAAATGCAAGCTGCCACAAAAACTGTGGTACCTGCTGTAAAAATGTAGGTCCATTAGAAAAATATGGTTCTTGAATTTAAACTTTTGGCACAATCTGACAGAGGAGGGCTGAAAATGAATTTGTCTTTGGAACACTGCTTGTTACAGAATTTGAATTACTGCTTCCACTAGGAGTTTGAGGGTAATGTGGGGTGACATGGTAGTGACACACTTAAAACCAAGGAATCCCTAGAGGGTAAAAAGCCGTAAAATTTAAAACTAAATTACTTTTATTACAGAGTTGAAGTTAATAATAGCAGTTGAAATGTGACCGACTGAGGAAGAGAGATGGTGACAATGAGCCAGTCACTTCACAAGTATGCTTTATTTAGTCATTCCCTGCCTTTTCATATAACCAGTGTGGCTTCAATCTTTACTTGCGTTTCTGTGACAGTTACAGCAGCCTGCATGCTGTATCGGGAGTCTGTGACGTGGGCAATTCAAACCTGGCATGTGACACGTTGACTCCAGATACAGAAAACCGATGATGCGAAGTCGATAGGCAGATGAAAAAAATCAATGGCACATACAAATATTGTTCTGAGCATTTAAACCGAAAAAAGTCACAGAAGTCATTGTTAGGAATTAATGATTTATTTAACAAATTCAATTAGAAGAAAAATAATTTCCTATCTCTGTTAAGATGTCTGGGTAAAAAGACAACATTTTCAGTAATTTCTTAACCCCGCAGGAGACACTTGAAGCGATGGAAGAGTGTTCCACCATCTGGGGCACAGCCAGAGTAAATGGATCTGAGATGGGCCTCAGGAACCTCAAGCAATCGCTCCCTGGAGGAGCAGAGAGAGGGCAACACTGAGCGTATGCATGCAGGAGACCTTTTACATATCCAGAAGCCAGATTGTGCAGGACCTTGAAAACCACCACGCAAATGCTGAAGGTGGTCTATTATCTAACCAGAAGCCACTACAAACTCCACAGCACAGGAGTGATATGTTGACAGGTGCTTGCATCAGAGATCAGCCTGGCTGTGGCATTTTGCAGCAGCTAGAAGCAGTGCACCAGACCTCCAGAAAGCCCTACATATAAGGAGCGCTACAATAGTAGAGACGGAAGGTCACAAAGGCATGAACCGCAGTCACCAGGATCTTCAGATTTGAGAAAGAGCTTCAGCTGGGCGATATTTCTGAGATGGAAAAACCCACAGCAGAGGACAGCAGACATCTGAGATGTACTATACAAGTAAAGGTTCAAAACTAAACCAGAAAGATTTTTTATCCAAGTTATATGGAAAGCTGCCTCTAGAACAGGTGTCCAATTTCCAGAGGGTGAATCAGAGAGACCAATACTAGCTAGAGTAAGACCTAAACGTACTAGTCAGTAAAATGATGAAACCAAAGTCTATGGAAGCAGGAGTGTAAAGGCAGGCACTAAAAGGTACAATTCACCATGTGCTGCAGGGTGCAATAAAGGAACTAGAGTTTGACAGAGGGCACAGAGCACACAAAACGAGGTGTGCAAGATCTAGCAAGAGCAGCCTCAGGAACCACCAAGCCAGATACCGGCAGTGTGACAGCAATCACATGGTGGAAGAGGCAGGACAGTACAAAGTCTCTGGTCCAGGAAACGGGTATTGACTGTGTCAAGAGCCAGGGCAACAGCCATCAGAGACTGAAAGGCCAGAAAAGGGACCACTGGATAATCAACAGGGCTCCAACACTAACTTATGAGAAGCAAAGAACCCTGCCCATGGCAAGACTGGCAAAGCAGTGCCCACAGATGTATGCAGGAGGAAGAATGGGGCAAAAACCCCACTGGAGCCTTAGATCCCAACTAAGTGGTAGTACAGTTTTACAGTCAAACCCACAAACAGGATGCTCAGTTTAATAGGGTCAGACCCCACATTTGAAGAACAGGACCAGCACTGGCGGGGGGAGGGGGGGGAGAGACAAACAAAAACCTCATGGTGAGTATCCAACAGGCCCAGGATCAAAGGAGAAATGGGTGGCAACAGCCCAGGCAGCATCTACAAGCAAGACAAGGCCAAGCTGCTGACAGAATGAGTCAGGTTGGATGCTCCAGAGCTATGGAGCCAAAAACAAATATGTAGTACTGAGGGTAAGGATAGAAACATAGAATTTGTCAGATAAGGACCACTTGACCCGGCCCGGTCTGCCCATTTCTCCTTACCTACACTTACCGCAGACCATGCCCAATCTACAGCTCTTTCTGCCTCCCTTTCCACAAGGATTCCCTTGTGCTTAGCCCATGCATTCTTAAACCCTGCCACTGTTTTCACCCCACCAGCTCCACTGGAAGGTGGTTCCATGCATCCACCACTCTTTGTGAAGTAGTACTTCCTTGCATCTCTCTCCTGAATCTACCCCCCCAAGCTTCATAGAATGTCCCCTTGAACATCTTTTTTTCTGAAAGACACTTCACTCCTGTCCCTAATTTACCCCCATGAAGCATTTAAAAGTCATCTCATATTCCCCCCTCTCCATCCTCTGTTCCACAGTGTACATATTGATCAATCAATTAACATTTATCAACACTCTTCCAAGAGATCAGAGTGCTTTACAATCAGAGATAAAATACAAGACATACAGACAAAGTTACAGTAAAACATCCAACACCTGTATAAAAAATACAAACTATATGGTGTCCAAGTACCACTCTAATCAGGGAATGTCCGGCTGAATAAATAGCTCTTTAATTCAGGTTTAAAACCATCAGTGGTCCAGCACTCTCTAATCGGACAAGGTAGAGAATTCCACAGGGTCAGGGCAGCAAAAGTATGCATCCCATGTGCCTTCAAATGGACCCTGGGGAACCTCTAGCAATCCCTCATCTGTGGAGTGCAGTGAGCGGAGTGGGCAGTAGAGGTGAAGAAGATCTTGCAAGTAGCTGGGTCCCAGTCTGTGTAGGGCCTTATAGGTCAGTAATTAGACTTTGAAAGTGATGCGCCAATGCACCAGCAGCCAGTACAGCAAGGCATGAGGTTACAAAGGCGTGAACTAGAGTTGGCAAATTTGTCAGATGGAATCAGGCACTCAATTTGAGTGATGTTTCTCATGTGATAAAATGAGGTCTTTATAATGGCTGACACATGGGGGATAGAGTGGAGCCCTGCAGAACCCCACATGACCAGGGGAAGAGGTGCCGAAGAATTAATCCTTGACACTACTCTGAGGCTCACCAGTGAGGAACAATCTAAACCAGCTGAGGACTGTACCAGACAGTCCAGAGAGAATCTGCAGGCACTCCAGCAACACCCCATGGTCCACAGTGTCGAATGGCACAGAGAGATCGAGGAGAAGAATGGAATGACTCCTTCGCTCTCACCATCAGATCATTTAGTACCTGAACAAGGGAGGTCTCTGAATAATGACTCTTCCTGAAACCTGATTGGAGAGGATCATAGACATTATGCATTGTTAATGATCAGCCACCACCTTCTCAATAACCCTGCCTACAAAAGGCAGGTTAGAGACAGGTCTGTAGTTAGCTAGACAGTCCAGGTCCAGAGAAGATTTCTTCAAGAGTGGTATTGCTACTGCCTCCTTCACAGGGTCTGGGAAGACCCCAGTCTCCAATGAATGTTTGACTATCCCAGCAAGGACCAGGCCGATGACTTCAACATATCACACAAGGAGGCATCTCGGGCCCAAACTACAGTAGGTGGGACGCAAATCCCTGGATGATCTGCATGATGTCTACAATCACCAACTGGTCGAAGTCTGACCAGACTGGCCTGGTACTTGCAACTTCTTGCCCAACACCACAAGACCCACTGAAGGGCACTGAACAGACCTCCGACCTGATAGTGGCAATCTTATCAGCAAAGAACCATGCAAACTCATCACATTTAATCTGTGAAAAAGCTCCCCAGGACTGGAGGCAGGTTTGACTGCACAACCTATCAACAGTCCCGAAGAGCTGAGCTGGTCAATTCCTTGCTGCAGCAATCTACCTGGACAGAAAAATTCTGCTTTCTTACAGGAGATTGCTGATAGTCTTGATAGTGAGCCATCAATCCAAGTTTGTCATTCACCAGGCCAGATTTCCTCCTGTGCTGCTCCAACCTTCAACCCCCTCATCTCCTTCAAGTTCCCATCAAACCATAGGGAATTCTGGTGGAGAGAGGTGGCAAACACGGGGTCCACACATACACTTGTCAAACCTGATAGGTCCAGTATCTCCATAAGACCATCTGGGGTCAAACCCCTTAAAGGACAGTATAGTACCATCTCCCTAGGAGCATTTCTATTTGGGGAGGCACGAACCTGAACCCTATAATGTGATGATCCGACCAACTGACCGGCTCCACCCTCAGGTCAGAGATCTCCATCCCAAGCAGGAGGACCAGGTCCATGGAATGGAAGTTTGTGAGCTGCAGAGGTAACCACCCACGTGAGGCCCAACAAACTCATAAGTTGGAAGAAGTCTTGTCCAAACTGCAAGAGCTCATCATTGACCCAAGCATTGAAATCCCCCAGAATAATTGAGGTCCTTTAGTCTCTCCTTGTAAAGCTCTTGATGCAGACCGTACACCATTTTAGTTGCCCTATGGTCTGTCTCCACTCTATGTCCTTCTGGAGATGTGGTTTCCAGAACTGGACACAGTACAAGAAGCAACACCACCTCCCTCTTTCTGCTGGATATACCCCTCCCTATGCATCCCACTAGCCCTTCCCACTGCCTTGTTGCACTGCCTAGCCACCTTTAGGTCACCGATATGATTACCCAAAGGTCTCTTTCCTGCTTGGTCTGTCAATACCACTCCACCCATTTTGTACTCTGCCCCAGGGTTTCTGTGCCCAAAGTGATTTTGCATTGAAACTCAGCTGCCATACTCTTGACAACTCCTCTAGCTTTCTTAGGTATCTGCTCATCCTTTCCACCACCCACCCCCCAGGAGTATCCACCCTATTGCAAATGTTGGTGTCAACTGCAAAGAGGCAGACCTTCCTTTCCAGCTCCTCTGCCATGTCAATTATAAAGACTGCGCAAGATCCAGCAGAATCAGAAGTGATAGAGACCATTTGTCTAGTCATTTTCCACAGAACAATGTGGTTTGGATTTTCTCTGCGGATCTAAGGGGCAATCCCTTAGAGATCCTGAACAGTGTTAGCTGCCCAGAGAAAGTGTGTGCAGCTGAAGCTATGACAAGCTACCTGTGAAGGGAAGAGATGCTTTCTTCATATTTCCATATCTGTATCAAAGGGACAAACAAAGCTGTGAGTAAAGGTTCATGAGACTGTTCTTAGGGATTGGTCTGAGGTGTATGTGCCGGGTTGTTAACCCTAACGCTCACCCCATTCTTGTATACTGTACACATCTTATTTACTGATGGAATGGGGTGAGTGGTAGGGTTGACAACACCAAGGCATACCCCACCACACCTGATTTGCAAAGACACAGGAGAAGTTAAACTGTAATGTTTTTTCCTGTGGCTGCCTGCAGGGTGGGGGTGGGGTGTTCGGGTTGGGAACTCCAACACCACATTTCCCTATTTTTGCACTTTAACCCTAACTAGTGCATGAACAATGTTTGTTGCAATGATAAGGATTGTAAGGATCCACGAACACTAGTACCTGCTTGAACAGTACTTGGGTCACTCCAACTCACCTATTCTCTCCAGCCATTTCTCCCTTCCAATTGGCAACAACTCCATGGACAGCAATGGAAGCCTGCAGTGGTGGTGGCAGTGGGGCTATGCTTAGAGATGCAATGCACAATCCCATTGGCTGCACAACCCCATCAGATGTACTTTGCCTTGACCAGGCCATGGGCGAGGGTTACTGCCACCCTGAACCAGACAGAGTGATTGAAATCAGCTCATATACAGGCTTTATGGAGGCAGGGGCACTCATGTTCCCACAAAGAAGGGCATCATAAGAGCATTAAAGGGAGACTGGTCAGTCTCCTTTGTACCTCCAAGTACTACACACACTGTTCAGTTCAGTGTGTTAAAGCAGCAGTGCAACAAAATTGTGCAAAATTTGACTGTTTTTCACTATAAATTACAAGTCTAATTTTTTCATGAGCCTAGCGAGGCTCCTGATTGGATCCATCATTAATATCTTAGAAGTGACCGATCCAGCGCCAACTGATGCTGTGTGGCACGCATGACTCACCACTCTGCTTAAAATCTTAATCTAGTTAAAAATAAATGGGGGGAGGGGAGATAAAGACTTATAATCACAATATCCTCAAAGCCAGTCATTTCCTTGGATTAACGACTGGCTAGAGGGAAGTGGCCCTTGGCAACGCCTCTGGCCACCCATCCCACCAACCTGTCATTATTCCCTCAGAAACAACCGGCTTGTCAGTTCTTGCTTAAATATTCCAGTTTTATATAGTGGTAAAATGTTATAGTTCCATCAAACTTTCAGTATTTTACAAATGTTTTAGTTTACTTTCCTCAAGAAAGCAAAGATGGCTGCCGCATTTGGCTTAGAAGCACTGTAGACTTGGCAAGAGCGAGGACTAAGGAGGGGGGGGAACCAAAAAACTCATGGTGCACAGCACAGGAGGTACCTTGAAAAGTAGATTTGACAGGTAATCAAATATTCTTAGTAGCTGAAAGTAGGTTTTTGGAAGAGATTTTTCATTGCACTGCTGCTTTAAAGCACATTTCCTGTCCGTATACGAAGTACTAATAACTGTCTCAACTTGGCCGTGTAACCGGTGGGGTGGACACAGGTAAGATGTTTAAGCAGCAGGCCTCAGCTCATGCACAGCAAGTGCGTAAAACTAATTATAATGGAGCTGGGCATGACCTGTGAAGTGTCGACTTGTCATGCTGGTTAGGCTTATTCACACCTCCACTGAATTCTGAAACCCGAAAACTCTGGTTCATGGCAAGAAGATAAGATGCAAGTATGTAAAAAAAAGAATAACAATTTTATAGGCCCTTTTGGGCAGTGTTGGGTGGAGGGAGTCATTGGATTCAATTTATTCATTTATATTTTCCATCTACCAGCAGCACCTCTGCAAAACAGCAGGTTACATTTTAACTGCACCAAAAGCTAAAACACAGGTACCTTGGGGTTTTTAAGGAAACCCAAATTGAAGTCCTCATCCATCTTCATGTAGTCCTTGCTGCTACGTACAGTTGAGATGATAATTACTCTCCGTTCCTGCCCCTGGAATTCCTCCACTGAACCCACCTAGTAAGAACCAAGAAAGCGGAATATCATCAACACACTGTGCACTGAACATAGGCAGCGAGTATCCGAGGCAACAATCCAAGAGCTGATCCAATGGGGTCTGGTCATATCTTGGTCCTCTTTACAGCTGCAGTGGTACTGGTAACTGCGGCATCTCCATAGATTAAAAATGAAGCACAAAAAATTAAGAAAGACAGAAAAATGTAGAAATTATGTTTTAAAATGGGGGGGAGAGAGAAGATATCTACTCATAATGGAAACAAGCCTTTTACTTTGTAGACTTAATTATCAAAATAAATCTGGTCCCTTGAATGTCCTGACTAAAGTGGTCTGCCTGCCAATGAGTCAGTTTTACACCTTTAATAATGACTGGTTTCCCAAACCAGTTTAATCCACAAAACAGATTTGGGGGGGGCACTAACTGGGAGCTGCTCAGCAGACATGCACTGTGCTTCTGAGCTGGCAAACAAAGTTCAGCACCTGGGGAGTCCAGATCAGTGTGGCCAGGGCTGGAGAGTGCTGCTGAGAAGTGTGCGAGCCAGCCCAGAGAGGGAGATATCTGGGATCTGGCACAGTACCGGTCCCTCGCAGCCAGCCTGCTCCTTCAAAGGGTGGCATCAGCCCATAGTGTGCTACTATGTCCAAGGCAGTCTGAGGCATAGCCAGACATAATGGGAGGTGGAAAGGACTGGAAGGGAGAAAAAAAAATGTGCTTCAAGCAATCTAAAAAAAACTGTTGCTGGCTCCCTTGTGTCCCACTCTGTGCAGATGCTCAGCGGCTGGATGGTGCTTGGTGTGCAATCCAGGGCTGGGGGTGGTAGGGGCCTCAAGTCTGGGTGTAGAATCCACAGACTTGAAGCTGCCTGATGGCTCACTGGTTAGTCCATCATGTTCTCCATGCAAGCAGCCCAGGTTTTTGAATGATTCCTAGATGCTGGTAACTGATGATCAAGAAGTGCAGCCTGCCGGCCATGCACCAAGAATGGTTCCCAGGAGTCTAGGGACATGTATGATTGAACCTCTGGTGGCTACAAGCAGCAATGTACTGCATTAAAATAGAGATCAATCCGTTTGTTGAAGTCCCCATTCCTGATGTACTAATTTTTGTTTTAATTCCTGATGTACTGACCCCTTGAATCAACTGCTATTAATTGCTATCTACATGATGGTGATGTGTATGCTACACATATGATATGCTATATATGTGATTTGCTCTGTGTGCTGTATGTGCCGAACTTGAAAATAAAGTTTGAAAACAAAAGTGCAGCCTGCAGCAGCAGCGCATTCACAACTGGCTAGATTGGCACAGCACTTGCATGGCCATCAGCCATTCCTGGGGTAGGGCTTTGGAAGGTTTATTATATACAGCAGGCTCCTGTGTGTAACTACTCTATTGTTACCATAGTGAATGAAATGAACATACGCATGGCAGGTTAGTTTGTGGAAATTAACTTAGAATAGGTTCCAATTCAGTGGAACTGGATACCATGTGCTGCACATGCTCTTCAGTCTTTGGACCAAGTTCCTCTCCAATCTGAGCAGTACTTCACCATAAAAAAACACTGTTAAGATACCACAGACAACTTATAGCAAATGCAGAATTGGCAAGTGACTGGGAGTAAGGCAAATCTCCTGACATTTAAGCTGCATGTGGGAAGTCTGTGGTTCTTTAAATTCATAGAAACAGACAATTATGGCAGAAAAAGCCCATCCTTCCAGTCAGCCCACTGTTCCCTATCTAACCCTGGGACCTGTTGCCCATACACTGCTTTAACCCTCCCATTTATTGTTGCCAGGAATAGCCACTATACCCTTCACTCTGTCCCAGCTGTGCTTGAAACCATTAATGCTTTTGTCACCCACCACCTAGACTTGTAGACTGTTCCACGACCCTTTCTGTAAAATAATACTTTCTCATAGCCCTCTTGAACCTCCCACCCTGTCAGTTTCTACTCGTGCCCTCAAACTGTTACTCATGCTAAATAATTCCCCACAGTTTACCTCGTTTATTCCTTGCAGGAACTTGAAAGTCTCCATCACATCTCCCCTCATCTACAGCGTGAACATACATGTTCAGTACTTTGAGGCAGTGCTCTGTAAGACCTGCCCTCTTAGGCCCAAATCCTCTTTCTCCCCTTTGCTACACTGCCTCCAGCCTGTCCTTAGGAAGATAAGGGCAGGAAAGAGATGGTGCAGCAAATTCACAACATGTGGTGTTACCTCTTTTTGTTAAACATTGACTTTTTTTTATTCAATTGTTTTTGTTTTTTTTTTTTTTTAAATACAAACTGGAGAAAATTCAAACAGCAAATAGGAGCAAGTCACAGAAAAGGTATGCAGCACACGAGAAAACAATATTGGTATCAAAGTTACAGGTCCTAAAAAATAAGATACTGTACATTCCAAAACCAACAGGAAAGGCAGTACATACCAAGGGATATGCAGCGAATGTAATCTAGCTAGATGCAGTAAAAAGTGCATAAACTGAAAAGCAACTGCGACGAAAGGGAGAAATGTGTGAAATAAACTCTGGGTCTACTGAAGCCTTTAAAAAACAATCTCACAGGTTTATGGAAATGCACAACAGGACACATGGCTTTCTCTCCAGGTTACACACAGTTGCATGCAGTAGGCAGGTACCAGAATTTTATGGAGCAGGTATTTATGCAGTGTACCTACCTTCAGGTCTTTGATGTCATTTAAGTTTTTTAGCTCTTTGTCCAGGCCTGTTATGGCTCTTTTCAGTTTTTCAACCTGGTAAAGAGAGAAACCAATATGTGTATGTGGTTTTGTATCAGATCTTCATATAAAAACTATATTGTAACAGACAAAAACTAGTGTTCACAGTCTAGACCAATGGAACGGTTGGAGGTTCCCTGCTCCATCCCAATCACAGCTTTAGTTTTATAGCCCTTAATAAATACAAAGGAGATGTTTTAATGCCCTATGTTTCAAAGTCTCATTTGTGCCTCTAGGAGTAGCCAGGCTCTCCAAATGGCTACTATGTTTTCCTGTCCAGGATAGCCATCTATGCCACTGTGCGCTCCATCAAGACCCTCCCGTAATTTTTCACAGGTTTACACCCCACAGACATAGCAGAGCTTTGGGCTGGCAGTATAGCCTAGAGGTTAGAGGAACGAGCTTGATACATCCAGCAGACCAGACTCGAGTTTGATTCTCACAACCTCCACTTGCATACTGTGCGACTCTGAGCAAGTCGCTTAACCACCCAGTGCTCCCAGGTCTCCCCTGAAAACTGGCAGTTGTGCCTAGTGGGCCTTACCCGGTTACCAAAGACTTAAAAAACAAACACAGTCCTAGGCTGTTGGTTAAAATCCAGAATTCAGTTGTGCAAATCTGAGCACCCTCCTTCAAGCAGAAAACTCATCCCAGCCAAAAAAAAGAGCACCATCTTTCACCTCCCCTCACCCAGAGTACACAGTCCCTAATCCCCCCTCCCCATGTCATCAAATGATACTGAAAGCACTGCACTCCCAGGGAGCAGTGCTAAAGCGCAGAATCCCATGCACCACACATGAAGAGCATTTTGAAAGACCCTAGGCATTTCTCCCAGTGGCTCGTCACAGCATGGCTCAGAATGTGAACCCCACAATGCATGTATCCCAAACAACCACCACTACTGCGCGCCACACACACACACACACACACACACACACACACTCTATCTAGAGCTACATACACATGCAGTATACACACACTAAATATCCCGAGGAGCCCTGGTCTAGGTGTTCAGAGGTAGGCCAAGGTGGTGAAGAAGCACAATCTGCACATATTATATACAGTACTAACCCACAGTGTATCACCTTCAGGCACCTGGAACTCTCCTCAGGCCATGACTTCCCCAGCCCTACCTCCCGCTGTGGCCTCCACCAACCTCAGAGATATTACAGTACCTGTGGAGCCCACGGGACTAAGCCCCACAGGTTATCAAAAGGGTGGTGATGGAGGTCCAGCATTGGACATGTGGCCAATGGACCTGTGGGCTATCGCCTATCCAAGGCCGAAGGGGTATTTCCCCTTAAGTTGCTTCTGCTTCCAGTCCTCCCTCCCCCCCTGCGTGGGCATCACCGACGCCATGGCGCATGGCAACCCTGCCGGCGTCAGCTATGCTGCTATGTGCAGTCTGGGTTACTGCAGTGCCCCCAACCACCACTGGGGGCCACTGGAACTCTGGACATCACCTGATCCGCCCCCTGGGGAGCAGAGAACAGCCAGTCAGGCGCTCAATCTACTCCCTCCCCTGCTGACCCCGAGCTCGTTCTCGAACTCTGGTTGCCGGCATAGTGCAAGGTGTGGTGTCCAGCACCTCAACCCTCAGCGCCACAGGGTTGGCCCCTATACAGTGCTTCTTATATGACCTGCATCACAAATGGCTTTATGACCCAACAGTCTCATAGGACAGCACCTATATCTGCCAGGTTATCCATCTAACCTCACACAAACCAAGGCACAACTGCCAGAACAGATGTCACTGGGAAAAAGGTTTACAAGGAGGAGACAGACACATGCACACTCAACCAAACTCCAGAAAAGCTAAAGGGACTGGCACAATTCTCAAAATGCCCTGATAAATGAGGTGCCCATGCCCACCAGAACCAGGGCAGACAGACAAAGCTCCCACTGCAACCTGGGCCCGCGGTCTCCCCAAAGGTGGCAACTTGCTCAGCTGAGTCCACTGCTGTAGAAACTGCCTTGTGGACAACTTTAGCTTTAATGATGGGGAGGGGGGATCCTGTTGATCATGACAGCCCAGGCGGAGGTGGGTGTAGCAGTCCTCCAAGGTGAAAGGCTGAAGGGTACAGCACAGGCCACAAGCCTGCAGGCTGTGCTGCACACCCAGGCAGTCAATGCAGTGCACGACATCTTCTGGCAGCAAGTCGTGCACAGTTTAAAACCGGGACAAGTTCTAGTGAGTGGTATATAGTTCTCACATACACAATGGCAGTCCACCAGAAGCAATTATTCAAAATGTCTAAGTTAAGCTCCTCCCATTAGCTGGGTGGTACATCCTCCAACTCGACCCCTGATGTCAGATTTTGCACGCTGGAAGCAGGGATCTGTGCCACTTTGCCAAGGGAGGCCAGGTGGATGGTGTAGATGTGAACTATGTACCACTCCTAGAAAGTACAGTTGCATACTTACCATAACAGTAGATCTAGGGGTATCTTGCAGCAGGTAATACACTTGGCTAATCGCCAGAGGGTGCTGTGGTACACAGCAGCTCTTTTCTAGCAGTCTTTCTCCAGGAGCCACCCACACAACATCATCCTGCTTCCTATATTTAAAAAAAAAAAAAGTGGTCAGTCCCTGGTATCCTCAGTTTCTCGCCAGATTCAGCTCACTAAGTGAGGACACAGGGGATCTAAGGTACCTAGGTATCCCTTCCCATACACATCTGGATCCAGAAATTGCTCTTACAGAAGGAGGTGGAAGGAGGGAGAGAATGTACCTGCTGCAAGAGATACCCCTAGAAGATCTACCGTTACAGTAAGTACGCAACTGTACCATCTTTTACAGGGATGATCTCTTGCAGCAGGTAATACACTTGGGATGAATCCCAAGCAGTGAACCCAGGAATGGTGGAATATGCTATGATGGAAGGCCTTATAGGACAGCTCTGCCAAAGGCCATCATATGTCGGGAAGCAATATCCAAGTTATAATGCTTTGTGAATGTATTTATTGTGGACCATGTGGCTGCATTGCAGATATCAGTGATTTAAGCCCCTTTGAAGCAGGACGCAGTAGTGGCCATGGCTCTAGTGGAATGGGCTTGGACAGGTCCTGGTAATGGCTTGTTATACTTTGTATAACAGAACATGGTACAATATGCTAACCAACTGGAGAGGGTTTGTTTAGCAACAGGAGAACCTTCTCTCGTTGAGGCGAAGGTCACAAAAAGCAGAGAGGTTTTTGATAGATTTGGTACAATTTATGTAGTATATCTGGATATGATGAACATCTAAAGTGTGGAGGAGGTAGTCTCCTGGATAAGAATGCTCCGGGTAGTAGACCAGCAGTTCTATAGTCTGATATAAAGTGTGTTCCAAAACCACCATGTGCAAAAAGGAGGGACTCATACAGAGAACAACTCTATCCTTGTGAAAGATTAAGTAAGGTTCGACACATTAGGGCATGAAACTCAGATTTGTCGAGCTGAAGTGACAACCACTAGGAATACTGTCTTTCAAGAAAGGAAGCAGAGTTCGGCAGTGGCCACTGGCTTGAAAGGGTCGAGTGTGAGCTTTTCCAATAGGAAATTCAGATCCCACAGAGGGGTGGGCCACTTGATGGGAGGTTTGAGGTGCAACATTCCTCTTAAGAATATCTTCGCAAAATGTTGATACAGTAGTCATCCTTCAGAAGGTTTGTGAAAGGCTGAAAGAGAGGCCAGACGAACTTTGATAGAGGGAATAACTCAGGCCAGTCTTGGCAAGTGAGGCCAAGTAATCCAACACCTTGGTTAAAGGACATGAAAAGGGGTTTACAGATTGGGAAGCAGCCCAGATGGAAAATGTGTTTCCATTTCACTTTATAGGTTTCCCTAGTAGATGGTTTGCGTGAAGCCAAGAGAATATTGACCACTGGGGAGGAGACTTGAAGACTGGCTATGAAAGCATCTTCAGGAGCCAAGTGTGAAGGTGTAGAGACTTCAGGCTGGGGTGAAGAAGGGTTCCCCGATCCAGAGTCAAAAGATCTGGCCCGACTGGCAACAGAATGGGATCGGCTGTTGAAGCAGGGGAAATCACACCTTCCTGGAACACAAAGGGGCTGTGAGGATCATCGTGGCAGGTTAGAGTTGCAGTTTCAGTGGAGTCAATTACAGGAGTGGGACAGGGAAAAATGCATACAAGAATGGTCCTGCTCATGGTTGGGACAGGGCATCTATAGACAGTACCCTTCTGTTCGGGATAATGGAATAGTATTTGGGGAATAGATTGTTGGGGAAGCAACCCAGTCTAGTTACGGGGTTCCCCACAAGCAAAAGATCTGAAGAGCTTTGTGACGAACAGTCCACTCGTGCGTGGAGGTCTGGTGACTGAGAATGTCTGCTGGAGTATTGTGGTGCCCTGGTAGATGAACGGCTATCAATGATAAGTGTTGAAGTATGGCTTCCTGCCAAACTGCCATTGCCTCTGCAGACAGTGCATGACTTGGTGCCTCCTTGTTTGTTCAGGTAGAATACCATGGAAGTGTTGTCTGATTGGATAAGTAGATGTCTTGGACAAAGGTGGGGCAAAAGGCCTGAAGGACAAAGCAAACCGCTTTCATCTCCAATAGATTTATGTGGGGCAGCACAGAGAATTGAGGCCACCTGCCCTGTGTCTTGTAGGGACTCTGGTGTGCCCCCCAGCCATCGAGGGAAAGCATCCATTGTCAACATCTGCTAGGGAGGAGGAGGAAACTGGAAGGGTACACCTTGAGACAGATTGTTTCAATGAGTCCACTAGTCCAGGGTGACTTTGGCATCAAAAGTCAAGACTTCCACGACCATCTCTTATTCTGGAGTGCACATTGCACAGGTCTCACATGGAGATGAGCACAGGCCACCATGGGGATGGCTACGGCCATATGACCCAGGAGGCATAAAAAACACCTGGCTGTTCTGAATTGCTGGGTTTATATTTGGGAAGCCAGAAAAAGAAGTTTGTCTTGACTGTTGGTAGGGAGATAGGAGCAGTTCTGGATACTACCTCTGCCAGGGCCTATGTACTGGAGGGACTGGGTAGGAGTTGGGTTGGACTTGGGCCAGTTGATGGTAATGCCTAAAGACTGGAACAGGGTGAGGGTGGTCTGGAGGGATAGAAGCAGAGAAGCTTCGGAGTTGGCTTTTATGAGCCAGTCGTCTAAGTATGGGGAGACGAAATGTCCATCCCTTCTCAGGGCTGCTGCTGCTACTATGGCCAGGCACTTGGTGAAGACCCTCGGAACAGACAAGAGGCCGAATGGAAGTGCCCAGAACTGGTAATGTTGTCCTAGCAGGTCAAAGTGTAGGAACTGGTGGTGGGTGGCGTGGATAGGGATATGCAGGTATGCCTCTCATGTCTAATGCGCATAGCCAATCCCCTTGTCTCAACACCAGCATAATGGATGTTAGAGTGACCATCCAGAACCTTTTATACTGAATGCATAAATTCAGTTGTCTGAGGTTTAGTATAAGTCTGAGGTGTCTCATGCATTTGGGCACCCAGAAGAAGTGGGAGTAAAACCTCTGATGGAGCTATGAAGGAGGACAGGAGAAATGGCATCTTAAACAGTGCCTGAAGCTCCTCTTGAAGGATGGGGAGATGTTTGGGTGGGTAGTGGACTGAGTGGGGAAGATAGGGAGGGGGTACAGCCATAAGTTCCAGAGTGTGCCCCATCCTTATGATTTGAAGTACCCACTCGTCCAATTTATATCATCTGCCAGGCCTCCAGATGAAGGGCAAAGCGACCACCCATGGCTTCCAAGGCCTGGTTGAGGAAACCGGAGGAATGCCCTAGAGGATCACTGGGCGGTGGGCTGACCAGTCCCACTGTGGGGGTGAGAACAGGAACCCTTAGAGGTCAGAGTGGCAGTCCGGGAGGAAGGATGGGAGCACCCCTGGGAACTACCTCTGGTTTCCTCGGGTTTTGCCTCTTCTTTTTGATTGAAAAGTCTGAGAACGGTACTGGTAGGAGGGCTGTGAGGTGTGATACATGCCATGCACAGTACGCTGTGTCCAGCCCGACGCTTGGAGATTGTCCATGCATGTTTGAGTACCAGGACCAAAAGATTTAGACCCATTAAAAGGAGCATTGACTACTTTGTGTGTGTCTGGTATAAAACTTGATACAGAGTCAGGTCTGACAGTAACACCCATGGCAGTCATGCAAGCAGAGGTATCCACCACATCATAACCAGAGTAGAGAAGATGCCAAGAGATGGAATTACCAGTGAAAATCATAGCCAATAATTGATCTTTCTCCTGAGATGGAGGGAGTTTGACCGATTAGATGCCAGACGACTGGAGGGTACGTTGGTATTTAACCTTGTGTCCCATATACCTGTAATTTAGGATTCTAAGATTCATTGTGCCTACCCGAAACACCTTCTTCCCAAGGTAGTCCAAACAGCAGGATTCCTTATCAGGAAGTAAGGAGCTCGTGTGTTTTGGGTGCTTTGTGTAAACATGAGCCACAGTAACGACCACTGAATCTGCTTCAGGGTTAGAGAAAAAGGGATGGTCAAGGGGAGCCTGGTAGAGGAGATCCGCTTTCCTAGGTATGGCCGGAACAGCAGAGGTTGGTTCCAAGCAGCCAGAAAGTACACTTATGGTAGAACTTACCATAACATTAGATCTTCAAGAGGAGCTCTTGCAGCAGGTAATACCATTAGGACCAAGGCTGCCAGGCATTAGGACTCCATGGAAAAATTTTCTAGCTAGCAGTCTATGGCGGGGACCACCCCAACGTTGGCTCCACCCAACATCAGATGTGATATAAAGGGGGCAGTCCCCCGATGCCATCTCAGTTCTCCCGACGGAGACCAGGCTGAAGACAAAATGGGAGAATCGAGAGGGTCTCCTATTCCCAAAGGAGGGAAACAGCTTGTCCCGGGGGTAGGAGAGTGAGAAAGCCACCTGCTGCAAGAGCTCCTCTCGAAGACCTACTGTTACTGTAAGTTCTTATGTAACTACTATCTCATTTAGAGGGGGAGCTCTTGCAGCAGATACCATTAGGACAGCATCCCAAGCAGTACCCAAAGACAGACCCAGGTCAGAAGGGTGGAGGATAATATAGTAACTGTAGGCAATTTAGGAGAGGAGTCCCTGAAGGACTGCTAGGCTGAAACCTGCTCTCTTCCTGGAAGCAATGTCCAGACTACAGTGCCTAATGAAGGTGTGCACGGAACTCCAAGTAGCGGCCTCACAGAGGTCCGCTGAAGACACGTTCCTCAGAGAAGAAAAAAAGGACGTAGCTATTCCCCTGATGGAGTGACCTCTTACTGGTCCTGGAAGAAACATAGGATTTGTACACAGGGCCACACTGTCCCTGTGGAAAATAAGATAAGGCTCTTTACACATCAAGGCCTGCAATTCTGAGATCCTCCAAGCCGAAATAATGGCAACTAAAAATAACGTCTTCCAAAAGAAGGTGAAGCTCGCAAGTTGAAGCTGGCTCAAAAGGAGGCAAGGTGAGCTTTTCCAGTACGAAAAGGAGATCCCATGGTGGTACCGGCCTGGGTCTCTCCTGGGGGGTTTGATATGCAAGATCCCTCTTAAAAAGGTCTTGCAGATGTCCAGCTGTGCCAGAGTCTTCCCATTAATTGGTGCATGGTAAGCTGATAGAGCAGAAATGCACCTTAATGGACAAGTAGCCAAGACCTATGTCAGACAGGTGGAGAACATACTCTAGCACAGATTCCACCAGACAACCCAGGGGGTCCAGAGAGTGTGGAACTGTCCACAAGCAGAATCACTTCCATTTAAATGGTGTAGATTGCCCTGGTAGATGGTATCCTTGCTGTCATGAGGACCTCTGCCACTCTAAGGACACCCCAAACCTGTCTCTGGCTAAGACTGCAGGAGCCAGGCATGCAGATGCAGGGACTGCAGAGCCAGAAGGAGTAATGTCCCATGCTCCTCAGAGAGCAAGTGAGCGGAGAGGGGCAATAGAATCGGTGGTTCCCATACTAGTTGTTGCAGCAATGAGAACCAAATCTGACAAGGCCAGAATGGTGCTATCAGTATCATTCTGGCCTCTTCTACTTGCAACTTTAGCAGTACTTCCTGAAGGGGAAAGGGAGGGAAGGCATATAAGAACCTCCCTACCCAAGAGAGGGACAATGAGTTTTACCAAAAAACACCAGACCCTGGATCTAGCGAGCAGAAATTGAGCATTTTGGCGTTGTGTGGTGATGCAATGAGGTCCAGATCTTGATGATCCCACCTTTCCAAGAGGTCTTCTACAACCTCTTGGTGTAATTCCCATTCATGGTTCCAAGACAGAGAGATTTACGCCATCTGCCAGAGCATTCTGAATGCCTGAAACGTGGACTACCACAAGATCCAGGTTGTGGTCCATTGCCCAGGACCACACTCTCATGGCCTCTCTGCACAGTGGCAAGAGTGTGTGTCCTCTTGCTTGTTGATGTGAAAGACCACAGGGGGTATTGTCAGACTGGACCAAGAGTGGGCCTGGACTGATTTACCCCTGGAATGCCTGAAGGGCATACAGCGCTGCTCTCATCTCGAGAACACTGATGTGCAGAGACTGTTCTATAGCATTCCATGAGCCCTTCGTTTGATGGACAGCCAGATGCGCTACCCATCCTAAACCCAAAGCATCCATAGTGAGGATTTGCTTCAGGCTGGGACACCGAAAGGGGAGTCATACACTTAGATGTGCTGGGTTTAGCCACCAAATCAGGGATTGACAAACCACTGTAGAAGCTTGAATGAGCTGCTACAACTCATCTGTGCCCTGGTTCCATTGAACTCTTGAGGTGCCACTGCAGAATCCTCATGTTCAAACGAGCAAGCGAGACTGTGGCCATGTGGTCCAACAGCTGAAGAACCACTCTTGCTGAAACCAGGTCTGAAATCTGAACTCTGAGTGACATCCCCTAGTCTCTGCCCGATCTGAAGGCAAGAAGGCTTTCCCGCACAGTGTCCAAGACCACTATGTACTGTAGCCTTTGAGTGGGCCATGCGTGTGACTTGGACAAGTTCAGGGTGATGCCCAGAGACTGGAACATCCTGACAGTTTCCTCCAAGGACCTGGTTAATTGGCCCTCTGAGCAGTGAGGAGCCAACTGTCCAGGTAAGGGTAAACAAAGTGACCCTTTTTCCTGAGGGCCACTACTGCCAAGCACTTGATGAAAACCCTTGGTGCTGACAAAAGGCCAAATGACAGGACCCTGAACTGGTAGTGCTCACCTTAGAAGATGAAGTGTAGGAACTTCCTGTGGGATGGCAGGATCTTGATATGCATGTGTGCGTCCTGCATGTCCAGGGAGCAGAGCCAGTCTCCTTGGTGGAGCATGGGCATCAGGCTTGCCAAGGTCACCATCCTGAATCTCTTGTACTCTATAATTGTTCAGCTGGCAGAGATCCTGAATGGGGCGGAGGTCACCAGTTTTCTTTGGGACTAGAAAAAAAAAAATGAGTAAAAATCTTTGCCCCTCTGAACAAAGGGAACCTCCTGGATGGCTCTTTTCTCCAGCAAGGCCTGAATTTCTGCTTGCAGAAGGATGGCATGGAAGGGTGAACAGTGGGAGTGGACTGGAGGGTGGTCTGGTGGAATGTGTGAACTCTAGGGAGTAACCTCTCTCCACTCTCTGTAGGACCCATTTGTCCAATGTTATATTGGACTATCCTAACAGGTAGAAGGAGAGGGAGAACCTCCCTCCTACTGCCTCCCACTGTACTTGCTTTGGGAGAGGGAGGTCTGGCAGGGAGTCATGCTGTTGTAGAGGAGTTGGGCAGGGGAGGTCTGGGCACTTTGGGATGCTTGGGGCCCTGGACGCCTGAAGGGACAGGGTGGTCATGCATTTTGAAGGCTCCCTATTGCAGAGGTTGCAGTTTCCCTGGTTGTCCTTGCTTACAAAAAGGACAATGACCAGTCTGAGGCTCCATTTTGTACATTTGTGGACCTCAGACACCGCTTTCCCAGAGTCCTGTAGACCAATGATCACTTTTTCTGCCTCATGCCCAAAGAGGACAGGACCCTGGAAGGAAGCATCCAAAATAGAGTCTTAGAGGTCCTGGCAAAAACTTGAAACTCGTAGCCAGGCGTGCCTCCTCACGCAGATACCAGTGGTGGCTGCCCTAGCTGCCATGTCTGCAGAGTCATAGGAACATCCAAGGATGTGTTTATCAATGTCCCTCCCTGATTGGATAACACTAAGAGTTCTGCTTGCCTTTCTGATTCTGGCCGAGCCCTGGCCAGATCCATGGCCTTTGCCCAGACAGATTTCTGGTCGTTCACCATGTGGGCCAAAAAATTTAGTGAATGAATCATACCAGCGGCAGAGGCATAAACCTTCATACCCATATGGTCAAGCTTCTTCAACTCTGGGTGAGGAGGTTGGGCACTCGTATGTCTGGGCTGTTGTGCCCTACCACGAGCTGCTGTTAACACCATGGAGTCAGCCCTTGGATTTTCACCTAGAAAGGGCTCCTCTTCGGGAGTCCTGTAAAGTCTGCCTCTCTAGGCACTGCTGGTGTAGTGGCTGGATGTTGCCAAGTAAGCCTTGTAACATCCTGGAAAGGCTCCCTAATTTGGGGAGATACCAGAGGCTTAGGGTCAGGCCAACAAGAATTTTCATCTTTTATTATTATATGCTCTTTTTCTGTCCCTGATGCACGTACCTCAGTCCGGTCGTGGACCCCCTGCTCTGATTTACATCGTCGTCCTCTCCTCGATACCCCTGACTTTCCCAGGTGGGGCCACAGCACTCGCTCCTATTAAGTGCCACAGACACTCGGATAGGTTGAGGAGCTGTCCTGAAGCAATGGAAGTGGGGCAGATGTCATCTAGATGTCGGCAGTAGGAGTTCTCTCCCCTTTGGGGGGGGGGCGGGGAAAGTGCAATGACGTCCTGCATCTACCCCATCCCCTGACACTTGCTGGCATCTGGTCGCTGTCAGTTGAGCACCGGACACACTCCCCGCTCTCCCCCTGGAGAAGGAGAGCAGTCCACGGGATGCTCCATCCTTCTCCCCCCAGCCGGCCCTCTGGCAACCTGGGTCCTTTCCCCAACCCGGGTCACTGGCTCACATGCGGAAATCCAACTGCTGTGCTGACGGGCCCGCCTGCCCCCAAGAATTTTTCTAAGCGGTGCCTTTCTGGGTCTAGTTCCTCTGTATCCCATTGGTACAGAGCTTGAATGTGCTGCATGATGTCTAGAAAAGACTGATCATCCGGTGGGGTTCAAGGGGAATTCCTTGGCCCAGGAGAAGGGATAGGCAGCTCCTCTTCCAATGTATAGTCTGAAGAGAAGTCTCCAGCTTCATCACTGGAGGATGACTGTACAGACTAGTGTCATTTTCTGCCTCTGGGACCTGGCCGCTGCTGGTCTTAATCCTCAGGTGGCTGTCGGTCCTTTAGTGGAGAAGGCAGCTTGGGGAAGGGTTCCTGGGAAATGGTCATACTGTGGACAAGTCCCTGGGTCTATGGAGCAGATCTCCTTTTCCACCTGTTCCACTAAGAGGTGAATAATGCCCAGATGTCCACTAAAGGGACTACTGGGGGTGCAGGCGTCTGGTTCGACGGACTGGGCGTCAGGCCTTGTGGACCCTCAAGGACTGGTGCCTGCTCTGTAGTCACTTCTTCTATAGGTGTCTGGCAATGGGTCTGGTTCAGTCCCTAAGGCAGACTCATCTTCTGGCCTGGCATCTGGCTTATCGGATGGAGGAGGCCTTGTATCTTTGGGCGGCTTGTCCTTAGTTGCTGAGGCTGACACCAGGTCTTTCGGGGCAGACTGCCGCTTTTCGACCGGGGCGACTGGTCATGATCCGAGGCAGAGTCGGACGAACCAGTGGTCTGTCTGTGGTCTGAGGCAGACATTTCCTTGTCAGGAAAGGGAGGCATCCAGTGCCTAATGACCTCCCGGCATCTCATGGAATCGTCCTGTTTAGGTTTGTCGGATGAATCACTGTGCTTCCGGACAGCGTCCACGGACTTGCCCAGGGCAGACGCCTGACCTCTTGGGTAACCCATGTGAAGACTTGTGGGGTCAGTGGGCCAAGGGGACATGGGTGGATGAATGCTCTTTGGAAGAAGACTCCCTACCTTTTTCGTGGGACAAGGAGGATGTCTTCTTAGAAGTAGTCCCCAGAACAGTAGTGGCACCTTGGGGGGGACAGATTCTGACCTCCCGCCAGAGGCAGATGAAGCAGAAGCTCTCAGGGGAGGGGGGAGATTTGGGGCAGGATTCTGACCTGGCCCGTTCTTTCTCCTGATGGTGGTGTTTCCCTCTAGACTTTCTCCGGGGGGGACTCCTGAGGTGATGAAGAACTACACCCAGAGTGGGACTTCTGCATGGTGGCCACTTGTTTCTCCAGTTAAGCTTTTAGCATGTTAGCCCACTGAATTCTGATCTTATTGAATTTCTGGCAGTGTGGGCAATCGTCGGGCCGGTGGTCTGTGCCTAGGCAGATCAAGCAGGCAGAGTTGCAGTCTCTGGCCAGGATCCGCTTCCCCCACAGACACTCCGACTTCCGTTGAGTTGAGGCGAAGAAGACATGCAAGTCTGTCAAAAAAAAAAAAAACCTTCCAAAACGCAGATCTCACTTCGAGGGGAAGCTCTTGCAGCAGGTAATACCATTAGGACTAAGGCCACCAGGTGTTAGGACCCCACGGAAAAGTTTGAGGGTCTACTTTAAGACCCTCGAAGCTGTAACCTGCCGTATGTATATAACAATGGCTCAGGGTCTACTTTACGACCCCGATGCTGCTACCTGCCAATTGTATATATCCCAATTCATTATGTATATATTGTACTGTAAATGTTTGTGTATTTCGACATGGAGCCTTTGCAAAGGAGTATGACTCAAATTATTGTAATTCCAATGGTCTTCAATACAAAAATAAACAATTTAGCCAACTGCACGAAGGCACAAAAAAGGCAGTCGACTGTGACACAGACATCCGTGGATCCAATGTAAGCGGGTCAACGGTGAGAAAAGAACTGAGATGGTACCGGGGGACCATCCCTTTTATATCACATCCGACGTCAGGGCAGTCCCCCACCATAGACCGCTAGCTAGAAAATTTTTCCATGGGGTCCTAACACCTGGCAGCCTTGGTCCGAATGGTATTTTTTTTTTATTTTATTTATTGATAATCTAGGACTTAAAACCTTTGCGAACAGATTCATTACATAGGTTCCACGTCAAGGTAAGACAAGAGACAACAAAAAATTACAAAATTTACTTAGTAATGTTTAACCCATAAGAATAAAGGAATGCCAACAATGTGTGGGCATTTAATCAATAAATAGCAGAAGGGCAGTACCAATAGAACAAATAGGATATCATAAAATCCTAATTAGACCAAGCTTAAGGAAAAAAAAAAAAAGAGGAGTGGTGGTGGGGTGACCAGGAGAGGTTAGTACAGACAGAGGGACAGCAGAGGGAGGTCAATCTGCTAGAGAAGATATACTGCTAGAATCAGCCCAAGAGTGGGCCTAGTCATGTGAAATGTCCGGATTAGCTGGAGGAGCATGGCTTTGGAGTGGGGACAAACAGGAGCGACGTTGAAGGTAAGACGATCACCTGGAAGGTGCGGGTCGTTTGAGGGGTTGGGAAGACCCTGAGGAGGCAGTATAGTGCAGTGGTTTAAGTCTCTGAGCTGCAAACCTGGAGACCTGGGGTTTGAATCCCACAGCCCCCATATACTGTGTGATGGTGAGCAAGTCACTTAACTTCCTTGTGCTCCCAGGTCGCACCTGTAAACAAGCTTCAGCTTAGTGTCTCTCTCCTGGTTAAAAAAACACAAATAGTTAGGTGGCTAGTAAGAATTCAGGAGGTAAGGGATTAAGAGCTGAACAGTGTGCCCTGGAGGGGAGATCTAAGGGGGAGGGAGGTGGGAGTAGGTGAAGGTAGGATGGTTAGGAAGGGATGGGAGAATAGAGAGGGACGTAGGATGGTTCAGGAAGGGATAGGGACAGAGTAAGGAACAGGGGAGGAGGCAATGGATGATATGTCACAAGACTGCAGGCAGGTAGTCTGGCCTTATTTTGTTTGTTTAGCTTTTGTTAACCAGGTAAGCACACTAGACAGTCAGGTGCCTATTTTCAGGTGCGATCCAGGAAACATTATTATACATTATTGGAAACAACTGCAAAGAACATTAACAGCCAGGTGGGTTCTTAGCTCCCGTTTGAAGGGGCTTAACATTGATTTAGCAGTGATGCTTGTTGGCAGGTTGTTGATCCATTTGGGTGCCCAGTGGACAAAAGCTCTTTGTCCTAGAAAGGTTCGGCATCTGGGGACCTTGAAGACCGTACCCTTGGAGCTTCCTGTGGGGCAGACACTTTCGAAGTGGGTGAAGAGCTTCTCGACCCCAGCAGGTAGCATACCTAAGCTTGCTTTTTTGGCCAGCAGGCAGGTCTGGAACTTAAGCCCGTCCTTGAACTGAAGCCAGTTGGCCCAGATGTAAAGGTCACAGGTGTGAGTATATCAATCGGAACCGGTGGAGAGGCGGCATGCCTTATTTAATGCAACTTTAATGCATATTACCTGCTGCAAGAGCTCCCCCTCTAAGTGAGGTTTGTATCAGTGGGGGTACCACTACTACCGGGTCCTCAGGCAGTTAGAGGTAATCGGCCATATCTTCTCTGTTCATCATGTTCCATGATTAAAAACCCCATGATTTTTTGTATTTGGACCAACATCTCATGAACGGATAGGTAGATCTTTCTGCCGCAATGACAGGAGCGGAAATGGAGAAAACAGTTTCCTAGCTCAGTTTCTCGTCAATGACTGCTACACTAGTGCTAGCTTAAGACGGCAGGAAAATGAACTCGAATACCAGGGACCGCCCACTCATATAGGAAGCAGGATGATGTCATGTGTGGGTGGCCCCTGGAGAAAGACGGCTAGAAAAGGGCTGCCATGCAACACAGTGGCCTTTTACGATAACCCAAGTGTATTACCTGCTGCAAGAGATTATTCCTGTGGAAGATAGTACAGTTACGCATGAACTTACCGCAACAGGAAATCTTTGAGGGGTGTCTCTTGCAGCAGGTAATACACTTGGGTAATCAGCAGAGGGTGCACGGCAGCTCTTTTCTAGCAGTCTTACCTGGGGCTGCCCACTGATGACATCACTCTGTTGCCTATATAAAAGAGTGGATGGTCCCAGGTATCCTCAGTTCCTCACCAGATTCAGCTCGCTAAGTGAAGATCAAGGTACCATAGGTATCCCTTCCCATACACATCTGGAGCAAAAATTTTTCTCTTACAGAAGGAGGGGGATGGAGGGAGGGATCATACCTACTGCAAGAGACACCCCTCAAAGATTTACTGTTGCGGTAAGTTCTTGCGTAACTGTACTATCTTCCGCAGAGTGGTCTCTTGCAGCAGGTAATACACTTGGGATGATTCCCAAGTAGTGAATCCAAGAAGGGTGGAATTACAGCAGAAGGCCTTGTAGGACAGCTCAGCCAAAGGCCGTCCTACGGCGTGAAGCAATGTCTAATATGTAATGCTTCATGAAGGTATGTATTGTGGACCATGGAGCTGCGTTGCAGATCTCTGAGATAGAAGCTCCTTTGAAGCAAGGCGCCATGGTGTCCATAGCTCTGGTAGAATGGGCTTGGACAGGTCCAAGTAATGGCTTGTATAAAAGGAAGGTTACACAGTGAGCTAACCCACTGGAAAGGGTTCATTTAGCAACAGGGGAACCTACCCTCGTGGAGGCGAAGGTCACAAAAGTTGGTTTTCTGACTGAAGGCGTGTTCAGAGACTACCTTGGGTTAAAAATGAAGGGACAGATGTGAAGAACCACCATCCTTGTGGAAGATCAAGTATGGCTCTCGATACCTCAGGGCAGAAAACTCAGAAATATGGCGAGCCGAAGTGACAGCCACCAGAAATACTGTCTTTCTGAACAGGGAGTGGTGGTTGTTGCTGGCACAAAGAGCGGAGGGGAAGCCCAATAGAAATTCAGATCCTGGGCATGCTTTGGTTATGTACCATACTGCTTAGAATATCATGGCAAGATGTTGGTGCAGTAGTTTACCTTCAAAAGGTTCATGAAAGGCAAAATAGAGGCCAGATGAACTTTAATAGAGGAATAGCCAAGTCCTTTCTTGGCAAGTAAGGCCAAGTAGTCCAATACATTGGTTAAAGGACATGAAAACTGATTTGGAGAGAGTGGGAGGCAGCCCATATAGAAAAGCGTTTCCATTAAGCATTTTATGTTTCCCTGGTAGATGTTTTACGTGAAGCCAAGATATTAGCCATCGGAGAGGAATAGGGTGTTAAAGTTGGGGTGAGGGAGAACACCCCAACCCTGAGTCAGTATGGCTGACCTGATGGTGTAAAGGAAGCAGTGACACTACTGGTAGTAGCAGTACTGGAACCACGGCCGTCTCAGTCTCAAGAGGGTTACGAGGAGCAGCATAGCAGGTTCAAGCTGCGAGTTCAGCATGGTACACTGTAGGAAAAGGGTATCTGATAAGATATTGCAGCAGTCTGGGAGATGGAAGGCCACTCTGGTTGTAGACTGTCAGACCCTCATAGGCTCCATTTAGCAGTTAAGGGACCTCGGTTCCCTGTGTAGGAAATATACCACTGAGGAGTGGATCATCTGAAGTAGAACAGGTTTACAGTGTAGAAAGAGAGAGAAATGCCCAGGTGAGGTACACCGCTCTTATGTCCAGCAGGATTATATGGAGAGTGTGGGGTCCGGGTTCCCATGGTATGGGTATATGAAGTGGGGATCAAAACGGTATGCCTTAAGAGAAGTGGAAACAATGGGTCCACCAGTGGAGGGCAACAGGGGGTTCAGGAGCAACTGAAGCATGGGTCCCAAGGGGACCCATTCGCTGTCTAATGCATAGACAGTCTACTGGATGGGTTGCCCCTTGACTGTGTCCAGCACTGCTCCCATGTTCTGAAGCCACTAAGGTGGGTCCAGACTTAATTTGGGGCAGTATGCCATGATTCTGAAGTGCTGGAATAGATGGGGGTCGGCTGACAGGGAGGGGTGCAGGAGACTTCAGTAACTTGCTGTTCATGTTGGCATGGGGACACAAGTCTGGCATAGCACAGGGCTGTCACAGGTACCAGACATTTGATAAAGACCATTAGTGCAGACCAAAGAGCAAAGGTAGGGGCTCAAAAGTGGCAACGTAGGTCCTCTAGGGGAACCATGGTGACCACCACTGTCTGGAGGAAATGCATAACGGGGAAGGAAAAAGGAGGAGGCAGAGCGGAGGCGAGCTCCAGAATGTCCATTTATTTGTGCAATGTCAAAGAAGCCATTTGTAGCCGGAACTCACGTGCCAGACCGGGAAAGGTCAGGCAAAGTGATCACCCATGGCCACCAAGACTGAGATAAAAGGGCTGTGGTAAAACCCCTGGGGAATAAATTGTGGTTGGCTGGTGCGGGCACCCAGGAGAGTGGGTGTGTAAGAGCAGTTAAAGGTAGAGGTAGCATGTGTGGATGTAATCTGAACGAGAACATCCAAAGGGGCAAATCTGTAAGGTACCTGTAGGTCCCCTAAGCTTTGGAGGAAAGATCGGGAACGGGGAGGGCCAATGGCCATGATAAGACATGCTATGGACTTTGTATAAAGTCACACCTGAAGCTTGGAGTTCTTCCAGAATGGTCTGGGTTTCTAAGCCATAAAGGCTTTGAGCCATAAAAAACAGTGCATTCCACATGTTCACACTGCACATATGGGCACTCAGGATCCATTGCGAGATCTCCATTATATCCAGAGTAGCATCTGGAGATACAGTAAAATCATCAACAATTGTTTATTACTCTGACAAATGAGATTTGTTGAGGAAATCCAAAAAGCATAGGATCAGAAAGTACTGTTGGTACCTGACCATGCAGCTCATATAAGGTAGAGTCACAAAGGCAGAGTGCTTGTTTGATGTGCCTTCAAGAAATGACTGAGAAGCAGTGAGATCATATGTTACCAGGTGCTGATCATGAGCAGCACGGATGGCCACTAAAGCGGAGTCCGGGCCCCTGAAATGAAGGGGTGGTCCATCAGAAAGTGGTATAAGCAGTTTGTTTCTCTAGCCATAGCAGAGACTGGCGACAACCAGGTCTACATAGTCAAGAATGTATTAAGGGACATCCTGGGAGGAGGGATGGTCAGGAATGGAGGCTGTAATGCTATGGACAGCATCCTCATGTTTTGAGGAGGAAGTATGTGTAAGGCGCAGAAGGGGGATGAGAGCTGCCTTCCAGGGAAGGAAAAGACCTGAGATTCCTCCACATGGTTATTTTTTTTTTTTTTTTTTTATTAAGGACTGAGAAAAAGCCACAGGGGGAAGGCATCTGTCAGTATGGAAACTTGCAAGGAGGAGGAGTGGGAGCATGAGGAATGAATGCTGTCCACAGGGGGCAGAGGTCGAAAGCCTTGCAGTACTTCAAGCACTGTGTGAAACGTAGTGGCTGAGAAACAAAATCTCATGCCCCGGACTGAAAATCAGGATGAGGGAGAAACAAGAAGGCAATACGTCCCGAGAAGCCTGTGGTTGACTAGTGATCGGTAACAAGAAAGTCTATAAAGTGTTCTAGAGTAGTAATCGATAAAGTCTAGACAGTTGTCAAGAATAAATTCATTATGTGGAGCACTGTGAACAGCGGTTACTGATGAGGGATGCAACCCCATCAATGGGCACGCCAAAGTACGGTGTACCGGTGACTGTGCGCTCAGTCTGTTGCCAAATGCAACCTGGAGGAGAATGAGGAGGATTGCACCATGCCCCCCCAATATGTAAATGATTACTGGGTCAAGCACAATGAAGGAGACTGAGCGACTTGGATCAGTGACAGGAGAAGAGGGTGTGAAGCCCTGATGAGTGTACACTGGTAACAGTGGCCGCTGATGACAGCAACTGAGGAAAGTGAGAAGTATTACTCCCATTTCAACTACTATATAAATCATTGTTTAGGGCAAGCACGGTTGACAAAGAAGTCAATGGGGAGGTGACGAAGCAGTGATAAAAGACGAGAGCGGAAGCCTAGTCGATGAGGTGCACAGTAGACTGTGCACACTGGTAGCAGTGGTCGACGACAGCAACACTAAGAACAAGAAGCATTTGCTCCAGGTCTTGCTAATAAATTATTGGGTCAAGTACCATCAAAGAAGGTCTATGGTGAGTCACTTGGAGCAGTGTGTCAACTAGGGGAAGCCTTGTTGATGAGGAAAGTCATGTTTATGATGACCATTGATGAGGGTGGAAGCCCAGTCAATGAAGTGCACCATCTATGGAGAAGTCAACAGTGAGTAACTCTGGAACAGTGAGTCAACAAGGGTGAAGCCTCGACAACAAGGAGGTCATGTTTACGATGACAGGGTGGAAGCCTGATTAATAAGGTGCTGAAAAGTAAATGATTGTTAATTCAAGCACCATCGACGAGGAAGTCTATGTAAAATCATATAGTGGTAATCTATGAGGAAGGAATCCTAGTCAGTGAAGAAGTTGGTAAATCAAATATCAAGTACAAACACCACTGATCTTTTTTGTTTCAGTGTCAGTGATAAAGAATCTTGTGTCTATGATGGTGAGAACTGTGAAATGAAGCACCGTTCCAGGTTTCAAGTTTCACCAATGAAGAACTGAAGGCACTAAGAAGAGCAACTGCGTGTGAGCTGAAGCCGGCACAAAAAAGGAACTGAGGACACCAGGGACCACACACTCATATATGCAGCAGAATGAGGTCATTGGTGGGTGGCCCCTGGTAAAAGACTGCTAGAAGAGAGCTGCCATGTGCCCCTTGACTACCCAAGTGTATTACCTGCTGCAAGAGACCACCCCATGAAAGATCTACAATTACAGGGGAGTAACCCATTTTTCTAGGGGTATGGAAATAGTTAACTATCCACATGCTGGCAGACTTCCAGTAGTTTACTGGGAGTAGGAGGCAAGGGGCTGGATTCACAAAGGTCGGCTGTAAGCTGAGACAATGGCAGCTTGTGCGGACCATCCCTGCGACCTGGACCCTGCACCCAACTCAGTATCTGAGTGGGTCCAGAGGTCTGCGCCCTACAACTTGCAGCATAGGTCACACAGCTGGTGCAACAACCCCAAATGCTGCAAGCCACAGGAAAGGTGGGAGACAGATGCGCCCCAATCCCTGCATGCCCCCACCCAACAGTTGCAGCCCACCACCCCCCCACCCATACCCACTGGCGAATGGCACAGCCCACCACTCACCACCATGGCTAGCTGCCAATGGAGCATTGCATAGAGTGCATACAGTTAACACACATGATAGGAGAATGACAGCAGCGCACACTTATGTGCAAACAGATTGGAAAGAGATCCTCAAAACAGCATCCCAGCAACTCTAGATCGATGCTGTAATGCAAGATGAAGGCATGTGCCAACCTCGGCAGCCCTGACCATTTCCTGAATAGGGATGTCCCTAGAAGCAGCAATACGTCTGCTGGAATAAGACATAAGCCCTGTGGGAAGTTCCCTACCAGTCAATCGACAGAAGTCAATGCAGGTTGTTATCCACCTGGTAATCATCCACACAGCTGCTGGTCTGCCAGGCAAAGCATCAATGTGCATCACAAAGAGCTGGTGAGCCTCACTCTGAACTCTGTCTGTGCACTCCCTGTAATAGGAGAGCACCTTCCACACGTCCAGGGTATGGAGTCTGCAACTGGCCTCCAAAGAGGGACTGCTACAGTTTACTGGTAAGTCAAATCACCTGCTTAAAGGCGAAACTTAAGATACCACCTTCAGGAGAAACTTCCGGGGGTTGGGGATAAAGACAACTTTGCCTCTGTGGAAAACCAGGTAAACAGACTCCTGGCTATTAGGATCATGGTTGCAGACGAGCTCTTCGGTTTCAGGATCACTCTCAGCAAAAAAGGGAGAAGAAGAAAGGCATACAGAAACCTGTCCAGCCTAGAGTCAGGGCATCTGATGAGACCAAGTCCCCAGCCAGAGGCCTGCAACTAAACGGGGTTAACTGCTGAATCTCCCAGGATGAAAATAGATCCATTTCTGGTATACCCTACCTTCTGGATGCTTTGCTGGTTCAGGGCCCATTCATGATTTCACTGACTTGACAGTGTTTAAGGTGCTAGTGCTCTGCTTTTCCCCGGTAGGTGTACTGCAGACAACTGCACCCTGAGCATATTCCAGGTTATAGATCTCCATGACTTCAGATCACAGCTTGAAAGATATTGTTCCTCCCCATTTGCTAATGTAGTCTTGGTTGTGGTATTGTCTATTCTAATCTGGACAGAATAACCACTGATCTGGGAGGAAAACGTCTGCATTGCCAGAGCGCGGCACTGAATTCCAAGAGATGCAAGTGATCTAGCACCTCCAGTGCATTCCATGCACCACTCATTCAGATCCTCCAGGTGGACACCCCAACCAAGAAGGGAGGCATCTGCTGTGGGAATGACTGTAGGGAACTGCTGGAAGAAGGGAATTTTCTATTAAGCTGCATTCCCTCTTCCACCAGTCCAGTGCCCTTATCTGGGCTCTTGTGACAGAGGCACCAATTTGGAGAGGATGTCCTGCCTCAGAGACCAATGGTCCCCTAGGTGATACCGGATCTCTCATCAGGAGTCTGACACCTGGTACCACTGTTGTGGAAGCCACGTGACCCAGTAATTAGAAGAAAGGAAAAAACAGGTGGATTAGGGTTTTCTTGCTGGTGGCTTATCAGGGCATCCAGAACTCATGGGTGACTGGGGCAGTTCCTACCCTAGATTTATGGAAAAAAAGTTATCCATACATGTTTTGGCAGTGGATAGGTGGACATAAGTCTTAAAGGGCAAGGAGAAGCAATTCCCGGATGTTTGGGGGTAAGTTCTTGAATGCCCCCACAGCGGGTGAGGTACTGTTACTCAGGGAGGGAGCAGACAGAGATGTAGCTGGTCCTTGCATGACAGAGACCCCCTTTTTTATAGTAATTCAGACCACAGCACCACTGTGGTGGAGGGGCTACCCTGAGTGGGGGATCTCCCAGTAGGATGAAAACTGTGGGAGGAGACCAGGATTTGCAGGGCAGTAAGGACTGGTCGAACTTGGAGTGATTTCCTTCGGTGATTCTGTTAGAAATTTTAATTTTTTTATATGAAATGGGCTATGGTTCTTACCTTTTTCTATATCACATGGGTTTGGAAGGGGGTTGATATTTCATACGAACATACAAAATTTGCCAGCAGATAAAGGCCTAGAGGTCTATCAAGTCTGCTCGAATGTGCAGCTATTCATGTGTTCTTTAATGTAATATATCCACATATAAGTGCAACTGTGGCTCCACTTTATGTTTGGTGAGTACATCAATACTGCAAGTGTTTTATTCGATGCTCGGAAATCACCTACTAGACTCTGGGGTTTATACAAGACTCTGGCTAAGATGGACTGTACAGTATTTTGAGTTATGAAAAATGGGGAACCACACTTATTAAGGCTTTGATACATAGGTCGGATATGAATTTTAGGTAGCAACGTGATGTTTCTTGCACGCCTATGCCTTCATGTGTAAATGTATTTGTATGTTGTGGTGTTGGTGTATTTAACTTTTTTTATAAAATAAAACTGATACAAAACAAGAAACCCTTGCAGAACATAGCTGACCTGCTATGAAGGATTCTGCAGCTGAAAGCTCTGCACCAATAAAGTACAGAACTTTAATTGGTTTTGTTTGGGACTTCGGAAGTTTGAGGAACCTCAAAGCCTCCAATGCGTTTTCAGTTAGCAATATTGAGGAACTTGCTGCTTTTTTCCTTGAGATTAGGTCAATCAGGTAAGGGGAAAAAAAAAAAAAAGCAGTGCCCCTCTTTTCCCAAAAGCACTGCCACTACAGCTAGGCACTTTGCGAATACCCATGGAGCTAAGGCCAAAGGGAAGACTAAATTGCCAATGGTAGCCCGTAACCTGAATCTGAGGTATTTTACTTTCCTCAGGCATTTTATGCATTTTTCTTTAAGGTTAGTCTGGAGTTATGTCCCTTGCCCTGTTGTGCGGCCAGTACTTTTTCCACTGCACGTGTTTGCAGCAATTTCTTTACCCCCAACACCACCCCCACCACCAGCTCCAGTAGAATTGCTGGGTTGAGACTGAAAAAATATAAAACGGGGGTTCTGTAGTTCTGGAAATCCTTTGACTTTAAGTCAAACCCAGATTCACTACTTCTAGGCTGCAAATAGTGAACCAGTTCCTCCCACTGGCAATGGTTGGGTAATCTGGTCAGGTTCTGCCTGGGGTTTGGGTGTTGGTGCTGCAGAAGCACACCCAAGTCCCCTTCTACCTCTGTCCCTACCTTTGTGGAGGGTATTTACAGGGCACAAACAGGAGGGTAGTATCCTTTGCCCTCTTGTAGGTGGTTTTATACACATCTACCTTTTTCAAGAAAGCCTCTAACTTGCCAACAGAGAATTTCCCCCAGAAGGAAAAACCCTAGCTTTTGTCCAAAAGTCCTTGGATAGATTTGTAGTTCTAAGTCAGGCAACCCTTTCTAGGGACACTTCATGGGCCCCAACCCTGCACGTAGTGGCCTTCATATACACTGCTGTATGAAATGGGAAATGTGTGGCATCTTGTGGCTGATCTTGCTGTGCCAGCCATATCCTGTGTCAAGTCTCCAGTAACATTTTCACTCTGTACCAGAATGGAGTTCCATAAAGCTCCCCAGTAATGAGTTGTGCAGGCCAGATAAGCTGCCTGCAAGGAGATAGGAAGTTATTTTTACATACTTAAGTGCCCTTCAGTGTTCCTTTCCATGTCAGTTATGTATTCCGATATGCTTTGATGATATGATAAATAATCTAGTTTGAGGTGCTCTCAGATCTATATAGAGTTGCTCTTTCAGCTGAATTGCCTGGAATGGGTGCCATCATAGAATGTTCAGGACAGAGAGAGAGAAGTGAGATTGAGACAAAGGCAACAAAATTATATTAATTTAACAAAAACAATCCAAAACATATCAAAATACCGGGGTAGAAATAAAAAAAAATCTGTAGGGCATCTAGAGGTGTAAAAATTGTTTATTGCCTTTAAGAGCAGGGAAGCTGAAGTATACACTTTAGTCTTCCTTTCCTAGCATCTAGTTTCCTGGAATCTTTTTCCAGGAGGCTGGGAGAAAAGGGGCGCTTTGGCCCTGTCCCAGGCAGCAGTCCGGACCACTCCCTCATGATCAGGGTGGGAATACAGGACCCAGAATCCTGTCTGTCAACTAATATTTACTTATTTAAATGTTTAAACTATGCCAGCAGCTGGGTGGGTGCTGACATGAATGTAAAAGCGACTGAGGGATTTACAGATTAGAAGCATCAACCCCTTAGTGGAGGATAAATGCGAATCCATTACTTCAACCCCTTCCCCTTATCGTCCTCAGTTTCCTGTGAGGAAAAACTGAAGATATTGACCGTACATCTCACCAAGGTATAGTGAGAGGTACAGTCATCGGAGGGTCTTGGTAGAGAGTAAAATTCTTGCTCAGGTTCTCCCTGTTCATAAAACATTTTTACCTCCTGCTCTACAGGCAGTGGGAATGGAATGGGAGCAGGGAGCGGAGAGGGGGCGCCAGGTTGGCCCAGCCTGGAATGCCTGAAGAATTGCCATTCCTTAGTAATGTCCTCCATTGAGAACATTTTATTGTTATTTGCTGGCAACTCCTTTCCTTTTTCAGGAGGGACAGCTTTTTTTAATTTTATCTTAAAGCATGCACCATCTCCAATGCGTGCACTGAGGTCTAAGTCATGTCCACTGATGCCATTTTATTTTGTTCAAATGGCAGGTTTTTTTTTTTTAAACTCTGTTCAGAGCCCCCCCTTCAGACACAGACATCTGAACCATCTTTAACAGTCTTATCCCTTTTGCTTATCTGGTGACGTGGAGGCAGACCGAGAAGCCAAAATGCCTTTTAATTTTTTAGCCTTTTTTGGGACAAACTTGTTTGTTTAACCAGGAGACACACTAAGCTGAAAGCTTGTTTCCAGGTGCAACCTGGGAGCACAAGGAAGTTAAGTAACTTGCTCAGGGTCACAGTATGCACGTGGGGGCTGTGGGATTCAAACCCAGGTCTCCAGGTTTGCAGCTCAGAGCTTTAAACCACTGGTGCTATACTGTCTCCTACTATAAATGTAATCTGGACCCAGGCACTTTAAGAACAACTCATGTCATTCTGCCTTTGCCAAGAGTTGGAAAGAAACTTTACAAACTTAAAGTCTGGCCTGTAGGTCCCATCTTCTTTCTGGGACTGTCAGTCATGCCAAACACTGACGAACCAGGGAAAGGTATAGCAAAACTGTAGGAGAAGAACACCCTATATATGTAAAAGGGTCTTAAAAAAAAAAAAAAAACTGCAAATGAAAGCAGCCTAACAGATGATTTAGTTAGGCTAAACTATAAAATATAGGTTCAGTTCCCAAATAAAGAAATGAGAACAACAGTAGATACCACAAGTAATTAAGGAAAATAAAGTAGTTTTAAAATGGGTCCTTTAAGAGAGAACCACACCGAAGAAAATAGAAATTGTGTACCTACCGTAATTCTTGATCTTCTTGGACGAAGTCTCAACCACGCATTTACACTAATGGGGACTACGCCGGAGGCGCTAGGACCCAGTGGGAGCCAAAAATCTTAAGGAGGGCCAGCACCTTGGTAGGGCCACGAGGAAGCGGCACTGCGAGCTCAGCTTGCATGGTATAGGCTTCCTGGCATTGACCAACCGCCTCAGTACCTTTACAGAGGAGGTGCAGCATAAACTAAGCTATGTATAACATAAGAGTCCAAATGACCCATGTAAGATGGGTCAACTCAGAGTCTTCATAGCCCAACAATAAGGGGGCTGAAGACCAAAAACAGGATGAGTGAGCTCAGGGGATGGAGGGTGGGCATGTGAATGAGTGGTGGAGACTTCGTCCAAGAAGATCAAGAATTATGGTAGATACGCAATTTTCATATCTTCCTGGACATAAAGTCTCCACCACTCATTCACACTATTGGGAGAGTACCGAGCTAAAATAATTCCCGAGATGGGCGGCAGGAGAGAGGAGCTCACTTAAGACAGAAGTCCATTAAGGATTGTCCTGCCAAAGGACTGATGCTGCCTGGCATGTTCATCCAAAGCGTAGGGCTTTACGAAAGTGTGCACGGAGCTCCAAGTGGCCACATTGCAAATGTCTGCAATGGGCACATTCTGGATTTCTGCCAGAGATGCCGCAATTGGTCTGGTAGAATGAGCATATATTCTGCCTTCCAGTTTAACCTGTGCCATGGAGAAGCAGTGGCGAGGGCATGCCACTAGCCATGCTGAAATGCATCTGATAGCAACAGGCTGACCCAGCCGGGCCGTGCTGAAAGAGACACAGTTTTGACATGCGGATTTTTTCAGTTCTGTCGAAATAGAACCGCAAAGTTCTTTTTACATCCAGAGAATGCAGGGTACACTCTCCTTCATTCTGGAAGTTCGCAAAGTAGGTTGGAAGGACCAAGGGCTGATTCAGGTGGAATTCTGAGACAACCATGGGTAGAAACTTAGGGTGGGTGCTAAGAACCACCTAGTCTTTGTGAAATACAGTATACGGAGGGTCTGTGACCAAAGCATGCACTTCAGACACACTGTGGGCAGAAGTGATGGCTACAAGGTGGTCTTTCAAGTCAGAAACTTCAGCTCACAAGTAGCTAGGGGCTTGAAAGGTTTATGGGTAAGCATGTCTAGCACAAGATTAATGTCCCAGGCTGCTACTGGTCATCTGACCGGTGGCCTAGTATGCCGAATGCCCTTGAGAAACTGCATGACCACAGGAAGCTGAGCCAGACAGAGTTCACAGGCTCTTGGTACGCTGAGATCACACAATGGTGAACCTTAACAGTCTAGTATTGCAAGCCCGTGTTTGAGAGATCCAGAAGATATTCTAGGACCTTGTTTGGTAGGCAGGAAAAGGGGTTCTAGGAGGAATTTGCACACCAGATGGAGAACCGCTTCCACTTAGCTGTGTAAATTTGCTGAGTAGCTGGTTTGTGTGCAGCAAACAGAACATCTGAGCCCCTACGTGAAACATTAAACCTGTTCACCTCCATTTCTTCAGGAGCCAGGCATGGAGGTGAAGGGACTTCAGGTTGGGATAGACCACAGGGCCTTGGGTCAGCAGGTTTGCATGAAGTGGAAGCTGTTGGAGAAGTTTCAGACAATCTGTTGATTAATGGAAACCAGATCCGGTGAGGCCAGAATGGGGCGATGAGGATCATTCTGCCCCCCTCTGCGCCTCCAGTTTGAGCAGCACCTTCTGAACTAGGGGAAGAGGAGGAAATGCGTACAGAAAGCATCTTTTCCACCTCAGTCTGAATGCATCCTGACAAAAAATGCCAGGTCCTGGATTTCTGGAGCAGGAGAGAGGCAGTTTTGCATTGAGTGGGGGCGGAAAAAGGTCCAGGTCTGGAGTTCCCCACTCTTCAAAGAGTGACCGCATGACATTTATATATTGAGAGACCACTCATGAGGGTCTGTCTCCATTCTGCTGAGACCTTTGGTCACCATTCCCACACTCTCATTACTTCCTTGCATAAGGGGTAAGAGTGTGCTCCGCCCTGCTTGATATAGTGCATCACTGTTTTGTCTGAAGGAGAATGATCTTGTCAGAGTAGGCCCTTATTTAGGTGAAGCTGAGACTCGTCCCGACTCCATTGACCATGGGTGTGGAGATCCTGGCAGTGAGCTCCCCATCCCAGTTGGGACACATCCGTGGTGATGGAGATCTGGGATTCTAGAGGGGTGAAGGGATAACCTTGCAGAAGGTTGTCCTGAGTCCACCTGGTGAGTGATAGTTTCAGAGGTTCTGTCTCCTTGATGTAGAAGGACTGTGGGAGTGTGGTCAGTGACCACAGAGTGCTGAGCATCCACAGAGCAGTCCTCATGTGAAGACGAGCCAGAGGCACAGTGAAGACAGAATGCCATGAGACCCAGCATCTGCTGCATTGGGAGAGCTTGAACCAAGTTGTTCTCTGATAAAGTGGGCCATCTGAAAGATGTCATTCATTCTGTCCTCCAGAAGAAAGGCTTTTGCACTGGAGGTATCCAGAAGGGTTCCTATCTTTAGCAGGACTCATGGACGTGAGGAATTTTGAAGCCATAGCCATGGTTTCCTGAGTCTTGTCTGGAGGGACTTGCGAGAAGCCAATCGTCCAGATACGGGAACACCTGAATTCCGATCTTCCTCAGATGCGCTGCAAGAACTGCAAAGCACTTTGTAAAAACTTGAGGTGCAGAAGACAGCCCAAAGGGCAGGACTCTGAACTGGTAGTGTTGACCCAACACCACAAATCTGAGGTATCTGTGGTGGACTGGGTGAATGAGAACGTGTTGATAGAGGTCCTGCATGTCCAGGGAGGCTAGCCAATCATTTTGATGAATCAGAGGTAGAAGTGTACAGAGTGATGATATCTTGAATTTTTCAATGTAAAGGAATTTGCTTAACTTCCCGAGATTGAGAATTGGGCGTATGCTGCCTGTTTTCTTTGGAACTAGGAAGTAATGGGAGTAGAAACCAGTGTTCCACTGATCCAGCGGAACTACCTATACTGCCCTGTTCAGAAGGCCTTGAATCTCGGAAGCAAGAAGGTCTGACAGAGATGGACAGCTTGGGCTGTCATTTAGGTGGTCGATCCAGAGGGGTTTCTGAAAGATTCAAAGAGCATACCTCACAGATTATTCTGAGCACCCACTTGTCTGATGTGATTGACTTCCACTGGTTGTAAAATTGAGTCAGATGCCCTCCTACTGTAGAGGAAGAGTCTTCCTCAGACAGCTGAGGTGGGACTTGGGCCAGGATCTCAGAGGGTGGCACTAGGCACTTTGGGGCCCTGTGCCTTCTGCTATGTTTTCTTTTGTGGCTGAGGGGTTTGCTTTTTGTTTAAGTCCCCTCTGCCTTTACCATGAAAGGACTGAAGGTTATGAAACGGACTCCGGTTCCTGCCCCTATGAGGGGCTACGGATGGTGGTCTGGCAGTTTTGATAGCCATTCTAGTCTTGTGTGGCCTCTAGCGCCTGCTCGACCTGAGGACCAAACAGGTACGTACCATCAAAAGGCAAAGCCAAAACCCACTGCTGGGCATCATTGGTATATCCCGATGTGCAAAACCAAGAGTGGCGATGGGTGCATATACTGGTCGCTGCTGCTCTTGAGGCAGTATTAAAGGCATCCATGGCAGCTTTAAGCTGCTGATTATTGGATCCAATGCCTCTAGTAATGGTTTGAAGAAGCTCAGAGTTAACTTTCGAGTCTGGAAGAGCTTCTACCATGGCCTTAAGCGAATGCCAGAATGAATACTCATACTGAGAGAAGTAGCCCTGGTAGCTAGCAATGCACATGCCTAGGGTGGAAACAGCAAAGACTCGCTTTCCCAAAGTGTCGATTTTGAGAGATTCCTTGTTTAATCAGACGTGTAGTAGATTCTTGCAGAAGGACAGCCTTGTCATTCTCTGCCAGGACTACTATGGCATCAGCAAAGGCTTGTGAGGCCAGAATAGGTCGATCTTTGGGAGGGGCATATTTCCTGCCTATGGACTTAGTCAGAGAGGGAATAAGCTCCAAATTATCCCACACCATTTGAGAGAGTCTCAAGAGGGTTGCATGGGGGGGGGGGGGGAAGAGAAGCGAATCAATGCCACAGGAATGTCCGGAACGTACAGGTACTGCAGATGCAGCTATTTCCTAGGCTCAATCTCCAAAGTCTGGCGAGAGTGTGGTATTCACGTTTCTAAGCAGAGACTTAAAGAAATGGTCTTCGACCAGAAATGTACAAAGCACTTGTGTGAAATCACAAAGAGGTTTCAACCACATCTTTTTTCTGGGAGAAGGATTAAGTTTGCCAGCTTGTCCATTTCAGGAACCGGAGGATGTGGGTTGTCAGTCATCTGCACATCACCTGCCAGCTGATCATGAAGTGGCACTGGTATGGACTATGAAGATAGCAACTTGCCTGCCCTTCGGGCTGGAGGAAGGGTAAAGCTGCATCAGCCTTGATTGTCTGGGTGTTGGAGATGGGGGGGGTAGTAAACATCTATTCTTATAGAACAGTTTAAAGGGAAACATTCATGTACAGTGGTGGACAGTTTGAATGCCCATGAACAGCTCTTTCAATGGAGGTTTTGGGCTCACCTGTGGAACACTGATGTAGGATGAACAAGCTTTGCTTAACTCAGTGTTAGGCACAGCTTGTTCCTTGAGGACATCACAAAGTTCCTAAAAATGGCTACTGGGGGCGTGGCCAGCAGCTGAACTTTTAGCAACTTCGACAGAGCTCCGCCACCAGCAGACTAACTCTACAAATTTTAAAACATTTACTTTGGAACGGAGGAACAAGCTACATAATTTGGTAAGAACTTCAGCTGTCTCCAATGATCTAATTTTCATCCAACTACATGTCACAATTACAGAACGATGTGTAGAATTAAAGTGGTAGCTAGAGGAAATTGAGCCCGAGCAAATGACTCAAAATCTGGTACCACTAAAGGCGGCAGTGCGGGGACTGGAGACTAGCCCTGCTTACAGCCAAATGCAGCGCTTTTAAAGGCTATCCAAAAACTGGACCAGAAAATGGAGGACTTTTCTGCCCAATTTAAAGTCCTGAACACTAAAGTAAGCATGATCGAGGAGAACAAAACAGCGACAAATTCTGTTAACAGCACTGGCCGTTACAACCGGCCTCATGAAGGAAAATGCGGTACTTTGAAGCAGATTGGAGAACTTGGAGAATTTATCCAGGGTAACCCACATAAGGATCCTAGGGATACCTGAAGGAGCTGAAGGACAAGACACTGTGGGCTTTTTAAATACGTTCTTTACAGACACTGTGCAGATCCAAGAAGAGATCATGGTGGTAAAAGCCTACCAAATCACCCCTCACGGCTCGAGGAATTGTGCAGCCACTAATCGGCTCCTGCCTAGAACTTTATTGGTAGTTCTAGGGACTGTCCGTGATAAAGATTAACTTACCACACAAGCAAAGAAACAAGGTACAATGGGCTGGGAGGGTAATAGTTATTTTCCTGGACTTAAGCTATGCCACCAGGCAACGAAGGAAAAGTTTTGATGGAATTAAGGCCCATTTAGGGCAATTGGGAGTTCAGTACGTGTTAGTACCTACTCTTTTTTTTTTTTTTTAAATCACTATCTTTTTCCCTTGGCACTAGCCCCTTGACCAGACCTCGGTGCCCCGGTGTGGGGCTGCGAGGCAGAACTGAAGGTGGCTGAAGGGTCGGGTACCAAGCCCCTGCTCATACACAGGGGCCGGCAGAGTTTTCAATGGAGTCCTCCTTGCAGCTGGAAGTGTGCAATGACGCTAATGCCAAGGCAAGTGTCCAACCCAGCTCCACCCATGTTCCAGCGTGGCACCATGTCCCCCAACCTCCACTGTGGGGCGAGTGACACCAGGACCAGCTCCCTTGCCCTCCCAGGAGAGCAGTCCTCTGGACGCTCAATCCTTCTCCCATGCCAACCCCCGGTGGCCCGTGTCCATTTCAGTGGGCCTGAGAATTTTCTATGGAAGGAAGCCATACCAGTTTGCGGATCCTAAGGACACCAGCAAATTAATGGATCGCACTGGGAAGGAGTTTCAAACCTAAGAGGATAATTCAGAGAGAGACTCTGGGGGCAGTGAGTGAAAATTCTGGGACTTTACTTATTATCAGCAGTTGACAGATAAGGAGATAATTGCTCTCCAACACAATCCTTTGCTACAGACTTTTCTGGTTGTACTCAATACTAGGACTTAAAACTTTCACTGTTATTAATGTTGGGAAGTGGCTATAAAGGTAGAGTGGAAGTGTATTCACTATTTTCCATATCTTGCAAAGGCGATCTTGTAGGGGGAAGATCCTGTAACGAGAGGGCCACAGTGTTTCCCCAGTAAAGTATTAAACACCTTTGCAATTGTGATCCTTCATGAGACAATGTATGACATATGTTGAACATTTTGTCAAGTTATGTATATGTTGTGATCTGCTTGTCTAACCATCGTTAATGCAGCCTTGCTCTGTTTAAAATGGTTAATTTTCAAAATTTTAATTGCTGGCATGCTGGGATTGGTGGGAGTAAAGTCGATACTCAGATTTGGCTTAACGCTTTAAGCATTGGGATGACTTTACTCAATCATAGGGTAGATCCAGAAGCAAATGATTTGATACCTTTTAATGGACCAACATAGATGTAACAACAAGAACAAAGTGCTCTAGCTTTCGGACCAACCAGTCCTTCTTCAGAAGCTCCTGAAGAAGCTTCTGAAGAAGGACTGGTTGGTCCGAAAGCTAGAGCACTTTGTTCTTGTTGTTACATCTATGTTGGTCCATTAAAAGGTATCAAATCATTTGCTTCTGGATCTATTCTTGCAAGGACCAATACGGCAACTACTAAATCAAGATTTCAATCATAGGGTGTAAGATGGATTTTATCTTTAAAATCGATGTGATGGTAAATCCCTGCTCGTGGCTAATAAGGTCTATTATACAATGGCAAGAAATAATCTAGCACACTGATTGGTTAATGAGCCCCAGACAGTGATGTTATTACATAACATCACTGTATCTAGGACAGGCAGTGAAATCACTGCATAGCCATTAAAATGATCATTGCCCACTTCATGTGCGCCCAGGGTAACGTGACAGTTTTAAGCCTCTCATCTTCACTCCCCACTCCCCCCAAAACGAGCTGCTCATAGGAAACAAAACAGTAGTCATACAGTCTCATGCCCCATTTCTTTTTTTCTGGTTTTCTGCTCTGGTACTGCTCGTTTTCACTGACCCGCGCAGACCGTAACTGCCGGTCACTGGATTCAGTAAAGCCCGCTCACTTCAAGATGCACCAACCATTTCATACATCACTGCCAAAACAACAAAGTGCCCAGAAAAATGCACATTTTCATCTTCTGCTTCTTTTCTTCTGTTTTTAATTTTTCCCCCTTAAGCGAGCAGCTTCATTGAGCTGCACAGACCATAGCTGCTGGTCATGTGATTCAGTGAAGCTGTTCTTCAAATACTCCTACCATGTTGTACAGATCACTCCCAAAACAAACAAAAAAAGGGGAAAGATGACACTCGGAGACACAGCTTTCACTTTCCACTCCTCTTTACTGTCATGCCAGAGTAAGCACAAGCTCTCTCGGTCCTCACCGCTCACTTGTTCCCCACAGATCCACAAAAAGCAAGCAGTAAAACCATGTTCAAAACCTGCTGAATTAAATTACCTGGCCACTAAGAATTGTGTCTGTGTCTAGTTTTGAGGGGTGCCACAGAAACACTGGAGTGGACAAGTGAATCATGAAGCAGCAGCCCCACCTACTGGACTATTTTGTCTCCTTACTTCCAAAATATGCCTTCCATGGAAAAAAAATACAAACCTCATTAAAAAATAGTAATAAAAAAAGCTTTTTAAAAATTAACAAACACGCCATTGTATAATAGTAATAAGGCACTCCAGGGACATGTGTTATTGGTGCAATAACGTCATTCCAGGGATGGTGGAAGCACTCTGCTTCACCTCATGCTTCAACCCACCCCAGGAGTGATGTTATTACACAATAACACACCCTGTTGTGCCTTATTGTTTAATTATAAAATGATTATGGTACTTGACTGTTTTGTATACCCCTCCCCCCTTCGTGGCATCGAATAGAGGCTTATCTAATCCTTACTGTAAAACTGATGTTAAGCATTGATTGTAATGCATATTCTAATTCAGTAAGCCTACTATAAGGATAGTGATCTGTATGTATTATGCAGTAAATCTAATAAAAATAAAGTATAAAAAATGGCTACTATGTAATCTTCATATTGATGAGACGATCTATATTTCTAGATTACTTCCAGCTACAGGTGAGCCAAATAGCTTGTTTGAAAGAGTTTTTCATGGACTTTCAAATTATGTAGCAACTGGGCACAAATGCGTCACTTTAAAAAGACTTGCATGACCTCATAAAGCTTGCTCTCAAAGATTAATGCACTGAACTTACGAATTCCTACCTGTTTCCTGTACGGAGCAATAACACCAATATCTTTGGGCGAGATTTTGGCAGTGCCCTTCTTTCCTTGAGTCACCAGTAGCTTCTTGAGGTACTGAATCGTAATGTCTATTTCCTGTACGTTGAAAAAGGAGGGGCTGTTTGCTTCTCTCTGATCTTCTCCCAGGACTCCGTGGAAAATAACTGGAAAATTCTAAAAAAGAGAGAGAACACCAGATGGTTAGCATTCAAAAACTGCAGGTATCCACCTTCTCCTACCAAAGCCCTACAGAACATGCTCATTCTGTGGGGTTGAGAGTCAGCAGGAGGCCTAGGCTGAATTCAGAGATTTAGATCCACTTCTCTAAATGGGAGTAGAGCCACAAAACCAAATGAATGTGCTCCCCCCTTCACCTTTAGTGCTCATTCTCCTCCTGGTATGGCTTCCCTTACTGGTACACCAGGCAGGGAGGAACTACTGCAAAGAACCACCACCCTAATTCTCACATGATGCAGGTCCATGTCAAAGGCTCTGTAGGTTGAACATTCACCTCTGGAGCTCAAGTCATGGGTTCTAATCCCACCTTGGAACCTGGGCTAACACCCGATATGGACGGTCATGAACCACTAGGGGGTGCTGCACTGGTGAGATGCTCTCTTGAACCAAAGTCCCTTCTATGCACCTCTGGTGGTTGTTCAGGCTGAAGTTTTAGATCCCATGCCTGGCAGCCCATCATACTGATACAGCTACCAGTTGCAATGCTGCCGACCTGCACTCAAACTAGCGCAGACTGCAGGCCAGCTGGGGAAGGAAGATTCTACATTCCAAGGACAGCTCTCCTCCCTCAAGGTGGGGGGGCAGAGTTGCTTTGCCAGACTGCCACTGGGGTGGCAGCAAGGTGGTAGCACATACAAGCACATCAGAAGAGGAAAAGCTGCAGTCAGATGACAGCACATATTTCACACCTGCACCTTGAGAGGAGGGGGAAAAAAGGCAGGAAAATGTTCACATCATATACAGCACACCAGACAGGCACTGCACGATAGCATGCCAGGCCACCCACTACCATGTGTGACCCTGGGCAAGTGGTGGACAGCTGGTCCATAATAAGGTCAGTGACAGAGCTGGGGGGTCGGCAAGACCAGCTGACAGATGCACAAACTGCCGGGGGATCCCATGGCCCTTACTGTAAGAGTAGGGAATTTGTGTGTGTCCTGGGTAACACTCACCTTTCAATTAAAGTGATCCGTCTAACCCCCAGATATACCTAGAAAACTAGCAGTCACAGCTCTGTGCACCTTTCCTGATCAAAAATCTATAACATTTATTTATGTTCCTGCTGAAAGCCAGCATTATCAGAATGTGACACTATCTTGGTGACATCTTCCAGGACCTCCTACAACACTAACCTACTTTGTTAAAAGCTCTAACATGTTTGCCTTCAAAAGTTTTTCTGTTTTATTTTCCCTGCATTGTTTTCCTCTACATCTCAATCTCAATCTTTATTTATTTATATAAGGCGCCTTTCTAAAACCAAGGCGCCTGTACAATACTAGATAAAACACTTAAAATAGAATAAACAACAATATTAAATATAATATAATATTACATACTCTGGTTGCCACAATATTACTATTACTGTTCCACTTTAACTCATGCATTTGCAAAATATCTGCTTTGGTTCACCTTCTGCGATAGATCTGTACTTTACATTTACTGTTCCTGTACACATGCTGTTGCCACCGTATTTCTTACTGTGCACTTCCACTTCTAAGCTTTCCCTTGGGTCACACCTGGAAACAAGTTCTGCTCTAGTGTGTGGATCCCAGTCACCAAACTTCAAAATAAATACACATTTTTGGGTTGATGAGATAATGCATGCAGGAGCCTTCAGTGGGCAGCAAATTCAGAACTATTATTGGTGGCCAGCAGAGCAATTACTACAAAGTTCCCATTGTGAAGATTTCAGAGTGGACTTTGGGAGACCCAATGTACATGAGACCTGTGCCAGCCACCCAGGGTCTTCATGGCCATAGTGTGTGTGTGTGTGTGTGTGTGTGTGTGTGTGTGTGTGTGCACATGAGCCCCAAACACTACAATCCAACTGATTTTTTTCAAAGGAGGTAGGGCTGTAGAAGTATAACTTAGATTCTCCCTTGGTTCAACTTTAATGTGCGGTCCCTCTGTGAAATTTTCTTGGGTTCACGTCCCAGCATCACCTGCTGGCCTGTCCCATGTGGCCCGACTGTAGCTCTGGAATGGGAGAAAGAAAGGTTCCCCTTCAACATAATTTTTTTTTTTTTTGGGGGGGGGGATACACAGTGCTTTACAGCAGCACTGTTTGTAGTGCATTCTATTACAGTTATCTGCAGTTTAGGGTAATGGAAAAAATTCACTGGGGGAAACCACTACCTTGCACGTAGGATCAAACATGTATGACAGCGGTGTGGGAACACAGTTCTTTAAATGCTGCATTTTTACTTGTAGTCTGTTTTCTGCCTTTAGGTGGGTACATTTTGCATGCAAGCACTCTTTCCCCATTTTTCTCCTAGAACAGTCAAACTTTTACATTCAAGTATACTCAACTGGTCCAATCCACCCCCTTAATTTGTTGCAGGTTATTCAACATTTGTGGTTCGAGTCAGTCAAGAATTTATTTTCTATCAGGAAAATTAAGCACCCCTTTACTACTGGCTTGCTCACCTGCTTTGGTAAATGCTCCCAGCTGCAGTAGCAGCTACTTAGCAGCTTGTCTGCAAACTCCTGTAGTTCTCCTTCATAGAACTGCTCATTTGGGATCTTCAAGATTGACCTGTGAGATCTAAGAAACAATACTGAATCAAAACTCTGTTGGGTCTAGTGTTATATCCCTTTACTTACTGCAGTAGCACAGTAGCCTTTGTGAAGCTCTGCTGTAAATTGCAATATTTTCTCTAAGCTGACCACCACAGAAGCAACTCCAGTCACAAGCCTCCAGTACTCAGTTTACCCGTTCTTTTATTTTATAGGGTGTTGCTTACTAGCCACTAACTAACCAAATACATTGCAGAGTCAACAGCGGATGCTGGCCAGTACACCAACAGTTTACTACTAAGGATTTCTCTCGACCACTGCTCTAGGATCACAAAGGTCCTTAATGCAAATCAAAGAGGGGATCTGGTTACCAACACAAAAACCACAGGATGGCATTAGCAGAGCCCCTTTACAACACTTTTTTTAATGTATGCTTATTGGATTTTAAAACATACATAAAGTACATCTGTCCTGTGCTTGGTTCCAAGTATCAGGATTACATTTCACAATACTGTGTAAACATTTAACTTTTCTCTTCATGTTGCATCATAAGGGAGGTGCATAGAAACAGAAAAATGGTCAACTAATAACTTAAGTGCCCCCCCCCCCAAAAAAAAAAAATTGCTAAAGATAATGGTCTGAAATCTTAATGCATGTCTGGTAACTGAAATTCCTGTGACAGTAGCAGACAGTAACAAAATAAAAAATGCAAACAGGACTTGCCCCACTAGACTGCCATACAACAATATATCCACTTTGCTTTGGAATATAGCACCATCTAGGAAGAATTAAGGAACCTGTATCAGTTGCCTAATTCAAGGAAAACTGCCCAAAAAACAGTAGGCAGACATACTTTTGAACTTTTGAGGAAAGCACACACACTGTATAATCAGGCAGTGCTTCAATACTGAAAGCTACATGCAGAGACCCTTACCTGCACAGTATTTAACTTGCTGCACTCCTTGCCATGTGATGGAGAAAGTCTTAGATACCCCTGTTCCCCACAATTTTTCAAACAAGCAAGAGAAAAGCCAATTCGAAACACAAAAAACATTTGTTTTTCTTGGTTTCATCTCCACAAAGAAAACTGTACAGGTGCAGTAACATTCAACACTCTGCCACATACAGCCATTAAGTGAACCACAGTGCATATTTTATGTTCACACTAAAAGGAAAACTACACTGTCTTGTAAGTGTTATTTTCCATGTCAGACAACTTTTCATGTAGTTATATGTGATTGCTTCAGTTTATTTTCACTGTTCATACTAGTCCCTGTAACTATCGGGGGGGGGGGGGTCTCCAGTCTCTGGTTGTTGAAATATTATCCCACAAGAGCTGCATTAGCATACGAGAACATGAAGTGTCAGCACCCTTTAGAGTCCACAGCATGCCTGTCGCTTAAACAGCAACAAAACAAGCTGCAGCAAGGTGTGAAACACCATATTTACTTTCAGTTAGCTTTGCAAACTCAGTTGTAATGCAGCGCGCCCCCCTCTCCCCAATAACTGCATTCAATTTGTGTGTTGGAGTGTTTTGGGGATCTCTGTACTTTCAGGACAGAGTTACATGGTATAAATTATTGCTGTGACATGTTCATATGCCAGTGCTGCTCTCATGGACAAGAAGCTTTTGACAACCATAAAATGGAGACCCCCAGGATAGTTACAGGGGACTAGCATGAACAATGTGAACAAACTTAAAGCAAACGTATATTCTCAACAGCTACAGGGAAAGAGTTGTCTGTTGACATGAAAACAAATCAAATTTACAAGATCTGAGGGTGTAGTGTTCCTTTAAATGTTACTGTTTAAAGTCCAGGATGCAGGCATCAAAGCTTGGGAATGATCAGTCCTCTTCCTCGGCAGCTGGTGTTGCTCCACTCTAGCAAATTCTGATTTAATGGTTTCCAATCACTTACCAGCCTCAGAGAGGTCAGTATAATGAGTCTTCCCTGCATAATTCTTAATCTCGCAGGGAGCTGCATGGAATGCGACACCCCGAGGGTTCTCGGTCCAGACTCTGAAGCATTTCTCTTGTGGTGGTGCTGCTACATCGCAAAGCTCATGTCCAGGAAAAGGTGTGCAGTCGACCCATCCCCCAAAGTAATCTGTCCTTTTTTGCTGCCAACAAAATACTGTCCCCCGACAGGAGATCCAGTTGTTGTAATGAGTCATTCTTGGCTAGTCAGGGGACAACCATTTCTTACATGGTATAGTTCTGTATGTTTTGGTAGACAGGGCTGTGGACCGGAGCTGTGGTGTGCATGAGCCACCACTTCTGGGGCCTCGGAATAACGCAGACGAAAACTGGGATCGCAGCAGGACACCTCTGTGGATCCGCCAGGATGCACACAGCGCTAGAAGATCCCAAAAGATCCTGGGGTCCAGCAAAGTTGGCCGACATAGGGCAGTGGTCTGCCGAGCAGGATAAAGAAACTACACAAATAAAAATATCAAACCAGCTGGGTTTCTTGGTTACGTCTTTTGCTCTTTTTATACACACACGCGCACACATGCATGCCTTGCGCCGCATGCGCGCATACTACCACACACACACACACACACACACACGGCTGCCAACAGTCCTTCCTTGATGACTGCTCTTTCTGGTCCACCCCATTTCTTTTGTGCCTTCCTTGCACTCCCCAACCTACTGCTTCTAGCTGCTCAATGTCCCTTTCTGACCACCAGTCTCATCTTTTACTATTGCATCCCGCCACCTGGCTCACCAGGGTGTCCCTGTGTCTGAAGGTCTGGCGGTCTGGCTATCCCTCCCTGGAGAGAAAAGGGAGTAGCACTCCTAGCGGGTTCTCAGAGGTACATAGGGCTGGGGAGCAGGAGCCGTGCACTAGGGGGACTGTGTTGTGTGTGTGTGGGGGGGGGGGAGACAGGCAGCAGTCATCTAGCAGGCTGAGAAGGGTACTAGTTTCTGTTTTTCTGGGCCCCTTCCCACATCCCAACAGCATGCACTGTGACGAAGCCCTGGAGGCAGACTCAGCCAACGTGTGGTCACGTTGGCAAGGCTCTGCATACCACCAGGTGTTATCAGAGTGGTGCACCACCTCACCTTCCCCCAGGAGGAGTGCATCCTCACAGACACCATCACCACCCTCCTTGCTTATCCCTGCTCCTGATATCCTGGACTGGCTCAAATTTGGTTCACCAGTATGCCAAGTGGATGCCCTGCCGCTTGGCACCATGGCACCAACTCCCCCATTTCTTCCTTGATTCCAGTGAGTTGCTGTTCCAGAATACCCTCCATCATTCCATAGTCTGCCCTCCTGAAGTCCAGCACTCTCGTTTTAGTTCCCCTCTTTTCTTTGCCCATGTCCAGATGAAAACTCAACATGTTGTGGTTACTTTCTGCCAGCTGTGCTTCCACCCTCACCTCCTGGACATGCACACCATTCATCAGAACCAGGTCCAGTATGTCCTGTCCCAGTCAGGTTTCTGGACACATTGTGACAGGAACCCACTCTAGAATACCTCCAGTAGCACCTAAGACCTGGTACAGGTTGTAGCAGGGATCATAAAATCTACCCCATATGCCTTCCTGAAATCCCAAAATCCTGGCAACAGAGTGTGAAACGGTGATTGTAAAAATTGTAGCCCAAGATAAACACCTGTAATTACGCAGTAATTTGGTAACAAACTGCTGGTTGTAGGTTCCTGTGGTTGGGTCCTTCTGATAAAGGGTGTTTTGGGTCATCATTCTCTCAAGTAGTGACATGTCTACAAAAACAAAAAAAACATTGCTGTATCTCATATCCAGGCTTGTTAATTTGTGAAAAGGCTTCTGATCAACTATCCCCCCCCCCCCCGCCAAAAAAAAACAAACACGGCAGTAACTTAAATGGTGTTCATTACAACTACTTTATAAACAGACACAGGGCACCACAGTGGCGATGCAGCATCTTGTGAGATCCTGAATTAAATGTCTCTAGTTCACTAACTGGGAAGATTAAAACAATTATGTGAAGACCGCAGCAGTCATCAATGTTGAGTGGGGGAAATAGGGAATGAGACACATACAAGATACTGAAACAGTTCCATTTCTGAGAGTGGGCATGTCTAGTAGAGAATTTACATGCTGCCAGCAGAATATCTGTGACCCCTGGGAGACCTCAAAGGGAGCATTCTATGTTCTTAGAAGCCAGGCATGGAGCTGCAAAGACTGGAGATCTGGATGCACCAGAGAGCCAGGCATGGAGCTGCAGGGATTGGAGATCCGGATGTACCACAAAGCCCTGCTGCTATTCTTTTTTTTTTATAAGACTGATGACCCATTTTATGTGAATGATAAGACAATCCAGAGCTTGGGCTGCCTGCAGCCTTATGACTCACCCTACCCCGGGCATGCAGTAAACCCAACACAACCCGTGCAATACTGCTACAGAATAAATGGGCACTTCTGATATATCTGGGTGAGTAGTTTCATGATGTAGTTAGTTCCCTCAGTGGATTTATTTCACACTATAGCAGACTTCTCCAGCTTTTTATATAATACAGTTGTATGGACAGCAGGACAGATTTTAAATAAACTTAAGGACCTCAGTGTAAAAGCACTAAAGCCAATGAGTCTTAACCAAGAGAGACTGAGGTCTTTGGCATCATACAGTTCTGCTTCAAGTCAAACCAGCCTAGAATGCTTCATGATCTGCATATACTAACCATGATGCTTTGCAATGGAGTATGCGTACACCCCAACACCCACCCACCCCAACATCTACCCACCCACACACCCTAACACCCACCATACAGTAATGATGCCCCAACATTTATCTTCCCAAGACAGAAAAGCAGCAAAGAATTTACTTTGTTTGCAGTATTCAGTTGCCAGAAATGCACTAGTCTATATTTAAGAAAGGGACAATAGTCTGAGCTGTAACAATGGGCTCTGAACAAGGAAATACAGCTGTATAGCTCAACCTAACCCCTAGATACCAAACTCAGATGGCTCCCCAATTAGACTGCATAACTTTTCTTTTTTGTAATGTTGGCATGTAACCTGTGCAGGACATCTACCCCTCACCTGTGTAGGTCCTGGACAACCATCCAATGTGGGGTATTGTATATTTACAGTACACACATGCAGCATTTAATGCAGTAGTGCATTTAGTGTTTAGTGCAAGGGGTAGGATAGTGAGGATTAGGAGAATGGGGGGGGACTGTACGGAGGAAGACCAAGAAAAAGCTACAGTTGTAAACGAGCACTTCTGCTCAGTCTTCACAGTGGAGGGGGAGGGGACAGACCAACATGCATCAATGGGCACCAGGGAAATGGATATAAGTCCTTTTCATAGGAGAGTCTAAAGGGGACTGGAACTCCTAAAGCCAAATAAAGTGATGGGGACAGATGGGATCCACGCAAGAGCACTAAAAGAATGGAACACTGTGTGACAAAGGAGGTAGATCAGGGGAACGCAGTGCATGCAACCTATCTGAACTTCAGTGAGGCCTTTGACACTGTGCCACACAGGAGGTTAATTAAGAAATGTAGCAACCTGGGGGTTGGGCAGGGTAGTGGTAAACAGCAGTCACGCTGGGGATGTGAGGGTGACCAGTGGTGTGCCACAGGGATCAGTACTGGGTCCTGTCCTCTTCAATGTCTTCATAAGTGACTGCTGAGGAACTGGAGAGGAAGTGTGTCTCTTTATGGACAACACAAAAGTCTGCAACAAGGTGGACACGCAGGAAAGGGTGGAGAGAATGCAAGGGGATTTGGGGACACGGAGTGGTTTCGGGGGTGGCAGCAAGGTTTCAGTGCCAAAAAGTGCCAAGTCATGCACCTGGGGTAGGAAATCCAGGAGCTGTGCAGAAGATGGGGGTACTTACCAGTCACCAAGCAAGGGAGGGACATAGAGGTAATATCTGATCTCAGAGGTGGCAGGGCAGTGCAATAAGACAGTAAACAAGGCTAGCCGGATACTGGGATGCACAGAAAAAGATTTCTAGCAGGAGATGGGAGGCAGTGATGCCACTATATCGCTTGCTAGTGAGACCCCACCTTGAGTACTGGTCCAGTTCTGGAGGCTACACCTCCACAAAAATATTACATACGATAGTACGAAATTGCCAGCAGATGTAGGCCATTCGGTCCACCTAGTCTGCTTGAGTGTGCAGCACTGCAGTCCATTATACTGCAGCTGCCCCCTTCCTTATATGCCCCCCCATCTCCCACCCCTCCCAGATTGTACCCTCCCTTTGAATCTGTCTGACCCCCTCTTGGAGTCTCCAACACTCTGGAGCAATAAGACTTCCTCTGGCACAGCTTTCCACTCTGCCACTACCCTTTCTGTGAAACTGTGCCTCCTCAGTTCCCTTTTAAACCTGCCCCCTTCCAACTTCATAGCACCTCCCTTGGTTTCCCTTCCGCCCTTCAGGCTGAACATACACCTGGTATCTACTCTATTCAAACCCTTCAGGTACTTGAAGGTTTCAATCATATCCCCCTTCTCCCTTCTTTCCTCCAGGGTATATATATTGAGCTCAGTCTCTCCTCATATGGTCTGTCCCCCAACCACAGGATCATTTTTGTTGTCATGCACTGTACCCCACTCCAGTAGTCTGATGTCCCTTTTCAAGCAGCAGCCACCAGACTTGCACGCAATACTCTAGGTGCAGTCTCACCACGAAACAGTACAGGGGCAAGATGACCTCCCCACTCCAATAAATGATCCCCCTTGCTATGCACCCTAGCATCCTGTTTGCCTTCGATGCTGCCTTCCTGCACCGAACAGAGTGATTCATCTACCTGGTTATCAGCACTCCCAGATCCTTCTCCTTGGATTTTGTTAATGGGACACCCTCCAGCCACTAATTGTGTCCTGGGTTCTTTCCTCCTAAATGTATTACTTTGCACTTCTTGTCATTAAAACCAAGCTGCTAAGTGTGAGACCATTCCTCCAGTTTTGCCAAATCATCCTGAAGTACTTCTGCCTCCCCACCCCACCCACCCATCATCTACCTTGGCACAAATCTTTGTCATCTGTGAAGAGACTGATCTTGCTCTTAATCCCTACTGTAATGTCAGCTGTTAAAATGTTAAACAGAACCGGTCCCAGCACAGAGCCCTGTGGTACATCACTTGTTACTGCCCTGGGTTCAGATGCCTCCCCCCACTACCACCTTCTGCTATCTACCCTGCAGCCAGTTCTCGACCCATCTGACCAATTTTCTCCCAGTTCCCAGACTCTTCAATTTGCAGGTAAGCCTTCCATGTGGCAGAGTCAAGGGCCTTGTTAAAATCCAGGTAGAGGACATCCACCGCATGTCCAGTGCCCTCGTAACCCAGTCATAAAAATCAACCAAGTTAGTGTGGCAGGATCAGCTGGAGACAAACCTGTGCTGCCTGCGGTCCTAGAGATCGTTCTCCTCAAGAAACTGCACCAGTCTTTCCTTGAGGGTTGTCTCCATCAGTTTGACAGAATGGAAGCTGTCCAGAGTGGGGCTACCAAATTGGTGTAGTGGATACACAAGAAGTCATAGGGGGAGAGACTGCGGGAACAAACATGTACTCCCTGAAGGAGAGGAAGTGTGGACATGATTGAGATGAGCACCTCATGGGGGTGAATGAGATGCAAGAGTGGAGTCTTTCAGAGGAAGAGGAGTACCAGAATATGAGGCATGCAATGATGGCTGGGGGAGTATGATTAATTGGGATGTGAGGAATCTTCTTCACAGTAGGGTGATGGATGCCTGGAACAGCCTGTCAGAAGAGGTGGGGGGTGAAAACAGTGGGGAGCTTCAAGCATGCGTAAGAGAGGCACACTGGCATAATAGGTGGAGTAAAGGGAGGAGGGTGGGACACCTGTGACCAAATAGGGCTCAGGGTGTAGAAATAGCAGTGAAAATAGAACTGGCTAGATGGGCCTACCAGTCCTTTTCTGCTATCAAATTCTGTTTTACTGTTTGTTTACTAAATGCTACCAGAAAAAAAGATTGTAAGTGGGAAGTGATTTAACAGATTCAGAAAAAAGGTAACCCCCCACCCCCCGTGGGAGTTACAGTAGGTATTATTCCTTTAAAAGGGCATGTGCTTTCTAGAATGTTGCCAGCCTCTGTGCCCTTGGAGGACTGGGACAGCTATGCTGCTCTGGCATTCCAAAGGGGAGGAGTCAGAGCTCTCAGTTTTGAAAAGAGATGAGTTCTAGTCGGTTAGTGGGAGTCCAGAGACTGGCCAAGACTGCTGTCTTCCACTAGTTAGAAATCTTTCTCAGGAGCTGGCATCAGTAAAACAAAAAATAAATAAATAAATAAATTGTTCATGGTGGTGGCTGTGAAAAGAATCTTTGGAGGGGGGGTGCTCCTCTGCCAAAAGGAGGAAAACTAGTTTAGAGACTCCAACGTTTCTTCAATTGAAGGGCTGCTGGTCAGTAAGTAAACAAAGCTACTGTGAAGTGGCATTTTAACATGTCTGTAGTATTTAGCAGTGCCTTAGATGAGGCGGAAATAAGTTGGGATGACAATTTTCCAGTCAGAAACTGGGAAGGCATTAGAGCTGTGTATCGGAGGCTGCTGGCTTGAAACTGAGGAAGTGCCTGGTTAGCACCAGTCAAGCCCATTTGGAGCACAGAGTCTGATGAACAGTCACAGTGAAGACGGAACAAAGTTATATATTTGAGTATATGCTCTGTAAGAAAACAGTGGGATCCTGATACTTCTTGTGAAACATGATGTGGCACCACACAGATGCCATGTTAAGGGACTGGGATATTAGCATGGTGGCTAGTGACCATTTGAATTTTCAGATGTCCCTGTGACTTTGCCTGCTGTTAATTTGGAAGCCTGGGACCTTCTCCTCACGGGGGTCTGTGTCTTGAGTGAGGGTGGGGGTGGACATCCAGTGGCAGCTCAGACCCCCAGAGGGTGTTCTGCCCTCTGTGCCCCTTAATTTAATCCCTTTGAGATGTGTCCTCAGAATGCTGATCTTAGACTTCTCACAGAGGTCAGTGTCGAGAGAGTGGGAGACGCTGTCCAGTGGCACCTCAGACCCCCAAGGGGTGGTCATCTCTCCTGTGCTGTGTAAACTGGGGTTGGAATTAAAGTATTACAGTGACATACCTGGGAAGAAATACTGATTCAGGGACAGAGAAGAAATGGCAGGCCGTTTAGGCCCTGGACAGACTACAGAACTGTTTTTGAAAACCGTTTTTAAAACCAGTTTAGCTAAACCATTTCAGTGCAGCCACACTACTCAGTAACCATTTTTGATAATGGTTTAGTGTGGCCACACCGCTAGTGTTAAACCTGTTCTCCTTGTAACTATTTTGTGTTAAGTCCAATACACAGAACTGTGCTTGCCTGGACACACTGCAGCTAGAACTGTTTTAGTTAAACCATTACAGCTTAAAACACTTTTACTCCTGGACAGACCTGTGAGTAAAACCATGCTAGCTCCAAAACGTTTTTAAAAATGGTTTTAAGACTAGGTATCTAGCAGGGTTTAAAAACACTTTTGTTAAAATGTTTTAAGGGGCTTGTAGTCTGTCTGCAAACAGTGCTAGAGGGATTTAAACCATTTTAAGGCACTTAAACCGTTTTAAGTTCCCAGTGTGTCCAGGGCCTTAGAGATCAATTGAAATATGAACCTGTGAAGGAATTGTGGGACCAGACCCGAGACTGTTGCAATAATCTTCGTGGTTGATATACCTGTGAACTTCTGACAAATAAAAAGGATCCTGTTTAGGCTTTAAACCCGTTTGGACTGCTGTTTGTTTGGGAACTGTTGGTTGCTAATCCCCTTTATTTACAGCTCTGACTGGTTCTGTGAGGTGTCCAGGTGCTCCAGAGATCACCCAATTCGAAGGTGGGTCAAGTAAGTACATAATGTTGTGCTTTCCCCCCCTTAAATATGAGCTCCCTACTCCTAACCAGTAAGAGAAGGGTGTTACAAGTGTAATTAGATGGCTTCAAAAAGAGTACCCCTTACTATAGCCAGCTCAGACAGCTCTATATGAGACGAAGCAATATGAGAGAACTAATCAGGAGCTGGGCTCCAACCTAAAGACTCACCCAGTCCATGTTGGATAGCCAGTGGAGATCTAAGAATTGGCCCGAGTTGTTTTGGGTCCCCAGCCAACACTAGCTGTCCTCCGTGCTCATTGGTGGTGGGGCTCATCACATCTAGTAATCCTAAAGCAAGAGAAGAAACAAAGAGACTAAGAACTGAAGAGCATGGGAGTTTAAATTCAATACAATCATTATTGATAACAAAATCTTCCACAAATATGGTTAGTCTGGGTTGCATTTAGTGATTGTTGTAACTTGAGAAAACTGACAAACATAATATTTAGACAGTTCAGCTCCTACTATATAAATGGTCCACATTTCATAGATACATAGATGTTGAAGGCAGAAAGAGGCTCTTTGCCCATCCTGCATAATATTCTGCTTTGCCCCAGTGGCAATTCCCCACTTTGGTACAGTCACCTCCCCCTTTATTTTTTTTCTTGTTGTTATACATAACACACATGCCTGCCCCATTCCTACTTGAAGCTGCTGATTGATCTGGCTGGTACCACTTCCTCTGGCAGCTTATCTCGCTTGTCTGCCACTATTCATGAAGTACTTACAGATGTCTTTGCCAGCTTTAGTGAATTCCCTCTCATTCCTTGAATTTGAACTCAAGGAGAGGAGCTCCTTGACATCCACTCTATTTATCCAGAGCAGCGACTTGTATGTCTCAAACATGTCACCCCTTTCCCTGCTCTTTTCAGGGGTGTACAATAAGTACTGCAGTCTCACCTTGCACAGCATTTCCCCAAGGCCATAGATAATCTTAGTTGCCCTGTGCTGTTCAGACTCCACTCTGTTGCAGTCATTCAGGTGTGGACTCCCAGTACCTTGCGCACTATTCCAGGTACCATTGCACCAGTGACCTTTACAGCTCTACAATCAGTGTGGTCTGCAGCAGGGATTGACTGCTGGAAAACCTACAGCTCTCTAGAGGGCAAGAGGTGGATAGGACAAACTGGCATCACCGGCGTCAACACAGAAGCAACGCACAACGGCAAAGGTGACAAATGCCCACGCCATGGAATAAACTGTTGCCTAACAGCAGAGGTTATAGCAGTAAGAACAGCATTGAGGTCAATGGCAGGGCAAAGGAGCATTGTTGACAGGCATCAGAGAGCAAAGGGCCCAGCTCCGATGAACCACCATCAGCTACAGTAGAGGTGGTGGGGCCCAGCGAGGTCTCCACGGTGGGGCTGTGGCCGATGACCCTGAAGCAGACAGTCCCGCTGCAGCCCTAGGAAGGCTGGGGGAACCCTGCAGACTGGTTCCTTCTGGAGAGGTTGAGTGGTTTATTGTGTTGCCTGTCCTCATCCAAAAGGTAGTCTGAGCCTGATGTCTCAGTCAGTGTTCCCCCTTGTCACTGTTTCTCTGTATTGATTTCGGCAATTTTTTCCTAATTTGATTGGTAATAATTACCATCTTTCTACAGCCTCAATATGTCCCACTTGGTAAAGAGTCCTTCAGTTTGTCATAGAAAGAATGATAACCTATGCTGTTCTAACTCCTACAGATTTCTTCCTTCGAACTCCCACTTCCTTTTGTGGTCCACTTACATGGAAGCATAGAAGCGGATGGCAGATAAGGGCCACTTGGCCCATCCAGTCTGCCCTTTATTTGTCACATTGCTTACACTGTAGACCCCTCCAGGTCTACAGCACTTTCTCTGCCACCCCTTTGTCTGTCCCTTATGACTCCCTTGTGCTTATCTCAGGCTTTTTTGAATCCCACCACTGTTTTTACCCCCACAACCTCTGCTGGAAGACCCTTTTGATGCATCTAAAAAAAAAATTTCCAGGTTGTCATGAACTTCAGTATGAAAATTAATTTCCTCCATCTTCAGAGTATGGCTAACCTGTCTGTAAAGTGATTTTAACTTGCAGGTGTTGTGTTTGCACTTGCACTTTGCATCCTGATCACCAGGCAGTCTGGCTTGCTCTATAGGATGTATAGCTTTAAGAGTACTGTATAAATTTGTACTATGAACCATGGGGCATGACCTTTGACAAGTCATGACTGAGCTCCAGCAAAACATTCGGTAGCTGCTTGGCGTGGGCCTGCACATATTTTGTTGCACCTTATGGTATTTTTTTGCACTTTACATCAAAAGCTTTTGTACTCAATTGCTGCAAGTGTCTGACTGTGGGAGGGACTGCACCTTCACTGTCGCCTGCTACGTAGAGACATAAGTTACAAACAGTGGTAAGTGCCCGATTTCTTCCTACTTCTGTTACCCGCTTCCAAATCCAAGCACCCAGTCCCAGTATGACTGATGCTGCATTTCTACAGGGTTTGTGGCCATATACCTTTTTGCCTTCTGTTGCCTACCTTGTGCCTTTCATTGGCCTTGTACTCATGCACCCAAAGTCTGGTCTGCTGCACCTCCCACTGCTGTACTGGCAGTGATCCATACAGTGCAGGACCCAGGAGCCCCGATGGCCATTATATGGCAACAAAGTGGCATGCCACTTTTCCCTGGTTTCTCCCTCTTTACTCCCTGGGGCCTCTGCGAAGTGGTCGTACATGCACTCTAGAACCAGTGACCCCACTCCACCCATCTAGCCGAGCATCAGCCCGACATTTGCTCACCACTACCACCTATTCTCCACTCTGTGGCAGCCAAGAGCCACTGGGAAGACTCACCTCCCCAGTCAGGGAGCGAAGAGCTCCCAAGCAGCTGCTCAGTCATCTACCAGCTCCTCCCCCCCCAAACTGACCCCTGGCTGCCCAAGCTCATTCCTGAACATAAGTCACCGGTGTAGAGAGGTAAGATGCCCGAAGTTCCTCAGCTCTCTGCACCACAGAGCCAGCTATAGTATTTTGTTTACTTCAGTCTACCCATGATAGCCTAGCTAAGCTGCAACCTCTCATGTCCACTGGGGTCCTACTTAAACCTATTTCTGCAGCTTGGTGAGCTTGACAATGGGAGGTTAAGGGACCTGCCCAAGGTAATACCATGAGTTATCTGGCTGTAGCAGGGTTTAAGCCTGTGATCTCCTGGTTCCCAAGCAGTAGCTCACACTGCCTCCATGAGGACTTGAGGAAGCAGAGTCATTTAGCACCTAGTGTGCTGGAAGATCTAGAACGCATACGTTTTTAGGACAAGATAGCATGTCAGTGGCAGCCTAAGGGTTAAGGGACTGCAGCTCCTACAGAGTCAGCTCTACCTTGTGGCCAGACAATTTAAGGCCAGTGAATGGATTGTTGCACACTGATCATAAAACCAGCCACACATAGCCAGGAACATCTGCCACAATAGTTTCTAGATGCTGCAACATGAGGCGCTGGACGCCACAACTCATGCCATGTGCTGGTGACCAGTATGGGGGGGGTCTCATACGCCGGTGCAGTAGCAGCCCCTGGGGGATTGCACTGCCCAGCCAGCAGATGCAAGGGGATTGAGCTGGGGCAGATGTTTTTTGGCTATACATGGGACCATGCGTACGCCAAGCTGGATGTCAGTGCATATTCAAGCTCAATGGGGTTGTAAATTAAAGAGATAGAGGGAGATCCATCCATCCATCCATAGCCCCGGCCACACGTACACAGCCAGCCATTCTCCCTGTGGGGGGAGGGAGAGCCTGGAACACCCCCTTACCCAATGCAGTTGGCAAAGAGATGGTTCAGGTGGGTGGCCGAGTCGAGGAGCCAAGTACGAGACCCTGAGAGATGTCCCGAAAAAGGTAGGGTGCAAAAATAGAACGTAGGGGAAAAAAAAAATAAACACATCAGTGGAAGTAATGATTTTATATGCAGAGTGCAGTTAATGCTTCCAAACCATGGACAGCAATTGCAGTTTAGCCTTGGAAGAGCCATCAGGCATACCAGACATAACACACTGACTACTACAAGATGTTTTCATATTGAATCATTCACGTCTGATAATTAGCAGTACAGAGGCATAATGAAAATCTGCTCTCTCATGGTATCCATCTTCCTCGATTTCCATGGGCTTAGCGCCGATATGAAAGGTGCTTTGGACCCAACCTGAGTAGCCATAGTGACAGAAGGAGATGGATGTTTTTCTGCCTTCAGAGGGACCATCAATAAAGTACTAGGTCTATGCCAAGCTGCCAGTACAGCACCCTTCAAAGTAGGAGAAATGAGTACAAAGGAGGCAGCAGGGACTTCCAGGAATTCAGACATTCCTTTCAGTGGAGTCCTCATCCTCACTGGAAAACTGGAGCTTCTCCTGAGTAAGGAGAATCAATAACTGAAAACAGGCATCATCTGCAGAAGTAAAAAGAGCACAGACACCGACTTTGGAATAAAATCTTCAGTGTTTATTCTAGTTTAACACTGCACTTACCAACACCATTAGTGGGAGAGGGACAACACTTAAAATCCCTGACTGGTTTTGCACATGCGTGCTTCCTCAGAGACCAATCATGTGCATTTCCAATAGTCTTATACCTTAACTATAGACAGGGGTAATCAACCAACATTTCACAAGACACACTGGAGATAAAATACGAATGAAAAAATCCATCAACAGCATATGTTCATTCTCACAAGGATGTACTAACTGTTGGGTTAAAGTTAGTACATTCTCATGAGAATGAACATATGCTGTTGATGGATTTTTTAATTCATATTTTCTCTCTATTATGCCTTGTGAAACACTGATTGTTTACACCTGTCTATAGTTAAGGTAGACTATTGGAGACGCATATGACTGGCCTCCTGGAGGAAGCATGCATGCGCGAAACCGGTCGGGGCTTTTAGAAGTGGTGTCTCGCCCACTAATGGTGTTGGTAACTGCAATGTCAAACTGGAATAAACACTGAAGATTGTATTCCAAAGTCAGTGTCTGTGCCGGTTTTGTCTTGAGAAGATCAGGTGTTAGTAAGTGGAGCACCTTTTTCTATTTTGCATCATCTGGAGAAAGACCTGGGAATATACATCATTGTCTTCATATAACTAATGTTATGCAATGCAAATGGTAAATGCATTTCTTTGATCCAGCAAGTGTGGACAATGACTAGAAAACCTCAGGTAGTATGGGACTGCTCACATTATGTAGGTGCCACCGACATGCATGTAAGCACATCAGTGCGAGAGACCTTAGCTAGGGAAAAGTTTCAAAGCAGTCCTAATGCATAAGACTTGCAACTCAATACTATGGAGGAAGATGTCCTCCAAGATCATAACGTTAGTTGATGGAATACTAGATGTCATGGGCCTAAGCATGTCAAACCAAGAGGTGGTTTGAAATACACAGACAATGCCCAAGGCTAAATAACCCAGTGGACCACATAAAAATACTTACAAGGCACGAAAATGTGAAACTGGCCACATGAAACCTGCTTTTGAATACATAATACACAACTGTATGAAACTGCCACCATCATAGGAAATTTGGCCTCTGAACATTTAAGTTGTAGCCAATTTAAAGAGGGACTCGTGCCAAAATGTTTGGCATCAAATTCAGAAATTGGATCAGCATGTCCTCAATCAGCCTCATGCCAAAAATTACATCTGTAAGTTACTGCGTTTTAAAGTTAAAAGTACTTTGTAACCCTCAATTCACTTCCCGTTCAAAAAAGTCAGTTTCAGAGAAGAGCTACTGATGTCATAACCTGAACTCCCAACCTAGTCCTCCCTGCAATCTACCTCATACAATTTATTTCTCCTATGCTACTTAAAACTGCAGCTGTAGTAAACATCTGAAAAACAGAAAAGTGACACTGGGTGGGTCAGCACATGCACTTCCATAATATGCAAGGTACAGTACTTCAGAATGTTATAGGGTTTGGAATGCAGTGGCAAACATGGATTTAGAATGAAAGGTGTGTGCAATTTTTAGAATATTGCAGGTACGAGATTTTGAAATGTCACCAGGTTGTAACTGTGGAATGCGGCAGTGGTGCACACTTTCAGAATGCGGCAGCGACAATTCGGAATGTGGTGGTGAAACAACTTGGCAGGATGCACCATTTGGGAATGGGGCGGGATGCACAATTTCAGAACGTGGCAGGGATGCATAAGTTTAAAATGTGGCTGGGACACATAATGTTGGAATGTGGTGGGGATGTGGTGCACAATTTTGAAATTTGGTTGGTGCCTACAATTCTGGAATGTGGCAGGGGCAAGCAATTTCAGAATATGGTGCATCTTGACACATTCCAACAGTGTGCATCCCCACTATATTCTGAAAATTCAGTCCCCACCAAATTCCTCGATGTGTGTGTCCCTGCTGCATTCCGAGACAGACTGTCCCACCACATTTTGTGATGGCACATCCCTGCCACATTCCGAGACTGCACGTCTCCCCCAACATTTTAAAACTGTGCACCACCTTGACATTCTAAGCCTTGGTTCAGTGCTGCATTCCAAAACCACCTTCTGATGTGTTCTAAAGTACAGTGCCATCCATCTGAACATTCTGGAACTGAAAGCACTGCAGCCAATCATATGTCAATTTATTTTTAAATTACTACTGCTACGGTTTCTTAAACCTTGAAGAAGCAGATCCTATAAGGTTGCTGACAAGGAGGACTAGAGTGCGAGTTCAGGAGATGACATCAGTGGCTCTTCACCGAAACTGACCAACTAGCTAGTGAAATTAGAGTTACAAAATAGCCTAGAACTTTATAACGAAGTAATGCAGACATCTACTTTCTGGTACAAGATTTATTGGATGTATGCTTATTCTAGTTCTGCAATGTTGCACTTTTGGCGGGAGTCCCTCTTTAAACATGCAGAGGAAGTTCCACATATTGTTCTTTAAGAGAAGAAAAGAGCAGCAGGAGAACACCTCGCTACCATATTCCTCTCAACACTACCTCAACTGGAATAGATTGCTACTTAGCCCATCTGTGTAGACAAGTGTCTAGGCTCGAAACTCCAAGTACTGGCCTTACCGAGGGATTTGTTTTATTATTACACTATGATCCTGCAATGGCTGGAGCCATTTGGAGTCATGGTTTTGGGACAGTGGCCTACTAGTTCTGTGTCATTTTATTGTGTGTTATTTTTATTTTTAGCTGTATAATCTACCCTTCCTCCTTTTATGCAATTTATTTGAATCACCTATATATAATTTAATTTATCTTCCTGTACTTAATTTCCCAGTGCTTAGTAATGTCTCCTGATGCTCTGTACTTGTTGTATTTCTGTGCCATCTCCATGGCCCCGGGTCAAGCCTGAAAATGGTTCTTGGACCAGTGCACCTACCCAGTCAAACAAACAAATACAATCATTTGGATTCAAGGCTCTGTCAATGGGTGGACTAGAGAATGCAGAACACAATTTCATCTATGGGTGGTGCTATTTGGCTACAGTTTTGTGGCTGCCATGGTTCTTACCTGCAATGGCAATCACACATTCTGGTTCCACAGCATGCCCAGCCTCGTCAATGAACACATGAGAAAAATGACGGGTAGGAAAATTTGCAGAGACAAGCCTAGAAATAAAGAGCGAATATATTAGTTTTGTTGATACTGTATATGAAATTTATATGATCAATGATACTTTAACCTTTGTCTGAACATATTCAGTGCACATTTTGCACATCCGTACATTCAACCTATGCAATACACTTACAGCACACACAGTCAGGACCTGTGACTAGCCCATATGTTCAACATGTGGGGAAGTAATATTTTCTCCAGAACAAAATGTCACAGTATGGCAACAATGTGCCAGAATGAAACTTCATCTTAAAGTTAGACCTCATTGAGATTGTCCTCAAATGAAGGAAATTTCCTCAAACATCAGTATTCAATAGATAACTACCTGAAAGAGTAACTTTGTAAAATGTCCTGGTATTTATTCACTGATACACCACACTGTGAACAGTTATAAAAGGAGAGCTGTGCTGAACCGGTCGAGAGCTGTCATATGCTTCGTCCTCTTCCACTGCCGGTCTCCAAGTGACCCCAGTTAGTTTCCAAACCTGAGTTGCCTGTATGCAGCCTGCCACACAACTGGACCAGCTTACACACATCCACTCCCACACACTATTCTTTAGCTGTATTTTCCCTCCATACCAGAGGTGGAAGATAAACCCCTCTAGCTTTGCTCTGTCTGTGGATTTATGAGTAGCACACACCAAGGGTGTAAAAAAAAAAAAATTAATCACATGTAAAAATGTTTTGTTTTTTATATAATAAATGTGCAGGGTGTACTTCAAAGAAAAAAACTACTCTTCTAGAAGTGAAAGCAGCCACTTTTAATGTAGTTTGCTAAGCATTAGACAAAGATTTTAATATCCTACAACATATTTCAACTGTCAGTGAATAATTTAAAAAGTATTTAAATAACTAATGGCAGATATGGTTTTACCAGATACTGCTAGTTTTGGATTTTGTCAGCATGGCTGCAGCAGTGATCTCACCGGTTGCAGTTATTCAAACAGTCCTATTTCACTGTGAACTCAATAAAAATGCAACCATTTTTAAACCACAACAAACATTTTGTAATGTCTCTACGAGTCTCTTGTTCACCGATTGTATTCTGGGTCAACCTAGTTGCCACTGGATCTGGGGTGAAAGTGCGAGTCATCTGAAAAGAGTTTTTCCCCCTTGCTTGTACAGGGAGTGAGTGAAATGGGGGGATGGTATAGAATTTAAACTGCAGATAAAGACCACTTGGCCCATGCAGTCTGACCATTCCTCCCTACCTACACTATTAACGTAGACCATATCCAATCTACAACTGTTCGCACCCCCACCTTCCTTTGAACTAAGATTCCCTTGTGGTTATGTGCTTACAAGGATGTATACCCATTGAGGGAGCTAATTAGGGTTATAAGGCCATGAGCATGAACTGTAAGTGGCTTTACTGCCCTAATTAGCTCTTGAGATGGGTATACTTCAGCGTGTTCTACCCTTACCCGTTGTTTGTTGAATAGAATACATTAGGATGGTTATTGTTATGGAGATTGCATTTGTGATGTTATGCCGCCTGAAGGCCTTTTGCAGCTAGGAGGGAACTGTCTGTAGTGAGCACGGGTAGGAGTTTGGAGGATTTCTGGGTCTGGGAGGGTTTTGCGAGTACCTGTTTTCCAGGCTTTTTTGCATCTTATTAATTGGTTTGGCTAGCTACCTAATGATGTGTTGTGTTATTAGCACAGTCCTATAGGGTTTAATGTGGAGTAGGTATATATTAGTTTAGGAATATACTTTCATTATTTGATTAGTGTAGGTATATATAGTTAATTGATACTTAATGGCCTTCCGTATGGGGAAAAATTCCCCATTATGTAATAAATTATATTAGAAAACAGGGCGTTAATTTCCTGGCATCCAAGTGGCTGGCACCCTTGCCAGTGGGTATGTAAACTTACAGATGTCCAGGAAGTCCCAGCACAACTCAGCCCAGTCACACCACCCAAGAACCTTGCCAGGTTCTCCCATTTACTTACCCCATTGTGGTGCGGTTTTGGGCTCAGGGCTGCCTTTGCCCACCCCAGGCAGAATCTGGACAGTGCCTAGTCGGTAGTTCCAGGTGTGGGTGGGGGTGGGGAGAGAAGGGATTCTGCCTACCACAGCATAGGTGGTTTTCTCCAGCATTTGTCCCATACTAGGTCGGCATGCAGTGAGAAAGCAGACAACTTTACACACTTTTCTGGGTCTCCCATTTACTTGGATATCCAGCATCTACTAGATGTCTGGCACACTGCGGGAGGTGTGACCTCACCCACCCTGAAAGAGGAGAGCATTCTTTTGGATGCACTACCCCCCAAACAAACATGAGAATAGAGTTTTGCTCCTGAACCCAGCTCGCCTGCATAACATGCTGTAGCACTACTACTGTGCTGGCTCCATCTTGGAACGTCTGTCAAACAATCAAGGGCTAAGACATTCAGATTGTGATAAATCATTTACAAAGAGAAAAGAAGAGTTATGTACGAACTGACCATAACAGTAGATCTTCAAGGGGAACTCTCATTAGGTGACACTCTAGGAATGTTACCAGTGAAGCAGGATCCACACAGAAGATTTTCAGCAGCACAACTGGAACCACCCACACTGACATTGTATGTTGACATCATTAACCCTACAAAGGCTGGAATGGCCCAACTCCCTCCTCAGTTCTTTCCCCACCCCTGGAGACAAAGGGAAATTAACTTCAACCATGGGGGAAATCAAGGAGACAGAGGTGCCAAGGCCTATAAGAAAAGTTGGATACACCAGATAGCCAGTTCCAGTAAACAGTCCCCAAAAGGGGGATGGTGGGAGGGAAGACAGACCTGATTACTGAAATCCCCTCAAAGATCTGTTACAGTAAGTTCTTGTGCAACTGTTCTGTCTTCTTCTGGGGTATTTCAGTCATTGGGTCACACCATAGGAACGAGCCCTAAGCAGTTACAGGTGCAAACAGACCGTCTGGGAAGGAGGCCAACTTTAAACCTAAGACAAGAGGCCTTACAGTACAGCCTTGCCAAACCCTGCATGGGCTCTAGAGGCAATGTCCAGACTGTAGTGCTTGACAAGTATGGAGAGTATTCCAGGTGGCAGCTGCACAAATGTCAGTGGCTAAGACCCCTCAGAAACAAGCCACAGAGGTAGCCATGCCTCTTCTGGAATGAGCTTCGACTGCTCCAGGCAATTTTTTCTGTACTTGTAGCAAAACAGTGCAGTTAGCCAACATTTAGATAAACATTGTTCAGAAACCTGAACACCCTCTACCTGGGGTGAAAGAAACAACTGCTTCAACTTTCTGCATTCCTTAGTTTGGAGCAGTTAATACTTAAAGTTCTGCGCACAGCTAAGGTATGGAGCAGTGCTTCTCCTGGACTGGCATGCTCTGGAAAATAAACAGGGAGGTGGACAGATTGCTTCAGTGTAACACCACCTTAAGGAGAAACTTAGGATTTCTGTGTAAAGACACTGTCTTTGTGAAAAATCAAATAAAGCTCCTCACACACAAGGCCTGAAGCTCTGAAATTCAAGCAGTACTGGCAACTAAAACAATGCTTTCCAGGAAGGAGTGTAGCTTGCAAGATGTGACTGGCTCAAAAAGACAGGGTCAACTTCTCCAAATCAAATTCAAATCCCAAGCTGGGACAGGAGAACAGATTGGTGATTTCAGCTGCAGGATGTCCATTAAAAAGGTACGGGACACATCTAGCTGAGCTATGGTACAGTCACCCATGGGCTCATGAAAGGCAGAGATAGCTGAAAGGTGCACCTTGAGGGAGGAGTACTAGAGACCAGAGAGTCAGAGATATCAGGTAGTCCAGAATCTGGCTCACTGGCCAAGTGAAGGGGTCCAGATAGATTATGCCTGGCAGCCCATACGGCAAACTGCTTCCACTTCATTGCATAGGCAGCTCAAGTGAAAGGCTGCTGGGCAGCCACTAGGACGTCCGCTACTCTACTGGAAACCCCAAATCTGGCGATGGCTATGTCCTCAGAGCCAAGCATGCAAATTGAGGGATCCGAGGTTGGGATGGACCAGGATCCCCACAGCCTGGGCCAATGGGTTCCTGCAGAGGGGAAGAAGGACCAGAGGTTCCTCCACCAGCTGCGTAGTAATGGAAACCTTATCCGGCAAGGCCAGAATGGAGCTACCAGGATCATGCTGGCCCCTCCATCTGCAGTTTGATCAGCACCCTCTGAATCAGAGGAAACTTGAGGGAAGGCATAAAGGAGCCTCCTGCTTCAGAAGAGGGACAATTCACCTCGCCAGAAAACTCCAGGCCCTGGATCAAGCAAGCAAAATATTGGGCAGTTTTACATTGAGTGGGGATGCAAAAAAGGTCCAACTCTGGATGACCAACTGTTGAATAAATCTTTGACAGATGAGAGAAGTTCTCACTTGTGCATGCTGGACTGAGTCCGGCTGAGGCTGTCCGCCAGAGTGTTTAGCACTCCTGGGACATGGACCACTGAGAGGGTCAGGTTGTGATTCAACACCCAAATCAACACTCATGGCCTCCTTGCATAGGGGGTACGAATATGTTCCCCTCTGCCTGTCAATGTAGTAAACTACACTGAGGTTGTCAGACTGAATCAGCAGCTGATCCAGAAGATGATGGTTCTAAAAGGCTTGCACGACATACAGAACTACCCGCATCTTACGCAGGGAGGTCTCGGATACATTGGGGGGGGGGGCTCAATCTGGGGCCAAGAAACCAGAGTTTAGAAGGGACCCAGATGAGTCTTCCAGCCCAAACAGGAGGCATCCGTGGTGAGGATTTGCTGTGGAGAGGAGAGCTGGAATGGGCTCCCTGCAGCAGGTTCAGGGGGTCCATCCACCACTGGAGCACTCTGTGGACCAGCACTAACTGATCCAATATGTCTGTTCGCTGGTCCCACTGCACTCAGTCTACTGGAGGATGCACATGTGGAGCCTGGCCAGTGGAACAGTGGGGATGGTGGCTGCCATCAGTCCCAACAGCCTCAGGTATACGCTGGCAGGAATACAATGGCTCTGGCCCACCTCCTGAGCCTGAGCAATAAGGTATTCCACTCTGTTTTGAGGCAGGAAAGCCTTCCTCTGTGCCGAAACTAGAACCTCCCCTATGTATTGCAGCCTTTAGGACAGAACCAGGACAGACTTGGACAGGTCGACAACTGCTTCATGATATTGAAGATGGGGTCCCCTGGAGGAGACTTAGGAGTATGTTTGACAGAATCCTTGCTCACAGAAGAAGCTGTGGATCTGCCTGAGGGGAGGGTTCTTCCTCATCAGTAAGAAGATCTGGATGGTACTACTCAGACGTTTACCTCTTCCAGATCCTGATCCAAAGTACCAAAGATGGTCCATGCAGGATAACCTGTGATCAATGAGGTGGCGTCGACGACAGTGCCAATGACTGCAGGCGATGAAGGCCTATATGCACCTAACTGGTGGACTATCACCGAAGTGAAGTTAGTCAAAATTTCATTAAGGTCAATGACTGAAGACTGCATTGATGGGGGAGGGGGGCAACGAGGCAGACAATGACAACCCATCAGAGGGGCTCTGAGAGCCCAAGGAAGCATCAGGCATTGAAGAGAGGGCCATAGATGATCCCGCTGTCAATGAATTAGGGGCCGATGACCCAGAGGTAAATGACTGACCACCCTGAAGACTGGAACTACTTGGGTCTGGAAGGAACAGAGACCTGGACAGCAGTTCTATGTGAGTGCAGCCACAGCCGAAGTACCCCTGGATGAGGAAGAAGATGCCATCGGGGAGTGGACCACCGTCGGGGGAAGAGGTCTCGATTTTTTTATGACTCCTCCCCCAAAGGACTTGTCTTGAGCTTTGGCAGCCTGGGAGCTCAATGACCATGCCAGCAACTGGGAAGCAGGGACCCCTGCCCTGAACTGGCTGCCTGTTGCTCCATTAGGAACTTTTTAAGTGCTTTTTTGCATCACCCAAGGGTTGTCTGGTTAAACTTCTGGCAGAGTTCAGTGTCTGAGACGTCAGTCAGGCCCAAAACAGCAGACGGAGAGGGAGTGTTCATCAGTGGAAGCAATCTTCTTTCTGCAGCAGCAACAATGGAAGAGAGAAGTCCAAGGAATAACTTGACAAACAAATTAAAGGAATCTCTTAAAAGGCATTCTAAAATAGGTATGAAAAAGCCATAGGCAAAAAAGGGCATGAAACTGCATCGGAGCTTCCGCAGACACCCATGCAAACAAGTAGACTGTGGAAGAGAATTGTGGAGGGAGCGGGACCGCTCACAACTTTATAGGGTTGATGCAGTCAATGTCAGCATGGGGGGCCCCCCCACCAACTGTACTGCTGAAAATCTTCTGTGCAGATCCTGCTTCACAGACAGTTAAGTTCTTACAGTGTGAACTGATGATGGATACCCCTGAAGAAGATTAATGGATACCAGGATAGAACCTTGAGTCACACCCACGTTAATGGACCTGGCTTCAGAGAAAGCTACTGGTACAAGCTATTTGTAGTCCGTTAGATATGCATTTAGCTATTTAACTGTTATAATTTTCTTTGCACGATGATACACAGTATCTTATGCCTTCCTTAAAGGAGATAGGAATTTTTTTCATAGTTAACTACCTTTCCATCTTCCTTTCCATGCAAGTTATGTATTCTGTTATGCTTTGATAACCTAGCTTTGAGGTGCCTTCAAATCTACACAGAGTTCCACTCTCCTCACCAGCTACAGCTCTAGCTCTTGATTCATATTTCTAAGACATGCTATGACATCAGAAACTCATTCCATGCTATTCAGCTGAATGGGCATTTCTGATGTCACAATGTTCAGGCAGCATAAAAAAGAGCAGCAACTGCTGAGGATAGAGGGATTCAGGGCAGTTTGAAAGACAAAAGAATTGTATTTAATGCAACAAAAAAGGGCAACAAATCAGAATACTGGGTAGCCAATAAAACAATTGTAGGGCATCTAGAGGTATAAAAATGATTTCGTATCACCTTTAAGTCCAGAAAGACAGTACCACATAAATTGGCCTCAATACCATTGCAGAGCAGCTCACTGTTTTGTCCAGCAAAACTATCTGTGGACCACCCCAGTCAGAAGCCAGACTGAAAGCTTTTCAGAATGCTGCTTTGGCATGCGTATTGCTACACCTGTTGGGACAGTTTTCCCCAAATATTTCTGGGCTAATGGGTAGAACAGACACTGGACCAGCTCCGTGGGAGTCGAGCCTCTCTGGCATGCTGGTGACCTGAAATCATGCCTTGAGCGGAGAACATCAGGAGCAGATATCACCTGGGAGGATTCTGAACAGCTGCTCGGACATGCTCCTCTGTGATGGGGGCTGGTGCAGCTCAGCACCACTCCAAGACACTTTTCAGAAGCTTGGTGAGGCACCATCTGCAGTGTGGATGACCACACACTGCCTGCCCCCAACTCCCGGACAGTCGAACAATGTGGGCTCACAGAGAGAGGTGTGATGGGTGGGGGGTTGGGGGAGAGATAGTGGAGAAAAATAAATTCTTGGCAGAATGATGAGCAGGGGGGCCAGTCACCACCTACATGTACTCAGTAAAGACAGATGCAGAAGACCATCTCTGGTGTGGAGCAGGGAGGTAGCTAGAAAGGGGACCCCATCCCTGAGGTGGGGTATGCTGGTGAAGCAAGGCACCTCAGGTGATGGGGCATCAATGAGACTATGAGATGACCCTGGATTAGAGCTGGACGGACGGTAGCACCTGAAGACTAGCATAATGGTACAGTGGTAAAAAAATATTAAAAAAAACAACACGATATTGGCCTGTAGCTGCTGGGAGTATTAAGAGTCTCCATCTTGGAGATTGCAAGGCTTCAGAATACGTTGCCATGATAGCAGTAGTAGAGTTTTATTTTGGTAAAAATCCACAGACTTAAAAGCTAATTTTCAGTGGGGACCACAATTTACAAAACTTGCAATAAAAGTTACCATACATAAGTATGGAGTGGAGTTTTATAATGTGAGGAAAGGGTATCACATAACAGGACTTGCTATTTTTAAATATGTTTATCATCAGAATTACCCTGTTGCTTTGTTAGTTCATGGCATACAAATTCAGGGGTGGCTGATTAAAAGCAGAATTCAGGAAGAGCTGAACTGTGATGGGTAGACTTCTCACGTATAGCAATACCGGACTGGCTGACATTTAATCATTCTGTAGCTGGACACTGAGTGCTGGATGGTTTACTTTATCAATATTACTGGTAGTAGTATCCTTTCATTTCATAGAGCTTGGGGGAAGGCTATTCTATCAGCCTGTACACAGAATCTGATGGCATTTGTGAAATTGACAAATTGTTGGGATGGAGGGGATAAGGGTATTTTGAAATTGCCTGGGTGGTGGGAACAGTATACCACAGTGGAGGGAGGCTTCTTTATTTTAAAAGGCCTTTTCAGAAAAAGAAAAAAAAGCTTCCCCGCACAAAGTTGTGGCGAAGTCAGAAAACGCTGTCCCCGATACACGTACTGCAAAATTCTAGACTTCGTACCACTTTGCAGGCAAAGTTTGAAATGTACAAAATCTGAGTCTTCTCTGAAATGATTCACCCAGGATGGAATCCTAGGTGAATACATTGTCCAAAAGAAACAAAAAAATCCCCTGAATACCCCATTCACTGCACACATGAACTTGTGTTGCCCAAGGCCTCTTATAAAGGCCTAAACTGGCAGTAGTCTAAAAGTTTTAAGCAGTGTTTACACGACCGCAGTGCTCTTGCATTTGCGTTGCTCCCTTGCCGCTGTTCTGGCTGCTTCTCCATCAATGTAGTGTTTACACAGCCCATTCTCACAGCAGTGCAGGTCACTCCTAAGAGGGGCTGTAAATTCAGTGGAAGATACTGTGAGACACTAGGAGAGAAGGTGTCATTTGAGTGAGCACATCAAAGAGTTCACAGCACTGGTTAACATGATCACTCCGACATGGGTACCCACAGTTGAGTCGCTGCAGAAAAGGGATCAGAAATGCACTTACAGCACTCCAAAAAGTGTCTACAAAGCCACTTTGCAGCAGATCAACCTGTGTGCATCGCTTGATGCACTGCAAAGTCGGCAGTGTAAACAAGGCTTTAGACTACAGGTTACAGACAAAGGACTTTGCACACCACATCACTTTTGGCTGCAGGGTGTTACTACTCACCTTCCAGCGGTCACCAGGGTTGTAATAATAACTCTGTAGTTCTGAAGATCTTCAACACTAGGATACACAAAGCAGCCATTTGCTGAATCCCAATTACAGTAAGGCTTTGTAAAAAAGGAAGAAAAAGGAAATTAACAAGGTCAAACCAGGTGCAAAATATACCAACTGACAGCTTTAATTCAGTGAGGGGAGCACAAGTGCAGACCAAGAAAAAGGGTTACTAAAGGGATGAGACTTTCTCCAGGTACATAAGTGAAAAGAGGAGAGCAAGGGAAGACAGTGAGGATATGGAGGGCAGCAAGGGAGACTGCAGAAAGAAGATCAACCTCCTGAACAGGTACTTCTGCTCAGTCTTCACAATGGGTGGGGGTAGGAGATGGACAACAAGTGAGCAGCAGGAACAAAGAGGGAGGAGAGGAGGACATGAGTCCTATTTCAGAGGAAAGAGTCCAGAAGGGACTTGCAGCTCTTAAAGTGAACAAGTCTATGACATTGAAAGGGATATACCCAAAGGTACTAAACAGGAACTCAGGGAGGTGGTATGTGCTCTACTGACTGCCATATTCAAACAACTCACTGGAAAAAGGTGTGGTTCCAGAGGACCAGAGGAGAGCAGGTGGGCAGTCCCTCTCCATAACAGCAACAGGAAGAAGGCTAGCAGACATACAGGCTGGGCAGATTTCCCCACCACTGTTAAAAGGAAAGGTTGGTAGAGTATCTTGAATACAATGGGCTACAAGACCAAAAGCAGCATGGATACACTGTGGAGGGATGGGAGCCCCAGGGTGGGGGTTCATGCCAGATTAATTTGATTTCTTCAACTGTGTAACCAGCAAAACAGATCAGGGGAGGACAGTGGACATGGACCATCTAGGCTTTAGCAAGGCCTTCAACATGGTGATGCACAGGAGACAGATTCAGAAACTGAGCAACCTAGGTGTGGGATCTAAAGTGGTGAACTGGGTAAGGAACCGATTAATGGGTAAGCAACAGAGGGTGGTGGTTAATGGCACGCACTCTGAGGGGAGAGCCATCAAGCAGGGTGCCACAGGGCTGAGTACTGGGACCAGTCCTCTTCTATGTCTTCATAAGTGGCTCTGCAGAAGACTGGAAGTGAAGGTAGGCCTCTTTGCTAATGACAAAAAGAAGAGAATGTGTTTGGATCTTGGGAAACGAGAGTGGTTAATAGCATTGCAGCTGGGATTCAATGCCAAAAAAGGTAAAATCATGCACCTAGGGCACAAGAACAGAGTATAGGATTTGGGTGTGGGTACTGACCGAACAATAGGAAAGGGACCTTGGGATTAGTTCATTTTTGTTGGCTGGGAAAGGAGGACTAGGTAATTCTGTCTATTTTCAGTCTCGTCCCAGGGGAAAGGGTGAAGATACAGATGCAAACTGACGTACTGAACCAGACTGAGCTGTTGGTGGTATTTTTAGTGAATGGAAGGAAATCTGGTTAGGACACTGGGGGAATTCCCCTACTCTCTCAAAAAGTGCCATGGGATCTTTAACATCCACCTGAACAACCACCAGAACAGGCAGACTGGATTATCATATCTAATGACTTCAGAGTAGCAGGACAGCGTGACAAAGCAGTGGGGATGCTGGAATGCATAGAGAGAAGTAGCTCCAGCAGGAGGGGAGGTGGGGGAAGTGATGTTGCCACTGTATTACTTGCTTGTGAAACTGCACCTGAAATATTGTGTTCAGTTCTAGAGGCTGCACCTTAGAAAGGATAGACAGGGTGGAGGCAGTCCAGGGAGGGCAACTAAATGGTACAGGGGTTGCATCAAAAGCAATAGGAAGAGAGAATCGCAACATGTACATCCTGGAAGACAGGAGACCAGATGGCATGCACTTAAGGTTTCTTTTGGGGGGGGGGGGCGCGCTTAAGAGTGATATGAGGAAGTACTGTTTCACCAGAAGTGATGGATGCTTGGAACAGACTGCCAGCAGAAGTGGTGGGGCCTTCAAGCATGAGTGAGATAGACATAGCAAAATACTAATAAATGGGAAGGGAGGATCACTGGAGACCAGCTAGGGTCTGCAGAGAAACTCGACAGGGACTATCTGGGCAGAATGGGTGGGCCTTTGCTGACAAATTCTATGTTTCTATGTTGCTCCAGCAGGACATACAATGTTGAACAGGGCTGGTTCTGCAATGCCCACTAAAGATACAGGTTAATCCAGTTTCACCAGAGACTGGCAGGGGGCATCATAAGTAAAGTGCTTAGGTGTTGGGGAGAGCAGGTGTGGAGACCGCACACACACACACACACACACACACACACACACACACACACACACACACACACACCCCAACCAAAGGGACACTGGCATCAGCTGTGAAGGGAGTGACCTACCTGCTCTCCTGATTGTCATGGTATGTACACTGCATACCAGTCTCAGGATGGGGACACAGGTTCAAGGGTCTTTGGTCCACAGAACAAATACAGGAAAAATGAATGTTAGTCCTTGTTTGCCAAATTATAAAAAGAGTAACAAACCCAGACCTGTGATTGATCAGTTGTGATCACATGCCCATGCATTATTCTAGCACAACAACACATGGTCAGAAATACTTCTGGACTACTCTAAAATGGTGGTTCTCAAATGGTGAGGCCAGTCTCTCAAGGGAGGCCCCAGACTGCTCCAGGGGAGGCCTGGTCAAGTCCGAGAATGTACAGTATTAACATTTTAAGTTTTGGATGTTGTGTTTGATGGGATGAAGCAAACTAAATATGAATAATAGCAGCTGAATTTCTTTACTTATGCACAAACTGGTGACCAGGAAAGGTCCAATGAGCCACAGCTTGTGTCTAGGTGTGTATTTATATGTCAACTGATAACTGGGAAAGGCACACTAACCTAAGGCTCATTTCTACAGTAGGTGTTTATAAGTAGATGAGTGACTGGGAAAGGCACACAGAGACATTGTTTCAGGTGTCACCCGAGGGAAGAGTGTATGAAATTGGTTAACATGGTAAGAGAGGGCGAGATGAAGGTGGCTAGATAAGTTGTTCCAGACAGAGAAAACAGAGTAACAAAGGCTCAAGAGTCAGAAAAGTAGAGTGACAAGGATAACCTGGGGTGTGGGGTTGGGGGTGGAGGACAATACGTTGAATAAAAAGAGAACATACTCAGTAAGCTTTATTAGTCTCACTTTATTCCTGGTGTACTGTGCAAAATCTCTTTTTCCTATGGGGAGGCCCAAGTTTTGTTTTCCAAATTTGAGAGGCTCGAAATCTTTTCCATTGCTTAGGGGAGGCTCACTGTCAAAGTGTAAGAACTAATGCTATAAAAAAAAAAACCACTAAAAAATATATAAACTTACACTCCAAGCTGCGTATAATTGTGGGATAATGGCTCTAATGGATGCGGAAGGCTCTTGGCATGGTCTTATGCCTCACTTCCCCAAAGCATGCTATTATCCCACAAAACACACCCAGTTACGCTTTGTGTAAATATTGCTCACCTTCACATCTTCTGGAACGCTGTTGTAGTCCCTGCTGGATGCAATGATTCTATAAATCATCCTCTTGTCTACGTGTGGTGCCAGCCGCTGGCAGATGAGATCTGAGGCACTGTTGGAAGGCGCACATGCAAGGATGTGGGTGTTTGGAATGCACTGTAAGACCTGAAAATGAAGAATAAACCGAACAAACATATGTTAATTCTATACAGGCCAATTAGCAAATGGGTTGTTGAAGTCCCCCACCCCCGAAAAGTTGAAAATAAACAATCTATAGATAGTAGAGCTGTGTGATGAAAACAAGTATGCTAAATTGAGGAAAGACTGAGAATTTTACAGAATCAGGCAATAACTTAAATCTTAATAGCAAAAAAGAAACAAATGGATGAGAGATTCTCCACGCAAGGAGAGGTTTTGCCATCCTGAGGAGCAGGTCGGTAGAGTAAAGCCACAAATCACTAAACCACAGATACAATTCAGTCTACATTCTCTTCTCAACCCTTTACATACTGTAGGCAACAAACTCTGGTCTTTTCGATTTAATCATTTGCCCTCGAAACTGATCACTGTACAGAATTCCACATAGTCTTTTGGGGGGGGGGTAGGGAGGCCAGAATAATATTTTGCAGTCAAGTTTCACTTGATCAGCCCGGTGACAGAGTTGAGGTGCTGGGCACCACATCTTGCTCCACACTGGCAACCCACTTCTGGGAATAAACACAGGTTCCCGGGGGTCAGCCAGTAGGTAGAAAAGGGGGGGAGGAGAGAAGAAACAACAGCATCTGAGGCAATGCTTTCCTCTCCCAGGGAATGATTGCTGGCTCTGTCAAACTACTGCTACCAGCTGGAGGCCTGGTGGCAGTGTGGGGCAGGAGCAGTAGAAGGGTGGGTGCTACAGGACTGTGGCATGTTTCCATATGTGCCCCAGCAGGGACTTGGGGGAGAAAAGTGGTGGAAAATGGTGGCAAGACTGGTGTTCATGACACTGTGCGCCAACACCCCACCTGCTTCGTCACCAGGGACTTTAGTAGCTGTGGCTGGGTTGTGCTTCTGGGGGAGGCCCTCCCCCTCTTGACCCCACCACAGGGAGTAATCCATGGGGTAGTTGTGCCCCAGAGAGAAGTCCCGAGGAGGTGTTGGACGGTTGGGGTTTGCAGGAACAGGGCTGAAGGGAGCCCAAGCCCACCTTAGCCAAGGCAAGATCAAGTGTTGGAAAAAAAAAAAAAGTTTAATTTCATGATGCCTCTTTTTATGTGCTTTATTCATCCCCCTCCCCCTCTCTATGATGGGGTGCAGATAGTCTGCCTTGTTCCTTATTGTGACCGCAACACATTTAACCCTTGCTGTGCCACGGACGTATATACTACATGTCCTAAAAACCTGTAGGTTCTAAATCTTCTGGCAGCCTAAGGGTTAAAAATGAAAACCGGGGCACTCCTGAGAACAAATTGCACAAAAGTACCAGCTAAGTGGAAGTGTCTATTTCTAGGTTGCATCTAACTCATGTCCAGCTGAGGTGTTAGACCACTAGCAACAGATTCATTCATCAGCGGAACCACCAAAAGACACGTATAAGGTGACACTGACCAGCTAACAGTTACATGGCTTAGCTAAGCTAGCACCCCCAAATAAAGACTGCAGAAATGCAAACCATATACTGGTATAAATAAAGCAACTATGACATCAACCTGCACACAGTAGCTGGTAGAATACATCAATTATGACGTCATTAAGTTAAAGCCATACAAATAAATCAAAGCACATATTTTTAAGTTGATTCTTCAAACTCAGACCCAGAACTTTTGGAGAGAGGAGGCTTTCACAACATGTTAGATTTGACACGCCCCCCTCCCCCCGAGAATCTGTAAACATGGGGTGGAGATCAAGCTTGCAAAAGCAAATGTAAATATGCACTATAGCCCAACTATACACAAAACCATGTTCTAAAAGAAGATATCCACTTATAAATCTGTCAACTCTCCAGGAACATTTACGTTTTTCTACCATACTGCGTGACAAAATATTCCAACACTAATAATGAATGCCAAAAACCTACAGAAATCCACTTAAACCATTTTCTCTTATACTATTGGAAAAGTGAAGGCGCGATCCTTTACACAGTAAACCCCTGCCCCTCTCCATCCCCCACAGCCACAACTAGACTTTTGGGGCATTTACACTAACTGGACCTGCACCGGTGCCAGTGGTGCAGGGGAGCTGCCCTGGTGCAGATCCTATAGTGTAAAGAGCTGTCTAAGCATTCAAACATGACATCTTGCTGTATTCTGACTATATGCAGCTAGCCCCAGCACTTGAACTGCTCCGGAGAGTAAAGGGTTAACTATGCCAAAGCATAGAACATTGAGCTCTAGCTCTGTTTTCAAACCTCTCTGTGGTACTCTGAAGTCAGTCAGATTTCTTACTCCGCCTAACTGTGAAGTCGCTCTGCAGATCCCTCCTGCGCTTCAGTAAAGTTCGAATTGGTCGGTTGTTTCAACCGTAGTTGGTTTATTATTTGGTATTCTTACCTCTGTCCCGGTACAGTAAGTGATAGTAGTGGGTAGTGTTGTTTCTACTGTCAGAAATTGTTTTTTTCAGGTCTTTTCCGGTCGGTCCAGTTTAGAACTGAAACTTATTGTTTTTTTCTGATTAACAAAAATTGTGGTTTTACTGGTACTTATCGGTTCCTCAAAAAAAAAAAACAGTTTTCTCTGGGATTTTTTTTGTAACCGGACCGTGACACGGTTGGAACCAATAGGTTTTAGATACCAGGCTTAAAAGCTGTAAGTGTGACTTTGATTTTCGGCATGTCTGAGAAACCCAAAAAGGAAAAACTTGTCCCACTGGGTTTCAGCACTGTTCCAAGTGTGAGGAGGCCTTTGCCAAGACCGATCCCCACCTGGTATGTGTATATTGTCTGGGTTTTGACCACCTCAAGGAAGGCTGCCAAATTTGTAAAAACTTTCCAAAAGCCACCCTGGATAAACGTTTGGGTAGGCTAAAGAAAAGGGAAGCCAAGAAGTCCGCTGACCCAGATGGCCAGCCCGGTTCGGTTGCGGCCGAACCTGAAGAGGTGCCCACTGACCTGGGCGATACCTCTTCGGGCAAAAGGAAAGCAGACTCTGCAGGGTCCGTTCCGTCAAAAACAGTGAAAATCAGCCAGTTTGGATCCTACACCCCATGTTCCGACTGCTGAACAAATAGCGAAAGCAATCAATAGTTCAATTGCTTTGCCCAGTTCCGACCAAACCAGCATCGGTTCAGAGCCGATCGGTTCAGTCGGAAGTAGCTGCTTCTGATATAGATCCTGAAGCATACTATGAGGGTGATTGGGAGGAGGAGGAAGATTATGAAGAACAGCAATGTGAAGGCCTAGATGAGCCAGTAGAGCCAGACATGTCCCCAGATGGGCTTTCCCATGTTTCTCCTCCCAGGCTTTCCGAGTCCCCTTCCCATTTCTCATTTTACAAGAAAGTGGCCGAGACTCTTCAGCCTCCTATTGAAGAGGCTGAACAGGATCAGGAGGAGCCTGACTATGTGGAAATGATGGATGTCCCAGAGTCAAAGAGTGTCTATCCCTTTATATGAATCCCTGGGGAAATGGAACATTTTGCAGTTTCCCCACATCCATTCCTCCTGTGGAAAAAAGAATGGACAGGAGGTATGCTTTGTCAGGTCCTGGGATGGAATTCCTTTCAAATCATTGCAGCCATGTTGGGGTAGTGCAAGCTGCAGCCTGTGACAAGGCTAACAATCCACTGGCATCTCACCCCCCAGATAAGGATTCCAGGAAATTGGATGCCATGGCAAAAAAAACAGTACCTGGCATTCTCTTTGGGACTCAGGCAATCGAATTATATGGCATAAACAGCCAGGTACCAGAAATCTATGTGGGATACGGTTCTGAAGCAGGCTAGGAATGCCCCTCCCCAGCTGGCCAAGGAGCTGGAGCAGGTGGCAGAGAATGGTATGGAGGCATCCAAGGTGCAATTCCATGCTGCAGTAGACTCAAATGATGTTCATTCCAGGGTCATGGCTACATCCATCTCCATGAGGAGATTTGCTTGGCTTAGGTGTACCAACCTCTCACAGGATACCCAGGCTAAGGCCATGGATTTTCCTGTAACTGGTAATTCTCTCTTTGGGGACCAAACAGAGAATTACATGAAGATGATGATGAATACAGGACCACCTATAGGAGTGCTGCAGTCAAAGAAAAGCAGACCACTCCTCAGAGGCAGCAGTTTAGGGGCAGGCCTTTTCACCAAGATCAGGCCTCCTCCTCCTCTTCTTTCCAGCAGAGGGGGTTCTATAGTGGAAGAGGCAGACGTGGGATGACCAGGACCCCATTATCCACTCAGTCTAAGCCCCCTGCCAAGCAGACACCCTGAGGTGTCGGTCAGGGTTGCCTCCCCAATCCCAGTAGGAGGCAGGCAGGCTCATTACTCCCAGACCTGGGAGTCTATTACTTCAGACAACTGGGTCCTGGAAGCAGTGAGCCAGGGACTTGCTCTCAGTTTCAAAAGGTTCCCAAAAATGAGAGCAAGGTCCTTCAGTCCTCCCTCTCCCTTGGAGAGGAAGGTCTTAGAGGCAGAAGTCTTTCTTCTGCAAGCAGTAGAGAAGGTACCTCATTGTCACAGGGGAAGAGGACTGTACTCCAGATACTTCCTTACCCCAAAAATGACAGGGGAGTGGCGACCCATTCTAGATTTAAGGTACCTGAACAAACACTTAACAAAACCAAAATTCAAAATGGTGACTCTGGGAGTAATTCTTCCCTCTCTGAGACCAGGAGACTAGCTAGCCTCTCTGGGTCTCAAGGATGCCTACTTCCAGATACCTATCAGACATTCGCACAGAAAGTACCTCCGGTTCGAGTTGCCCTCAGGCCATCATCAGTTCAGAGCCCACCTTTTCGGTGCTTATCCACCAAAGGGTGTTCAAGTTTCGCAGTGGTGGTGGCATTCCTCAGAAGGCAGGGCATCATTCTATTCCCATACCTGGATGACTGGCTAGTGGTAGGCCAGTCCTCAGATCAAGTCAAGTCAGCTCTAGAGGTCACTCTAAAGCATCTAGACTCCTTGGGCTTTATCCTGGACCTAGAAAAGTCAGTCCTGGAACCAGCCCAGACCCTCACATTCATAGTGGTGGAACCGGACACTATTCAGGCAAGAGCATTTCTCCCTCTCTCCAAGGTTCAGTCCCTTGTCACTCTGGCTTCCTTTTTTCATCCTCTAGTTTCTCATCCAGCCAGGCACTTTCTACAGTTGCTGGGTCACATGGCAGCTTCCACAACAGTGGTCCAGGGAACAAGGTTTCAGATGAGATATTCAGTTTCATCTCAGATCCTATTGGTCTCAGAAAAAAGACTCTCTCTCCAAATTGGTTCCTGTGCCTCAGACCCTAGTTCAGGCTCTCCAGTGGTGGCTGGAGGAGGACAATCTCCAACAAAGTGTCCCTTTTATCAATCAGTCAGGCTCCTTCAGTGATTCTCACCACAGATGCCTCCTTACTGGGGGGGGGGGGGCGCTCACCTAGATCAGTTTACAGCTCAGAGAACCTGGTCTCACCAGGAGTCCCTTCTTCACATAAACCTTCTTGAACCAAGAGCTGTCTTTCTGGCACTTCAGACATTCTCAACTGCCGTTCAGGGGAAAGTGGTGCAGATCAGGACAGACAATACCACAACCATGTGGTACATCAACAAGCAGGGAGGCACTCAGTCCTCAGCCTTGTGCACAGAGGCCATGAAAGTATGGTCTCTAGCTTATTCCCTTCAGACTTCCCTGATGGCTGTGCATCTCCCAGGTAAGGACAACATTCTAGCAGATGTTCTCAGCAGGATTTCCCAGGGCCACCAGGAATGGACCCTGAACCCTCTAGTTCTTCAAGTCCTTTTCAAGAGATGGGGCACTCCAGAGATCGATCTCTTTGCAGGCCCGGACAATCAATTTCCTCTTTATTGGTGCAGACCACCTCTTCTGGGCCCTGTCCCTCAGGATGCTCTTTTACTGAACTGGACAAGCAGGATTCTGTATGCATTTCCTCAGTTTCCTCTGATTGTCAGGGTTCTAATCAAGATCAGGTCTCAACCTCGCAAGGTGATTCTGGTGGCTCCAGAATGGGCCAGACAGCCTTGGTATCCTCTACTGTTGTCACTGTCCTTAACAATGCCTTTGTGTTTTCCCCAGACAGTACAATCTCCTCACCTCCTCCCAAGGGAGGATTCTGTATTCCAACCTTCAGACTCTCAGGCTCAAAGCCTGGCTCTTTGAAGAGTTATGCAAGCTTGCATCTTTCTCAATCAGTCTTCGATATTTTAAAGGTTAGCAGGAAACCTGCTACTAGAAAGACTTACAACTCCAAATGGAAAATATTTGGGTTTTGGTGTTCCCAAAAGCATGCCAAGCCAGAGCTGGCTGATATTGCCACTATATTGGACTATCTGGTGCATCTTAACAGTTTAGGCGTCCGGCCTACCACTGTCAAGGTACATTTGGCAGCTGTGTCTGCTTTTCTTTCTGCTGGCATCTCATCCAGTTTTCAAGAAATTTTTCAAGGGTCTAATACATGTTAACCCTCCCTTTCAGGAGCCTACCCCTTCTTGGGACCTGAATATCTGAATTGCACAGCTTATGCAACTCCCTTTTTAACCCCTATCCTCAGCTGAATTAAAGTACTTAACTTGGAAAGCTGTATTCCTGGTAGCCATTGCCTCTGCCAGGAGAATCAGTGAATTACAGGACTCATCAGTGGAACCTGACTTTCATTTCACAGGGATAAGGTGATCCTTCGAACCAATAGAAAGTTTCTTCCCAAGGTGGCAGACTTTCATTTGAATCAGTCTATGCCACTGCCTGTATTTTTCACTGACCATTCTTCCTCTGGGGAGAGAAGATTACAGTCTTGATGTAAAAAGGGCTTAGTTACTACGTAGAGCATACTAAGGCCCATAGGAATGGCTGTTCTCAGTTGTTTCTCACCTATGGAGAAGTGGGAAAGGGCAAACCTGCCACCAAGAGAACTACTGCCAGGTGGATCATCTCCTGTATCCAGTTCTGCTATTCAAAGTTGGGGAAAGAGCCTCCCTCAGGCCTGAGGGCTCACTCCACCAGAGGTACAGCTGCTTCGGTTGCAGCAGCTAGAGACATACCATTAGTGGAAATCTGTAAGGCAGCCATCTGGAAGACTGTTCACACATTTACCAAGCATTACTCTCTTGACATTCAGTCAAGAAGTGATGCTAGGTTTGGCACCGGGGGTTGCGTTAATGGTGTGCGCCGTTCTCAGAGCACAGACTGCATTTTCAGGGGCACATTTTCAAAGCCCTTTCCACTTCTATCTGTGCTCCTACTGTATACTAGGAGCATGGAGGGGGAAGGGCTTTGCAGCTGATCTCTGGTTCATTTATTTTTTAGAACAGAGTGCAACATTTTTTTTTTAAGTACAGAGTGCAAAAATAATAGGGTTAAGTGCATTTTTTCTAAGTACTGAGAGCAAAATGAAGACTGATGTGTGCATTTTTTTTCCAGTGCGAGTTTTAGAGAAATCTATTGGTTTTCTTTAATGTCAATCTGACCAGTGTGGGGTGGTCAACCTATGTTCATTGGCTGAACACTTGAAATATTACTCGAGAGCAAGCACAAGTGAGATCAGAGCACAGAGAGAAAAGATAAGGTGGTGTGAAGTTTCGATCTGATCCATTCGCTATTCTGGAGACCGGTGACTGGTCCTGCTTCAAAGAAATGGTAGATCAAGTGCCCTAGTAAATGCAATAACTTGTTGATGTGTCCAAGAAATCTATTTTTGTTCTAAAAAGTGTGGCAGCCATAATTTTGGTTTATGTGTGCAGAGGTGTCCTAGCATGTTTGTGTAATCCGAATATGCTCACATGACGGGTGCCAACTACGGGGCAAACTATTTTTATTTTATTTTATTTTTTTTTATGCTGCTGCTCCAATAATTGATTTTACCTGTACTGTGAAACTGGAAGTTTGATCAGAAGGGAAGTGGGTTTGATATAACGTCCCTTTTGAACTGCAGCGGTAGTGAAGCCGGGTGGGTTATTCACGCCAGTTCTCCAGTCCTGCTCCTCGTCTCCTGTTCTGGTCAGCTGAAGAAAAATTACTGGTGGATGTTTTTATTTAATGTGTTTGTGTGGTGTCCTAGCATGTTCATCTCTATATACTCGCTTGGCAGGCGCTGACCGTGGGACAAACTTGATAACTTTTTGTTGTTGGCCGCGACATTACTTGATTTGACATGTAGTACGATATCTGAAGTGGGTGTGCCTTGCTATAATGTACATTTTGAAATTGCAAAGGTACCCAAGTGAAGCCGGGGGGGGGTGGTTGTTCTCCAGTCTTGCTCCTTGTCTCCTGTTCTGGTCAGCAGCATTGGTAATTTTTTTAAACCTTCAACTGTGTATGTTCAGTAATCTTGTGTTGAGACCCGTCTGGCAGTGGCAGTGCAGACTGACCTGGGGTGCCTTGGTCACTTGTTTCACCGTGGCATGTGCTGTGTACTTCTTGTGCCAGTTTTTATTTCGTTTTATTTTTTTTTTTAAAATGCCTTCATTTACTGAGTTACTTGCCATGAATCGGAGTAATTAAATTTTGTTTTTGATGGGGGTGATATTGTCTTGCCAGCGCTGTATACTGGCTCACACATAACCTACCAATTGGGAGCTTGCTTTAAGTCTCCTCTGCCATCTCACTGCACTACCTGTGAGTGTGCTTAGCTATGGATATTGGTGCAAAATTTAATTTTCGGCAGTGCAGCATCAAGGAGAGCAGGTATGGTGAGCAACAAGCATCTTCTCATGGTTCACGAACGGTTGGTTGGTTGCTGCAGCTGTGCATGAACAGGCAGCATGAAGCCAGTGGCCACGGTCTGTGGACGTGGCATGGGACATCAATTCACTTTTAAGTCCCACCACACCTGCAGCAAGGCAGTAAGTATCCGAGTGGAGGAGACTGAGAAGGGACTGGTGGCTGTGCGAACAGCTCATCGGGGTTGGCGAGGCAGACTGCATAGCACACAGGAAATGATTTCAATGCAAGTATAATGTCGCTGGCACTAGTTGTCATTTGTATTTGGGAATGGGAGGGAGTCAGGATTTGTGATTTCTTGGCACTGGTCAGGTCAGCAGATGAGCGGACTAGCAGAGACAGGAGTGGGACCTCAGTACAAGAAAAGGAAGCACAACGATTGTTAACTGACTGACTACAAAGTTTTGTGAGCTCCTTAACTGTCATTCCACAGCTGACTTGCATCAAGCAGATGATATAGCTAGCTGGTTGTTTTAATCTGACTGCTGAAAGATAATGATCTGTTGCGAATTTGCTTCCATCCTCCCCCCCCCCCACCTACTCTGCAGCCACAATTGTGCCCTCAAATTTTTTAATTATTTTTTCCTTTTGTAAAAGACTTCCATCCATCATCACACTGCACACAGTCCCAGTCCCTGACCTCTCCAGAGTATGCACGATAAAAAGAGAAATAGGAACTGGCCTGGCGTCATCGCTGGTGTGGAGCTGGAGCTGATCCCACAGCCACAGGCCATTTTGACAGCCAGTAGTTGTAGTGCCAGTCACAACTCAGATAGGGACTGGGAACAGGGTATCATTTTGGTATATTCGGTGTGTAGGAGCACAGATTCGCTAGGAAGGAGCACATATTTTGGGTCATTTTGCCAATGTGTGCTCCTAAATTTCAAAGTAGCACACCATGACAAAACCTTAACACCATACCCGTTTGGCACAGCTGTGCTGCAGATCCTGTTCCCAAAATAGGTTCTGTGACTCCCTCCTCCAAGGGGGTACTTTCTTGGTAGTCTGCATATAGTCAGAATACAGCAAGACTTCATGTCTGAAGAAAAAAAAATGACTCACCTTAGTAATATTGTTTCTTCTAATGGAGTCTTGCTGTATTCACCCCTTCCTCCATGCCTCTCCTCCTGGAACTTGGTGTTTTTTGGGATGTGGCATGGCAGGTACAGTGTTGCACACCAGAGGTGTACTTGGCATGCCTTATCTTTTAAGGGTTTATCTTTAATATTCTGATTGTTCATTACCTACTTATTTTTTCTTTTTGTGGTTTTCGACTCTAATCTTTTGACTCTAAAAAATCTGTTTTATGCCCTTTGGCAAGAAGTTTTAGAATCAATTTCTAACTATAGAGTTAGTTTAGTGCTCGTAAGAATCTGGCACTTTCAAAGCTCAGTGAACCGTGTAGAATATCTGGTCATTACAACAGGAAGAGCGCTATATTCCACATTTCCATCTGGAAGGCTGCTGTATTCCTAGGACAGCTGAGCTGTGTGGCTGTGGGTCCTTGGAGAGACTACAGGAACCGTAACTATTATCGCTGCACTGTGTTCAGCTTTATTCAGAGACTGTGTGAGCTCATGTTACTAGAGTGTGATGCTGCTAAACCCCTTATTGACTTTTGGAATTAACTAAGCCTGCTGGTGTATGACTTGTCACAGTATTGGGGTGCATTTTAATGCCGTGGAGATTTTATTTAGCACTGCTGGTTTGAGTCCCTGCTGAACTGCTGTTTACAAAGTGATTACTTGTGTGCTGCTGAAAAAGGGACCCAAAGTGTACTGTTCAGGGCGTTTGTGCTGTCCTTCCAAGACTGGAGCTGATTAAGTACAGCTGCTGCCACTTCAGTAATTGCACCCTGCTCATGGTCCTGTTGCTAGATACTGGCTAGCTTCTTCTACCTGTTGCTAGCTGCACCCCCTCCCAGATTGGTGGTGGCAGCCCAGTCTGTGGGGTTGAGGTGTTTAAAGATATTACTTGCCAAATGCGGTGGCGTTTGCACAGTGCAGGTGCAGTAAGTGCAATAAGTGCAGGAGAGTCTAAGGGAGGTAGGGGAGTGGGGGTGTTTGATTGTAATACTGTCGGTGCTGTATGTATGTTATATTAATGTGGGATGCTAAGTGTTTACCTATTTGGGTGTTTTCTTTGGAAGGCGGGTTGGTATATGAGGATCATATTGCATTATAAAGGTTTGGCGCTGGGAACACTGCCTCATATGAGATGTAATTTTTGCTTTTCAAATTGCTTAGTTGTTGATGTTACTGACTCGTTGCAATTGTTGTTGAGTAGCCCTATGCCCATAAGACAACATGGGAACAGGGGTTACTTGTTTGCACTATGGCATGTTACTTTGTTCTAAATTGGGCAACTGTGTTTCAACCATCTTTGTTAGTTTCTGGTGGTGTTGAACCAAACCCAGGGCCTTGCTCTTTGGATTCTAGGTCTTCCTCTCAAGCATCATCATCTTTGAATAATTGTCCGAAATCCTGTCATGAATTTAAAATTATCCATTTGAATGCTCGTAGTTTAATCCCCAAGACTGTTGAAATCGAACAGCTTACTGCTCTATATATCTGCATGATACTGTTTTATCAGAAACATGGTTGAAGCTGGGGGGTGCTAGATAATGTGCGTCACATTGGGGGCTATAACATTTTTAGAGTAGACCATAAAGGTCGAAAAAAGGGTGATGGGGTCTTGATTTATTATAGGGATTAATTTAAGGTCTAGTGAGGATTTGGATTGTGATACTGATTGGTTGGTTTTGCAATTTGTTCTTGGAGGAAAGAAGTTGTTAAATGTGGGCCATTTGTATAATCCCCCTCAATGTGGTCTTCAAGGGCTTAAACATTTCTTGGATGTTTGTGAAGTTTATTTAAAGCAGAGCGATTCTGTTTGAGATATGAATTTGAATTGGAGGGATAACAACACCATGGGGCTCGAATCTCTTCTCTTATGGACCAACTCAGTGTATAAATGTGCCTACCCGTCTCAATCCCATCTCACAGAATCATTCTCTGTTGGATTGGGTCTTGACTAAGAGTGGGGAAGGTAGGGGCCTCTGGTGTCTTGGCACATTCCGTAAGCGACCACATGGCCACCTTTTGTGTCCTAGATTTTTGCTGTCTTAAACCCCTTCTTTCTGTGTTTCAGACTAGATAATTTAAAAGGATATATTATTCCCGGTTATATTCTTCTTTGAGGTTAATTGATTGGTAATTTCTTGAATGTATTCCAGATGTGGATACAGCAATAGATTTATTTGCAGCCAACTTCTTCCCATTCAGGATTCCCTTTTCCCTTTGCGGACCATTTGGTGTAGAGGTCCTCCTACTGGATGGTTTGGTCCCAGCATCAAGAAATTAATTAAGGAGCACGATAGTGCTTGGACTAAATTGAAATCATCTCCCAGTAGATGGATCTCTACCATGGAATTTAGTCTCTCAAACTGTTAGAAATGCTAAAGAAGCTTATGTCAGGGATCCCTTTGAAGATAGCTGGGCAGATCCAAAAAAGTTTTGGAATAACGTAAATTCTTTATTTTCTCCTAAATCAAAATCTGACATCCAGAAATTAAATGTTCAAAGAAATCGGTTACTTGCCCGAAACTTAAATAGTTGAATTCTAAATTTTTAGATCTTTCCAAGTTTAGATCCCCCAGGCTGGTAATACTAAATCCTTTTCCTCTGTTCCTTTGTTAGACTGATCCAGGTTTTTGTTTAAGGAAGTAACATCAAATGAAGTTTTTCATCTTCTGCAGTCTCTCCCAAATAAAGGGACTGACTGTGGGGAAGGGTTGGATGCCCACTTCTTAAAATTGGCTGTCCCCTTTATTATGGATCCTCTTTGCTATATTTTTAATAGGTCATTGGCTGCAGGTGTTTTTTCCCCCTGTCCAGGAAGAAAGCTAAGGTGGTTCCAATTCCAAAAAAGAGCTGTGCTACTTCCATGTATGATTATAGGCCAATATCAATACTGAATCCCCTAAGCAAACTACTTGAGTGTTTAGTGGCCAAGCAAATTGATGCCTATTTTGTTATCCATGATTGTCGTCAAGGCAAGAACATGGGTTCCATAAGCACTTTGGAATGGGCACATCCTTGGTTGGGTTCACAAACACAGTCGTACGTGGGTTTGAGAAGGGTTTGATGACCGGGGCGGTGTTCGTAGACCTAACCAAGGCTTTTGATTTGATTGCTCACGGTTTGGCCTGCACAAAATTGAAAGATCTTTGGTTTTCTGATGTTGCTATTTCTTGGTTCTATGATTATCCGAGTAACAGGTGTCAATTTGTTGAAGTAGGTTCTGTGGTTTCTGATGTCTTGCCAATTAGTTGTGTGTCTCAGGGGTCCATTTTGGGACCCCTTTTATTTTCTATTTTTATTTATCAGCTTCCTGGAGTTTGTAAGTTTAGTGAATCACTGCTTTATGAATATTATCTTGCAATTTGTGCTCAGTCAAATTCTGAGTCTGAACCTTCTTGTTCCCTAGAAAAGGATTTTGGTGCTGTCTGTTCTTGGCTTACTTTAAATGTGATGTTTTGAACTCTGTTGGTGGACACCCCGGAACGGAGGATATCCGATTTTCGGGGTGGTCTGATCAACCAAGTGTCTCAATTTAAGTATTTGGGCACACTACAGGACCCCAGCTTGACCTTTTCACCTCAGATTCAGTCAATGGTTAAGAAAGTAAATCAAAGAATGGGGTGTTATTCAAATTCAAGTCATTCTTCTCACAAGCTACTAGATTAGCAATTGCTATTGGTTCTCTTCCATATTTTGACTACAGTTCTTATTTATATTATAACATAGGTACAAAAGAAATGCAAGCACTAACTCTGGCCTATAATAATATTTGTAGATTTATTTTAGGAGCCCCCAATAGGACACATCGGTGTAATCTTTATTCTCGGTTGGGGTGGTTTTCCCCTAGTTGCAGAACAGAATATTCTGTTGGCTGTCTGATGTATAAATGTTTACACTTTGGCTCCCTTTTTCCTCTTTCTGATCTTGTTGTAACGAGAGAATTGCTTCCCAGCCTGAGGTTGGCTGATGGCCCCCTATATTTTGCCCCCAGGTCTCGGCTTAGATTAAGCTCTAGAGCTTTTTCAACAGCAGCACCATTGTATTGGAATTCACTCCCACTTGATGTTAGGATTGATCCCTCAGTTTTAACTTTTAAACAAAGGTTAAAAAGTTATTACATAAATCTGTAACTGCAATTTGTAATTTGTATTTTTTTGGTTTTGTATTGCTGTTGATTGTATGTGTGTTTTTTGTTTTTTTTGTCCAGGTCGGGCCTGAAAAGGGACCTTTGGTCCAGTGCCTTTACCCGGTTACCAAAGAATAAATGAAATCTGATGGTTAGGCTTCAGAGTACCACAGACAGAGGTTTGAAAACAGAGCTCGAGCTCAACATTCTATGCTTTGGCATAGAGTTAACCCTTTACTCTCTGGAGCAGTTCAAGTGCTGGAGCTAACTGCATATAGTTAGAATACAGCAAGACTATTAGAAGAAACATTACTAAGGTGGGTAATTTTTTTCTTGCAAGCCGCTCCCTTGCACTGCAGGAAAAAGTGTTACCTAGTTTTTTGGAAATGTGGAGCGGGGTGAGCCACTGCAGATATAGCAGTGTAAAGAGCTGTCTAATCATTGCAAGCTGCTCCACTGTGCTGCAGGAAAACTGTTTCCCGGTTTGTTGGAAATGTGGAGCGGAGCGAGCCGATGCAGGCATTTTTTGCAAACATGTACAAATGCTGCTACGCCTGCAGTAGTGCCACTCCCATTCATACAGACTATTCCACCGCAAATGCCTCCAAAATGTAGGAAGGCCACAAAGAACACTGCACAGCTACAGTGTGCAAAGAGAGATTTAGACGGCCATGCTCCAGGTAAGTATGAATGGAAGAATGCCTTTGCTTCATCTCCAACTCCAGTATGAAGTAGTGACGTGACACCACTTACCAATTCAGTCTCCCAGTTTTTCTCAGGCAGCAGGCATCTTGTACTGGGCCTTCCTGAAGCAGCTGATGCACTCACATACCACACCTCAAGTTTAATGAGATAACCTATGTAGTGCTGGAAACTGATACTGCTGATGCTTCAATGAAGTACGCTAGAGGAGGCAATGTGTGTGACGTAGCTGCTTTGCAAGCATTAATGTACAATTTGACAGCAAATAAGGACTGCTTGGCCCAGTCTGCCCAGTTTTTCCCCTGCCTATATTGGCACCGCAGACCCCATCTGATCTCAGGCTTTTCCCCTCTCCTCCACTTTCCTGTGAAGATTCCCTTGTGCCCATCCCATGCATGTCTGAAGCCCATCACTTCTCACACCCACCACCTACACCGGAATACTGTTCCAGGCATCCACCACTTTTCAGTAAAGTACTTTCATACATCCCTCCTACATTCCCTCCCTTAGATTTTCACTGCATGCCCCCTTGTTCTCATGTTCCTCTTCATCCCCATGAGGTACTTGTAGGTCTTGATATCTCATGTCCCCCCTCCCTCCTCTGTTCCAGCATGTACATATTGAGATCTTTCAGTCTCTCCTCATAGGGTCTATGATGCAGCCCCTGCACCATTTTAGAGTGCGACCACACCTCCCACCCACACCACACCCCTGTATCCTGCAGCCTTTTGTCCAATATGTGGAGTGCAGCATTTGGCATGGGATGAAACTGTATTCCTTGTACTACATTACATTTTTTATTAAATGTATGTATGAAACCTGGATTGTGCGTTACCATTTAATTTGGTGCGGGTTTGGGGAGAATGATGGGTGGGGGGCCAACTTAAGGTTAAATATAAAAAAAAAAATGCAGTCTTGTTAGCTGGCCTGTGGCTTTGATGCTACCCTAGTAGCCTACTAAACCAAAACATTTTAAACCACGCTCCCATTGTTATCTACAGAGCACACCCCCATGCTGTACAAACTATTACAAAACATTAGAGTGTGGGCATGGAACACCAGGGAGGGGGAAGGACCAGGTGGCTAAGCAATTAAGGCCTGGTTTCCTGGCAAGTTCACCCCTGGCACAGGCAAACCCTGTATATATTTATTTAAAAAAAAAAAAAAAAAACCTTGGGAAGTCGGGTCTCAAGGTAATGCAACATAAAATTCCCAACTTCAATTTAACAATATTCGTCTTGTAACCAGTGAACTATGTAGGACCCGAGTGAAACGTGTCAGACTGTGCTTGGGTAACACCTCCCATAAATGTCTGCACCAGAGAAACATGGCTTCTGTCTTTTCAAAATTACAAAATGCTTAGAAATAAGGTTTCAGTCTCCACCCTACCTTGCTCAGTGTACTGCTTCCTACTCCAACCTCTAAAATCATGGTAGAAAGTATGTAAAATACCGAAGTACTCCCCAATTCACGTCTGAAACATCGAATTTGTCAGCAAAAAAGGACAGTTTAGCCTACTTAGCCTACCCAAGTGTTCCCTGCCAATTCTGCCTCTGTAGATCCTGTCTGGTCTCCAGCAACCCTCCTCCCTCTGAAGAAATATACCTTGTGTTTGTACCACACATGCCCACTGTTCTAGCCTCTTCCATCACTTCGGCTAGCATTCCAGCCCATGCATCCAATACAAGTCTCCATATCCCCTGTTCTTGTTGAATATACCCATTTCCCTGTCTCCCTAAGAGTTCTGTGTGTAACCCACTGGTTACAATACATTAGTGTCTCCTGATGTGGATACCACCTTTTGTGTAAGTTGCCATGTCATTGAAAAAGGGAGAGCTTCTCCTATTCATTTTCAATATAGCAGCCCATGCAGGTACCAGGAGCCAATGACCAACTGCAACTTGATGTCACCTGAAGAACCTAGGACCAGTGCCAGACTGCAGAGATGAAGGTAAGGGCCAGAAGGACCACTTTTTTTTTTCCTGCCTTCAAAATTCAGTCTCTCTCTAATGTCAAAATTAAGGATAGACATATTATGCAAAGCTGGTTTCAAAGACCAGGGAGAGAAGAGGACTTGTTCAGAAACAGAATTGGGATAAGCAAATATGAATTAGGAATTTTGTGATGCTTCCCATTCCAATTATGTCACAGACTGACCATCGCTTCCATCCTAGAGGCCACTGTGGAGACATCAATGAGAGACTAGGGAGATGTACAGACAGTCAGGAAGCAGCAGACATAAAGCAGTAGGGAGAGAAAAATAGGAGTGGGTATTAAAAGACGACAAAAACAGGGTACTGGGGACATAGGTGCAATCATGGCTAAAAATTGGTGGTGGGGTGTAAGATAAGAGACATGGATCTACTCAACCTTTCACACTAATGCCAGTCCCACTAGCTAATTTGCAAGGCCTACTAAGTTGAGGGGTTCTAGACCCTCATATGGTTGCGCCTTTAACTGGAGATGAAATTAGAATACCAGCAAGTTGGTAGGCAGAGCTCATGGAAGATCGGAATCTAATGGAGGCAGACTGGCTGAGCTTGGTTGCCATGAGTGCCAGAAGCCAAGTACTACAGGACTGCTTTCTTGTAGAGTGGGTGAAGGAACCTACATGTGGAAGTCAGAATGAGCAGCCCATCATTCCAGCTTAAAGAGCAGGTTCCTACTTTCGGCGCTGCTACTCTCCCCAGCATGTTCGATCCCTTACCATATCAGTAGCGAGCTGCTCAAGTTTGGCATAAAAATTCCATATATAAAAGAATTTACATCCTAAGTAATTTTGTAAATGTAATATAGTGGCCAAAAAAAAAAGAAGACACTCGGTCTGAAAAACATGCCCTTACGTCCAGCCGCGAGTCTGTTTTGTGATGTCACAAAATGAAGACTGTATACACGCCTACATTTTGAACTTATGGGGTTGGTATTTTCACATATTTATACTTTATGTTGATTTTAGTATATCAAAGTGACTGATCAACTAATTGGGTCCCCATTAGTCAATCGATCACTTTGATATACTAAAATCTCAGTACTAAAGGGTATAAATATGTTTGAAAATACCAACCCCATAGAACTGAATGGGGCATGCTCATGCAGCCTTTGTTTTGTGACATCACAAAACAGGACTGCATGGGCAGACATGGGGGCATGTTTTTCAGACTAGGAAGTTGGTCTTTTTTTGGCCACTATACACATTTACAAAATTATGAGGGATGTAACTTCTTGTATAGATGGAACTGTTATGCCATACTTGAGCAGCTCACTACTGATATAGTAAGGGATCAAACGGGCTGGGGCAGGCAGCTACTAGGAAGCTACTCTTTAAAAATAAAAGGTCCTAGACTTTAGGAAGGGTAGATTCGGTGAAAATGGGTGAGCTGATCAAAGCAAGATCGGCAGGGTTAGGGAGGTGGACACTAACTGGGGCATGATCAAGAGAAGGTCGCTAAAGCAAAAGATACCTGCATAAGGCAGCTGGGTAAGAACAGAAAGCATAGAAAGTACAGAAAAGCAATGAGGTTACCAAAAAGATGGAGAAACCAGAAACAGAAGGGTAGGGCATACCTCTCAACCTTTTTTCACCAAAATAAGGACACTTCCTAAAACATGGAGATACAAACAGAACACTGGAAACAATTGTCTTTACTTGTACAAAGGTTATTTTTGATGCAGCATCTTAGAATATCATAAGTTGCTGCTTTAAAGTCTGAATTTACAGAGCATTCTGTGTAGGCAGTACCTTTTCCATGTGGGACAGATGAGGGACACTGCAATTTTGAGGGGCAAAATGACAGATGTCCCTCATAAAATCAGTGGGTGATTGAGGCATGCAGGGCCACCCCAATGGCCCAGCAACAGTGAGATGCTCTGCTATACTGGCAACCCGAGGTTCAGAAGCAAGCTCAGGCAGCTGCGCCAGGCAGGCCAGGCAGGCGTGCAGCTGCACTGTGCAGCAGTGCGTCTCAGACAGAGGGTTGGCAGTACCTGCAACTAGGCCAGGGCTCTCATTACAGGGGTGTTGTGTCTGTCTTTCACTCTCCGTCACCAACAGAAGCTATGCCCACACCATGGATAGGAGGGAGGGTTCAAAGGAGAAAACTGGGGAAGTAAACACCCCCATTCCATCCAAATGACAGCAGAAATGCCTCTACAGCAGCATTCCAGAAGTAAAAGGGACAGCAGAATATTTGGAAAAACTAAAAAAGATGCCAACAGGGCAGCCATGAAAGTAGAGGCAGATCAATCCAAGAACTGTCGTAGGGTTGTGGGGGCGGGGGGGCTTAGTTATGTTAAGGAAAAGAAAGAGGGAACTGTCAGGCTGAAGCATGGGTGGAGGACAGCAAAAAGGTTATGCAGCTTGGGGAGAGAAGAGGACAGAACTGGATGGGAGGCATTAAACTGAGCACTACGGCGAAGGAAAGGGACCTGGGAGTCATCGTTAGTGAGTGTCTCAAACAGTCAAGTCAGTGTAACAAGGCCTACAGTAAGGCCAACCGGATGTTGCGGTGTATTGGAAGGAGTACGGACAGCAGGAAAAAAAGGAAGTACTACTTCAATATAGGCCACTGGTGAAGCCGCACCTGGAATACTATGCTCAGTTATGGCATCCTCACCTGAGGAAGGACAGGGACAGGCTGGAGATGGTGCAATACAGGGCGACAACAATTTTGGGCCAACAGGGCAGAAGCTGGTCTCTGAACATATTCGCTGGAGACCAGGCGAGAGAGGGGAGGATATAATGGAGGCCTTCAAGTTCCTGAAGGGAGTAAACAAGGTGAAAGCACAGTTGCGTAAGAACTTACTGTAACAGTACATCTTCAAGAGGAGCTCTTGCAGCAGGCTATAACCATTAGGACTAAACGCAGGCATTAGGACCCACTGGAAAAATTCTCAGCTAGCAGTACCCAGCAGGGACCACCACCCCTCCCCCGACGTCTGCTCCACCCCAACATCAGCCATGGTACAGAAGGGGGCGGACCCAGCTCCATCCCAGTTCCCACACCAAGACCCGCGAACAGGCCCTGACGAGAGAAAGAAGCAAAGCCTGTAGATGTTTTGTACACCTCTTTCGGGGGATGGAGGGTGGGAAAGCAGCACCTGCTGCAAGAGCTCCTCTTGAAGATCTACTATTATGGTAAGTTCTTACATAACTACCATCTTACTTCGAATGGGAGCTCTTGCAGCAGGCTATAACTATTAGGACTGAATCCCAAGCAGTCCTGCACCAAGGAGGTGCCTAACCCCAGGAGGTGGAAAGATGGGATAATGCTGGAAAACAGCAACTCATGAAAGAAATCCCTGAAGAACTGCCAGGCTGAAGCTGGCATGGCATCTGGATGCAATGTCCAGGCTACAGTGCTTCACAAAAGTGTGCACAGAATTCCAGGTGGCAGCCGCGCATGTGTCTCGAATACAGACATTCTTTAAAGCGGCAAAGTAAGCGGATACTCCCCTGGTGGAGTGACCCCTAACCGGGCCCGGAAGGGGTTTACTGTGCTTTTCATAGCAAAACACAATGCAGTGGACAAACCACTTAGAAATAGTCTGCTTATACACCGGTTTGCCCAAGTGTTGTGGCGCGAAGGCCACAAACAGTTGTTCCAATTTATGGTGTGCTGCTGTGCGCTTAAGGTAGTACCTCAGCGCCCTATGAACATCCAGAGTGTGAAGGAGAACTTCTCCCCTACTGGAGGAAGAAGAAAACTAAACTGGATGGTCAACAGACTGGTTGAGGGTCAATTCCGAGACCACTTTAGGAAGGAACTTAGGATTCATTCTGAGGGAAATCCTTTCCCTATGAAAAATTAAATATGGCTCTTTACACATCAGAGCCTGGAGCTCGGAAACTCTTCAAGCTGAAGTAACAGCAACTAAAAAACAAACCTTCCAGGAAAGGTAACAGTTCACAGTCAGCTGCTGGTTCGGGAGAAGACTAAGCTTCTCCAACACAAACAGGAGGTCCCAGGGTGGGATACGATCCCTAATGGGAGGTCTCATGTGTAGAATAACTCGTAAAAAGGTGCGGGCCACATCCAGTTGGGCTAAGGTTTTGTCTCCCAAAAGGGTGTGATATGCAGAAATGGTCCACAGGTGCACGTTTATGGAGGAGTAGCTCAAGCCTTGTTGATATAAGGAGATGAGATACTGCAATGCTGAGTTCACCATGGGAGACCCTGTACCTGGACTTTGCTATGTGTGTAGGAGCCAAGCATGACAGTGCAAAGACCTGAGATTGGGATGGACCAGTGAGCCCTGATCCTGGGACAACAACTGCGATCATATTGGTAGCGAAATTGGAGGTTCCGAGGACAACCGCTGAAGTAGTGGGAACCAAATCTGCCAAGGCTACACAGGGGCGATTAGAATCAGAGCCTCTTCAGCCTGTATAGTCAATAGAATTCTGAATGAGAGGAAAGGGAGGGAAGGCGTAAAGAAACCTCCCTGCCCAACAATGGGACAACGCGTCTGGCCAGAAAACACCAGGCGTCGGCTCTCACGAGCAGAAAATTGGCAGTTTGGCATTGCATGGGGCCACAAAGAGGTCCAGCTCTGGATGACCCCATGTGTCAAAGAGCTGGTCAGCTACTAACTGCAGTAGCTCCCACTTGTGTGCCTTGGACCGAGACCTGCTTAGGCCGTCAGCCAAGTTGTTTAGGATGCCTGGAACATGCACTTCAGACAGAGAGATGCGCCACTAGCACCCAATACCAGACTCTCATTGCCTCCCTGCGCAGGGGGTAGGAGTGTGTGCCCCCTTGCTTGTTGATGTAGAAGACAACTGCCATGTTGTCCATCTGAACAAGGAGAGAGCTTGGGACAAGGTCCTCTTGAAAAGCATTCAGCGCATGGAGGACTGCTTGCATTTCCAACACACTGGTGTGGAGGTCACACTCTGTAGGGGTCCAGACTCCTTGTGTTTGGCAGGCCCCTAGGTGCACTCCGTAACCCAAATCCGATGCATCAGTCATTAAGAGTCCGATTTGGGGGCTCCTGACGGAAAGGGACCCCTTTCTCTAAATTTAGAGAGTCCAGCCACCAAAGAAGTGTCCTCTTGACCGGCTCTGTGATCCTGACCATGTGGTCAAGGTCATCTGAGCCTTGGTCCCACGGCCCCCGAGCATCCACTGTGGGATTCTCATGTGGAAGCGAGCCAGAGGAGTGACGGTAATGGCCACCGCCATGTGTCCCAGAAGTCTGAGGAAGGTCCTGGCCTGAACCCGAGGGGTTACAAGGACCGATCCAGCAATCTCTCTCAAGTGATCGCCCCTCTCTGGGGTAGAGAAGCCATCCCCTGAACCAAATCCAGGACCATCCCTATGAAGATGAGTCTTTGACTGGGCTCCAGGAAAGACTTTGGAAGATTCAGGGTGATCCCCAGCTCTCGGAATAGAGTATAGGGGTGTCAGACTGCCTGCAGGAGGCACGTCCTTGACAGGGCTACAAGCAGCCAATCATCTAGGTAAGGGAAGACCTACTGTCCCTGGCACCTTAGAGCCACAGCCACCACTGCCAAGCATTTTGTGAAGACTCGAGGAGCGGATGAGAGGCAAAACAGAAGAACCCGAAACTGATAATGCACCCCCTGGAAATGAAACCTCAGGTACTTCTGGGGCGGGGAAGGGGACCCAGATATGCATGTACGCATCTTACATGTCTAGGGAGCAGAGCCAGTCTCCCTGATGAAGCAGAGGAATAAGCCCTGGAAGAGTCACCATCCGGAACCTTCGGTATTTGATACAGTAGTTTAAAGAGCAGAGGTCCAGAATGGGACGAAGATCCTGCATCTTCTTTGGGACAAGAAAGAAATGGGAGTAATATCCCTTTCCCCGCTGCCGCAGAGGAACTGGTTCTATCACCCTTTTCCACAAGAGGGCCTGAATCTCTCTCCTTCTATGAGAGGAATGTGAGAAGGAGAATATCTTGAGGACCTTGGTGGAGTATCGGAGAGGGAGGTGGATCTCAGTGACCTCCAGCGTATGTCCCCTCCTTATAATATCTAGGACCCATTGGTCTGCAGTTATTGAGCGCCAACCCTTCAGGTGAAGGGAGAAACGACCCCCTACTGCCTCCCCTGGTATCTCCTCTGGAGGAGGGGGGGGTCAGAAGAGAGTCACTGGGCGGAGCCAGGAGTAGGCAGAGAGGCTTGGGAGGACTTGGGGCCATGAAAAGGAGCACCTCCAGGTTGCTGGTTGCCAGCTCTCCTTTTGAAGCCACCCCTCTGGCCCTATTGGTTGCCATGGGCTTGGGTACCTGAGGGCTTCCGAAATGGCCACTGTTTCGCTCTCTTCTGGTCCCCTCTGTACATCTGTCGAATGGACCAGATGGATTTCCCAGACTCCTGGAGATGAGAGATAAGTGATTCTGTCTCCTGCCCAAATAAGACTGAAACCTGGAATGGAAGGTCCCGGATTCTGGACTGTAGATCTTGGTGAAAGCTGGAGACTTTCAACCAAGCATGGCACCGGAGGCAAACACCTGACGTCAATGCTCTGGCCGCCATATCTGCAGTGTCATACAAAGCACGGAGAACATGCGTGCCCATGTCTGAGCCAGACCTGAGGACGTCCAGAAGCTCAGTCTTCTGTGCGGAGTCTGGCAAGGCATTAGCAAGCTCCTGTCCCCTCTCCCAGAGTGCATTCTGGTATTGAACCATATGCATGAGGAAATTAAGGGACCTAGTGGAGCAGGTGGAGGCAAAATAGACTTTACTGCCCACCTGGTACAAATAGCGAGACTCTGGGTCAGGAGGCTGGGAGCTAAGGTGTTTGGGCTGCTTAGACTTATCATGGGCAGCTGTGATCACAGAAGAGTCCACCTGAGAGTGTTCTGCCAGGAAAGGCTCATCCCTCGGGGCTCTGTACAGCCTGTCTAACTTCTTAGGAACCACCAGGACTGAAGTTGGACATTTCCAAGTAATTCTAGTAAGGTCTTAGAAAGTGTCTACTAAAGGAGGTACCACCAGAGATTTGGGCTCCTTTTGCCTCAGGTATCAGGCTAGTCGACAGCGTTCAGGATCCAGGTCCTCCATATCCCATTCATTGGAGGCTTGAATGTGCCTCATGACATCCATAAAGGTTGGATCATCAGGAGGCGAGCGGGGTTGGTCCTTTTCTCCTGCGGAACCCCTGATCCCCGAGAGGGAAGAGGAAGAAGGTGACCAGCTACTGGGTGTAGAATAGCTGGATCTGTCCCAAGGACTTGCCCTGCTCAAATGTTGGTGGCCATCACACCGGTGTAGGTCCAAGAACAGATGCCTGCCATGAGACAGACGACTGAGCATTGACAGGCATCTGTCTAGGGACCGATGTCAGGAATGGGCCCGCCCCACGGAGCGGAAACGACTCCTGGATTTTGACCTAGGCCAGCAGTGGCTACCTGACTGAGAAGAACATCGGTGGTGGTCTGGAGATAGTGATCAGGAACGGACCTTAGAGGATGAGCGAGGCAGCTCCTTCTCGGGGGTCTTAGGCAAAGGTGGGGGAACACCCTCCGGTCGTGGTTTGCCCAGAGGATCTAGAACCGGTAACTGAGCCGGCTTTGGGGGAATATTTCTGTACTTGACCCCACCAAAACAAAAAAAGCTCCTGGAGTGCCTCCCTAGAAAAAAAAAAAAAAAAAAAACACAGAAGCCGCTGTCCCAGGAAAAGAGACTAAGGGATCCAAAGGATCCAGCAGCCCAGAGGGGGCACCTCCCGGAAAGCCCTGTGGGGAGGAAAACTTAGGAGATGCAGATGCTGCTCCTTCTGCATTACTGCGTCACTGGTGCCACTTCTGCCGGCGTCGGTACCAGGACAGACTGTTTCTCCCGGGGTGATGCTGGAGTGCCTTCTGACTCCAGTGGCTTACCTTTCCCAGGAGAAGCTGGGACCTTAGCGGGCAGGGCAGAAGCTTGTGCCACGGAGGTCTTGGGGGTGACCCGGAGCGGAGTCACCTCAGGCTTAGCAGGTTTCTCCCCGGACATACCTACTTTGGCCCTAGTCTGCTTCTTTGCTGTAACGGAATCCTTAGGATGGGGATGATCTCGGAGCCTGAGGAATAGCAGGGCTTCTTGGGGGAGGACTGAGAACGGGAACATGCCCAGGACCTAGACCGGTAGTGGGACAGACTATGGTCCTTGTCCCGGGAGTGCTTATTGGATTTGTCCTTGTGCTTGGCCTTCTCCTCAGACGTGTGCAGGATGTCCATCTTGTTCCAAAAGGTAGGCTTTAAGGACCTGCAGGCGACAGATTCTTGTCCTGCTGGTGAAGTCCTGGCAAGTGGAGTAGACCGCGGTTTTGTGGTCCGAAACCAGGCAAAACACACACTTGGTGTGGCTGTCCAACTGGATCTGGCGGCTGCAACTACACTTGTTCCTGTAAGGCCTGGAGAAGGATACCAATGACGAGGATGACCTATGTCGGCTGGAGTCTGTAAAAACAACCGCATGGAGACTTTACGAAAAAATGAAGAAACAATTTTGCTGGCAACTGGCAAGCCAAGATCTTCCCAAACATGAGCGGGTCGCAGCAGGAAAAGAACTGGGGTGGAGCTGGGTCTGCCCCCTTTTGTACCATGGCTGATGCTGGGGTGAAGCAGACATCGGGGGGCAGGCCCTGCTGGGTACTGCTAGCTGAGAATTTGTCTGGTGGGTCCTAATGCCGGTGATGTTACTCCTAATGGTTATAGCCTGCTGCAAGAGCTCCCACTCGAAGTAAGATGTACCAGAACTATTTAGCATGAGATTATAGTCAAGAACCCAATGTCATGAGTTGAACCTGGTGGGGGAGAAGGTTTAAGAGGGACGTGAGGAAGTTCTATTTTAAGAGAAGGGTGAAACAGTCTGCCAGAGGAAGTGGTAGGTGACAAGACCATAAACAGTTTCAAGCATGGCTGGGACAGAGTGAAGGGTTTGGTTTCTGCTCGGGTCAGTAGCAGGGGAGTGGATAGGGCAGTATAAAACCCTGCAAGGACACTAGAGAACTCTGGACAGACTAGATGGACCCCTGATCTTTTTCTGCTGTCTTTCTAGGTTTCTGAACGTAAATATTTTTGTTGAGCATTTACAATGAAAGAAGGCAGGCGACTCCAGGATTGTGGGATCAGGGCCCCCACGGAGCACAGAAAGCAAAGCAGGGGTAGGAACGTTCAAGTCAAGTTCTCACAGATTGTGAGAGGCTGCCTTGCAGCTTTTGTTTACATCTGGGATTGGGGGAAGGCATCAGGATCAACCGGCTTTTATAAAGTAACTGTCAAAACATTTTTGTTTAGCATTAAGGGGCAGTCCCACACTACACAGTATGAGTAGGGCCGGTAGATGAGAATTTCCCTTTACGGAAGATAACATATTACATACTGTAGGAAACAGGAAGTTAGCCCTCTGTACAGACAGTTGGTGAGACCCCAACTGGAGTACTGTGTGCAGTTCTGGGGACCCCATCTCTGCAAAGACATGGACAGAGTGGAGGCTGTCCAGAGGAGGGCAACCAACATGGTGCAGGGTCTACACCAGAAGACATACGAAGAGACTAAAGGAGCTTAATAAGTATACCCTTGAGGAAAGAAGGGAGAGGGGGGACATGATAGAAACTTTCAAGTATCTCAAGGGAATCCAGGTCCAAGAGGGTAGTATCCTTCAGAAAAAGATGTGCAAGAACAACGGGGCACAAATTGAGGACAGAGGGGGGACGGCTCAGAGGTAATGTGAGGAAGTGTTTTTTCATGGAGAGGGTTGTGGATGCATGGAACAGCCTTCCTGAGGAGGTCGTGGAGTCAAGAACAGTGGGGGAATTCAAGAATGCATGGGACAGACATAAGGCAGTCCTAGTGGGGCGTAGGAGAAAGTAGGCTGTTGGTTAACTAGTATCTGCAGCTTATTCATCAGGTAGGAAAATGGGCAGACTAGGTGGGCCAAGCGGTCCTTATCTGCCATCAAATTCTATGTTTCTATACTGCCCAAACATTATGGAACAACACTGCCCTATAGGATGTTCATTTCAACCATAAGTGCTTGGACCAGAATCTCCAATCCCACTCCCACAATGAATTTCCAAGTCAGCAGTTATACAGCAAACAGAGTATTCAGATAAATAAAAGTCAAAGAAAGCAAACTTGACTGCTCTGAATGATGTAAGTAATCCTTATAGTAACGGACATTGGCTAGTTCTAAGATACAAAGAGCAGCTGACCCCTTTGAGAAAAAACTTTGGAAACATAGACACAAGTCAGCTTGCATTTCATATAACTTGTACAGATTTCTCCATCATTAATTAGTGATAAAATTCACAGAACAAGATCTTTATCCCTTAGAGTTCATCTGTCTCTATAGCTTATTCCCAACTTGAAATCATAATGCCCTGTTGTGACAGCGTTGCCGTGGGAGTATTATGACCATCAGGCTGGGAGAAAGCAATAGGAACTTAGGCACCCTCATGAAACAACTATTCTGTTTTTTGAAGCAAATGACTTCAGTAATAAGTAATAGGGATAAGAAATACAAGCCAATTTATGTCCCAATATTATGGATTTGAAAGTTCTTCTAAGCCTCAGTGGCTCTTTAAATGTATAAGCTACAATGTTCCACATTCTGTAATCCTGGGCTTTTCTTGTCTACCAACTGCAGCAAGTCCAGTATGTTGATAGTAATCTTTCAGAAAGATCTCAACCCTGCAAATATACTCTTCTGCCATTAGATGGCGATCAATGTGCAACATCCAAGCACTATAAGTAGTAAAACATGTTACCTGTTTTATAGCTTCTACTACGGTGACAGTCTTCCCAGTGCCCGGTGGGCCAAAGAGGAGGTAGGGGGCTGGCCTGGAAGATCCTGCTACTATGTGTTTAACAGCATCATATTGCTCTGGATTATTCTCCAGTTTTCGATCAAAAAGCCTAATTAAAAAAAATAAAATCAACTTAAAAATTTCATAAAGACATCATCTCCCAACAAGAATTTATAAACATGATTAACCAAAGAAGGGGGGGGGATATTTTTAAGAGTTAGTGGAACCAAAATGGACAGGAACGTGATACAAATTTTTAATATAGTTATTTATAACTTCATTTCTGAAGTATTTTTTGTCCTTTTGCTCATTAGAAAGTTTTCCAAGTGATAATATTGTGCTGGATGTGTGGAACAGCTCTCAACCTCACAGCTGAATATCTATAGTCCCCCAAAAAAAAAAAAAAAAAAAAAAAAAACAAAAACTGTTACCTTACCTACTCCCAGGCTTTCAAATCTGTCTCACCCTTGCGGAATCTTGTCCTTACCTCTGCATCATGGATACTGGCTTATTAACACTGAGGTTGTGGGTACTCTTCTGCCTGTCTATGATCCAACTTTCCTCATTATCATCAAACTCTGCAACTCAGCCGTTTCCCAGTAAGACTGGGGAAATCTATAATTTAGATTTTGCCAACATCCTGGGAATCATCGATCATCTCACAGGTGCCCTCAGCTTCACCTCACTCCCCACCCCACCCCGAGTTTTGATACATACCTAACACAGTATGGAAGTACTCTTGCTGTGCACTCCCCAAACTTCTCTTACTAGTCTCCTCACTTTGCCCACCGTACTCTGTACTTTGCTGGCAAGTTACTGTTATATGTAGCTCTACATCAGTTAAGCATTAGCCTTAGGGCTCCTCCATGCCTTGCCCACATTCCTCGTAAGCAGCAATGCATCAAACTTTTAAAATTATTCTTCGTATTATCTAGGAAACTTCCGCTTCTCCTATTACTGTGCTCAAGAAATGCTGAGTTGAACCCAGGCCCACCTGTATCTACTGGATCGCCAACACTTACCTAGCCTTGAAGGGTTAAGTTTTATGCATGTTAATGCATGCAGCTTGTTAAAAAAATAAATAAATAAATAACTTCTATCCAAGTTTGGATATGCCACACTGCCCCTGACATTTTGGATGTCACAGAGTCCTGGCTCCGCCCGGCAACCAACAATAATTAAATAAGCCTCCCCTTTTACTCTCTATTTCGAACTGTCAGTCAGTCCAGAGGTGGTGGGGTGGCTATTTATGTCATTTTTTTAAATTAAGTATGCTTTATTCATTATTATTATTATTATTTACAGTCAGGCTCAATGCAGTATTTAATACAAGAGATCAAAGAAGGATATGAGTACAATACATTGGATACAAATTTCGTATTACCCCCTTCGCTCTCCTCCAACCCCCTCTTTAACCCCCATATCTATACAGTCATTGATGAAGGAAGGAAAAGAGATTTTATATACAATACCTAGGGTACATCTCTGTGTGTCTATCACTATCCCTCCCTCCCATCTATCTACCTTTTACCCCCATATACCTTCCTCAAAAGCCCCCCTTCTCCCTATTACTTACCCCCCAGCCAGTATTCACCTTATAATATTACCCAATACTGTTCTATTTCTACTGGACTTAACCTTAGTCCATCAGCTAAGGGAAGCAAAAAGGAAGGAATGACCACTGTTTCTTTTAATAAACTAATAATCTACCACCAATGTATCTTAGATCTATATCTTGGCCACTAACCATAAATCATGGAACTTCTCCCACCGAGCATTAAACATTGTACTCCCAAGGCTAGCAATAGTTTTTTCAATCCTTATGTTGTACAATAGTCCTGCCAACCATTCTTGGTAAGGAATGACCGTCTGGTCCTTCCAATGTTTTAATATCCGTTTTCACCGTGAGCGAAATTAAATTTATATAATATCTCCTCTCCATCACATCAATTTTTGTGTAGTCTCCTAACAAACAAACTTCAGGAGTGAAGAGATCTTGCAACCCCAACAAGGGGTCTGCCTTGGCCTTAATTTCTGACCATAATGAATTCACTAAAGGACACTCCCAAAAAATGTGAATCAGGGAGCCCTGAGCGTGTCCGCATCTAAAAACACTCATTTGGTAGTTTACCCATCTTATATAACTTCACCGGAGTCAAATGCATAGTGTGTAATATATAGTATTGTGTCAGCCTAAGCCTATCATTGGCACCATATTTGTAGACTCCCTTCCAGATATATGCCCAATTGTCATTACTATCTGGAAGGGTAACTGTCCAATATTGTGAGCGGTCCACTATATTAGAGTACATCTTCTCATATAGGGCCATGACTAGCCCAGATACTGCATGTGGTGAATTTGCTTTATTTTTAAGTTCAGCCATCACCTCACTGCAATTAATGTTCCACTGGTCTGCGCCAAAAATAGTAATAAGCAGGTGTCAAACTTGATAAATATAGAAGGTATATTTAGAAGTCAGATGGAACTTCATCATATCCTGGACTGAAAGTATTCTCCCCATGTCAGTTAAATCACTAACTCTCATATTCAGTGGCATACCTAGTCTATGTGATAATAGAAAAGTTCTCAATTTGGAAGTTAGGATTACCAAATAACGGTTGAGAAATATCCCTAAAATTGACTATACCTAAAGCTTTACACATCTGATTATGAACTCTAACCGAAGTGTAAATAACCGTAGATCTAAGTGATTTGGGCAAATCTTTAGGGAATATATACCAGAGGCTATCCAGTGTTATTTTGGTCCCTATTATCAGGTTCCTCTCTATTTGCAGCCACAGGGGGGCAATATTGGGAACACCCGTCCTTAAGAGGCACCTCCCCCCACCTCATATACTTGGCCATATGACTTGCTAAGTAGTAATGATAAAAATTTGGGAGCTTCAGCTCTCCTAACTCCTTCGGAGCACTTAAGTGTTTGTAAGACTTCCATGGGGGCTTACCTTGCCACAGAAATTTTGTAATTATACTCTGGAGTTTCTGGAACCATGATAGGGGGAGATAGATATTTAACATATTTAAAGGGTTAAATATTCTGGGCAGTACATTCATTTTTATGACATTGATTCTACCCTGTAGGGAGATATATAAAAGGGAAAAACTGGTTAAATCTTGCTGAATAATTAAAAGATTATCATCCAAGTTAAGTTTTTTTAGAAGAGGTACTGAGGTTGACAAGATGATTCCCAGATATTTAAGTGTATTAGTCCAAGCCATCTTAAACTTGTCCAGATCACCTTTACATGTATAAACATTAAGTGGCATAATTTCTGTCTTATTAATATTCAACTTGTAGTTTGACAATTTACCAGACTCGTTTACTATGTCCAACATTTTTGGGATGGTCTCTGCTGGGTACGAAAGATGGAGCAAAATGTCACCCGCATAGGCTGACAGTTTCAACTCTAAAGGGACCACTGAAATGCCTGTTATAGATGGAGATAACTGAAAGCTGTGAATTAAAGGTTCCAAGTATAAGTTGAACAATAGTGGCGATAATGGGCACCCTTGATGGGTTCCAGAGTATAGCTGGAAATTTCTAGAAAAAACTCCATTACAGTATACAGTATTTTAGCTGTAGGATTAGAGTATAGATGTTTAATCCACCCAATAAATTCCTGAGGGAATCCAAACTGAGACATAGTATTAAATAAAAAGGGACAGCTAACCCTATCAAAAGCTTTCTCCGCATCCAGAGAGACCAGGGCCATTGGTACCATTGCCTCCCTGGATGCGGAGAAGACATGGTCAAGCTTACGAAAGTTATCCAAGGGGTTTCTGCCACCAATAAACCCAATTTGTTCAGGGCTAATTAAGTTGTCCCAAACTTTGGTCACCCTCAAGGCCAAAACCTTTGCTAGTATCTTAACATCATAATTCATCAGGGAGATTGGCCTATAGTTTGCTACCTTATCCTTGGATTTCCCTGGTTTTGGCAAAACAATAATGGTGGCTTCTAACAAGGTGGCATCAACAATCCCATGGGTACAAATATGTGAATATAATTCTTGGAGGATAGGAACGAGCTTTTTTTCAAAAATTCAATAAAAATTTGATGAAAACCCATCTGGTCCTGGAGCTTTGTTGAGAGCAAGGGATTGGATAGCAGTTGGTATTTCCATCTCAGAGATAGGCGAGATTAGATGGGCTCTCTGAATTTGGGTGAGAGCAGGAAGAGAAAGTTTAAAAAGATACTGTTGTATCTCAAATTCTATGCGACTATTAGGTGGATAACCATAAAGGTTCCTATAGAACCTCTCAAACTCACTCACTATAGCTTTAGGGGTTGTCAATATATTCCCACATTCCTCCGTGGTTATATTGGCTATCAGCCTCGATTCTTCCTGCTGTCTTAATTTAAGAGCCAGGAGATGTCCGGCCTTATCTCCTTGGTCCAGATACCTAACGTGAGTTTTAAACCGGGCGTATTCTGCCCTTTCTCTTAAAACATTCGCATATTGATCCCCAAGGACCTCTAGCCAAATTAAATTTGCCGTTGTGGGGTTAACACTGATCCCCCTCTCCACTTTCTGAATGGAATCTAGCAGGGATTTCGCTGCTGCTTCTCACTTCTTTTTCCAGTTCGCAGCTAACCTAATAAACTCCCCTCAAACATTTCAGGGAGCACCAAAATTGATCATATGCCTTAATAGACCCTTTGTTATGTTCTATGTATTGATTAATTGAATCCCGTATCTTACTCACAATATCTTCTTGTGGTAGCATTTGGGCATTAAGTTTCCACTGGTAACTTTGGGGATTGAATGAGGTATCTTACCCTCCAACCAAATCATAGAGTGGTCTGATAAAACTCTGGGGAGAATCCCACAGTCCAGTGGACATATCATCATATCCTTATTCACTAAAAAGAAATCTATCAGAGAAAGGTAAATGCCTTTTCTTTTGGGTGTAAAAGACGCCAAGGATCTACAAGGCCCAGCCCTTCCATCACTTCCTGCAGGGATTTTTGTGCAGGGGATAAGGTTGGTTTAGTTTGCGTAGACCTGTCTAACTTACTTCCATACATTATATTTCGGTCTCCTGCTAGTATCATTGGCACCTGTTTAAATGGAACCAACTTGAGAGCTAACTGAGAGAAAATTTCAGGGGAAGAATGGTTAGACCCATATATAGTGCCAATGACAACTTCTTTATGATCAATCAACCCCCTCACAAATAGAAATCTCCCCTGTGGGTCTCCGATTTCTTGTAATAGTTGAAATTGTAACCCTTTAGCTATTAAGATAGCAACACCTCTCTGCGAAGTGGAATTTCCAGTGGTATAAACTAGGTTAATACAACTTCTCCGAAACAAATTACCTTCGCCCTCTTTCAGGTGCGTCTCCTGCAGGAACGAGATATCTGACCTCACCAATGCTAAGTGCTTAAGTATTTGGTGGCGTTTCACTCTGGCTCTTGCCCCTTTAATACTCCAAGAGGTGATTCTCATTCCTTTCTGTACGTTTGATGTGCCTTCCCTTGTATAGGATTTTAGTTCTCAACCTTATATAAATTGTTCTTCCCTTAAATTGTCTCTTCCAATACTGGCTTTCTCCCTCCCCATCCTCCACTAACTTAAGTAGAACGCTGATTATAAGATTATGACCCCCATCCCCAACCAAACCCTTCCCGGGCATAATTGCGTAATTGAGGTTATGCCTCTGTAGAATAATGTAGCAAAAACTACTCCCAGTCCCAGAGACTGAACTCCTAACTGATCACTCGGCACAATGTTTATCTTGCTGCCTCAGATTGCCCCCCACTACCCCCACCCTCTATCCTTTTTATCTCCTGCTGCACTAAGTCTGACTGAGCTCTCCAAAATATTTAAAAGCTTAACACTAAGTACATCCTATCCTACTTATAAATATGAAACTACCACATCTTAACCTACAACTCTCATAGCCTAGCTATGTTTCTACCAGTCTTACCCCCAAACCATTTATTTCAGCCCCATAAGCCCCTTTACTCGACTCTGTAAGCTCTATACAATATTCGGTGCATATGCCTAAGAATTCTTTACGTCGCTAATACTCCAGATCCCTTACTATGAGTTAATAAAAGAACCATACAAGAAAATAACTTAAAAGCATTATCAGAAAGAGCCAGCTGTATCCCCTTTAAACATAAACCGAACTCCAAATGGAAGGATCCCCCTTTCGGTCTTAACCTTTCTGTGACCCTTTAATTATTTGCTGTGCTATCTTAATATCCCCAAACCCGATATAAAGAAGAAATGGCAAACAAAGTATGTCTGTTTCACTTTAAATAATAATGGGGAAAGGCTACTGTTAAAGAAATTTTGCCCCGACATAACAGATTACACCAACTAAAACAACTGTGTAAAACACCATAATCACTACTATACAAAATTTTGCACTACTAAATGTCCACTAGATGGCAGCATTCACCACGATGTAACTGCATCGTAGGCTCATTTTATTAAATCTGGATACCACTTTCTACAACTTTCCATAGCCAAGTCCAGGGTATCAAACGTATGCCAGTGGCCTTCCTTATTAACTTGCAGTACGGCAGGGTAGCGCACTCTAAAACGTATCCCAGCAGAGATTAGCTTAGAGACTAGTGGATGCAGAGCTGATCTCTTCTGACGAACTGTATAAGGCAAATCTTGAACCACACGTATTTTCTTCTCTTCCCATTGGACATCCTCTATTTCCTTGAACTTCTGCAAAACAAGCTGCTTGTCTAAAAAGTTTAGTATTTTAAAAATACATGGGCGAGGAGGTGATCCTGCTGAAGGCATAGGGCGCAGCAATCTATGGGCTCTTTCTATAATATAGGAGGGCCCATTTGGAGAGGGTTCAGCTAACTTCTCACAATTTCTGTGCAAAAATGACTGCATGCCACCCTTCTTCACCCTCTGGCAAGCCAAGAACTACAAGATTATTTCTTCTTGAACGATCTTCAAGATCCTCTAGACGGTCTTCTGCCTTTTTTATTCTGCCTTACATTCACAACTTCTGGGTCCAATTTCGCTCTCTAATCCTCCAACGAGGAGATTCGGGCTTCATTATCTCTAGTACAAGTATTTAAGCTTTCCATGGCAGCTTTTAGCCCTTTAACATCAGTGGCTAGCGTTAAGAGAGCTTATTTTAGTGGTACCATCTCTTCTAGAAATCGCTCTTAGGAAAGGGCAACTTGCTGTTTTATCGAGGCAGAACTTTCTGGGCGACCCACTTTAGGTCTTTTTGGGTGTTTCCCTTTCCCTGGCATCAGCAGTGGAGTGTGTCGGAGAGCTGGCGCTTTCATTTCTGTATCCATCCCGAAACTTTACCGCTAATCAAGTGATTAGGATCTTCTGGTATTCCTCTCAATTTCAGGCAAGTTTATCTCTACTTCTGGGGCTCTTAGATTAAAGGAAGAGCAAATACACTGGGGAAGGCAGGGGAGCTGCTACTAAGAGCTTCTTACCAGGCAGCCATCACACTGGAAGTCCGTCAGACAAATTTGCGGTCTCTATTGACTCAACCTCAGTCCCTTATGAGTTTGAAAGTCTTACACTGCAGGTCGAGATTTCATCTGGAGTTTCACTGTGTGTGGCAGGCTGTTATAGGCCCCCATCTGCTGGGTTGCAGCTTCTAAATCATTTAAGCCTTATTCTGGGGCAGAGGTCATCTGAGTCTATACTACTAGGGGACCTCAATTTGGACTGGTTGTCCAGTGCATCCTCTCCCCTTAAAACGCTCAGCAATTTTATCGGGCTGACAACTCATCAGCAAACCCACACGCCCTAATAAGTCAAACCCCTTTAACAGCACCTTGCTGGATATTATCCTTGTTAGCAAACCTTACTTATTCACCCTTACTGATGTCTTTCTCAGATATTAGTGACCACTGCTTCATTGCCTGCATGAGGTCCAACCACACTTCCCCAGGTGCATCTAAATTCTCCTTCAAAAGGTGCCTCCAATATCTTGATCCCTGTGCATACGTCAGAGTTGTCTCATTCTGTGCATTGGACCTACTTTCTTAGCAAATTCAGTGTCCACTGCCTATGACATTTTCCAAGGCATAGTATTAAGCGCCATTAACAGGCACGCACCCCTTGTGAAAACTCGTGTTAGGAATAAGTCCTGCCAGTGGTTCACCACTGAGCTGAAAGAAGCTATGCACAACAGAGATATGCTGTGGAAAAAAGCTCATAAATCCAAACATTCGAATGACTGGAACCTCTTTAGTAAGGCGAGAAACCTCTGCACCACAATGGCTAGAGAAGCGAAGGCTAAGTTTTACCGCACTCAGTTCGATCAATCCGCTAGAGGATCCTCAAAATTCTGGAAATTAAATTAAAGACATTGAAGGCCACTCCTCCAGCGCCTCCTTGCCGTCACATTTCGACTGGTGCCAATATAGTCACTGACAAACCGTTAATTCTTGATGCCTTCCAACAATCACTTTGCCACTGCAGGGCTCACCTTAGATACTTCCCCAGCCAATTCACTCCACTCACAGCTGGGAGTCAATAATCAAGGCATCTCCTTCCCAAATGTGTCGTCCTCACTCCAACCCACAACCCTGAAGGAAGTTGAGGACCTTCTGCTCCAACTGGATGTTGGGAAAAGTGCTGGAACAGACCTTATTGAGCATTACCCCTTAAGGTTAGGCTACCATGTCCTGGCAGTGCCTATCACACACTTGTTCAACTTATCCCTCTCACAGGGTGATCTTCCCACCATCTGGAAAACAGCACGTTATCCCTTTGTTTAAATCGGGCGATCCCAGTGACCTGAACAATTATAGGCCAATCTCCATCCTACCAACTCTAAGTTACTGGAAAAAATCATCAACACCCAGCTCAGAAACTACCTGGAATCAGCAAACTTGCGCTCAATCCACTACAGTCAGGCTTTAGAGTGCAACATAGTACAATCTCGGCCCTGGCTAAGGTTACAAATGATTGGCAATGTGAGTTAGACAGCAAGAACTTTGCCTGTGCAGTATGTTTGGACCTAAGCAAAGCCTTCGATACTGTTGATTATGACCTGCTCCTCTCAGCCCTCCGGCATATTGAACTGGATTCTTTATCTACTAGTTGATTTGAGAGCCATCTCACAGGCCGCTATCAGCAGGTAAAAGCTGAAGGCGAAGTTTCAGCTCTAAAACCCCTCCTGAAGGGTGTACCTCAAGTTCCATCCTGGGACCACTGCTATTCACTATCTATATAAACAGAAGAGAAAAAGAAAGCCCAAATACATCTCTTTGCTGTTGACACTGTGTTTTATGCTAGTGGTCCCTCTCCCGATGTGGTGTGCACAGCTCTTCAGGATGATTTTAACTTGCTGCAGCACCAGCTCCTAAACCAAAAGTTGCCTTTAAATGCTAAGAAAACCAAAAGCTATTTTCTTCTCACCCTTTCCCAACCTACCTAATCCAGCCTCAGCTGGGATTCTCCCTTCAATAGCCACTGCCCTGGGTGAACAGTTTGAGTACGTAAATCAATTCAAATACTTGGGTGTATGGCTTGACAGACTCTCCTTCATAGTACATATAGAAGAATTGACTAAGAAGCTTCATCAAAGGCTTGGCCCTCTTTTTAGGATAAAATATCTCCTTCCCTCAGATGCGAGGACGAGACTAGTCCAAACTACCTTCCTACCCCTGCTACATTATGCCGATTTCCTTTATAGCCAAGGACCAGTCAGCGCACTCTTAAACTTGATACGCTCTATTATAGAGTCCTAAGGTTTATAACAGATCTTCCATACTCCACCCATCACTGTTTGTTGTACAGCGCAGTAGGTTGGTCTTCTCTTGGCCTCAGACGACAAAGAAATGCCACCATCTGGACATACAAAGCTATTATTAAACTGCCTGACTACATCAGTCTGTTTACCACCATGCACCCTAAGCAGATATGGCTTTGAGAAGTGCCTCCTATATTACCTTAAAGGTAACAAAGGCCAGATCCCGCTTTGGCTGGGCTTCCATTAGTCATGCGTTTTCCTAGCTATGGAACAACCTGCAAAAAACTCTGAAATTAAAGCATAAAGTCAGCAACACAGCCTTCAAAACACTATCTTCAGCACAATAAAGAATCCTGTGTTTGCTACTCCTGATCAAATGACTTCCCCTCTCAGGGTATCCCCTCATCACTCATCTTGGCCTCTTCCTGGATACTTATCCCAGCTTCTGCATGGCCCTCTCCCTCCCTCCCCTTCCCTCCTTCCTTCTCTTCTCTCCATCTCTTCACTCCCGATCTGTTGACACTGAACCCAACCTCTGCCTGGCCCTCTCCCTTCCCCTTCATCCTTCTCTTCTCCTCATCTTTTACCCATTGATCTGTTCCCAGTACTCAACCCACTCTCCACTCTCCCCTTTCACCCTGCCCCCCGTCTAGTCCCCCTCATCAGGTTCCTCTCCTTTACTTTTGCACTCCTGGTTCACATTCCCATTCCATAGGCCTCTGACCTATTCGCCCTCCATCTCCTCCCTTCTCCTCTGCCCCCATTCCATTCCCCTACCTGTGCTTCAGGGTCCCAGTCGAGTCGCCATGGCTCTTGTCACCACATCTTTTCACAGTTGCTGACCTTATCTGTATAACTGTTAGCTCAGCTTCCTATCTGTAAACTACTGTGGTACTTATCCTGTATTTCCTTACAATTTATTGTCCATGCTTGTTTTTGATCAAGCCTGTGTATTGTTATTTTTGTGTATTACCCTGTTATCTTATACTGGTGCTCACCCAGGTCCACCTTGAAAAGGAGCTCTGCTCAATGGTGTTCACCTGGTTAAATAAAGATTTTGACTGATTGATATTAAACACTGGGCAATGGTGGAACACTAGTATACCCATCTCAGGGTATATACATAGGGGATACATGGTGGGCACGAGTACGATATGGAAAATTTCCACTTCTCTTCGCCACAAGTGAGTATCCAGAGGTCACTGTGCAGGAGTGAAAATATTTTCCTTATCACACAAGTGCACATCATGTATCTGATTTACACAATAGAGGCCCCTATTGAAAAAGTTACAATTTCCGCAGCTTTCCACAGCTTTGCACCATTGAAATGTAAATATTTTCACTGTGGTGACATCACTGGTTATTCAACAGGAGTGAAAATAATCACTATATATTGAAATGGTTATTGCTTTACCCCTATTGTACAACTCCTTGTACACTACCCTTACCCATTATTTATTCTATATGCACTGGGACACGCATGTTAAACCCTGACAATGATAGCAGAAAGACCACTGGTCTATCCAGTCTGCCTGTATTGTAGAAATATACCATATAATTTCCAAAACACAGGTTTCTACTGGACACATAAGCCAAGCCCTGGACATCTAAATACCACACGAGGAAGAAAAATGACCGTGTGAAGGCTTCCACACATAAAATAAAATAACTATAATCTTGGTTGTCAGATTTGAAAAAATATTTCAAAAGCAAGACTCACCTATCCCACACATCAGACAACCAAGAATGTTATTTTATATGCGGAAGACGTCGCATGGTCTTTTCTCTTTCTCATACTGTATAATTTACATAGGATAGCCCAGATAGTCCAATGAAGATGCAATGTTTTTTTACTGGGGTCCTGTTTCTCCCTCATCTGGAGTAGACTGAATTACAGGGAGGTTGAGGGACCTGCACAAGGTCATATGGTGGGCCAATGGTTTTGGCATAGATTTGGCTGGGATACTCTGGGCCATGTGCTGACCATACGGCCTCTCTCTGGTAATACAGCTACAATTACCCAATTTGGTAAGTGAAACCTTACAGCAAAATGAATTTGGATTTCTGTGTGATTTATCCCTCATCTTCAAATGCTTATCCAGTTTGCACAGTAAGCAAGTGGATTTCTCAGATATTAGCATGAACCTCAAAGACCCACAGAAAGTAATGATGTGAGATGGCACAAAATCAGGCTGGTTAAAATCTAAATCATACTTCATTACCTCAGAAAATAGAATTACACAGCCTCAGGCATCAATCTTAACCACACCAAGAGCTCGCTCCACCTTCAGTCCACCTTGTGGTGAATTCCGGCCTGCAGTACTATGTATACTTGCATATGTATCCATGCATGCACTGGAAGGTGCTATAACCGAAAGAGTTAAAGCACCAATCTCAAACTGGAGATGCATCAGACCCGGGTTTGAAACCCATAACCATTGCTTGCACACTGTGCGACCCCGAGCAAGTCACCTAACCTCCCTGTGCTCCCAGGACAGACCTGGAAATATGCTTCTGCAGTGCACCTTTCCTGCCCAAAAACTCTGAAATAAAAAAAAAAAAAAATTCAATTGTTTATAAAGTTTCACCATTGTATTTTCAAGTTGCCTTTGGATCTTGAGCACTAGACCCATCTCTGCCTAGGTACAAGCTTAACAATTCTGTCACTACCAGTGCATTTATAATTCTGCTCCGCAGGCCTAACGCAATCCCTGCTCGCAGCCCTCTGCAACTGCTGCTTGTGTATGAACATGCAGCTCTTTCAATCTAATGCTGCACTGTGTTCATATCTTGTTCTTGGTTATTTGTTTTTATCTGGTACCACCTGGTTGCAGTGCACTTTATCCACCCACTCCCGTACTGGTTCCTCCTAGTTGCCTACTGGCTCCAACCTCTACTACTCTCACAACCTGCCTGGTGATCTTGCTATTTCCTCTCTTCTAGCACTTACTCACTAGTTGTAGGACTATGAGGAATGACTGTTAGTTATTTGCACTTATATATTTGTGTTTTGTTACAACATATAGATTTCAGCAAATGTACTGTCATTGCTGAAAATTTTGTATAAGTGTATGATGTCTGACTGCTACTTGTTCCCATGATGTTTTCTTGCATCTACTATGGTCTACATACCCTTTGTTGTAATCTCCCAGGTCGTACCTGAAGATAGGCAGCTATGCTGTCTAGTGTACCTACCTGGTTAACAAAAACTAAATAAAGTAAAATGCAAGAGAAAATACATAAAATGGAGAATAGAGCGCTGCAGTGCAGCCAACTATATAAGAAATGTATTGGTTTAAAATAATTATCCCAACAGTAAATGCTGCCCGCTATATAAAGTGCAAATTGCTAGAAAGGAATGAAACATAAATAAAGTGTCAAGTTCCTGAAGTACTATTTAAGGTGCTTGTCTAAAATAAAAAAAGATTGTTTAGTACATGCTTTATAAGGGGCTTGTATTATTTGCCTTCACAAATACCAAAGAGCTGCTAGATTTAAAGTGCAGAGTGCTTTAACCAAGTTGTTGGTTGAATAACGTGCTCATGGGCTTTAGGAATATAAATGTGTTTGTATATGCACGCTGTAGGACTTTAAAAGTGCCTGCAGTGCTGAATTCATGCTTGAAACAGAAAATACTTCAAGAAATTATAAGGTGCCTCCACTCTAAATGGGGCCATTCTATAATTTAGCTCCAGGCTGTGTTTGTTCCAGAGAAGGCCCGTTTGTTAACCCCACCCTCCATTTAAAAAAAAGCACATTAAAAGCCCTGAAATTAGTAAATGATAAAAAAAGGGTTACTACAGTTCTGATGTTTCCTGAGGGAGTTTAAATGTTCTGCAGTTATCATATAAACCCAGTAAGAAAACTAAACTGTTCAGTATCTTACCTGACTGCGGAACTGCATCTGAGGATTTCTATAGGGGAGCAGTACCCTCTGCAGTCCCCTCTTTACACAGCCTTACCTGTCACTCAAAGGTAACTAAGGAGGGACCCTATGTTAGTTGCTAGGCAGTTAAGCATTTATGAAGTATTACACTTGATGCTTGGTTATTTGATTATATCAATGTGTAGTGTTGTATTACAATGTATGGTGGGTCACCTTGTGATTATAGAACTAATCTAGCTAGTTTTCTTTTGCATTTTTAGTTAAGGGTCTATTCAGGTGACCCCACCCAGAAAGTATTTAAACCTTCCAGTAGGGTTTGATGTTAGATAGGGAGTCAGTTGGAGACTGACGGAGGTAGGAGAAAGACCTCACAGTGGTGTGGGCTCACACCGGTCATACTGATTGAAGCCTGGAGTCTGCTAAAGCAAAGCAGTGTTTTTTTCCGAATGCAACTAACCTCTAGTTTGACATTTTCATTTAATTTCTGTACATATATTCTTTCATTTTAGGACGACAAAATAAAATGACAAATGCCTCTGGGCATTTATTTTTGCACGGTGATCAGAGTCTGCCTTGTATATGTTATCTTGAATACCCAAGACCGGTGACAGCCCCACGCTCCATCTGTCACTCCTCATCCTATCTCAGTACCTTGTGTGTCTAAGGTACCATCTACCATTTCCCTGACCCCATTTCGAAGCCCCCCCATCATCTTCTCCCCCTTCCCTCCCCTCCCCAATCCCACCTCTCCCTCCTATCCTCATCTTCCAAGTGGCTTATAGGCCAACTTAAGCTATTTGTGTTTGTTGCTTATGGTGGCAGGAGATGTTTAAGCAAACCTCAGTCCCATCTCTCCCATCCTCACGCAGATTCATAAGGGCTGCGTGTGGCCCAATTAAACATCCTCCTTCTGTTCCCCAAGGTGATCTGTAGCCCTGAATGCTCACTCTCAAACTAGAGGCCTGTTCTAGTTCTTGGAATCTTAGCTCTCTACCAAGATCCCTAATTCATCAACCTCCCTGGCTTCACAAATATCCAGATAGGATGGAGCCAAGCTAGAGGGGTGGAGTGGCTATCTACAGCTCCACTCGCATCCAGTTCTAGCCAGTGATCTCAGTCTCCTCCAATCCAGCTATGAGCTGGTCCTCCTCCAACTCACTCTCCTTATCTGTTCCTATTGTTGTCACAGGGAGCTACTGCTGTCCTCATTTATCTCCTGCCTCTAACACTGATCATCTCCCCCCACTCCTCCTCAGGTACGATACTCAGTCTTGAAGATCAGGTGACTTTCTTTCCTCCCACAAATTCAAAACAGTTAAGTCCTTACAACTCTCCCAGCTTGTCTCTGACCCCCGCTCACCTCATCTTAAAATCCTAAACTACTCCTGGACTAGGTTCTCTCCTCCCACCCTCACTATACTGTGGATGAAGGCTGGGGGTTAATTGGGCAGGAGCACACCGGAACAGAGTTCCACCACCTTTGCAGTTTTTCTCTATTTATTACAGGAGAGTTCCACCACCTAGAAATGAAGATGCAAGAGTTCCTTCACCTAAACATTTCCAGTTTAACCACTGGATGAAAGTACTCTCCTCAACACCCTTTGTGACCATATGGTATACTGCATGTGCAATATGCACAGGCCCAAAGCCTCTCCTATGTTTATCCATATTCACCTATTCAGGCAGATAGACTGGTCTGGCCTTAGCCGATTGGTCTCCCTCCCTCTCAGTCAGCATCACCTCTCAGCCACCATCAAATTTTCCCAAGCCTTCAGTACTAAATTTGGCTGTCTGAGATTACCATGACCCCTTTAGAAAAACCTGGATCAGAAGTTCCCACATCCCATGGATCTTAGCTGAACTGCTTGCTTGCCTCTTCACTAGAGACCTAGCTTACATAACTCAAGTCCACCAGCTCGCTCATTGACCTGGCTAAATGCTAGTCCTGTCACAATGCCTGTACAAGAGTTACCAGCATTGCAAAAGGAAAATGCTTTGCATCCATACTCCAGAACAATTTCAGCCATCCTCCCAAGTTCTGGAAGGTTACTCACTTTATTCACCTCCAACATTCTACTTCCCCAGTTCTCAAGTTAGAGAACTCCCCCTTCTCTGACCCTGTTGTACTGCCTCCTCCAATCCCAGCTCCCCCTTTTCATACCGTGTTGCACTGCCTCCTCCACCTTTTTTTTTTTTTTTTTTTTTTTTTTAAATCTTCTGCGCACACTCACCTCTCCACCCCTCCCTCTCCTCCCATTCACCCCCTCCTTTTCCTATAAACCCACCGTTCCAGCTGCCTCACTCATGGCCCTTTCACTCTAACCCCACCCCCAGGGTCCGAGACTTGACAGCCTAGACCCTAAACTCCTTTATCCCTCTGCTTCGGTCATGCTGTCCCCACCACTACTATCCGCCACCTCTTTCTCCTCCGCTGCTATGCCAGATCTTTGAAAATGGGCAATAGCCATCCCCCTTCCTCTCCTGGGAACTATTAAAAACAGCATCAGTGACTCAGTAGGTATACCCACCTCAGAAACTGGAAGATCGATAGGTCAAGGGTTCTAGCCCCACACCAGGTGCTTGGGGTAATACCCATACAGTACAAAGGAGGTGTTGTCCTTCAGATAAGATGTGACCCAAGGTTCATTCTACCCATTTCTGGTCACTGTCCAGGTGGAAGTAAAAGATCCTATGGTACTTAAAGAGCAGGGGAGTTGGAACCAACTAACTGCGAGGTCAGAGAGCCCTACCCATTTAAGTTTGTCCAGGAGAATGGGGTGTGCAACAGTTTTGTTCTTTTGGACATAATAAAAACTTTGCTTATTTACTTTTATGTGTCTGTTCCTTGTCCATACCAGACAGGATCGAATCAGTGAGCCTGAGGTGGCAGGTGGAGTGGGACTTGCGGAAACCAGAATGAAAAGGGAAGAAAAAACACAGTTAGGGCTGGACATTTGTACAATGGAGGTTATTTTTTTTTATATAAAAGGCTATAGTCCAAAAGCATGCAAATGTTTGGGTGGGGGCAGGGCAAAAATCACTGCAGTTTAGAAAAATGTTACTGCAATGTTCCAAATCCATTGATTAGCAATTTCTACTAACCAAGGTAGCACTTGGATTACCAAACAGTGGTTTTGGATCACAAATGGTGAACTTATTTGCCATGCAGCTTTCTGATTAAGCAGTCTTACAATGCCTGGACAGCCATAAAGAAATACCTGACCTAGTCCCCAGTCTCCAAACAGTGAAAAGGGTCTGCTACCCAGCACTTTTTAGCCTTGTCAGACAGCCAGACTTCAAGCATGCAGCACTGTAGTGCAGAGGATCAGTTTGGCCACAGTTGGGGGTGGAAGAAAAAGCTGGGTGTTACAAATTCAGGTGAAAAAAAAAATCTGCTTTTACTTACTTTAATTCTGTATCTGGAGATATGATGCATTGTCCATACGAGAAAGATGGAAAGAGGACATCATTCAGGTTGTTCTTTTTTGCCAGCTCCACTGCCCGATGTTGCAGTTTTAGGGGCAGGCGATTGAAAGTGAACTCAATGTCAAACCTCATGTTATTTACAAATTTTGACAAGAGGCTGAAAAAATCAGAAAGACAAAGTCAGAGCATGTCTTCTCATAATGTCAGAAAGAATGGTTACTTCCCATAACAGAAGATCTTAGAACTGTAAACAGCCTGCCTCAGGACCACCCAGAAAACGCTTCCATTTGATGGTTTATATACCCTTTTTTTTAAGTAGCAGTCCAGTTGCCATTTACTAGCAAGGGATGTGTTTAATGGCCAAAATGTTCATCTCTGCTAATTTCTAAGACTGTTAAGTAGTGGGACATGAAACCTCAGTCAGAGGCTGGATTTGAGGGTGTTGGGCATAAATTTGAACTGAGGCCCTTCCTTCCCTCTGTGTTCTGAAGTTGCCCTTCAGGACTGCTACTTGCAGGTCACCTAAACCCATTTGAATCAGTATATTGAGGGCTTCAGACATAGGGTCTCATCCTCCATCTTGGAGAAATGAGGTGTGCAATCTGCCTTCTCCCCCACCCCATGAAAGGAGGGCCAAAGAGGGCACTAAACACTGATATAATTACCAAGTCAGCAGACAAGTTAAATGCTGTGGTTATGAACACAGATTACCTGCAAGAAGCAAATAGACAGCTCTTAGACAAAGTACTATAGGAAACCACAACAAACTATGTTAAATCACTGAATGGTATCAGACAGCTAGCTCCACGCCCCAGTCTGTGAACAGATGCAGATTCCCGAGGACCCCAAGCCAGGCACTTTCTATGTGCTCCCCAAATACATTGAGGGGAACCCAGACTGCCCAATTATCTCAGGAAATTGAACACTTGCTGAGAATATCTTGGGACTGGGCAGAAATATCCTTAAGCCACTAGTAAAGAGTTCATCCAGCTACAGTACATACAGGCCATCACAGGCACTTAACGCTGCACTCTTGACCCGCCACCAGAGGGGATGATTCTAGCAATCATGGACGTTGAAGCCTCATACATGAATATCCCCACAGTGATGGACTATCAGTATATAGACAATATCTGCAACAGACTACCGACAGAAGCAGTTACTCAGCTCATCCAGTTTATACTCACGACTTATTTGGAAAGGATTCCTACCTGTAGACCATGGGTACAACAATGGGCAAATGGACAGCACCTCAGTATGCCAACCTATTCATGGCTAAGCTGGAAGAGATCTACTTGTCCACCTGCCACATCAAACCATACATTTGTGATATACTAATGATTTATTCCTTATCTGGACCACCAGCAAACAGGACCTCATACAATTCTACTTCAACTTCACCTTGTTCCACCTTACCACATTAAACTCAGTTATTCTTCCACATAGGTCAGCTTTCTGGACACCACTATATCATAAAAGATGGTTAAATACAGGCATCAGTTTAACTGAAACCCACTGACCAATTCAACTACCTGCATAATAAGAGCTTCCCATCCAGGCATACAAAATAACCCATCACCTATGGTCAAACTATATGGTACAGTCTACTGTGCAACTGTGCTGCCACACAAGAGAGACAGACATATCAACACCCTCAGAGAAGCCTTTGCAAATCAAAGATAACACCCATAGATCATCGAAAATAAGGTCTGCAGGGTAACAAGAATACCTGGAAATAAATTTATGTAATAGAAAGAAAAAATAAAAATAACCACACCACTGGTTGTCGTACAAGGGTTCCAGGTAATAGGAGAACTGACCTGTTTTACTCACCTCATTTTAGGAAACATTTGTGTACCAGTACTCAAACATTTATAAATACTCCACTCTCAAACAGTGCTTCATAACAGAACTGGTGATTCAAAAGGAGCAGTTTTCTCTAGATTTACAGCACTCTTATGCATCCCAATTTTGTTTTACTCACATTTTAAAAACAGCGAGTAAAATACTCCGACCTGCCAACGTTATCTGAAGCATTGTTGGAATTTGAGCAATTTTTATCTAGAAAAAAGCAACTTAAAAAAAAAATGTATTCCTCACTCCACTGTCCAGACATTTGTACGCATCTGAATTTGGTTTTCCTCACCTCACTTTCAAAATGAGGCTGCAGTAAGTACTCATTCAAAAAATCTCATCTGGAGCCCTGGTCATACAGCCCTCACACTGAGCATCCGCACAAGATTAAGATCTCAACCCTAGTTTCCCACTGCAAACGGTCTTTCCATAACCCTCACTGCTGGCATATAAGCAACCCCACAATCTACAGCAATTAATTGTCCCATGCAAGATGCCAGCAGATAAGAAATCCATCAGTGACATTCTGCTGCGAACACAGAAGATGCCAAACATGCCCTCATACAACAGCAGATACAGTCCCCATTCCTCACAATTAACAGGACTACAAAATCCAGGATCATTCAGCTGCTGCCTGCCAATATTGTAGGTTTGATCACATGCTCAAAATGCCCAGATACCACCCTTTATGTGGGGTAAATGGGACAGATTTAGGAAGCAAATGAACCTGCACCATTACAATATCAAACACCAGATCACAGACACACCAGTGGGTGAGCATTTCACCAGTGTGGAATACGATTTGGGCGACAAGCAAGTGGCAGTCCTGAAAGGCGGCTTCAGAAAACAGAGGGAGAGAAGAGCCTCAGAAGTTCAAATGTATGCAAACTTTTTAACACAGTGGAGACTAGCTGCAATAAAGACCGACGTTTCATGTCCCATTTGGCACAGATGAACATGTTCCTTTCTAGTAAAATGCACAGCAACTGGACTGCTACATAACAAAAGGCTATATAAACAGTCCAACATGGTCTGCTCAACCCATTTGATGTAAATCAGCATTACAAGGCTCATTTTAGCCCCAGAGTTTTAACATTTCTGCAGCTTTTTGACTGAATGTCTCAAAAACTTCCCGTTTATGTGACAACAGCTAGAATGTAAATAGTGACATTATTCCTACTGCTGTGACAGTAATTAGCACTTAAGTTTACTCAAATGTTTCCTTTTTTTTTTTGCATTGCTCATCAGAAGCAACAACGCTTACAAATGGTACCTGAGCCAAGATTGTAAAATACCTGAAGAGGTATTACTACGGACCTTGAAAGCTTGAATTTAACTTTGTGCTACCCTAATAAAGATACTCTTTACCTAGCAAAAAGTGTTTTTTGTTTTGCTCCTGGTTTTGTGTAGGCTCACATAGCATAACCCTACCTTGATGTACAATGGCAAAAATATCTGCAGCGTTCTGATTGGGCCCTGAAACCATGATGCTATCAGAAAACATCACTGTGTCAAGTTCAGGTGTACGCGCACACACAAAACGAACATACGAAATTTGCCAGAAGATAAAGGCCTAGAGGTCTATCAAGTCTGCTCGAATGTGTAGCTAGCATCCCTTATTCTGCAGCTGCCCCACAATATGCATGAAATTGCTCCCTCCCAAAGCCATAATTCTTATCGGCTTCTGTCACAGTCACTGCTCTTCCTCCCAACATAAATTTATTGAATTTATGTAACTAGGTAAGCACATAGACTAAAAGTCCCTTTTTTGGGTGATCTGGAATTCCACTAAATGTAAATGCACAAGTAATTAAAGTACCAGACAATCCACAGAAAGTTACAATTGCACAGGAACCAGTAACGTAAACAGTCAAGAGCAATGAATTGCACAATTAATTCATATAGCACACTGTTAGAGCAGCAGTTTCATTCTTCCACTATGACGCAAGATACTGCAAAAATTAAAAAACCTGCATGTTTAGGTTCAAGATCAAAAACTACAGTGGTGCACTGGGGCATCTCTTTAGAGAAAACCCAGTGCAAACAGAAAAAGTAGTCAGCACTCTAACTCTGCATCAGCAGTGTCTGTTTAGCTTTCGTGATATACTTGCAATATTTCCACACAGGAAAATGAAACCTAACAAAAATCGGTGTATCCGGATTATACTTCTGTAACCCCTTAGATGGCGCTATCCCAGGGGCTACTACCCCTGCCTGATTTGCCACTAACAGGTTGAGGGGCCTGGATCCAATGGCGGGTGCCTCCACCCAGAGGTCAGGGTTTGCAATAGTTAAACTAACTTGGTCACAGCCCTCTGGGACACTGCAACCCCCTTTCTTCCCACTAGTGGCCCACACAATATATCAAATTACCTTCACAGTATACACTTACCCCCAGGACTGGTTCCGGCACTGGGACCTCCTGTGAAATGAGATACAGTGCAACAATCACAGTACAAGTACTTTAACATAGACAAATACCTCAGGCAGTATAACTTTGCTGAAACAAGCAGCTCTGATTTATTTAGGGGATATAACAAGGACAGGGGAAATCAGGTTAATTAGCTTATCACTCTAATAATTACCTATGGCTCTGTGCACAGGCCTATCCCTATCAGTTACTGTCCCTGGGTACCCAAGCCCTAGTGGCTAGTCCAAACGTGGCAGCTGGTGAGGGGCCCTTTCACACAGAGAAAGGAGAATTAAACAGTCAGCAGTACAGTAATTCCATTTGGATTTAATGTGGCAATTCAACAGGGAGCGACCCTGAATTAGTACTCACGACCTCCAAATAAGATAGGGTCCTTCAATGTCAGCAGGGCTCACTTGAGGTACACAAACCTCTTCACACATCCATATAAAAGAAAGCACTATACCAGGCAGGCTGCATCTGTATCCCGATCGCAATTACTGCACAATACCCGGGAGAACACACAGCAGATTCAGTTCCTGACAGACCGAGTGCAATTTTCAGCAATTCTTCCAGTCTTCTACAGGGTGAGCCTGGTTTCTACTCTTCAGAGATCCTTTGATTCTTTTCACAGGACGGATTCAGTCCTAACAAGCTGCAGACCGGAACTCTGGGCCTTACACACGTTTTTTGACTAAAACTGCACACTGAAAAAGCACAGGGCTCCTTCCTTCTTCACTGCCAAAGCTCAACTGAAACTCCAACCGACAAAACCGGGCACTTCCTTTGAGTTCCTCCCAGTTCTTGACTGGATTGGCTGTCACTCACAATAGACTGCTGCTGTTGGTCCAAAAAAGGCACTGAAGTCTAAACTACATCTCCCAGAGTCACTGCCCATACAATCCTCTTGTGGCTGGCTCAGATTATGAGTCCAAGTTCTGATTCGTCCAAGGCACCATTTTAGAGCTAGCTTACCCCCACACTGATTGGTCCAGTTCAGCAGTTCAAAACTAGAATGGGGAACTAGCAGACACAGTTCTGACTGCAAAGAAAGCAGGTTAGACAAACTGTAATTTCATTATTACTCTAAATAATTTCTGGCAAACAGTTACATCTTTCAGATAGGTTCCCTTTGCACTCCTAGTGACTGCAAAATGAAGTGAATTGGCAGCAGCTTGAGTGGTACTCAATCAAAGAAACACACAGTCCCCCATACAAACTAATTATGTCTGCAAGCAGACAGCTCTTAAAGAGACAGTACCAGAGGTTCTAAAAACACTCACTGATAAATGGCTTAAATGCCAAACACCATTCAGGCTTGGAGCATTCAAGCAAGCTCCTGGAAGTCTTTTGGGAACCCCCATTTGCAGGGGGGTTACACTTCTACATAAATACATTGACACCAATGATAGATAAAGGCATCCCAGCCAGTGCAGTCTGCCCACTCTACCCAAATACCCTGCCCTGGTCCTAGTGGCAGTCAAGCTCCTTAGTTTCGTCCCCACTCCTTTTAAGCCCACACACCCTCCCTGCTTCAAACTACCCACTGATTTCGCCCTTACCACTTCTTCCAGTAGCCTGTTCCACTTGTCCACCTAAGGACATCTTTCTTAAAGGGTAGCAGTCAGCAATAAGAGCCTTACACTCAAGTGTGGGGCAAATCCAATTTGCACTTTTTTGGGGGGTTAGAACTTTTATAGGCTCTGATCAGCAGTTTGTCAGTCCAGCTGTGCTCCCATGGCAAAGTACAGTCTTTCTCCCCATACCACCACAGTGTTGGAGCACTGCTGGCTGGTTGACCAGTTCACCAGCCCAACTAACTCCTCCCCAAGTTCCCTTATCCCCTTCCTGTGTCAACGCTTGCAGTCATCCTCCCTTGCAACATCTTAGTTCAACATTAAGCAACTGGATTTGCAAGTTTGATGTGTACTACAGATCTAGTTGAAGAGTGAACTGCCACTGAAATCCCCAGGCTGTTAAAATGACTTACTGGATAGTATCAGGATAGCACCCTGGTTCTGGTAGGATCAGGTAAAAATTCTGAGTTTACACCAAATCTTTTCAACGCAGGCAACTGAGATTGAAACCTCCTGGTTCCACTGTATGAACAAGGGGTAACATTTACTTCCCCTTTAAGAGGGAAAACATGGCTGTAGAGTTGGGAGAGGTTCTTGTTTCTTTAACCTCCCCCCCCACCACCACCACCACCACCTTTCATTTGCTTGCCCTGAAAGTCAGAAATCCCAAACCTGCTAGTGATTCTAAAGTTAAGCTGTTTGAAAAAGGCATTCACACACATGGACAAGCCAACCAATGCTCCATTTTGCAGATCTATATTTAAAAACAAGCGTTTTCTCCCCACCGGATCCCTAAAGACAGATGTATTCTTACTTGTTAGAGAAGCCTAGCTTTACTCTTTCAAGCTCCACAGCATGAACATAGCCCTGGTACTTGCATATTTGGGGTCTTCCACGGTCTTCAACATGAGAAACAAACAGATGGTCCCCCCTCAGCACTGAGGGTCTGTGCTCAGCCACACCAGGGACCTAGAAGAAAAATATAACCATCTTTAATGCAAGACCATTTATTAAAATTGTACATCAGGATTAAAGAACGCTTGTTGGCAACCACTTTGCCCAGTCAGAGTGGTACATTTCTGCAGCAGTTTTACAGACACGATGATCCAAAATATGTGGTTCATAGCAATTTTGCGCACTGATTAAGCAGCAGTAGAATGCAACACTGTTACACAATGTCATTATATCCTGCAACTTGCACAAAAAACTATCTGGACAGGTCATCTGCATACTTCTGGCCACATACAGGAAAAGTTGCCCACCTGTAGCCATCTTCTGGAGTATCATATCCACAGAGCAACAGAGCCAGAAGTACCAAGACCCTGCAGGAGCTAGAACATTTGGGGCTACCAAGATCAGTGCATGGCACGGACATGACACTTGGTGCGCTGTCAACATGTAAAACAGTATGGGCCCCAGACACCTCCGTCTTTTTGTTTTGTTTAAGAAACAATGAGAAGAATAAACTACTTAATTTGTAAAAGATTTAAAATTAAAAAAGGTTTGCAATAGATCTAAGATAAAGGCATTTGAGGCCCAATTGTCCCTAAATAGGCATAAATTGATGGCAGATTAGGACTGCAAGGTCCATCCAGTCTGTCCATTTTTTCTACCTTATGAATGTGCCATTGGCCTTTGCTCCGTCAATGGCCCATCTATTCATACTCATCTGTATTGCTCCCTTATGCCTATCCCATGCCTTTTTGAAGCCCTGCACTGTATCCATATCCACCACTTCCTGAGGTAGGCCGTTCCATGCATCCGTCACCCCTTCTGTGAAAAAGAACTTCCTCACATTACCGCTTAATCGGCTTCCCTTTAATCTCATGCTGTGTCCTTTTGTCCTGCTGTTTTTCTTATACTGAAAACATGTTATGCTCTTTCACCTTAATGCCCTTAAGATGTTTGAAAGTTTTGATCATATCATCTCTCTCCCTCCTTTGATCTAGGGTATACATATTGAGCTCTGTTAATCTGTCCTCATCTGTTTTCTGATGCAGTCCCTGCACCATTTTGTTTGCCCTTCTCTTCACTGCCTCCATTTTGTTAATGTCCTTGTGCAGGTGGGGCCTCCAGTACTGCATGCAGTACTTCATATGGGGCCTAACCAGTGTCTTGAAAAGAGGGATTATTACCTCTTACGACTTGCGATACCCCTACAGATGCACTCAAACATCCCTCTAGCCTTACCTACTGCTTTAGTGGTCTGCTTGGATGATTTCAAGTTATCTGTAATGATGCCCAAGTCTCTTTCTTCCCTTGTGATTGCAAGCAACTCCCCTCCCAAACCCTATAGGTGGCTTCAAGGTTTCTCTTCCCTCTGTGCATGATCTTGCACTTCTTTGCATTAAACCCCAGTTGCCACTCTTCCAACCATTTTGCCAGTTTATCCAGATCTTCTCATTCTGCCCACCCCATCTGGATCATATTCTCTGTTGCAGATTTTGGTGTCATCTGCAAACAGACAAACCTTACCCACCAGTCCATTTGCAATGTCACTGATGATGATAGTGAAGAGGACTGGCCCCAGGACTGATCCCTGAGGTACCCCACTTGTAACTTGCATCTCTGACTGTATACCATTTACCACCACTGTTTTCTGCCTACCAACCAGTTTGCCACCCAGTTGGCCAACTTCTGACCCACCCCAAGTCTACCCAGCTCATTAATCCATCTTCTATGTGGAACAGTATTGACAGCTTTGCTGAAGTCAAGGTAGGTGACATCAATTGAACCCCCTTGGTCCACCACTCTGGTTACCTAGTCAAAGAAATCTATGACATTAGTTTGACAGGACCTTCCTGTTATAAGCAATTTACTGGAATAAAATAAGTAGCCAAGCAATACACATTCAGTAAAATGCCCCTTCCCTCAGTGTCAGATTCTGTACTCACAGACATGGACCAGGGACACATCACTGCAGCCATCTTTACTGACCTAGCTGAAGCTTTTGATTCTGCAGCTCATCTGCTACTCTTATCCAAACTTCTCTGCTGGTCTATCAACCCATGTTGTGGACTGGTTTAGGTCTTCTGTTATGGGCCATATGCAATGTGTTCAGGCTGGAGACATCCTGTTCCCCTCCCCCCCCCTTCCTATTCTAGCTGGTGTCCCCCAAGGCTCAATTCTGGACCCTGTCCTTTTCTCGATTTTTTTTTTTTTTTTTTTTTTAAATCGTATCTGTATTTCTCCTGTTCTGTACAGCCCCATCTGACAGACTCCCACAGCTCAGTCACCTAGAATTACCAGGGCTTACCCACCCACAGGCACAGTGCCTGTGGAGAGTCCGTCGCAATCCTGCCGCCGGTGTCTTTTTCCACTTTTCTCCCCTTATCCCCCCCCGAGGACCCCAGGAGAAGTACGCATGCGTGTGGAGGCATGCATGTGCCTTACAGCCCTGGTAATGGCCCTCCTCCACCCGCACCATTGGCCTATCACCGCACCCTTGCTTGCACAGCCCCTCGACCTCCACCAGGGGGTAGCCATGAGTGAAGGATACCACCCACCTCCCAGAGAGAGAGCCGTCTTAACAAGCCACTCCATCCAGCTCCGCCCACCCCGTGCAGCGATCTGATGACCCAGGCTCGCCTCCTAACCCGTGGTCGCGGCGGCACAAGGCGGTAGACGTCCAGCACCTCAGCCCTCTGCACCACCGGATATTTCTAAATGATTGTCCTGTCAGTGTTACTTCCTAAATCCATACATACACCAACAGTGTCATATGCCCCTGGACCTTCAACCCCGAAGGTGGATTCTCAGTTACAGAGTGACTAAGTTTTACACTGCTTCCAGGAAAATCAACTTAGGTAAATACTAAGAAGACAGTGTCCATGACTTTCGATACTGCACAAAAACTTGCCAGGCTTTCCCTCCTTTTTCACCCTAGATGGCACCACTCGATGTTGTCCCTGCCTTCAAATATCTTAGCATCTGGTTGTACAGTTGTCTCGATTTCTCTGTCCATGCTGAATATATCCTCGCCGCACTCCATCCCAAGCTTGGCGCCATGTATCGGAACAAAGACTCCCTCTCACATCTGCTGTGTGCTGCTTACTAAAATTGTCCTCCATGTCTTTGACTATGCCAGTGTTGTCTTTGGATCTGCCCCTGCCCTATCCCCATCTAGACTGGACTCCCTCTATAATGCCTTTTGCCTCTAATGCTCCATCCTGCATCACTGTTCCCTCTACTCTTCCCTCTCTTCTCATTCACTTCACTTACACTGGCAGCATCACTACCACTTGATCTCCAAATTCTGGTTTGGATCCCCCCTCCTACCTCTCCCCTCTTCCCTCTTCCCACTCACTATACTAAAGAGACTTCCATCATTCCCTCCCCCATCCAGTTCAGGGCAAAGCTGCTTTTCTCAGTCTCCCTCCTCCGGAACTCACAACCAATCTCTCCACAACATAAATGCATGCCATTCTTAATCCCCCGCCCTCTTGATAACTGGGGTGAGGCTCTCACTACCCCTATTAATTTGATTCTTTATGCGCTGTATTATTCCCCCAAATGTTCCAAATCCTATTGCATATTATTTCCTGCTCTCTTCCACATTTTTTAATCCGTCTTTCCTGTTTATTACTACTATTTAATAGCTTATCCTTCTACCAGATTTTTCTTGTGAAATACTCATGCATTATTCTAATCCCTACTGCTTACATTAACTGTACTTTAAGCACTGAATGTTTTTACTTGAATGTTTTTCCTTAATTGACTCTCTTGTTCCTCCCCAGGCTCCCCGGCTGGCCACTCCTTCTGGCTGCCTAGGCCCACTGCCACCCTCTGCCCCTTAGTGCTGTAGCACCCGGGTAACCCGACGTAACCTTTAGTTGGGTGGGTCCCCCTCCCTCAGAGGGAGAAGAAGTACGTTGTAGGCACAGATACATATCCTGGGCATGGTGGGCTCCGCTCTGCCACTTCCGGGCTTCGTGGTGACAGGGACTGGCAGCCGTCAACTGGGGGGGGAGCAATTTTCTGTCTTTCTACCCCTCCCCACCTCCCGGAATAGACCCAGCTGTGACAGCAACCTGGGGTGGGGATGTATGGCAGTGAGTCGAGGCATCACGCCACCTAGTACATCAAAGCCACCACCAGGTGCCGGAGGTCTGCTCAACCCCCCGGGAGGGAAGCATCTGACAGGTGCTCTGAATTCCCTTCCCCAACGGTCTCTGCTCCTGGTACCTGGGCTTGGGGCACCAGGAAATTAGTCTTTTTATATGCACTACCCTCGTTCCTGTTTCCCCAGGCTGCAACCTGAAAATGAGCTACGGTTCAGTGTACCTCTCCCGGTCACCAAAATTTTAAATAAATCAGTAGAAACTTCAAGATCTAACCAATTCATTAGCAAGTCATTTGGAATAAAAAGGATAAATGCTGTTCAGATTCATAGGATTACAGCAATGTATTCTTCCAACTGGGAATTATGCTCTGTCATGGTTTAATGCTTACTTATAAAATGGGCAAGGTAAATCAACCAATCACAGAAGCAGCTCACCATGCATGAAATCTGTTCCATGCATGGGTACAGAAAAGGGCAGGCAGTAAAAAGTCCAAGATTCATGTGCCATGGAATGTTGGCATTTTTATAAGCAGCCATGTTTTCTGTACCCACTGCGAGTATAACGGAATTGAAAGAATTTATTTTGATCCTGGCTGTTTATGTGCGTTCGTGAAGGTTTACGGTAGCGGTCAGTCAGAAGTGCCTTTTGTGTTGGTCACCTGACACCCCACTCTGAACACAGTACTTGGACTACCTTGTTCCCACTGCGGCTGGTTACAGAGCATTGGATTCCGAAGTGAAACGCCGGTTAAACCGAAGTGTTTGGGTCGCAGCAGCATCCTGGCCCCCCGAACCGGCCCCGCCTACACAACCCATTTCATGGGAGATCTCCCTGGTGTACTGCTGGACAAGGGCACTGAGCGACGCCTACCACTGCCGCTCACCATGTCACCCCTTCAAGCTGTTGCATCCAGGCTCTCCTATATGCCAGACTTGGTCTCGTTTCTGTGCTACTTGCCGGTCTCTCTGGTGCCCATTCGGATACATTTCCACGAGAATGTCACACGCTTAAAAGTGCTGAAGGCTTTGCGCCCTGAAGCCTATGGTCCAGCTGAGCAGCTTCGGCATTTGCTTTTCGGTGTTTGTTGTCCTGGCAATTTTTTTTTTTTCTCCCAGAGTAGTGGTATGCTGTGGTACAACGGTGCCTTCTGAGATTTAACTGTTTTTTTGTTTGTTTTTTTGGCCACAGCAACCACCATCACTCTCCCCCCTCACCTTGTTCTGCTGATTGATCAGAGCTTTCACTTTTCGGATCAGAGAAGATAGCCAGTCTGGGGGTGGGGGGCTACAAGGCTGCTGAAGTTATCTTACTACAAGTATGTATCTCAATGGGGGACAAATGTCCTAAAGTAATTACTAAACACGAAGGCGGAATGACTATTGTACAATAAATACGCTGTTATTTCAGTCTATTCATATGTACATGTCTTAACATTAAAAGAAGATTTTTAATAAAGAAGCCCATTTTAAAAGCGCAATAAGACACTCCAGGTGTGTGCATGGAACATATTTTACCGCACGCCAGGGGCTAAAGGCACTCTGCCAAGGCCTCGTGCCTTATTACACCCCTGGCCATGCAGTAAAATATGTTCCACGCACACCCTGTTGTGTCTTACTGTTTACACAGAACCATGGTTGCTTGTGTAATACCAGTTAGAACCACAAATTCCCAAGTAGACTATGGTTGTGATGTAGTACATTGGTGATCCACCATTAACAATAGCAGTATACATGTGAAAACAGTATGCAAATATTTTGTCCTTCCTGCTTGTTCCATTTCATGTCTGGCACAGGGATTTTGATATTTTCAAAACCGATTAATGTTGTAACTGCCACATAACTCTGACTTACTAAAGGTTCTACATTTTAACTCCACATACTGTAAAATTATGCTGTAATAATATTTCTTCAGAAGTGAACATTTACATACTGTTTCAGTTTTGATCTACTGCTTTCTAAGCAACTTTGGGTGGAATGCATTCTGGGACCACTGAACAACATTATGTGTCCGAGGATTTCCTTAGTAAATACACACTGGTAAAGATGAACATGCACCTTCTATAACAGAAAGCAAAAACGACAGTGAGACAAAGCAAGATCAAAGAAAAAGGCTACTTCTATGGGTGAAAAGAAAAATAAAGTGAGAAAAACAAAAGGAAAGCTAAGAAAGCGACTAATACTAGTCAAAACAATTATTTGAAAGGTGAGAGCAGTAAATGTTATGTTCAATCTCCTGCCTAGGTAGATAATTTAGATAGGAAAAAAGTGAAGTTAACTCAGAAAAATAGTACTTGTTCATTGAAGTTTTCAGATTGGCTCAATTCAGTACTTTTGTACAAAACAGTGCTGTGCTGCTAGCATGGTTTCACAGCCATCTATTGGTCTGCCAAGGAACTGCAGGAACAAAACACGAAGAGGTACAGCAGCACATTCCCATCATGCAGTGCAACTCATATCTTGTAATAGAGGAAAATCGAAGCACCTAGCATAGAAAGTTAAGTGCAAGTTTTTTTAAAAGTGTTAAGATACAGTATGTTTTGATGTTAGCTTAAAGCTTGTAATGAAAGCTATTTCTGCAAAACTTAAATAGCAGCCACGATATTTCCAATAGGTGTGTTCCAATTGTTTTGTACTGTATGTAGGAAATGAAGGAAGGTTTGATACCTTTTGTTGTACTGTATGTACAACATTTAATAGCTCAACATCGTGTTTCAAAACTAAATCAGTTTGTCTATTCTCAACCATGGATTAATTCCACAGTAGACTCATCTCATTACATCTCCTTACCTGTACAAATGCTTGCCATGTTACAAGTGCATTAAACCACTCCAGAGCATGGTTCTACTGTGGATTTAATCCATGGTTGGATGGTTGGAGGCACTCTGCCTGCGACCTCATGCCCCCCCCCAAAAAAAAAAAAACACATGGATTAAATCCACAGTAGAACCATACTCCATTGTGGTTTAATGCGTCCATGCTTGCTCCAGTAATTCTTTGCTCAAGTGCAGTTCCCATGGCAACCCAACAGATGGCTGTAAAATAGTGCTGTACTGCTAGCATCGTTTCACAGCCATATTGCTCAACATTCTGATACAAATAAGGGGCACAATTTCCTCATTTCTATGTACAACCTAAAATGGTATCTTAGGTTACTACTTTTCTGAAAGTATAAATTTGAGAGCTCAGAGGAGGTGGAGAAAAGTAACAATTGTACTGTTAAACTGTCTTATATAACTTGTTCAACTACACCTTAAAAGTTCAAACACATGTATACAGCAGATGAACTTGACCCAGTTATTGTCATGGCAGAAAGTATGAAGTATTCAGTTTCATAAGCCTCAAGTAACACAGAAGGGAGAGACAAGGGAGGGCATACGCACATGCAAGAGACCAAAGTACAAGTTATGAATGCATGAGTTAAGTAAACAGTTTTATGTATACTGTACCTACCATGCTGTGTGCAGATGGCTGGTAATAGCCATTTGGTTTCTACTTACATGAACAACAAGAAGCCACTTATTCCGGTCATCCTGCTCCATGGGAACATCTTGCATGTCATACTTTTTAATATCGACCTCCATCTGAATCTCTTCCAGATGGATAAGTAGTTGGAACCTCTCAGTGTAGTTCTCAAAGTTCAGCGCAGAGGCAAACAAAGTTCTGGATTTACATCAGGGGGGAAAACAAAAAGCAGGTTCAGAATATGAACTTACACCAAACCTCAGAAGGTACCAATTCTACTAACCCTGTCTGAACTGTACCTTGAAACTGCCCAACATATTGGATTTAACAGGCTTACACCATCACGCTGCATAGCACAGGCAACACTAAACATCTATCTGATGCCTCCCACCTTGAGGAAAGTGGTTAGGCAGGAATACATGGCTCCTTTGAGACAGATGGATAGAGAAACCTGTTGCCATTGTGACAAGACAATGAAATGGCTCATCCTGCACAACTCGTAAGAAAATATTACTCACTGTGGTAATGTTTCCTGTCAGGGATCCCTCATACAACAAGCATCATCTTCCCAGAAGAGAGTGATGCCTCAGAGATGGAACCTTGAGGTTCAACCCTACACTGGGATCATCAGCCCTGAACTGCTGGGGTCATAGCTCCACTCTAGCCCAAACATCAGATCGGTCTCTATAGCTAGAGAGCTTGTGACTACTAAACCAGCTAACTGGCTACTAGAAATTGTAAAATGTTTCTATTTTTAGTCTTGAAAGACACTCAAATTTCAAACAGCATGTAGGAAAAAAAAACTGACAACCAACCACATTTTACAGCTGTCAAGGAACTTCAATAATAATGCTCAAGCAACAGGACAGATTCTTGTGTGAACCCATTTTCAGGCTCTAGAAGGGGAAACAGGGTCTGGGACTGTAAATCACAGTGAAGGATTCCTGCACAGAAACATTACTATGGTGAGTAATCTTCCCAACCACCAGGAATCCCTCATGGATGCTTTACAACAAAAGCAGTACCCTTGGGAGGCTAGGTCTAGACTACTTAGGAAAAAGGTTGTACAAGACAGTAGTCCCAAAGCTGGCATCCATTCTGGTCTGTATGTCCAGATGGCAGTGCTTTGTGAAGGTGTACACTGTTTTCCAGGTAGCTGCTTTACAAGTGTCCAGTAATGGGATGCCCCTTGTGGATGCCACAGAGGCAGAAGTACCCCTTGTGGAATGTGCCCTTGGGCCTCGGGGGTATCTTCCCAGCTTTTTCATAACATAACTGTATGCAAGATTCTAACAAGATGGTCCTTTTGGTTGCTGGCTTACCTTTGCTTACCTCACCATAGGTAAAAAAAGCTGTGTGCTCCAGGTAATGGCCAAGTGCTTGTTTTATGTCCAAGCAGTGCAGTTTCTGTTCACCTACGCTGGAATGCTCAGGGGAGAACACAAGAAGGCAGCTGACTGGTTCAAATAAAGTTCTGATAACCACCTTAGGTAGGAACTTCCTACTGGTCCCAAGGACTACCTTGTCCATGTGGAAGGTTATGTAGTTTGGCTTTCAGCAGAGGGTGCGCAGCTCACTTACCTTCTTAGCAGATGTCGTGGCAATCAGGAAAAGTGTTTTCTATGCGACATTTTAAATCAGCAGTAGCAGTTCAAAGGGAGCCTTTATCTTCTGGGCAAGGCAGATGTTCAGGTCCCTTTGAGGGACTGGGTCCCTCACAGGTGGGTATAGGTGGAAAAGACCTTTAAAGAACCTAGGGGGGACAAAAAAAAAGGTTGCAAGGCCAATGACCTGCCCTCGCCTGCTGATGTTTAGGCTGACACTGCTGCCACATATACCTCAAGGGTTGATAAGGACTGCAAGTGTACTAGACAGTCCGAGATTGTACGCAACCCTGTCTACAATGGGATGATCTGTCTGGCGCACAGTAGTTTGAGAATCCATTCCATTTAGGGGAGACTACTTTCCTTGGTTGTTGGTTTCCTGGAAACCTTAAGCACACTCAGGACCTCCTCTGAAAGATCAACCCAGAAAACTAGCTCTTCAAGAACCATGCCCTCAGATGTAATGTCTTGAGGTCTGGGAACATTATTACTGCCTGGAGACAGGATCAGTGGGTTTTTTCTCTGTGGCAGGCCAACTGGATTCCTGCTGAACAGAACCAGGAGCACTGGGTACCAGGCCTACCTGGCCTGGTCCGGGACTATAATGATCTCAGTTGCTGGCTTCCTCCTAAGCTTTATTAGCACTCCAGAGTAGGAATGGTAGTAATGCACACAGAAACCTCGGTCTAGTCCAGAGCTACGGCATCCTTTGGGACTGTGCCCTTTTCTAGTGACCTGCAACAAATGTGGGAGCAGACTGTTCTCCCAAGAGGCAAATCTATTTCTGGAGTGCCCCATCCTCTGAAGACTGTGGCTAGAACCCACTGGTTCAGGGTCCATTTGTGGTTTCCTATGAATCAGCCAGGGCACTGTCTTTGCCTGGCAGATGTACTGCTAAGATCTTTGCATCTAGGGAGTATGGCATTTCTGAGATCCCCATGGCCTCTCTGCAGAGTCTTGATTATAGTGCTCCTTCCTGCTTTTTATACAATAAATTGTTGTTTTATCTGTTTGGATCAGAACAGACTGATCTTGCAGTTGAAAAGAGGACAGCACTGACAGTAGTACCACCCAGAGATCCAGGAGACTGATGTGCTATTGGGTCTCTTGTGGGCTCCAGATGCCACTCACTGCACAGTCCTCCAACTGGGAACACCACCCTAGGAGTAATGCATCTGTTCAATACTTGTTGGGGATTGCTGGAAGAAGGGAATGCCCTCTCTGAAGTGGCTTTCATCTTTACATCACTCTAGTGCATGTACCAGTGTTCATGACTGGTACTAGTTTGGATAAAGGATATCATTTTTGATACCAGTGTGGTCTCTTAAATGGTACCGAATGTCCCTCATCTGAAATCTGGTCCATGGCACCACTGCTGTGGATGCAGCCATGTTGTCAAGTTGCTGTAGAAAAATCCCTTGCTGGCTTTAGCTGGCCCAATGTGAAGGACTCTGCAGGGACAATCAAATTTGCTACCCTTCCCTGAGGGAGGAAGGCTTTTCCCCCTGCAGGGTATCCGGTTCTACAAATATGAAGTAGAGTTCTTGTACAAGTTCAGTTTGGAACTTGCAAAAGTTTCAGGAACCCCAGGCTTTCCAAGGTACTTTTTACCTTCTGGAGTATTCCACCTCATTCTTCCTTCCCTGTGACTAGCCAGTCATCCAGTTAAGGGATAAACTACCACACCTTTTCCTTCTCAGATGTACTGCCACCACAGCCAAGCACTTCATGAGACCCTTGGTCCAGAGGCAAGGCCAAAAAGGGAGGACTAAACTGGAACTGGCAGTTTTAGTCTGAACTCGAGGCATTTTCTCTAGGTAGGTCCAACTGGGATGTTGAAAATAGGCATCTTTCTGACCCAGTGACACGAACTAATCCCATATGCAAGGATGGCATTGTACTTGGTGTGACCATCTTGAATCTTTCCATTTTGAAGCGCTTGTTCAGATATCTTGGGTCTAAAATAGGTTGCAACTCCCCATTTTTCTTGTGGATCAGGAAGTACCCTGAAAACAGACCCTTGCCCCACTGTGAAGCAGAGACCTTTTCCACTGTTTGTAGCAATTTGCCTACTTCCAGTTCCAGCAAAATTCTTTCTGTGAGTGAATGGGCTGGAAACTTATTTCTGCAGTTTTGGGATTTTTTTCCCCTGAACTGCAGGGACAGTCCTTGGCCCATTACCTCCTGGACTCACTTGTCTCCTCCAGGACTCACTTGTCTGTGATGATGTATATCTATTCCTGGAAGTAGGGAGCAAGTCCACCCCCCCCCAGCAGCAATGATTGGGCAACCTGGGCAGAACTACCAGGGATTTAGTTTGAGCCCCTCCTAGTCCTGCCTCTACCCCTGTAGCAAACTCTTTGAGGCTGGTACTCACAAAGGATGAAGGATCTCCAATAGCAACCCCCACATCTGCCTCCCCCCCACCATGAGGCTTGTAGAAGTGGAGACCTTTTCTTTATCAGTGTAAGTGGTTTTGTACTCATCCATCATTTTCATGTATGCCTGTTTTGTTGCCAAAAAGTGAATTTTCTTCGAACTAGAAAGCCATGACTTTGGTCTGAGTATCTTGGGAAAGGAAGGCTGCCCTTTGCCAGAAGAAACTCCTCAATGACACTGCATGGCAGGGGTAGAATTTAAGGAAATAATGGGTATTAGTTGGCAGAATACTAGATGAAGACTTTTGGTATCCCATCTTGAAATCTGGTATTCTGCCAAAATTCAATGGATTCTTATGGATTTTTATGAATTTAAAGCTAGAATGCAGAAATATGATGAAATATATTAGTGAAAACAAACAAAACAAACATATTTGACAATAGAGTTGTGTCTCGGTGGTTTTTAATTTTCCCCATCTCTTTGTCAGTCTTCCCCAGCCTACCCATTCAGGACCGACCCTCTAACTTCAGACAGGCCGCCAGGTAGGTGGGGTGGGCCCTTCACGGGGGGGGCTGGAAGGTCCTTGGGAGGCCGGGGCACTCAGCAATCTAATTCCCAGAGAAGGTGGGTCTTAGCAGAGAGTAGAGGGTGGCAATGGCTGAGTGGGCACCTCTGAGATACCCTGGTCCGACGGAGCCAGTAAATAAAGACTATTACAAAAAAATTAAGAAGAAAACATGTCTGGTCTTTTTTTTGGGGGGTCTTAAAGGCTAATCAATTTCACTACAAAGGCTTCCAGAGCAGCACAATCTGAGGGGCCCAATATTCAAACTGAAGGATGACGTCCTGAGCACTATAATTATATAATTGTTATTATTGTAAATAATTTAAGACTGATTTAAAAACCTATTTATTCAGATTGGCTTTTAACATCAGATGTTTGAGAATTTTAAATTAAGCTGGATGTATTTATGTGAAGTGATACATTTATGTGTATTAATTGGACATCTGATTTATACGACTGGTTTATGTTTTTATGTAAAGCATTTTGATATTTTGAATTATGTTATATAAATATTAAATATTATTTCCGTCACCATATCTGTTTTGCCAGCACACATGCTGGGCTACTATAGTGCAAAGCTTTTTCTGTCGTCTCCACCTACATATTTGAATATTGTGACACACACACACACACACACACACACACACACACACACACACACACAAAACTAGATTCGAGTCAAGTCTCCTGACCTGTCCTCGCTGCCTTATTTATTGGGCTGGCATACGTATGGAAACAAGACAGTGGGGATGGGTCAGACTACTTGTCTTCACAGGGCGGCACACACAACTCTGAATGATGCAGCAGCACTCCAGTAAAAAAGCAAGCAGCAGCAAGACTTATGACTCTGAGCACTAAGGGCAGGCACTTTGTGGACAATTATAACTGCATTAAACCCTATCCGGATGCATGCCATTGTTTGATGTACAGCATGCATTTGAACTTTGAAAACACGGTTGTGCCCCGATTCAGAGTCTGTGGGAAAATCATGTGAGCCTGCTTGGTTGCACCTCTAATGATTACATTTTACAGCGGAGCAAAAATACTACAAATAAATTAATTTTAGGAAAGGGTGAATCTAGTAAAGCAGGCTCACACATTTTCCCCCCAGAGTCTCAATCACACAACCACGTTTCCAAATTTCAAATGCAGCCTGAACATCAAACAATGACATGCACCAGGACAGGGCTTTCTCACTTTCTCTGTGCAGCCGGGGGGGTAGCAGAAGTCTCTGGGGATGAGGGGATGGGGTGGCTGGATCACTGGTGCATGTACACAATGGGGGCAGGGGACAGCAAAGAAACATGGTTGCCGCAGATCACTATGAAGGCGGAGTGGAGAAGCAGGGCTCGAAGAAACAGCTGAGCTGCTTGCAGCATGGTCACAGGAAACCAAGACTACCTTTTAGTGAGTCCCCAACAACCATGTTGCTTCTTTGGTAAACTGCTAGCTGAGTCAATGGAGACCACTCTGTACCTCTGAGCCATCAACAAGCACTTTTAGGACTTCTGCCGCTCATCGACTGAAACCTCTGGGACACTGTGCTGTTGATGAGTACTTAGAAAACAATGCTCGTCGATGGCAGAAACCACACTACTCCCTGTCGAATAGCCTCAAGGACTGCTTCTGGGCAGCACACATGGGCACCACTCGCTGACGAAGAATTAGGCACAAGGGCTTATGGGATGGAAGGAACCACATTCTCTCATCGATGGCCCTGTACTTCTGCAACATGTAATATAATTTCACACACAGTAAATAGCTCTTTAATAACCTGGACTTGCATCTTTTGTTAAGAATCACATAGGGCTGCATTTGGGGGCAAGTTAGTCACTGCAGACTTCCTTAAAGTATTATACTCTGGCATGGGGTAGCTGCACTGAATGATGCTGTGAAAGGCAATCTCCCTGGAAAAAAAAAATATTTTTTTTTTTCCCATCACAGATGGGGCCCCAATCTTCTCAGTCCAACTTTAATTCACCTGCACTCTAAGAGCTGCCACCGAAAACATGCCTCTTAAGTTGCTATGTGGGGGAGGGGGGTGACCAACTAAAACATTGCTAGGTAAAAAAAAAAAAAAAATCCCGCCATCACAAATTCACGCTGAATGCAGCTTACATAGCCGTTCAGGAGGGCACCCTGCCCTGAAGCAAGCTAAGCCGTCACCCTAAGCAATCAAGGTAATCTCGTCTGAAATTGCCCCTTGACCGTGTTTCACCAAGCTTCTGAAGCCTTTGTTCTAAAATTCAATCTTGGGGCCTTTTTGGACTTCATCCTACCAGCTCCAGACATCTAGGGAACTTAGCTCCATTTTTGCTAAAGTTACTGTGACTGCTTTGTTTCTGCTCACCAGGCATGGACATAACATTTTTGAATGATTTTCCCCCAGTAAAGTGGAAGTGTAACCAGAGAGAAGATTCAAATCGGGCACCAGTTTTAAAAACGCAGATACCCCCTCGCTGCTCTCACTACATCCCTTCTCTCAGGCAGCCACTATTTTTGTGTAGCCTTTGAAAGCTGAAGTGGAACCAAAGCAAAGAATCGGGCGCTAGTTTTAATATGCTGATTTCCCCTTGCTGCACTTGCTACAGCCCTACTCTCAGGCAAACAATATTTTTTGGGTAGCCTTTAAAGTACAATCTGGCCAAAAAATCTTACCCCTTGCTCAAAGTTGGTCCATCCCACAGCCGCTACGCGGTTGCTCCCCACCTGCGCCCCACCATACCCACCCTTGGGCAACATTTGTTATATAGTGCCGATTTGCCCTGCCTATCTTATGCCCTGTATGCAAGGAGGATTTTAACTGTCTCCTCACTTTCTCACTTGCAACCTATACTTTTACGCTACTAGGGGGGATCTCGGAAACCTGCTCTTAATACATATGAATTCTCACTTTCTTGGTGTGCAGTCTGTAGATTTTCTACCTAAAATCCTCCAATCTCGAGTAGTAATTTTCCCTCACCAAATAGCTATTACCTAATCATTTACTTGGTCCCCAACATGGCCCACTCTCTATCCAACTACAGAGCTCCAAATCCCTGTGCAATCTTTCAATTAGCCTCTATTCTTGCTCCTCTCATATGGATGCCTTTGTAAAGATGCCCTCCTTCCTGGGATAGCAACTCCTTACACCCTAATGTTATTTCTACCAACATGACTACATCATCCCACCTGCCCCTTGCCTCCTTTCCCCTCTTTGTCTCAAATAAGATAACCTACCACGTTGCATATACACTCTATAACTCCTCTCCTCTAAACCTCCCCCTGACCACCCCTTTCTTTCCTCGTAAACTGTGGTACCTGCTCCTCCTCCTATCACTAATGCTGGCAGGAGATACTGAACTCAATCCAGGTCCGGCTGGGTACATCACCCATAATGATTCAGCTTGGAAAGACTACGGGGCTGCGTATTGTTCACCTAACTATCAGGAGCCTCCCTCATAACTTAACTAGAGGCTTGGGCTACTCATTATAACCCTGACATCTTGTGTCTGTCCGAAACCTGGCTAAAACCCTCCATCTCTGATCACCTATGCATGTTACCCAACTATAAAATACTCCATCAAGATAGGCCCACATCAAAACATGGTGGTGGTGGTGGTGGTGTTACAATCCTCTTTAAACCTCACCTATCACTACACCGAAATGACTCTTTCACCCTATCTCACTGTGAAGCTATTCATGCCACTCTTCAACTAGGCTCTAAGAAACTGCACATAGTGTGTGCCTATAACCCTCCCACTAGAAGCATTGCTGGTCTCAAGGAACTCCTATCCCAGGTGGACAGAGCCACTGGACGAAATGAGATCCTCATGATGGGAGACCTAAATCTAAACTGGACTAGTAAAGCTAGTCAATCCTTTCACATTGTGGTGCATGGCCATAACCTCCACCAACTAATCAATGACCCTACAAGGGTCATGGCCCCCCTCATTCCAGTACACTAATAGATTGGGCCCTTACAAACCGCCTTGACAGTATGGTTGCTAGTGGTACCCTGGCAGACACCATAAGTGATCACTCCTCAATTTTCTGCCTCTGGCATTCTGCTAGACCACCATCTCCTCCTTCAAAACTTATCACTTTCCACAATCCGGCCAATATAAATCAGGCACTTTTTATGCATGACCTCTCAATGATCGACTGGTCTCCCATCTTTGCCTCCTCAAATGCTCAATCAGCACTTGACTACTTCCTTGCTAAGTTTGGATGTATCTAGGACATCCATGCTCCCCGAGTCACTCGCCGTACATGGGGTACACAGACCAAGTGGCTCACTAAAGTTGATCTTTCTCAACTCAGTATAAGGGATAAAAGTTGGCAGCGTTTCAAGGCCTCAAGGCTACAGGCAGATTATAATGACTAGGGAGCTCAGAGGAATTCCTGCAAAAGGAATATTCGCCCAACAAAAAGCTCATTCTGTAAGGACTTATTAATGAAATCTGCTGGTGACTCCAAGAAATTCTGGTCTGTGATTAAAACTCTCGGAGTCAATAAATCATCCACTACTAATGACATGCTGCTAAATGGCGTGCATTGTAATAATCCTGTGACCACAGCTACTGCACTAAACAGCCACTTCTCTGACCTATCTAGCTACTCTGCCTCTTTTCCCCCCTACTTCCAGTTCCATGGACACAGAACCAGTGCTTTCTCATCCATCGTTCTGGTTTCGGACCTTCACCAGAACTGAAGTTCTAAAGCTACTACTCTCCATCCCCGATAACACTAGCTCTGATGCAGATGGACTGGAACCTAGGCAATTGAAAGTCGCTGCTCCTTTTATTGCCTCCCCATTAACTAAAATTTTTAATTTGTCGATATGTCACGGCATAGTTCCCAACATCTGGAAGCTAGTTAGAATCACTCCCATCCTTAAGAAAGGTGATCCTAAAGACATGTCTAACTACTGACCTATTGCCATTCTTTCCATGCTCAGTAAAATCCGGGAACAATTAGTGGCAACCCAAACTATAGCATACCTACAGGAGCATAACCTCCTCTCAGACTCCCAGCAGGGTTTCCGCAAAGGTCATAGTACCTCCACTACCATCCTAAAATTTACAAATGACATCTATGCTGCTATGGAATCCAGTCTCTTGACAGGTGCTATCTTCATTGAATTAGCAAAGACTTTTGACCTGGTTAACCATACCCTTCTCCTTAATAAACTCCATTCTTTTGGTTTCTCTGCCGAAACAGTTGCCTGGTTCAGTAGCTATCTATCAAACCGGATGCAGGCTGTAGCCTTTAACTCAGCCATGATCAGTCCTTCTCCTGTACTCGTGGGAGTTCCCCAAGGGTCCATACTTGGCCCGCTACTTTTCTCAATTTTTATAAATCTCCTCCCATCATTTGCACCAGCCTGTTCCTCCTTGCTGTATATGGAGGACCCTGTCATTTACTGCAGTGGTGGTAATTTCGTGGATATTAGCCACTCCCTAGCCATTGACTTCTTAAGCATTCAATCCTGCCTAATGGAAAATAACCTTGCCCTTAATGCAAGCAAGACTCACTCCATGTTTTTCGGATCTCTAGCTAGACTCAAGGCAAATTGCAACGCCCTTCAAATATCGAGTGCCGATTGTTCCCCAGTAGTTGGCACCAGCTCCCTCAAATATCTAGGCATTCTCCTTGATTAATCCCTAGATTTTGACCTCCATAACACCGGCACCTGCAAATCTGTTCATGCCAAAAATCAGAGGTGCCTACCATACTAGCTATGCCCTCACGCCATCTGCCAGGCTTGCCGTAGCTCAAAGCCAGCTGCTCCCAGCCCTGACCTATGGCTCAGTCACCTACCTAGGGGTATCAAAGACCTCTCTCCATAAATGGACCACCACCTATAATATCTGCCGCTATGCCTCTGCATCACCATGGTTCAAACATCACTGTCAGCTTTATGCTGACCTAAAATGGCCCAACCCTGCTGCTCACCAGCTACTGTCCTATGGCTCCCTAACTGATGGTATAACTAGATCAGGCCTCCCCAAATCCCTCTCCTCCTTGCTACACTCCCAAACTCCCTCCTATGGTCTCTGATCTAATGGCCATGCCCCTCTCTTCATCCTCAGACGCAAAATCACTATGCGTACTGGTGCTCTTATGTGGCCCCAAAGTACTGGAATTCCATCCCTCAAGCTATTCGCCTAGCTCCTACCCACGCTGGCTTCAAGAAACTCCACCGTGAACATCTATTGGCTTCAAATCCTCATACATGCTTTCATCCACTTTAGCTCATTCATTCCTTCTATCCTCACCCCTGTCTTTTCCTGCACTCTCCCTCTTACCTTTTCCCTGCATGCCTTCTTTCCTTATCTCCCCTTTTCTCGCTGATCCCTACCACCCCCTCCTCCTCTTCTACTTCTCTACAATTTGAGCCTCATGATGGCACTTACTGTATTTTGTACTGTTGTACCCAATACTGACTTGTAGACACTTGTTTATATTTGACTTTTTCCAAACTGTGCAGTATATTATTTTTGACTTTGTCTAACTCTGTATATCACCCAGCTGCCTAGTTTGTATTTTGACCATCCCTCTGTCTACCTTTTCCTTGTGCTGCATTACATTGCACTGCTCATGTATTTTTTCCTCATCTTCCTCCCGGTCGTGCCTGAAAATAGGCATCTCTATGCCTAGTGCACCCACCTGGTTACGAAAAGCAAATACATGTTCAGAAAGCCAAAAGTGCTAAAAATAGCTAATTTGGCATTGCGAACAGCATCACAGTTGGGAGCTGGTGATACACCCTAGGTCACAGTAAAAAATATGTTACTTCATGCAGCGCACTAGGACTGGAATTTTGGTATTCCAGTACCCAAAATGTACTAGAATACCACTAAATCAGAGCCCTGCATGGGCTTAGAACCTTGAAGCAGAGTCATTAGTGTCCACCGGAATATGGAACTGGTATTTGGTAACATCCAGGGCAGACTTTACTGTGGCAGCCAGATTCTGTGCCATTCAACTCCAGCCTTATGAGCTAGGACCAGCACTGTATTTCACACAGGTTCTCTTGTACCGGGTTATAACTGCTGAGTCAGCTGCCTTTCTAATAAGGCAGGAACGCTGTTGTATAATTAAACCCTTTTGGCCACAGTATCCAATTTTCAGGAGTTCTTACAAGGCTGTGTGGAGAAAGGAACTTTACCTCTCAGACAGCTGCCTGGAGTGGGCATACAGGTACTGCACTCCCCATCTGTCCGCCTGATATTTTTCTCAATCTTTTTATTTATGCCTGCAGCTGAAGTAGGTTCAGACACAATTTATGAAGTGGCTTTCTGTACCGACTTGTGTATTAGGACCAGCAGCCTTCTTGTAGGAGCTAGCCCCATCATATCCATAAATGATGCTTCGTCGTCGTCCTCAGTTTCCTGAGGCGGATGTTGCAAGTGCTCACCATTTGCTCACTGAAAGACATATGATGAGTAATCCTTTGTAGGCCTTGGAGGGGAACCAAACTCCTGCTCAGGTGAACCATCTGGTTAAACAGGTTCACCTTCCTCCTCTTCGTAGTACATTTCCTCCTCCTCCTCCACAGACTGGACTGGCAGGCTGGAGCCTGAGTTTGGGGGGGGGGGGAGAGAGAGAGAAGAAGAAAGAGGCAACATGTTAATAAACTTTTCCATAACCTAAAGCCTGGAAAATGGCCACATTTTTGCCATGTCCTCTGTTGAGGTTATTTGTCTTGGGTCCAATGTCAGTTCCTTTCTTTTACAGGAGGACTGGTGAATATTCTTTTGTTTTTTTCTTGGGAGACACCGTTTCCAGTGCCTGCTCCGAGGATCATTTACTTGTATTTTTGCCATCACTGCACATAGGGTTTCCCCTTTTGGGCACCCTGGTATCTTTCATACTTATCTGACAGCTGAGCAGCTTTCTCTTTTTCCTTAGTTCCTTCTGACAAGGGCTGCTACCGGACAAGGAGACAAACCCTCTGATGTGTGCATTCCACCATCGAACTCCCACAGAGTCTTTGTTTTCGTGACCAGGTCAGACTGATGAGCATAAATTCTGTTTTTTAGCCCTTTTCTTTTGGGTTTCAGGGCAAAACTTTATTAATCTCACAACTGGTAAAACTGATCTGAACCAAGGTACCTTAAACAGAGCTTGTGGCAGTCTGCCCTTGCCGGGAGATTAAGGTAATTTGTACAATTTTTAAAGCTATGAGTCCAGTTCTCTTTCTTAGGTTCAGTCATGCCAAACACTGAAGACCTTTGGGAAAACACACTTAATTCCCAGAAACAAGGTATATCCTCAGAACCTGAGGAAACCAATGTGATTCTGAAAACAGAAATTGAAAATATGGTTCCCTTCATCAGGAACCATGTACAAAGCCTATAAAATCTGCTTATTTTCTAAAGATTTTTAAGAGGCTTATTAAGATGCTCGCAGCTTACTAAAATAGTCTGGTTTCCTAACTGCAGGAACCGTGACTCCAGAAAGTGGGGGGACGCAGTATGAAAAAGTGATTTAGAACAATTTTTACTGAATATAGGAGTGGTTCCCCAAAGGCAGGAACCATACTAAACTAAGGCCTTCTCTGGTTCCTGGAAGCCAGTCAGGAATCAAACCTGAAATGTACATAAATAATCAAGTTAGAATCCCAACTAAAGCAGAGTAATAAATTCTCAAGTAAAAAAAAAAAAAAAAACTCTAGTAAAAAAAATAAAACAAAACAAAACTGGAGACCCAGAACCCCAGAGCAGACCTTGGGGGAACTGCTCTTTCCAGGTGGAAAAACAACTCTGATGTTTGGGCTATAGTGAAGCATGACCACAGTGCAGAGTTTGAACTTTAAGTTCCAAATTATATACCTAACATACAGTTCCATCTCCGGGGCATCTCTCTACCAGGAACTTGTAAAGCATCAGTGAGGTATTCCTGGTGTTTAGAAGTGTGGCATCTGGTCACAGACCAGCCTGCTTCAGAATGAAAAAAGGGTTTGTTACAGGCTGCACTCTAGTAGGATGGGTATGAGACATAGGGGAGATAAACACAACAGGTGGCAATAACGTATCACATTGCAAAAAACAATTCCTGCACTCGTTCCGACTGATCATCCACTGTTGTGAGTTCTAGGAGTCCACAATTAGCAATAGGAAGTGTCTGGATTCAGACACACAATGTTGGGTTCTTATGAAGGAACTGCCTGCTGCAACATGTTTGCACATGTCACGCATTTTGTAATGTCTGCCTATTTGCTCATTTCGAACTCCTTGCATTCTTGACAGTGGCAGATAGTGGTCAGGATCGGTGCAGCGATTGTAATGTGATGCACGGATATCCCTAGCAGGGTGTCATCCTGTTTGCAGCCCTTCTGTGTGTTCAGCAGTAATGGTCACTCCGGAGAGGACACCCCCTACTCAATTTACTTAGTCGAAGTGGGTCCCCTGTCCCAATACCCCTCACCCACTAAAAAGTCAAGTTCCTCCAGTCTCTAGTCTTAGCTGACCTCACCCTGAGGGGCAAGTCTCAGACAGTTTACAAGATGATGGGCTGTAGGTGTCCAGGTGCCACTGACAACTGCTACAGTCTAAGTGGGATCAAGGGTTTGTGGACGGGCTGAAGGAGAGCCAGACACCAGCCAAGGAGGTCAATTATACAATGAACATAAAAAACATCCTGTAACCAGATGGGTCAACTAAGGTATTTATGGTAGTATCATAGTAATGTGTCAGCAGAAAAGGACAATCCTAACCCATCCAGTCTGCCCATCTCTCCACCCCTCTCCCCTACTGGTCAACAGTGCACAAGGAGCCTATATTCTGTCCTCTAACCAACCCCATATGTCTATCCCATGGTCTCTTGAATCCCTCCGCTGTTAATGTCTACCCCCTTCTCAGGTAATCTGTTCCAGGGTTCAACCATCTTCTCGGTGAAAGAACACCCCCTTACATTATCTTTAAATCTTCCTCCTTCCAATCCAGTCTTAAAGTATGACCTCTTGTTTTAACTCAGATTTTTCTTTTAAACAGACTTCCTTCCCTCACTTTATCCCCTTTGTGTACTTTAAAGGTCTCCAGCATGTCCCATTTTCTAAACTCCAGTGGATACAGATTTAATTCTCTTAATCTTGTCTCACATGGTTTCCCTTGCATACCCTGCACCATCTTTGTTGCCCTTCTCTGAACCTTTTCCACTACATCCATGTCCTTTCTTAAATTAGGCCTCCAGAACTGTACCCCGTACTCCAAGTGTGGTCCAACCATGGTCTTATATAATGGCATCAGCACCTCCCTCTTCCTACCAGTTATGCCCCTTCCTATGCACCCATCATTTTATTAGCTTTGCCTTACTACATTGATCACTTACTCCAAGTTTGTTTGATATTATAATTCCCAGATCCCCTTCTTGCTGCACCTGCTCTCCCCCCAGTGAGTACTTGGCCAGTTGATTTTTTTCCCTTCCGTTTTACACCCTATATGCATCACCGCACTCTTTTGTATTGAACTTCAGCTGCCATGTTTGACCATTTCTCTAGTATACTCAAATCCCTCCACATGGCCTCAACCCCTCCTTCAATGTCGACCCCGTTCCATAACTTTGCATCATCTGCAAATGGACACATTTTCCCTTCAATTCCCTCTGATACTACTAATATGTTAAAAGGAGTGGTCCTAGTACAGACCCTTGAGGAACCCCACTTATAACATTCCTTAACCCCAGAATGTACACCATTTACCATCCCGCTCCACCTTCCATCTTTCAGCCAGTTTTCCATCTAGTTACTTTCTGTCCCACCCCCAGGCTCAGTCTTATATACCAGCCTGTGGAAAGGGACAGAGTCGAGGGCCTTACTGAAGTCCAGGTAGGCATCAACTGCCCCTCCTTGAACAACCTTCATTATCTCATCAAAAAAATTCCATCAGTTTTATTTGGCAAGATCTCCCACTAGTGAATCCATGTTGCACTAACTCTAATAGTTTGCTGTCCGTTAAGTATATTACTACTCTTTCCTTTATTAGCACCTCCATCACCTTGCCCACCACTGATGTGAGGCTGACAGATCTAATTCCCTGCCTCCTTCTTGCAACCTCCCTTGTGCAGTGGTACTACATCTGCTGTCCTCCAGTCACTCTGAACACACCCTGTATCTAGGGACAAGTTAAATAATTTTGCTAAATGTGTTGCAAACTCATCCCTCAACTCCCCAAGAACCCTTGGATGCAAACCATCTAGCCCCATTGTTTTGTCTACCTTTAATTTTCCAAGTTCTTCCTTAAATCTTTCCTCACTTAATGGGCTTGGATCCACCCCACATTCATATCCTCCCTTTAACTCTGGTCCTCTTCCATCCCCTTTCCTTTATCCGTGGGTAAATCCTGCAATACCCCATAGTAGAGGAAAAGCATTTAATTGGGGAAAAAAACACAAACTGCATGTTTTATACTCCAGTTCATTCTTCTTTTTAGGCAGGGGAAGGGCCCAGCCACCCACCCCCATCCCCAACCACCCCACGCTACACTCCTTTTATAGGGTACCACAGTTGTGACATTTCCTGTGGCAGAGCAGGAAGGGGCGGATCAGTGGAGCCTCCACAAGGTGATCTCATTTACAGGGGCACTAGTAATTTAACTTGTTATAACAAGTTAAACAAAGCACAATTAAACCATTACTTGCATTTTTTTTTTCCTTTTTTTTTTTCCTTCCAATTATTCTGACTAGGTTACAAACCCAGCAACTTATTTGGAATGGATTTCATTAACTGCAGGTACTGTGGAACAATTTTCAGAAGGACAGTCTTACAGAATTTAGGACACTGTCCTACATGCTGGGCCTTTGGAGATCTTAGGGCTCAGCTCCGGGCAGAGATTGCATGCCTCAAATTTCATATTGAAGAGGAAATATTATAAGAACCACCTGCCATTTCCCCAGCATCCAACAGAAAACCCTCGACCGCAGAGGGTAGTTGGTCCAGGAGGTTGGCAGGTGGTTAGGAGGAGCAAATCAGGTGCCCCATCACTCTCTGCTCTCCAACACACATTACCTCCAAAAACCATATAAACACTACAAACAGGTATCTGCCTCTATCTCTGAAATCAAATAAAAGAGGCAGAAGACACTGCAGACAGAACACTGCGGCACAGGAGCTAGCACAACAAAACTCACCCAAATCAGGAACCAAAACTAAACAAGCACAAAGGAAATCCAAAAAACTTCTGATCATAGGAGACTCCATGTTTCGGGGAGTTGATACCCATCTCCAGCCAGGGGTGATGGTCAGATGTCTCCTAGGTACATCAGCATGGAGAGACACTGACCGCATTGCTAAAATTGTTCACAAAGCAGGAGAAAACATTGATGTCCTAGTACACATAGGGACTAATGATCTCACCAGCCGGTCAGTTGTGGAGACCAAGGAACACCTGACTAGGCTGGGTGACAAACATCATCTATTTCGTCTGGCATCTCCTTCTCTGAGATCCTGCCAGTCTGGGAGGGGGAGCAGATGGACGGAAGGTCAGAGAAGGGGAGATAGGGAAGCTAAACACGTGGCTCAGGACTGGTGCCAGGAAAAGGACACAGATTTGTAGAGAACTGGCAACAGTTCTGGGGAGCGAAAGTTCTTTAAATTTGATGGACTGCATCTGACTAAAGAGGGAGTCAGTGCATTGGGGCAGAAGTTTGACGTCTTTGCAGAATATTTAAACTAGCAAATGGGGAGAGGGTGCAGCACCCCATCGTGAATCGGAAGAACACCCCTCCCCTCAGCTAGTGGTCAAACAGGAATTCAGCATGTTTGCCGCTCATTTTGCATCACCAGGTAAGAAAAAGGTTTGTCTCCCATACGTACTGACAGGCGTAATGCCAAACTTCACCCAACTAACACACCAAAATCTGGCCAATGGAAAATCATGTACACAAATGCTCACAGCCTGGGAAATAAGATCCCAGACCTGCAGGCAATAATGTCAGAGGCTAAACTGGACATAGTAGCAATTAGTGAGACGTGGTTTACCAGTAACCACACTTGGGAGACTTCAGTACCTGGCTATGTATTGTTCAGAAGAGACCGAGGTGCAAAAAGGGAGGGGGAGGAGTGGCCCTGTATGTCAATGAAAATATCAAAGCTACAGAAATTCAGAATACACATAAGGAGCCAGAAGAACTGTGGGTCACCCTGGAAACAGGAAATGGGACAGCCATAAGAACTGGGGTTGTCTACAGGCCCCCAGACCAGAGGGAGGACATGACACATTACTGTTAGAAGATATACAAAACATGACAGCTAAAGGGGAGGTTCTGATAATGGGAGACTTCAACATGCCAGATACAGATTGGTCAATACCAGCAGGAACATCTGCCAGAACTAGACTCATAGTGGATTCCCTGCAGGGGGAGGGCCTCAAACAACTGGTACAGCAACCCACAAGAGACAGGGCTATCCTAGATCTAGTACTGACTAACAAAGAAGGGATCACAGATCTCCAGGTAGAAGGTCACCTGGGGCCAGTGATCATCACATGGTATGGTTCAATTTGGCTACTACATCTAAATCATCCCATTCCAAGGCAAAAATATGGGACTTCAGAGGAGCTGACTTTGATAAGATGGCCAACAGAGTTAAGCTAGCCCTGGCAAAAAGAAACACAGGTGAGGGGTACAGTAAAGTGGCAAGCATTATGATGCAATATTGAAGCAACATCCCATTGTGTTAGACAGAAAAGGAAGTGCAAAAGAAGAAGGAAACCACTTTGGTTCTCAAATACAGTAGCAGAAAAGGTCACAGCCAAAAGGCTGGCCTTCAGGAAATATAAGGGAACACAGCGGGATGAAGATAGGGAGGCATACCAAACTACCCTAAGGGAAGGAGGTAAGGCAGTAAGGCAGGCAAAGTCCCAAACTGAGGAAACACTAGCACGAACAGTAAAAGAAGGTGACAAGACTTTCTATAGATACATTAGTGAAAGGAGAAAGTCCAGAGGGGTATTGCTAAGTTTAATGGAGAAAAGGGAGCATGTGAGGAGGAGGACCTGTAAAGGCATCTATCCTAAATAGATACTTTTGCTCAGTATTTACTGAAGAGAAGGTAGGGCAGGGCCCACAGCTCAGCATCATGGACACAGGGGGAGGGAGGTGAGCACTACTCCTTCACAAAAGAAAGGGTCCTACAAGAGCTTGCTAAGCTCAGGGTGGATAAGGCAATGGGACCTGATGGCATACATCCCAGGGTACTTAAGGAGCTAAAGGAGGAACTAGCAGAGCCATTAGCAGAATTGTTTAGTGAGTCTCTGAGCACAGGAGAGTCCCAGAAGACTGGAGAAGGGTTCATGTGATCCTGCTCCACAAGAGGTAGTAGCAGGGAGGAGGCGGGAACTACAGACCGGTCAGTCTTACCTCAGTAGTGGGCAAGATTATGGAGGCACTCCTTAAGGAAAGGATAGTGCAACACCTGGAATCCATAGGGGCACAGGATCCAAGACAGCATGGGTTTACAAAGGAAGGTCCTGTCAAACTAATCTCATAGATTTCTTTGACTGGGTAACCAGATTGTGGGACCAAGGGGAGCAGTTGATGTCGCCTGCCTTGACTTCAGCAAAGCTTTTGACACTGTTCCACATAGAAGATTGATAAATAAGCTGGGTAGGCTCGGGTGGGCTGGGAAGTTGGTCAACTGGGTGGCAAATTGGTTGACGGGCAGAAAACAGAGAGTGGTGGTAAATGGTATACAGTCAGAAGAGATGCAAGTCACAAGTGGGTACCTCAGGATCAGTCCTGGGGCAGTCCTCTTCAACATCTTCATTAGTGACCTTGCAGATGGACTAGAGGGTAAGGCTTGTCTGTTTGCAGATGACACGAAGATCTGCAACAGAGTAGATGATCCAGATGGGGTGGGCAGAATGAGAAGAGATCTGGATAAACTAGCATAATGGTCAGAAGAGTGGCAACTGGCATTTAATGCAAAGAAGTGCAAAATCATGCATATAGGGAAGAGAAATCCTGAAGCCACCTATAGGCTGGGAGGGGAGTTGCTAGCAGTCACAAAGGAATAAAGCGACTTGGGCATCATCATCATTGATGACCTAAAATCATCCAAGCAGACCTCTAAAGCAGTAGGTAAGGCTAGGGGGGTGTTAGGGTGTATTAGTAGGGGTATCACAAGTCGTAAAAAGGGAGGTAATAATCCCTCTGTACAAGACACTGGTTGGAGGCCCCATCTAGATTACTAGTGCAGTATTGGAGGCCACACCTTCACAAGGACATTAACCAAATTGAGGCAGTCCAGAGAAGGCAACCAAATGGTGCAGGGACTGCATCAGAAGACATATGAGGACAGATTAACGGAGCTCAATATGTATACCCTTGAGCAAAGGAGGGAGAGAGGTGATATGATCGAGGCATTCAAACACCTTGAGGCATAAACAAGGTGAAAGAGTCTAACATGTTTAAATATAAGAAAATAGCAGGACAAGAGGACACAGCATGAGATTAGAGGAGGCCGATTAAGGGAAATGAGGAAATTATTTTTCACAGAAAGGGTGGTGGATGCATGGAATGGCTTACCACAAGAAGTGGTGGCTATGAATACAGTGCAGGGCTTCAAACAGGCATGGGATAGGCATAAGTTGGCAATACAAATGACTATGAATAGATACGCCACTGACAGAGCAAAGGCCGATGGCACATTTATAAGGCAGAAAAAGAAATGGGCAGACTGGATGGGCCTTGCGGTCCTTATCTGCCATCAACTTCTATGTTTCTATGTTTCTATGTATAATCGCAAAAAGTACTCCAGAACGTAGCTAATAGTATATTTCCCACGTTGTATGTTTAAGTCCCTTGGCTGTATCTTGTGATACATGAGGTGTGTATAAATCCCCCAATAACCAATGCCATGTCATATTGCTTAATTCAGCTTGTGCAGTACTGGGTTAAAACATTCTTAACAGGTTTTCAGCTGCTGCAGTAGTGACTGTAGCTGCCGTTGGCCCAATACCAAATACTTTCCTACTTAACCCTTTCATACGCATTCACCTGCAACTCCCATGTACAACCCTGATAGAATTCCACACTCAGTTCACTGTTTCAAATCTGGGGCAGTGGAACCTGTGTAAAGCAAATCTCTTGATATGGTGGACTTTACTTCCAGAATTCAGGGTTCTCACTATCCATACCCAATTCCTCAGAGATGGGGACAGCTGTTATAGCCAGATACAGTAATCTGGAAGTTATGAGGGTGCTGTATCTCACTTTACAGCTGGTCTCCAGATGTCTGTTTCATCAGACTATAAAAAACTTATTTTGAAAGTTTAACCAGGAAAGATACTGAGCTGATGACTTTTTCATCAGGTGCGTCATGGGGATGGTGGGGGGTGTAAGGAAGAAAATGGGTAAAAGAATAAAGGAACATTCTCTGGCGACTCGCCATTTGCTGCCAGAAGCCTGAACAAAGACTGCAGGAAAGCCCATCTTCTCCTGAGCCTCCAGCCAATCCAGCAGCATCCTTGACGTGGCTGGCCAGTCGCATTTCAGCATGTCATTTCCTGTTTCTGTGCCAGTGATTTGGACTTAAGAGGGCTTTTCAGCCCAAAGACTGCATCTCCAGCTTGAACTGGGGTTGAGAGGAGAGTTTCAGTCACAACTCACCTTTCCCCGATCGCTGCCAGAAGCCTGAAAAAAGATGACAGAAAAGTCCACCTTCTTCTGAGCCTCCTGCCAGTCCAGCGGCGTCCTCCATGTAGCTTGAACCCTCTTCCTTGCACGCTCAACAAGCAGCCCATATGTGCAGCGGCCCATGTGCAAAGGACCCAAGCGCCAAGTACAGCAACAATGTCAGCGTAGAGTCTGCCAGAGTCAGCCAGTAGGTAGCCAGCTGGTCGGCCACTCCACTGCACTCTCCTCTGGACTCCAAACACTTGTACTGCAGTGCATGTAATGACACAAAGAGAAAGGTACCGTATCTGTTGCTGCCATACTGGGTTAGTGTAGCCTGAGACTTGAATTTGACTGTTACTGGAGCTAGCCACACACCCCATCTACGGTAGGCTTGCAATGCCGGCGACCAGAGTTCAGGAATGGACCCAGGTCATTGGAGGTCTGGGGGGAGAGGGATGGAGTTTCCCAAGGACTGTTCTTCTCTGGGGAGGGAGGGAGGCATGGGACTATGTCCGGTGCTTGATGGACCCCTGGCAGAGGTCAGGGGTACCGCAGCAACTGGCACCCAAGTGTTCTAGAGAGTGGGGCAGGCACTGGACGTCACTGCATGTCCTCACCCATGGAAAACCAATGCCAGTCGCTTGACATGACGCTGCCCAAGTGCCTGGCCTCCATGGCTCTCTGCCGCACCACTGATTCAATTCCGGCTCCACGGCAAGCCCCGAACCCCACCCTGGGGGGAAAGCCAGGGAGGAAATGTCTGCTTTGCCAACACCTTCTCCCGCAGTAGACTGGCAGGTCACGGTGCCGTGGCCCCACCCTGGGGGTAAGCCAGGGAGTATCGGTGGAAGGCGGCCATCGGGGAGTGAGGCAGGTGGTTGGGGTACAGGCTGATGGTAAGAGCACCGACAGGGGAAAAAAAAAAAAGGCCTACAGACTATCCCCTGAGCTCTGATCCATTGTGAGCTCCCTGACAAACCTAAAGCTAGGGGCTTAAGGGTGGAAAAAACTCAACCTCCTTATCACTTATATTCTCCCTAAAAACATCCAAAATGACTGATTGCTTTGTCAAGACAATCTCCAGCCTACATCCTCTACATGAAAGAATTTTAGTTGGTGACTTTAAATTGTAACTGGCTGGCTAGCACTAGTAAATACTTCAAAGACAACCCAAGTAGTCAAACCACAGTTAAGGACAGGGACTCCAACCCTTCATGACTAGATACTGGTTAGCCATGTAGACAAAATAATTTCCAGTAATGTGCTTCCTGACTGTTTGCTGACCATTTGCATGTAATATGCGAGTGGCTGCCAAGGTATGCAAAACCCTCCACCTCCACTGCTAGGATTCTACAGAAACCTAGGACTCCATACTTTCTAGCACTACTGTGACAAAGTGACTGGTCCTTCCTAACTCAGATGTCAATGCAATGCAGCCCCAGATTACCTTACTCACCAGGTCAACAGGGTTTGTGATGCTGTGTCGTTCCAGTCAAGAGTATTGTTATTAGGGGGAGCACTCAAGCCTGGTACACTCTGGCCATCAAGTCTTTCTCGTGAACGTAACAGAGCTTGAAATCTGTACAGGGAACATGGACAGGGTACGTTTCTCCAGAAATATAGGGAGCTATGAAACCTGGTGAAAACTCGCAACAGGGTAGCCAAGGCAAACTACTGCAAATCCCAGTGACCCAAGAGGCTATAGGGTAGCATTAATGAGTTTCTGGGGAACACCAAAAATTCCCTACCTCAATCCTACTTGCAACTCCACTGTCAGGTGACAAAGCCATAGCTTATGTGTTCAATAGTGCATTTGGTTATTTAGGGGCTTATATTCCTAACACTTGCACCCACTCTGCTGCACAACACGACTTGCGTGTTGAGCATAATACACATATACAAATATAATCTCTCTACTTGTGTCAGATGAAAGTCAAGACTAGAGTGGGTCCTGACAGTATTGACATGACACTTCTGAAACTTGGTCTTAGGGAAGGTACCTACCCCCTTCAGTAAATTTTCAACCTATCACTAGCCACAGGTAATGTTCCAGACATTTGGAAAAACTGCACATGTGGTCCCAGTACTCAAGAGTGGCGATCAAAATCTTTCTGTCAATTATTGCCCCATTGCCACCCTCTTGGCTTTATCCAAGGCACTTGAGTAAATCGTTAGTGCCCAGTTAAGAGTTCCTTTATCCATATATTCACCTGGCCAACAAGCAGCACGATTTCAGCACTGTGACTGCTCTGCTGGAACTCTGAGTCAGTCCATAGTGCTCTTGACCAGAGTGAATGGACTAGTTCCATTCACTGATCTAAGAAAAGCATTTGATCTCGTCAGCCACACCCTCCTTTGTCACAGGTGTCAGCCCTTACCCCTCGATGGATGCGGTCCACTGGGTCACAATCTATTTAGCCAGTAGAACACAATCTGTTAAATGTAGGACTGCGATGTCAGACCAGTCAAGACTGGCACTCTGCAGGGATCAATATTTGGGCCTTTGTTATTCAGCCTATTCATTAATGCTCTATCCTCTGTCTGCAAAACCTCCCATAGAATCCAGTACCCAGATGCAATCATCTTCTCTAATGACAGGAACATTTACCACCTAAAGCAAAGGCTGTAGGATGACTAATTTGGTCCAAGCATTGCTTGCCAGCAACCTGGTAATCATGAACGTGAAAATGACAAAGTGCATGTTTGACAACCGCAGCAAGGCAGACCTATCCTCTGGCCTCAATCTCAACCAATACTGGTACTCTTATTGAGCAACTGCAAACTTTCAAATACCTTGGTCTGTTTCTGGACTGTGCCATGACATTCTCAGACCACGTAGACCACTTAGCAAGGACAGTTTATTCAAGAATCCACTTTTATAGACAGCAGCAACCTCCTACTAGCGGTAACAAACTACTTGTTCAAAGCTTTATGATTAGTATAATCGACTATGGCACAGTAATTTATGGGTCTGCTAACTATGGGATGGTAAACTGGGTAAGGGGACTACTTAACAAGGCCTGCCATTTTGCACTTAATATTTCAACGATACAAATGTGACCTGTATTCCAAACTGAGCCTGCTAAATCTCAGAGGCTTCTTTGCCACACCCTTGTCACAGGCCTGCTCTCCCCAGGCTTGCCGTCTCCGTTCACTTCGACAATAGATATGCCACTAGAGGTATGGCAAGCCACATGTTGCTGCTTCCCTTGAAGAGAACTACGTTCAGTAAGAACTCCTACTGATTTGCCAAGCACTGGAATGACCTTAAAAGATTCTGGCTTTGTTTGGTTATTCAAATCTAGGCTGCATACTGTTCTCTGAAACTGTAAATACTTTCAAAGTTGTTGAGTGCAACTTTCAATATGGATTGCTTTCTTACAATATAACTATACAATTCCATGTGCTGTTGCTTTAATTGTATATCCACCTATTAGTGTACAGAGATTATGTGATGCACATTTGAGATATGTGAATAGCCAAAGCAATTCGCTCCCCTACACTGTGCACATCACTAATATAAAATGTACCTAGTATGTAAGAAGTCTCTTTTTAATTACTGTCATATGTCCATGATGACTGATTGCCTGCCACAATATCTGTTTCTGTATCTGTTTGCACTGTCTTTTACCATGTAATAACTGTTAACTCCTGGGTTGCCCCTAAAAAGGGACCTCCGGGGCCCAGTGGGCCTACCCGGTCATCAAAATTCAATAAATAAATGTATTAATGTTAATTAACGTTAGTGAGCAAAAGCTAAAAGCAGCCATAGTGAAGGCAACAAACCTCAGGCAGGCAAGCAAAAGCAAAAAGAAAGGAACTCAACATGGTTCTCAAAAGAGTTGGTTGGGAAGGGAAGGACAAAAAAGATAACATTCAGGAGTTATAAGGAGACAGAGGGAGAAGGATAGAGAGGTGTATCAAGAGAAGCAGAGGGAGACAGGGAAAGCAGTCAGGAGCACAAAGGCACAAACTAGCACAAGCAGTAAAGAAAGGGGCAAAGACATTTTTCAGGTATGTTAGCAAAAGGAGAAAGACCAGGGTTGGGATTGTAAGGCTAAGGAGTTTGGGGCGGAGGAATTGTGTGGAGGGAACAAGGAAAAAAAGACATCCTAAACAATTATTTTTATTCAGTTTTCACAAATAAAAGCGTGAGGAACCACAGATCTGTGTCACAGGCATCAAAGGAAGAGTTGTGGAAACTAGTCCATTTACAGAGGAGAGAATCCTGAAAAGAACTTTCAAATCTGAAGGCAGACAAGGCAATGGGGCCAGACTGGATACATACAGATTTTCAAGGGAGCCCAGAGAGGTGCCGACTGCACCTCTGACAGTCCTGTTAAACCACTCACTAGAAACAGGAGTGGTCCCAGAGGACTGGAGGAGGGCAGATTGAGCATCACTTCACAAAAGTGGGAGCAGGGAGGAGGCTGAATTATAGGTCAGCCAGACTTCGGTGGTAGGGAAGTTAAAGGAATCACTATTGAAAGAAAGGTTTGTGGAATATCTTTAAATCCAGTGGTTTACAAGATCTGAGGCAGCATGGATTCACTAGGGGGAGACCATGTCAAACTAATCTTATAGATTTCTTTGCCTGGTGTTACACGAGGTCCCTGCACCCTAATTGGTACAATCAGAGGTACACCGTAGACAGCTAGTGCTTAAGTATGTTAGGCCCAGGCCTGGTCCTGACGGCACCACCGATAGCCATTATTAATGTGGAAGATAGACAAGAGATAGAAATGATGACAAACTGCAATAGGCAATGTACCTCTTCCTGAGAGAAGTAAACGGGCTATTAAAACCCAGATTAGGCAGCTTCTGCAGAAAGGGCTGGCGCTCAGGATGAGTATTGTTAGGTACACTGCAGCGAGGCTGCCAGCTGAGACCCGCATTGAGCTGACCAGAGACAATTTACCTCTGCCTGATCGACCCAGTAATCCCCTTCAAATGGCCTACTCTGTTCAGCAAATAGCTGACAGTATTGGTCGGATGAACCCATCTGACAACCTCAGCTGTCACTTAGAAAAGGTGCATTCTAAATGAGAGATGCTTAGCCTCGCTGCAGAATACCAGGTCCAAATACCACGCCAAACCATCGATCCTAGTTTGTGGGACAAACTTCCCAGTGCCATCCGCCAGGATGTGAATGCCACCTTTGATGAGGTTGCAGCTGAGCTCATTTCTGCTCACAGCCCAGGTGTGGTAGGAGTGATGCTTGCTTACCCTCTAAAACAGAATGCAAAGGAAAGTCCAGTGACTTACCATCAAAGACTTTGGATGGCTTACCGAGTAGGAAAGCACCTGGCAGAAGAAGCTGCTGATGTAGATCTTATCAAGTACAAGATCCTGTTCCTTAGGAACATGATTCCTGCAGTACGAGAAAAAGTAGAGCCAACCACCTACCCCAATACAGATAGGTTTGCCGACATCCTTCAGAAAACCGAATGAGTTTGCCAACTCTATATCCGTGATCTGGGCTCCGGTTCCTAGAAGGTAGCCACCGTGGAGCCTGCTTCAGAGGCCACGACACACTACACTGTGAAAGGGCAGGCCCAACACCAGCAGGCCCCTCCAGCTGATAACCAACACCCCCAACAGACCCAACACCAACAACCACTGCAACAGCAACAACAATGGGGTGGGAACCAGAATTGGCATAAGAATAAAAAGCATAAGGGTAAAGGTAAACCACAACAACAAAGAACAGGCCCTTCATATAGGGAGATAGCTGAAGAGAATCGGAAACTCCAAGAGCTCCTGGGACAAGTGTGCTCTGTAGCAGACATTGTTCCCGCACAGGCCCTTGCAGCAGTACAACCGGTGACCCAGACCCCAACAGGTCATGGGGATACTGGAAGTGCAGACCTTCAGGCCCATACAGGCCTGAACCCAGAAGCTCCTCCCTATATAGCATCAGTGCAGCATGGTGAAGTGATTCACAGGAGTCAGGCCCAACCTCTCCATGCTCCCAGTAGTACAGATTGACAATTACAGGCCCCAGTCCGGATTGTAAACAAGCTAGTCTCGGATACAAACGGAAGGCCCTGCACTGAGGCAGAGGTTGGGGGCCGCCTACTAGTAGTCTTGTTAGATACAGGTGCAGCTGTATCTGTATTACACGATGAACTTCCAGACACATCCCCTTGGTCCACTGGATGGAGGACCAACATGTCAGGAGTTGATGGTACTAGGCTACTTGCATACTGTTCTCTACCCCTACCAGTAGGGCTAGGCCATCCAAAGGCCTCACACACTTTCCAATTAATGCTAATGCATGATCATCCTAGTAACATAGGAATTTACTTCCTTGCACCGCACGGCTGTGTGGTGGATTTAGCTAACATGCTACTGGTACAGATTCAGGGTCAATACCATACCATTCTGATCCGATTCACACGTTGTGGCGACAATCTCTGCCATTGACAAGGAGTATGAAGTCATAGATTTGTTCAAAGGTCATGAGCTTTTCCCGAAGCTTCTCCCCATTTTGCAATGACATCTGGAGGCGTTTGCAATTAAACATGACTGTGGCAGAATGCACATTGTCATCGAAGTGCCAGGCCCAGCACATGAGAGGCAAAGGCAGTACCCTTTCCTAACTGAAACCTTGCCTTCTCTTAGAGAAACAATCAAGTCACTTCTCAAGCGAGGAGTAATCAGAACTTGCGTTTCCACTGCTAACTCCCCAGTGTGGTCCATGAAAAAACCCACAGGCACCTGGAGACTTACTACTGACTACAGGAAACTGAATCGGGCCACCCCCAGTTGTTCCCCAACTGTGGCATCAGCACCTGATGTGCTACGACTCTTGACCCCTGACCTGAAATGGTTCAGTGCCCTGGATATTTCCAATGGTTTTTGGTCATTACCATTGGCCCTTAAGAGTCAATATAAGTTTGCCTTCACCTTTGAAGGAAGACAGTACACATGGACTTGCTTGCCGCAAGGATTCCATAATAGCCCGTCCCTGTTCCATCAGCACATGATGGACGCCCTTGAGAGTTTCTCTACTCCCCAATGTCTCTTGCAATATGTGGACAACCTGTTGCTGGCAACAGCCACACAGGAACATCTGGATCTCTTGGACGAACTACTGATTCTCATCCAGAGGGCAGGCCTGAAATGCAATCCAGCAAAAGCACAACTATGCCAGAAAGAAGTACTCTTTCTGGGTCTGAAAATAACTGACCAAGGTCGAAGCCCTACCTGGAAGAAGATACAGGGATTGTAAGACTTGCCATTGCCTACCAGCATGGCAACACTTCAAAGGTTTCTAGGTAAGGTGAATTATTCAAGACAGTTTATTTGCAATTTTGCTCAGAAAGCTGCTCCTCTGTATGAGCTGCTCAAAAAGGACATCCCATGAACTTAGGGCCCTATACACACCCAGGCTGTGACATCACTGAAGCAAGCCTTGGCCTCCACCCCAGCTCTGGTCAACCCCAATCCAGCACTACCATTTCATCTGGAATGTGCCACCTCTGACATTGCCACATCAGCAGTGTTGACACAGAAGGTTCATGGTACCCTGAGACCCACTGCATATGCATCACAGCTCTTGACCCCAGTGGAACAGAAATACAGGTTGTTCACCTGTAACAGAAGTTCTAGGAGTGGTATATGTTGTTCATCCACACTTACTGGCAGGTTCCTTGCTGCTTTAAATCTTGCCGGAAGGTCTTCAAGCTGGCACCTCCCACCCACCCGGGTAGTAAAACCCTTGGCTCCATACCATGACGCCAGATCTAGCCCGCTGGAAGCCAAGTTGCGTGTCAAAGCTGGGGAGGTTGGGTGGGTTGTGTGGATGAACAACATATACCACTCCTAGAACTCCTGTTATAGGTGAGTAACCTGTATTTCGAGGGACATGGATATGTTGTTCAATTCACACTTACTGGCAGACTCCTAGCAGTTCTCCGGGAGGAGAGAGGCAAGGCATGCACCCCCTACTTGTGAAATAAGGACTGGAGAACCGAGGTGCCAAAACCAGCATCCCGGCATGACTCAAGGTCGATGTGGTAGTAGGTAATGAAGGCATGTGCAGACTTCCAGGTAGCAGCCCTGCAGATTTCCTGGATAGGGATGTCCCTGGAAGCAGCCACTAAAGCAGTGGTATGGCGGATAGAATGAGCTCTTATCCCTCTGGGAGGCTCCATGCCCGCTAACCTATAGCAGAGATCTATGCAGGAGGTGACCCACCTGCCTATCGTCAGCTTGGCTGCAGGTCTGCCAGGTGCGGCTTCAGCGTAGGTGACAAACAGCTGGCGAACCTCTCCCCGAACTTCAGCCATCCGCTCCTTATAATAAGAGAGCGCTCTTCTAGGGTCCTAAGTATGGAGCCTGTATTTGGCTTCCAAGGTGTGATTGGGGTAGAACACCGGCAGAGTCAACACCTGGTTAAGGTGAAACTCCGACACCACCTTCGGAAGGAATTTCGGGTGAGGGGCAGGATAACCTTGTCCCTGTAGAAGACCAGATAAGGAGACTATGGAAAGCGACTGGAGCTCTCCCATCCTTCTGGCTGACATGATAGCCACCAAGAAGGCAGTTTTCCACGACAGGTGGGAGATATCGCACCTGTGCATCAGTTCGAATGGCTTGCCCATGAGCTTAGCCAATACCAGTAGTAGATCCCACTGAGGTGGAGGTTCTTTCACCGGAGGGGATATGTGATCAAGGCCTTTGAAAAAGCGCCCAAACACCTTTTCCTGCACCACCGACTGCTTTCTGGCCTGTGTCCGGTAAGCAGAAATGGCTGCCAGGTGTACCTTAAGGGTCGTCGACCGAAGCCCTAGCTGAGAAAGGGACCACAGGTAGTCCAGAATGCTAGCCAAGGAACAGGAGGAAGAGTCCAACCCCTTATCCTGACACCAAATGGAGAATCTCTTCCATTTGAAGGCATAGCATTATCTGGTCGACTCCTTATGGGATGCCTCAACAACGCTGAGGACCTCATCGGAAAGACCCAAGGCCTGGAACTCTAGCCGCTCAGAAACTAGGCTGTCAGGTGCAGGGATTGAAGGTCCGGGTGGAGTACCTTCCCCTGGTTGACTGAGATCAGGTCCTGGCAGGCTGGATGCCATCTCGGGAGCCTGGAGCTGAGGCTGAGGAGATCTGGATACCAGAACTGATGGGGCCAGTCTAGGGCTACCAGAATCACCTGCGCCTTGTCCCTCCTCACCTTGAGAAGCACCTTGTGGATCAAGGGAAATGGGGGAAAGGTGAAGAAGAGGCCCGGGGTCCACGGCCTCAAGAAGGCATCCCCCTGCAGCGAGCCCTGCTGAGGGAGGCAGGCATGAAACAGCCTCAGCTTCGCATTCTCCCTGTAGGCAAACAAGTCCATCTGAGGTGTGCCCCAGTGGGAGAACAGATCATGTACTACCTCCGGCAGGAAAGACCACTCATGAGATGCAGTACCTATCCGGCTTAGGGCATCGGCCAGAGTGTTGGAGGCTCCTGCCACAAGAATGGCTAGGAGATCCACCTCCAGGCTGCTCACGAGAGACCAAGTGCAGAGAGCTTCCTTGCACAGAGACAAGGAGCGTGTCCCGCCCTGGTGGTTTAGTAGTACATGGTCGTGATGCTGTCCGTCTGGACCTGAACCACTTGACCCCGTACAAATGGAGCGAAGGTGGTGCCGGCTAGTAGGACCGCTCAAAGCTCCAGCAGGTTGATGTGGCATCGAGACTCCTGAGGGGACCAGAGGCCATGCGCTCCGAGCACCCCAGATGGGCACCCCAACCCAGAGAGGCGTCAGTCGTTAGAGTGACCATCGGCTCTGGGCAGACAAATGGGATACCCTCCTGCAGAAGAGCTGGAATGATCCACCACTGGAGAGCATTCCCCATCTCCTGGGTCACTATCACTGGCTGGACCAGAGCACTGTGACCATTGGCGGGCCAGTCCCCATTGCAGGGGACGCAAGTGCCAGCGGGCCCAACAGACCACGCTGGTGCAGGCCATCATAAGGCCCAGGAGGTGCAGGAAGTCCCGGGCTTGGCGCAACTGCCCAACCAGAAATGACTGGGCAAAGGAAGAAAGAACCTCGACCCTGTCCGCTGGGAGCCGTGCTCTGGCTCAAAGAGAGTCTAGCTCTGCCCCGATGAACTGAATCACCTGCGTTGACATGAGTTCAGATTTGGTCTCGTTGATGAGAAGGCCAGTCTGAGAGCAGACCTGAAGGGCCAGATCCCTGGACCGCTCCACCTCCGGCTTGGAGGAGGCTGCAGTCAGCCAGTTGTCCAGGTAAGGGTATACCCAGACCCTTCAGCGCCGCAGGAATGCTGTCACCACTGCCATGCATTTGGTGAAGACCCTGGGAGCTGGAGAGAGGCTGAAGGGCATGGCTTGGAACTCTCAAAGGGATCCCTCCGCTCCGAAGCGGAGGAATCGCTGGTGGGATGGACAGTTGGATTGGGATGTGAAAGAATGCGTCCTGAAGGTCCAGAGAACAGAACCACACACCTCGTTCCAAGGATGGGATGATCTGAGCCAGAGTGACCATTCTGAAGGTACGAGACCTTAGGAACTTGTTCAGGTCATGTAGGTATAGAATGGGGCGCCAGCCCCCCCCCCATCTGTTTTGGGACCAGGAAGTACCTGGACACAAACCCTGGGTGTGATGGAGGATCTGCCACCTCCTTGATCACCTCTTTCTGGAGGAGCAGGGCAATGTCGGCTCAACGGGCCGACAGAGAGGCTGCGGACCCTGTAGCCCCCCATGAAGCGACAGCTTGATAGGCTGGGGGCTGCTCAAATTCCAGAGGCAGACCCTTTCCTACCACTTCCAGCACCCAGTGGTCCAGGGTGATATCGGACCAGGCAGAAAGGAGGTGGCGGAGCCGTCCCCCCACAGGGGGAACCTGGGGAGGAGTGACGAGTTTGGGGATGACACCCCTCAACCCATCACTGGGCAGGCTTGGAGGAAGGACCGGCTGAGGAACCTCATGGACCTTTTCCTCCCGGCTTCTTGTTGGAGGAAGCAGCAGGCTTGGCTTTGGGGTGCCAAGTGCGAGCCTGCTGGCCCTGATGCTGGTGTTGTTGGGCTGGACGTGCCACAGGGGCTGAAGGGCACAAGGGCTCACACTGCTGCTGGCTGCTATTGTCCTTCTGAGCAGATGTGACCGAGTCCAAGGTAGCATTGGACTTCGATCCACTGAAGATGCCCCTCAACCTCAGGACCGAACAAGTTGGTACCCAGGAAGGGAACATCTGCCAGCTTGTGCTGGGTATCTGCCGTGAAGGTGGAGATTCGCAGCCAAGCTCTGCGGCGCATGACCGCTGCAGCCGCTACTGACTAGACACACGAGTCAGCGATGTCCAGGGAAGTCTGGAGCTGCTGTTTGGCCACCGCACTTCCCTGATCCTGCACCTGCTTGGCCGTAGTTTGGAGGTCAGCCGGAAAATGAGGAATTGCCTCATCCAGGAAGCCCAAAAGGGCGTGAGAAAAGTGTGCCATCAGGATGGTCGAGCTGGCCTGACAAAGGCCTAGGGAGGAAGCAGCATAAACTTTCCACCCGGAGTAGTCCAACTTCTTGGACTCCTTGTCGGGAGGCTTGTCCATGTCCCGAGTGTTCCCGGAACGCTGGAAAACGCTGTCGGTCATGAGGCCCTCCGCAGAGGGGTGCTCCGAGAAACCGGAGAGTGAACTGGTGGGAACTGCATACTTCCGAGCCATCCTGGCCGAAGGTGCTGGACAAGAAGCTGGCCACTGCCATAGCTCCAGGGCTGGGCCAACAATGGCTTTGGCCACCAGAAAGGCCTCCGTGGGGGAATCCCCTCAGTCCAGTATCTCCGTGAGAGGATACTTGGCCCATTTTGATATGGGTTCAAGCTTCATCCCAGTGGACTCAGATGAGCCAAAGCATTCCAAGAAATGAGGATGGGATCTCATCCACCAACTGACCCCCAGTGGACTCCAAGTTAAGCTGCCTGGAGAACAAGGAGTCATTGTCAGACTCCGAGGAGTCTGCGAACAGCTGCAGAGCACCTGAGCCACCCTCCACTGCAGAGGTCGATCGGGAGTGAGGGTAACAGACAACCTATGGGGCAAACCCTGACCCAGCCGAGAATCCTTGGTCGGGGCCCCAGTCTTCAGCTGTGGAGGCGGAGTTCCACCACAATAGGTGGCGCAGACGGTTTTGGCCGAACAACCGGTGCTGGCTTTGGCGCCTCAACCACTATGAGGGGTTGTTTCGGCCGCTCCGGTGACCGCCACTTAATGGCCAGGGAAGGCAATGGAGTCTGCTTATTCCCGGTCAAAAGGAGCTGCTGTCACATTAGATCCTCGTAGCGCTGACGCAATTTACGCCGGAGCCTATCCTCTGAAGAGGATGAAGACAAGGATGAGTGGCACCGCCGCTTTCCACGGTGCCGAGACAGAGACCGCTGATGTCGGTTGGATCGGCTGGACTGGGAAGAGGTCCGTGACAGAGACCTTCGGTGTTTCTGAGGGTGGGTCTGAGAGGGGGCGGGGGAAACCCACCTCCCTCAGTTCAGGGACCTTAACCAGGACTCTGGCACAGGAGGCACAGGCAAGTCTCTCGTTTCACCGGGGAGCTGCGACGGCGGTTGTCGGCTTCTCCGCCCGACAGCCTGTCCGACGGGTCAAAAAAAATCTTGACTGCATCAATGGGTGTCTCAGCCGGCTGACCTGACAGGGACATCGTGAAGCCAGTGGCCTTAGCCGCAACCTTGACCGAAGTAGGAGTGTCGACTATCCGGGGAAGGCCACCTCTCTGGCTCCCACGAACGTCGATGGTGGGACTTACCTTTGGGGTCCTTTTTGGACCAAGAGGAATGTCCCGAAGGCCCTTCTTCCTTGGTGGAGAGGGTTTGGCAAAGCTCCTTGAATGAAGCTGTGTAGGAGGAGCCCAAGGAGAGCAGGATAAATGTCACGACCGAGGAGGATGATGATGATGAAGCAGCAGCCTGGGCCACCTCCTCCTCAAGGGCGATCTGCACTGGCTGTTCAGCCGAGCCCACAGCCGTGGACACTGCCCAACAGGCCTCCTTTGACTTGACCGGAGGATAACGTTTCTTGGGTCACCCCACAGCAATCGGGCAGTGCGGTCCTCCAAGACCGAAGCCAAAGGATTTACACAACTCACAAGCCTGTGAGTCATGGTCGAGTTCAAGGCAATACATGCACATGGAGTGCAGATCGGTCCGGGACATCTTCTGCCCACAGGGGCACCGACAAAATCCGGGAGTCTATTTGTCCATCGCAGCTGCGAGGGAAGATAAAGACCGAAGTCTTGTAAATTTTAAAATAAGTTTTGGATTAACCGAAGAGTTTGAATCCAGGCCTAAAACGCAGAGCGCAAAGGAGGGAACCTGAGCTTCCAAGCGGTAAGGAAGATCTGGCGTCATGGGGCGCAGCCGAGAGTTTTACCACCTGGGTGGGTGGGAGGAGCCAGCTTGAAGACCTTCCAGCAAGATTTAAAGCGGCAAGGAACCTGCCAGTAAAAGTGTGGATTGAACATCATATCCATAATCCACGTCCCTAGAAATACAGCCTTTGTGAAAGGAACCTTCTGGCCACCTACTGGGCTGTCAAGCACTTCGTGTATATCATTGGGTACTCTCCATTGATCATTAATACCAATCAAACCCCAACTAACTTTCTGCTAACAGACAGAGTGAAGGATGGGTCAGTCTCCAACACCAGACTGATGCACTGCTCACTTCTTCTCTGGGACAGACACATACAGATAAACCCAACAAAAATTCCATCTATGCTGGTTCATGGACTCCTTTTCCAAGGAGAACCCCATGACTATACACTGCAGTCACCTGATCTTCCAGATCCAGGTCCGTTCCTTCCCGCCATGCCACAAATACTTAACACCTCTTTGTGTTGCGTCTTTACTGATGGTTCAGCATCCTACTATCAGGGAGAACAAATCACAGGGATGGGCATCTTAGTGATTTACCCTTATAGGAATACTGTTAAAATATCTAAGCGCTGTAGTGTAGCATCACCACAACATGCAGAGATGGCAGCAGTGGCCTGTGCCCTAGAGTTCATCCAGCATGGGACCGAGGATACTATCATTTTTACAGACTAACTGGGTTTGTTCTCTTACAGAATTTCTTCCTTTCTGGCAGAAGAACTCCTTCCTCTCCTCTGATGGCAGCCCAGTGAAGTACAAGGAATTGTTACTATACATACATTCACTGGCACAAAAATTTGCACACAAACTATGTACATAAAGTCAAAGCTCATTCTCTCCATGACCCCTATCATGCCTTCAATGACACAGCAGACACCCTTGCCAAGGAAGGGGCCTGGGGGGGAAGACACCTGGATGATGGACCATTCAGAGGCCAATGCAGCCATACAAATTGCAGCACTAAGGAAAAAACCTGAACCCTTCCCCCCACCCCGGACCTCTCAGCAGCCCAACATGTTGATACTGAACTCAAAGAAGTATTTAGATTCCTTGACAAATGTACCGAAGAGAAACTTCCCACACACAACCCCTATCAGAGGCATGAAGGTAAGTTACACTTGTCATTAGATGACTAGCTCATCTGGTACCAACCAGATGATTCCACCACAAGGTTGTGGGTGGTCCCCAGACACCTCAGGTCCAAATTCCTGCACCAAGTGCATGACACACCCACTGGTGGACACCAGGGAGTGGAAAACACCCTCCAAAGGCTTAAGACCACCACCTGGTGGCCTGGTGTCAAAGATGTTAAACAGTACATAGACAATGGTCTCATTTGTGCACAAAACAACCCATCCCTACCAAGCGAAATGCCAGACTCTTACCACAATGACACTCTGGTCTTTGGCATGCCATGCAGATTAATTTTATTGGCCCCCCTGACCAACACCAGCAGAAATAAGTATGCTCTTGTGGTAACTGATCTCTTCTCTGTGGGTTGAAGCTTTCCCCACTAAGACATGCACTGCTAAGACCACTGCCAAAATCCTGGTGGAACAGGTTTTCTCCAGGTGGGGCCTACCTCTCAAGGTAGACTCTGAAAGGAACCAGTTTTACAGATAAGTTGATGAAAGAATCCCTCGAACTCCTTGGAATTCAACAGAAGTTCCACATATCTTACCACCCCCAATCCTCAGGTCAAGTAGAAACAACCAGACGGATTAAGCAAATGCTTTCCAAATTCACTGAGGACAATCCCAAAACCTGGGATTCCCTACTGCCGTTACTCCTTATGGCAATTAGGGGCACACCCTCAACCACTACCCAGCTCACACCCTTTGAGGTGATGACTGGAAGACGGATGAGATTACCTGAACACCTGTTTGACCTACACATCCCCACTGCAGACCATGTGTCTGTAGACCAATATGTGGAAAGACTCAGAAAAGACCTTACACACACACACACACACACACACACACACACACACACACACACTTGTATGGTGCTAACTGCATGGGCAAGGCCCAGCAAACAATCCAAAATACAGTTTGACAAACACGCACAAGAAGTGGATTGGCAGGTTGGAGATCAGGTAATGGTACTCCGATTTTCACATCCCACCCATTCCTTCTCCAATAAGTGAGAAGGCCCATACCCTATTGTCAACAAGCTCAGTCCAGCAGTCTATCAGGTTAGACTCCTGCATAACAATAAATTGACTGACAAATTGTTACATGCAAACCAGCTGAAACTATATAAAGGAGCTTAATTACTTTTTCTCACCCCATTGGGTGGAATAGTACTAACTTACTAATGTTTGATTTTGCTTTTCAGATACACTGACAAGATGGCTATCTTGTTCCATTATCTCTTCATCTCTGGAGTTCTCCCCTGCATCCAAGGCACGGTACCGAACCTCCTACCACACCTTGATCATCCAGCATCTCCTTCAGAGGGAGTATCCATCAATATACCAGATAGTCTGATTACTGTCCAGAAAGGTTCCGGTGCTTACCTCACTGCCTCGGTTGTTGCTCCTGATAGATCTACCCTTCAAATTGAGTGACAAACCACATCGCAAGGACAAATTCTCCTTGTGGCTAAACTCTCCAAAGGAACTTTCCAGGGTTGGCCCAATGCTAAATTATCCCCAAATGGTTCTCTGTCCTTGCTACAAACTGCATTAATACATTCTGGTATTATAACATTACTGCCTTAATTGATCTCTCCTACTGCAATTCTTTGTCTAAGGATTCTGCTCAAAAATGTTGTGCTGTACAGCACATGGCTTCTGCAGCCATGTACCTCTCTGTATTACCACCCACTGATAAACAGCTTTTGGAATACCCAAAGCACACCCCTGGTCCCCATTGTGGTCCAACAGCCACTGCCCTCCCAGGTTCATTGATTAATAACTTACAGTTTATGCATATACCCGTTTTGTTTAATCTTACTTACTGGAATATGAAAGAATTGGGTATGTGTCACAATACTAATACGTCTGCATTTTATAGTTCATTATTGCTTGATAGTTTAGCTGCATTGCAGATTCGTACTCAAGACCTTATTGCTGGGGTCCATTCTACTGAACATAGAGGCAACTTCAGGAGAAACCCCACTCCTGATGATCAAACTCATAAACGCAAGACATGTGAAGTTGATAGTTCTGATGTCACAGGTGCAACAGGTACTGTCACAGGCCTTTTTGGTACAGTTATGTCTATTTGGAATAAAGCAGACATTGCTGCTATCAAATCTCATTATGCCAAGTTCTCCACTGGCTTGGTTAACAATATACTATTCCCATTATTGCATATTGTGGATGGCCTTAGTCTGGAAGAAAGATACACTGTATACAACATGCACGACATTGCTAAGGCATTCACTGATTCGAAAGATAAGATTAACACACTCATACAACAAAACAACAAAGAAGCAGATAAACAATACATTGCTAGAGAAATTCTCTGCTCTGCCTATGGCTCATACATTATCACTACCATCAACAATCTCTTCCATGATCTAGAATCTGGAAGGATCCCTGATATCATACATGACAGATGCATTTCCAAATGGTATTGTCCACGATGTAAACCCCCTAGCTGTATTGCTATGTGTATGCAACAAACTTTAACCATTCCTCTCTCTACAGCTAGGAACTTGGGGTCTGTGACCAGACACCTTAACACTGGTCCTTGTTTCACTACTAAGAAATGTTCCATAAGAGATACAATGTTTGTTTCTTTCACTGTTTCTTTACCACGTTTTGATCCCACTACAGCCTTGTTCGACAAGCTTGCACTGGTACACTCCATTGGGCATTTGGATAAAGACATCTACAGAGAATGCCTGGAACTACCACCTCTACTGGTTTTCCATCCTTTCCTGGATGCCTGGGTGGCTCCGCACATGGACTGTTGTGCAAAGGCGCAATACATTTACTTGTGCCGATGTGATATATTTAATGTTATTCAACCTGTTTGTGGTTATTCTCCAGATAGCATTGTCTGGACTTTTACCATGGATGAGGACATCACCAAGAATGGCACAGATTCCTTGGATTCGACTTTGGCTCCGGATAAGCTCTATCAATCATATTGTGAGGAGGTTCATCGCCTGTCAACACTGATTTTGAAGATGGCCTACACCTGCCCTGTCCAGTTGCAAAAGTGGAGAGACTCTACTGTTCGCTCTCAGTATAATTCTGATGGGGAGTATTGTGTGGTAATTAACTTTAAAAGCTATACTTATGGATCTGCAACATGTGTTATTGATAACAAAAATTGGGGTTTTGTCCCCCACCAAAAGACTGATTGGACATACAGTCATAACCCCCGTCCCCCTCATCGATGCAGACATCATTGATGGTAACCCCGATTATTTGCTTACACTGTTGGAATACTTACCATATTTTAATGTACACATAGACCCACTCACTTACATTAAAATCACTTTTAGACAGAAAGGACACCCACCTCATCCACATCAGCAATAATATGACCAAGGCCAATGAAGCTATCCTCTCATTGATTAATGATGGTGACATGAATGACGCATTGACCAACACCTGGTTGGAAATTACTTTTAAAGGTTTTATTATACAAGCATTTTTAATCTTTATTCTAATTATTATGCTCTGCTGCCTACGGCGCACACTGCGCCAACATCATGAGCAGCTCGAGTTCCTTTACAAAGCTCATGCATCTGGTTTGTAAACAACCACTGCTCTCTGGCCTTTCCCTAGATTTGCCTGTGTTGCCCTTGGAGGCAACAAGGGGAGGTGTTACACGAGGTCCCTGCACCCTAACTGGTACCCTCAGAGGAACACTGTAGACAGCTAGTGCTTAAGTATATGTTATACTAACATAGAGCTAAGGGCATCTACCATACAAGAGTAGATGTCAGGATATGTATGCATATTGTAGTAATACACTTTGCTTGCTAATACATATATTCTCCTATGTATTTTCTGTGTATTTCTTACTTGTAAGATGCCAAGGCACCTGTGTCCTTGGAATAAGTATGATATTTAAGTCGGCATTGCCATCTTTCAGTGATTTGTACCACTGCATTGAGTTATGTAAGACTCTGTATAAGAACTCTTGTTTCACAAACTGAAGACTATTACAAAATTGTATAATGTTATCTTAGACCGTGGAGCCACCGCTAATTTAGCCAATAGGGCTCATCTCTGTAACTAGAAATGTTTCTATCTTACAGTAACCATAGTAATTATAATAGGTATATAATGTGATACACTAGTCTTGTACCTCAGAGATCCCAAGAGACACAAAGAAACCTCAAGGTATAGGGAACGCTTAGCACTGGTTCCCGCTTTGTATTGGTAAGAACTGCTTAGGGCAACTGTGATTTTATCCTTTTGGTAGTAAAAAAACAAGTGTATTACTCTTATGCAACGTGTCTGTGATTACTTGCATTCCCAATATTGCCAAGAACCTGCAAGTGAGGTTTAGACCTCCTGACACTGGGTAACCAGGGAAGTAGATTAGGGTGGAGTGGTGGATGTGGCCTAGTTACAGTTCAGTAGTGTCTTCTGACACTGTTCCACACAGGAGAATCAAACAAGCTGGGCAACCTAGGAGTGGGACTAAAAGCGGTAAACTGGGTAAAACATTGGTTGGAGGATAGGCAACAGAGGGTAGTGGTAAACTAAATTCACTCCAAGGAAGGAAGGAAAGGTGACTAGTGGGGTGCTGTAAGGTCAGTACTTGGACCAGTCCTAATATCCAAGAGACGTTTTTCATAGACTAGAAGGAAAGGTATGTTTTTTTGCAGCCGACAAAAACCTGCAATAGAGAGGACACTCCAGGGGGTTGGGAAAAATGAATAGAGATCTACGTAAGCTTGAGGAGTGGTCTAGAAAGTGGCAACTAAGTTTCAATGTAGAAAAATTATGTAAAATCATACACCCGGGGTGTAGAAACCCAGTGTCAGTACAAAATGGGAGAAGTGGTACTGGTGACCACTGAACAGGAAAGAGACCTGGGTGTTATACTGGCCAAACAGTGCAACAAGGCAGTGGGGAGAGCCAGTGGGATGCTAGGGTGCATAGGGAAGGGTATTACCAGCAGAAAGAGCGAGGTGGCGATACCTCTATCAATCTCTGGTGAGACCCCACCTGGAGTACTGTGTCCAGTTCTGCAGTTCTCCTCTCCAAAAAGGACAGAGCTGAGGCAGTCCAGAGGACGGCAACTAAAATGGTGCAGGATCTGCATCAAAAACCTTATAAGGAGAGACTGAAGGACCTAAATATGCATAGACTGGAGGAAGGGGGGTGTGAGTTATGATAGAGACTTTCAAATACCTCAAGGGTACAAATAATGCAAAAGAGGGGAAACTTTTTTCAGATTAAAGGATGTACAAGAACAAGGGGCCATGCAATGAAGCTGGAGGGGGATAGAATCAGGGGAAAAGTAAGGAATGTAAGGAAACTTCACAGAAAGTGTGGTGGATGCCTGGAACAGTCGCCTCGAGGAGGTGGTGGGAGCAGAAACTAATGGGGATTTTAGAAGGTCTGGGATAGGTATAAGGGAACCTTAGAAGCAAGGAAAAAGGGGGGGTAAAGTCAAAGATCAAGTAGTCTGTGGTGTGACAGTAAGTAGGGAACGTGGGAAGACTAGGTAGGCCAAGTGGTCCTTATCTGCCATCAAATTCTATGTTTCCATCTCTGAACCCTTTCAAAATAGGCACATGCCCAATGGATTCTTTGCGAAGTATGACTAACTGTCCATCTGGGTGTAACACAAGTAGCCAAAGGTCTCTTACTAATCAGTGACCACTAAAATAAAGTGTTTAACCAGTTATGGACATGCTTTCCTTCACACGATAGCTGCTCTGGCCATAGTGACCACTTGACCCCTAAGACAAGTTGACTTTACACTACTACCTAAAGTCCTAGTTTTGTCCGAATGCTCTTTGTGTTATTCTCTTGGAAAGCACACTGGGATACTGGCATATACAGAATGTAAACTTGAGTGGTCACACTTCAAGGGAAATCTAGTCAGCTATACTTGTAACACATCTGCCATAGCTGGAGGAAAAAAAAAAAAAAAAACATTTTACGTCAGTATAATTCAGTTGCATATTCCCCAATACAGACAAATTTTGAAGTTTCAGCCATATCATTACTTATTGCTACAGAAATTTGCTGGAGAGAGAGAGAGAGATGAAATTGTTTAACCAGAAAAGGCACATTAAGCTCCAGGTGCGACCTGGGAACACAAGGAAGTTAAGTGACTTCCTCATGGTCACAGAGTGTGCAAGTAGGGGCTGTGGGATTCAAACCCAGGTCTCCAGGTTTGTAGCTCAGTGCACTTAATCACTATGCTATACTGCCTCATGTTCCTTCAGTTCAGCTGCTTCCAATGCATATACTCCAGTCATTATAAAAAAAAAAAAAAATCAAATCAGCACCAGGTTCAGATGTACTCTGAGGGGCAATTAGTGCATTTTAAACTTAAGGTTTCAAGTTTGAAATTCAAATTTGGAAATGCTGTACAGTATATTTCAATATGGAAGTTGGCAGCCAGCAAGGCCTGTCCACATAGGGCTAGGGCTACCACTCAATTCCAGTAACCAGATTTGGAAAACAAGCTCCGGGCCAGAGGAGGAGGACGGCCATGCAACCCACTGCAATCCAATCACTGGGGGACCTCAGGATGTGGTGGTGGTGCAGTCTCTTGCACTGCAGATTAACTAGGGAGGGATGAGCATCATTTGGTGTTTCAAGCATGTGCCAGATGATGTCACACATTCTCAGAGCAAGGTGGAATCTGTCGGGCAGATGCCCTGCCTCCCTGACCACTCTGGCCTTGCAGCCTCTGGCCTCCGCCATGGTGACAGGATATGGAGGGGGTCACTGCAAGGGAGCAGAAGAGAGAACCCTAACCTGGGCAGCGAACTGATGAGAATGCTGTTATGGTTTGTTGCAAGCAGCCTGAAGTCCAGAGGAGCCCAAAAGGGATGCAGCTTGGAAGGTGGGTGAAGTGGCAGAAGGTCCCAGCTGGTGTCCAAGGTGGAAGAAAGTTCACAAAAAACACTCATACAAAAGACTCAAAGCTGAATTTGCATTTGAGGCACAGCAATAGCAACCACCATTTCACTTGACGTAATTATCCAGACAATTTAGGAAGTGAACAAAATGAGTTGAGAATCTGTTCACATGACCCTGTGTTAATGTCTCTACTACTTGTGTAAAACATAATAAATGACAGAAGTAAAAATCTCCTAAATAATGTGGGAGGTCCCAACACTGCTCAGTTCCCCACATAAGAAGCCTCAGAAGGCCTCTTATCAGGAACCAGGAGACCAACCAGTACCAGGCCGACCAGGAGATGTATGGGACTGGAAATAGAATGCATGGTGTAAGGTCTTAGGCAAAGCATCTGGATTATCCCTCAGAAGGCGGGACGGTACGCTATGGTATGGCCCAGTGGAGGAGAGTCGCTCAAAGATCTACTGTTATGCAAGTTCTTATGCATCATTAAGGACATCTCCATTGGCCCAAACCTTTGGAGAGATTCTCAAGCAGTACAAAGCAGCCAGGGAGGATGCCATAGCCTGATATATGGAGATAAGGTCTAGACCGAGTGCTTAGTGAAAGCATGTACAGTACTCTATGTGACAGCTGCACATATATCAGCAGCAGGGACATTGTGGAAGAAAGCAACAGAGGTGGCCATACCCCTTGTGCAGTGACAACAGCATCAGAAGTTCCTAAGGTGCGGCCCAATAGAGGATAGCTCCCCAAAGATCTGATCTTCTCTCAAGGTGCCCAAGACTGTGTACCGTACATTAAATAGGAGGGGAGGGGAAGGGAGGTCACTGTGGTACAAACCAAACATGATGGGAGAAGAATCAGGAGGCCATAATGGGTACAACCTCTAGCGACTGCAGGTTGCGAGTCGTAGCAGTGATCAGACTACAGCCCATATACTTACTTCACTCTGTTAAGTTCCACGATCATGTCTGCAGTGTGTGGACGTGAAGCATCAAGTCCTACCAGAATAAGATTTTTCAGAATAGGAGGATAAAAGTACTGGTTCAGTGGAACAGTGTACTTCAGTGCAGAATTCGAGTTACTGAGAAAGGACAAAAAACAAACAAAATAAGGCAGATGAGGCTTCCGCTTCCTCAAGGAGTGAGCTTTTTAGAAAACCTAAGATGTAGTCTTAGCCATCTTAATATATCACGTACACAAACAAGAAATAGTTGCGATAGTGGCTACATCAATAGCAAAACACACTTTAAAACTCATTATCTAGCCATGCAAGGATTATAGGAATGTATCACTGAATTACATAGTAATGATCGAGACTGCCCCTTTACTTCTGTCAAGATGCTGTCACATCCCTGTCCCCTTACCCTCCCAATTTCAGTCAGCTTCATCTGCAGGTTTTTTTTGGGGCACAATTCTCTCATATGGCAGGGATATACCTTCACTTATTCTTACCAGGGGCTTATTCCCAAGCCCAGCTTCCTCTGGGTCTTACCTCCAGTTGTCTTCCTGGATACTGTGGTCTGCCCTCCAGCTGGGGGGCAGAGGGATGGACAGAGATGCTAATCCAGGTTTAGCAGGTGACGCAACCCTGGTTTTGGGGGTGGGGGGTGGGGCTGTAAATGGTACCAGGCTTCAGTTGTGCACAGCCAAGAGGGGTGCAGATTCGCACATCCCCCACTGGGCATAACAGACATGCAATGAAGTCTGTGTGAGGTCAGGCATGCTCCTGAGGCAAATGTGCAGACATCTGCTGCTCCGCCAATCCCTGCAGCTGCAACGGTCCCTAGCACACCAACCTCCAGCTGCTGCTAGAGGTCAGACTGTTGGACTCCATGTCCTTCCTCTGAGGAAGGCAGTCCACCGAATCCTCAATCCTCCTCCACTCAGCAAACCCTCTGGGCTCATCCCAAACCCAGGTCAGAGGCGCTACAACAGACAGTGCTACCGTGGGCCAGTACCTGCCTAGTTACTTGGACAAGGGAAGAAAAAATAAAATAAGGAGCACTCCTAATGTACTGCAGCTAACAAAAAGACTGCTTGATGTAAGCAACACTGGAGCCTCCGAACAGCTCTTACTGATATTACAGGAAGAGCTTGGCTCACAGCAAGTAATTGCAATCACCACAACTGGTTGCAGGATTAACAAGAAACTTATTCTGTTAAATCCACGGCAAACAGCCACACCACAGGTGTTAATATTTCATGTGTATGACATGTGCTTTAAGGCAATACTGTAGCTATCTAGCTATCCCAGTTTAATCAGCATGCTCAGCTTTTTTTCCTTTTACATGGACACCCACACCCAGGATCGTATTCATCAGATTTAAATAACTGCCCCCATAGTTTAACATTACTTTTCGTGCGAGTAAGGTCAACTTGCTCAGATGTAACAGATATTGCTCCCACACCTTATAGGCCAACATGTGGTCAAAACACAGCCAAAAATACTAATGAAAACCTAGGGAGAGTCATCTTTGACAGGAGTGCTCCACATTATTCAACTCTAGAAGATGGATGAGCAATTATATAGTGCGTTTCATGCACATTGTATTCCACAGCACTTTACAAGCAGAGAGACTGGTAGTAAAATGACCAGTGTGGAGTGACAGCCATTTTGCACGTCACCCCTTACAGCCCTGGACAATTGTCTGAAAGGACAGTTACTTACCAGTAAAAGGTAGCTGTTAAAGTGACTCTCCTCCAGTGAGCCAGAGCTATGGAAAAATAGATGCCATAGGTGTGGCTGACTGGGGATATCTTCCCCCTAAAGAGCTGTTTTTTATGGGAAGGGGAATGCTGGCCAGAACACTAGGGAACACCCCCAACTCTTGCATAAGTTTTTGTATTATAGTGTACAGTAGGGGACAGTATGTATTAATACTGGTTTTATTTTCTGTTCGTTTCTTTCCCCATTATTAGAATGTATTTATTTCTTTTATTATATTTGTATTTATTTGCCTTACCCGTCAGCCCCCTTCCAACTGACCCCCCCAGCCCTGTCCCCAGAACTGCCAGCACTTACTTGGTCCAGCTGCGGCACCTGCAGGGAGTCTGTCTTCATCCTGCTGACAGGCATATTTTCTCCCAGAGGACCTGGAGAGTATGCACACATGCACATGGAGGCACGCATGCACCATACAGCCCTGGTTTTGACCCCTTTCCCCCACCCCATGGCCTAATACCTAGGCACCCTCGGACCCGTACCACCCCTAGCCTCCACTGGGGGTCGCCATCAGCTGAGGGATGCCACATTTCCTCCCCGGAGAGGAGAGCTTGCCTGCGGGCAGCTCTATCCAGCTCTACCCCCCCCCCGTGCCGACCTCCGAAGGCCCAGGCTCATTCCCGAACCCGGGTTGTCAACATGGGTCAACGTATGGCACATAAATTCTGGACGGCCTGGTGGCGTATTACATTTTGAAGTTTAAGGTTTCACAAAAAAAAAAAAATAGGGTGTATGATGAAATATTTAATTTCCTTTCTTAGGGTTTTGATTTCTAAATTTTTTCCATATGCCTTCAAAACATGTATTGTAATATTTTTGAAGTTATAATAAAACTTTCCCCTACTCTTTTTGGTGAGGTGGGGAAGCGGGGCCTGTATAAAAAGGTATGCAGTAATACGTATTTTATTTTCATTCAAGGGATATGTTGCAGTTTAGAACAGGTGTAATATTTCCAGAGGGAACAAGTATGCATAAATACTTTGATTACGTTCACTTTTTCTTTGCTTTTAGTGGGGAAACTAAAGTAATATTTTATTTTTTTATTTTATTTTGGATTTGTATTTTCTTTATTCTGTACGACTCACTGTTAGTTTTGAAGTTGTAATAAAAAATTTCCCTACTCTTGCAGTGGAGAATAGGAATAGGGGACAAAAGGAAAGGTAAGCCCAGTCCCACAAAGCAATTCCCCTTCTTAACAAGTTTACAGTGTTGCAGAAACAGAGACAATTGGGGGAGACATTGATGAGGAGCTTGTTCTTTGATTAGGGACCTCTCCTCTAATGCCGAAAAAAGTCTGCCTTTTAAGTCAGTTACTAAAAGGTTGAGAAACTGGAAAAGATCCACAACAGGGTTATTTACCCCAGTAGATCCATCCTCCTACAACTCCATCACATGCTTATGGAGTACTCCAACAATGGTCTCCTCAAATGTCAACAGTATTATGTCATACAAGACAAGAGTCATCACCATGGCAGTAGAGGGGAAGGCAGCTCAGGACGTCTCAACCAGCCTCAGCCATGATGTAAACAGCAGGAGCAACAAGAACAGTTAGGGCAGCGGGCTCAAACAGCAGAGGAAGAGCAGTCCACACATTAGGACACTATTAATTTTAATGTTCAAAAACAGTATAAAAAGGCAATGCCATCTTGGAGGGGTGTGCTGCCACTATTTGTACCTCTGGGCATTTGCCTTTTTATACTGTTTAACATTAAAATTAGTGTCCTAATGCATGTACTGCTCTTTAGCAGTTGGAGCCCGCTGCTCTAATTGTTTAAGAGTCACCACCAGGTCAGTTTTGTATTCCATCTCAGGTAATGTCTTTCTTGCAAGATGCAAGACTTAAAAACTACCTCTGAGATAATCCTGGATAGCAGGTACATTCTACTGGTCACAGGGTACAGACAAATGGGGGGGGGGTGGATTTTGTTCAGAGGTTTTTGATTTTTTTTTTTTTTTTATTAAGAAAAAACTGATAACATTTCACCAGGTAGACCTTTGCTGGAAGATACAACTTACTGTAAAAACCTTACCACCATTTAATCTGTATCACCACCCCCAACCAAAAACCTTGAGGATAGCTTAGGCCCTGTTCACACTATCCCTCTGTAACGTTAGAGTGCCCAAACCGTTACCGCAATGGTTTGCGCTTACACCTGTAACGTTACAGAAAGCGTTTTCGTAACTGTTGAAACCACATATGAGGTGGTTTCAACAACTGTTATGAAACCGGTTACACCTCGGTAATGTTACTGGGCGTAGTGTGGACACGTGGCACCGGTCCCCTAGCACAGCGTGAGCTGCATTGTAGGATCGGGTGCCATGGTAATGGTTGCCCGGCTCCTGAATTGTGGACCGGTGGTGCCAGTCCCGTAACTGACACCGCGGCAGTGTGGACACACTGCACCGCTCCCCAGTTTTAACGGTTTCTGTCCGTTACGGGGTCTGAGCGGTGTAGTGTGGGCGGGGCCTTAGTTTTGAGGTTGGACCCTACCTATACACCAGTAAAACTGTCAGCCTTGGTGGGGACTTTAACTGTTGTGAATCCTTGGTGCACTCTACTGGGCATAAAGAAAATATACTGAGAGTCCAATGCTCTGAGATGATTAGGTTGCTGGCCTCAAGGATGCGTACAGAATACTCCAACCTGGGGAGTGGAGACTTACACATGTAATAATCTGGTATCATAAATTGATTAATCTTTGACAACATCTCCTTTAAATATTCAGCTACCCAGGCAGTAGAATCTTCAGATCATTTAACAGTTATTGTCAACAACTCCATTATGGCAGCCCCCGCTGAAGTGGAGATTAACACCACTAAACAGGACTTCTAGTGAAACACAAGCACCTGTTATAAATTTGTATGTTGCATTCTGTGGCAGACTGGGAGCAGGACGCAAAAAAAAAAAACACTTGTATTACATAGGACCAGTGACAGCAGACTGACTTATCTCTCAGACAAAAGTTCAGATTAACATCTTTGTAGGCTAATGGTAAGTAGCAATGTAGATCCTCATGCTATAAAATTAAACACAAGATGAGATACCAGTGCAACAGAAGCAAATCCTTGCAATGCGAACTGTGTGCTGGAACAAGGGAAGAGACCAGTCTAGATCCCTTTAAGGTTGAGAAGAATCCAGCACAGAAGTGAACTTCCCTTAAAGACCACTAAGGGCATATGTAGGAGGGCACTCTATGCATTTTGAAGGTGACACAATAATGGGCTCAGGAGACTTCTGGTGCACAGACCATAGTGAAGCGAGGACCATTTCCTGGACGGTGTTAATATACCAAAGTTGACTGACTTGGCTCTACAACAGATGGACGACCTATTACATTAGAACAGAAAGAGACTAATATTAAAGAAACTGGCGAGCAATACTGCTTCAGGGCACCATAGTATAACTACTGAATTTTATAAGGAATTCAGTGACATGTTGGGGCCATTTTAACTACTGATGAAATGCTTGATAAGACCCAGGCTTCTCAGGAGATGCAAGCTTTTGATATAGGATTAACTATGTTGAATAATGTTTGAATGTTGTAATATGAATTATTGTTTAAGTATATTGTAATGTTGACAATTTACTGTATGTGATTCTGTAAAGTTCTAGTATCCAATTGCAGATTGCCTCTGAAAAAGGGACCACTGTAGTCTCAGTGGGCCTACCCGGTTACCAAAATTAAATAAATATATTTTCAAACAAGGGAACAGGGCAGATCTTAAAAATGGGCGTCCTTTGTGTCTACTCAATGTAGATATAAAAATGCTAGTATAAATCTTACATGCTGAGCTGCTGCCAGTAGCATTCCAAGTCATCTCACCATTTCAAACATGTGAACTTTCCCAGCGAAGTATACAGGACAACCTATTCTTCATTAGGGAGGTTTTCCACTTAAGTCAGGCTAATATGAGGACATCAGGCTTTCTCCTGACACTAGATCAGGAAAAATCATTTGACAGAGTGGTCCAGTCTCTTTACGGTGCTAGATAAATATGGGGTACCCATCCTGTTCATTTCATGGGTAAAAACTTCATAGAGAAACTATTGTCATTCCCTGTATAAAGGGGTTGGTTAGAGTTTCTGTATGCACATCCTCAGTGGTGAAACAAGGATGCCCCCACCCAGCTCCCTCCCCATATCTTTGCCCTGGATCCTGCATTACAAAAAAATTCAGTACACACAATCCATAGTTGGCATGAAAATTGGGCAAAATTTGCCAATCAAAATCCTTGTTTATACAGATGAAAGTTTTCTGTTTACACTCTGAACAGGATGGGGTACTGACTTTAGAGGTCTTGATTATGCCGAGGATTCTGGTGCAAAAATAAACCTTACAAAATGTAAGGGTATACTCTGAACTGACCCCGTTTAATTAGTGTGCATTAGTATAGGTGATATCCAGGTTACTGAACAGGTCACAGTACTTTGTAATCAGTTTGGACACACAGATCCTAGTATGTCAGACTGGGAAAGGGGGTTGGAAATGCACAAGGCAGGGTAACCAATGGAAAGGGAAATCACTGAAACATAAGAGACTTTCTGATCAAAACAATTTTAGTTTTTAACATTTCTTTTATTATAGCAGTTTTTATACACATGTCAAGACACTGCACAATGTGTTGAGATAGAAAAGGTAGTAGACAGCAGTATAGTGCAGTCAGTAAAATCATTCTTCCTAGGGATATAAATACAATTGAGCAATTACCATTGGCTAAATTTAATTATTGCTAGAAAAAGTCCATCTCCGTGATATTCTTACTTTGGGATGGACAAATCCATCTTTTAACCTTGTAGTTAAGCCAATATTTACCATAACATATAGGGCCCTTAAATATAAAAATGCTAGTTTAACTCCCTTTAGACATTAATTGTTACTCAGAGTTACTCTCTCCCCCCCAACCCACTTGTCCCCCATGCGAGTAAATAATCTGTTACTCCCCTGCCAATTTGATAAATTAAGGTCAAAAGATAGGGTCCACCGCTGAGTGATAGAGTACCCACTTCTGCTATTTAGACATGTGAGGTGTATTTTTATTTTGTATCTTTATTTATTTGCTTTTGGTAACTGGGTAAGTGCACTAGGCATAGGGATGCCTATTTTCAGGCACGACCCGGGAGAATATATTTTAGGAATACAAAATCGTATATGTGACGCAGCACATGAAACAGTACAATACGTAGTTAAGTAAAAACTTACAGGTGTGGGGAGACAAATTCAGCAACAAGCACGAGGAAGTTTAAAACAGTATGATAAAATTGCAGAACAGTATGACAGGTAACACAATAAATAAGAACATAAGTATTACAATAAGGGCATACATAGAGAACTATATAAAGTCACAATGAGATGGTTGAAAAGGGAGGGGAGGAGCGGAGTGTGCTAGGAGGGGGAAGGAGAGAGAGAAGAGGAAGAGGGAGTGGGAGAGATAAAGAGAGAAGATACGAGAGCAAGGGAGAGAGGACAGAGAGAAGGAGGGAGAGGACCTGAAGGAGGGTGTAAGAGAGGTAGGGAAGAGAAACAACTAGAGGAGAAGACTGAAACAGTGCAGGGGAAGAGGAGTGGAGCTAAGGTGACTTAAAGCAAGTGCAGGAGTTGATAGAGTGAAGGTGCTTTTTGTGTAGTTTCTTAAAAGTGGCATGGGTGGTTGCTTGTCGAATAGCTTGGGGTATGGAATTCCAGTATTTTGGAGCCACGTGAGAAAAGGCGCGTGAACCCAAATTAGTTCTGTGTCTGGGAAGGTGAAAAAGGGCTTGGTCAGTTGATCGCAGTCCATAGGAGAGAGGCTGTGTGACCAGTAGGGATGTGAGGGATGGTGGGAGGCCAGATCTGACAACGGAGTCAACTAATGAGCCAAAAGCCTGTATCCTCTGAGCGGAGGGCACAGCCATTTTAGGTCACTATAGAGCTGGCAATGATGTTTGAAATGAGGAGATGCGGAGGCATAGCGGCAGATGCTGTTGTAGGTGGTATCCCACTTATAGAGGGATGATTTGGAGGCAGAAAGGTAGGTGACTGAGCCATATGTAAGGGCTGGGAGAAGAAAGCCTTGGGCCACAGCAAGTCTAGCAGATGGGGTCAGGGCATATCTAGTTCAGCAGGCACCATCTATTTTGGCATCTACTGATTTACAGGTGGTTGTAATGTGTAGATCAAAGTCTAGAGATTGATTGAGAGTGACACCCAGATATTTAAAGGAATTGGTGCTGTTCAGTGAGGAGCAGTCTGCATACGGGATAGTTGGGGCAGTTTGATTCGCTTTAAGTCTGGCAGATGAGCCAAACAGCATGGAGTAGGTTTTACTAGAGTTGAAAATAAGTTTATCAGTGAGCCATGATTGAATATTAGCAAAATCTACGGCAAGAGGATGGTTTAAGTCGATAACAGTTTTAGCACTGTGGTAAATAACTAGATCGTCCGCATATAGCAGAGATGATCAGCTGGGTGCAAAGAGTGGGATGTCATTAATAAAGATAGAGAAAAGTAAGGGCCCAAGGATAGAGCCCTGGAGCACTCAGACTTGAATAGTGGAAAGGTCTGATATAGCCGAGTTGAACACTACAGCTTGCTTTCTGTTGGACAGGTAGTTTTCAAACCAGGCCACTGTATCATTGGCGAAGCCTAGGGAGCATAGTTTTGTAAGAATTGTATGGTTGACCAGGTCAAATGCCTTAGTAAGGTTAATGAAGACTGCACCTGTTAGGAGGCCTGAGTCCATAGAGGCATATATGTCATTGGTGAGTTTAAGGAGGGCAGTGGCGGTGCTATGTCCTTTGCGAAAGCCATGCTGTGAGCTAGATAGAAGGTTATATCTTTGGAGATATTCAATGGTTTGGGTGGACACTAGTTTTTCCAAAAATTTGCTAAGTACAGAGAGGATTGCAATGGGACAGTAGTTCTGCATCTCTTTGGGGTTACCCTTTTTAGGGATTGGAGTGACTTTAGCTGTTTTCCATACATTAGGTATTATGCCATGGCATAGAGACAGGTTGAAAATTTTAGTTAGGGGAGAAGCAATGAGTGGTGTGGCGGCTTTTAGGAGCCGAGGTTCAAGTCCATCAGACCCTGTGCTGGTGCTGTCAGGAATAGTGCGTAGGAGTTTTAACACTTCTCTTTTTATACTCTGAAACCTAAAGGGTGGATGTGTGATTATTGGACTACTATCGTTAGGGGGTACAGTGTTGTGGACAGGAGGGAAAGATGTGAGGTAGTTTGAGAGATCTGCGAAATGGTGATTAAGAGTTTGCTATGGTCGTAGGATTGTTGCAGTGAATGCCATTTAACAGCATGTCACTAGTATGAGCCCTGTGAATAGCTCCAAGGAGTGATTTTATGGTTGACCAAAATTTCCTAGAGTCACCTGAGGCTTTTATAAGGAGGTCCTTACAGAACGAGCTTTTGGCTAAGCGTACATTTTTCTTGCATGAGTTTCTCAGAGATCGATATAGATTATGGTCAGTCTGCATCCCAGTGATCTTGAACAGCAGCCATGCCTTATCCCTGGCTCTTATTTGGGTAAGCAGGGCTGTTGTTAACCACTTAGTCTGAGTTCCACGAATCTGTCGGGTGACTCTGGGAGCATGGGTGTCTTGCAGAGGGTGAAAGTGGGCCAAGAAGTAGTCAAGGGCCGTCTGAGCACAAGTTGAGGTGTAGATCGGGGACCAGTCAATCAATGAGAGATCATAAGTAAACTGCCCTAGTTTAAGGTTGGCCAGATTGCGGAAAGTAATGAGTTTTGGGGGTGAAGACGGTTTACTGGTAGACCAGATACAGTAGATGGGGGAGTGGTCAGTAATAGCATCAGCTAGGGTGCCTGCACTTATGCTGTCAAGGCGATTTGTAAGGATCCAGTCAATCAGGGTACTGGTCCGAGGAGGAGCCATGACCCTAGTTGGGTCTGTAATCATTTGGTGAAGGCTGTGGCTTTGCACCAGGGAGTGAGAGGACTGGATTGCATTGCCAATCAAGTTTAGGTTTAAGTCTCCCAGTATAAGGACTTCATTACGACTAATGGTGTTGTCTAATAGGGAGAGGAGTTCTTCAAGACCCCTGTTGCCACAAGCGGGAGGGTCGTAGGTGCAGACTGTGTAATTTTTTTGAGCCTAGCTGTAGTGTGGTATGAAGTGCTTCACAGTGAGACAGTGTAGGCAGTACATTATGGGATAGCAGCAGGTGCTGCTTATAGAAGATGGCAACTCCACCTCCGCATTTAGATGAGGGTCTGTCTTGTCTTATGAGATTGTAATTGGGCAGGGAGCAGAGAGCATCAGGGGTGGAGGGTTTTAGCCAAGTTTCAGATAGGCACAGTATATCAGGGTGGTGCTGAGCGGCCCAGGCCTCAAGTTCCGCAATGTTATGAAGGAGGCTCCTGATGTTCATGTGTGCAATACGGAGGTCCTTGGTGTCATTCCAGATTGTATCATTTCGAAGAGGGTTACCAACTGGTCCCGGGTTTAATTCAACATCCCCAGCTAGCAATAGGGCCAGGAGTAAAAGGTACCATAGTTTACGATGGACGAAAGGGGAGGGAAGGATACTGCCGGGCACTGGGGATTTATGCAGGATGTAGGATAGGTGGTAGATGAGTTTTTTGGAGATGAGAAGCGTGGAGGTGTCACGTGGCCAGTATGAAGGCATTCCCAGTATGGAGAGTTTGTAGTCATCTGGGTGGGTGTAACGTTGATTAATACTTGGAGGGTAGTATAGAATAGGTAGCCATATAAGGTTAAAGAGAAAAGAGATTAGTAAAAATGCTCTGAATGAGCTTAAATTAATGTTGAAATAAGTTAAGTGAGTCATTGGTGAGTAGGATGTCGGGGAAAAATAGAAATCTTTGAACTGCGAAAATCAGGACTTAGAATTGTGACCAGGCGTAAAAGGAGCAAAGCTTTAGGTGCTCACTGGAAAAGGTTGGCTAAGTGGTAAGATGGGTAGTGCTATAGATATTTACAGCGACTAACTCCCTTCTAGGAGACACTCAAAAGAGAGCTCTATTTGGTATCAGCGAGGTAAAAAGCAACAGAAGTTCCGATATCCACCTAAGATAATAGAACAATAGCAGGAAGTCTAATTTCACTTTAGCTTCAGGATTTGCAAATTGCATGGAAGTGGGAGCAGCTAATTAGCAAGGTCTCCGTCATCTACCACAGTATCTATCAAGGGAAATGAAATTATCACAGCTACTTGGCACTTATTTGCAGAGCAAGGGAAGATAGCCCCTCTAGGATTGCAGTGGGAGTTAGGCTAACAGGCAGAGCAAAAGCAGGAGGGGCTGTCCAGACTGAACTACAGGCTGCTGGTTTTGCTAATCAAAGCTTATAGTTAGTAGGTTCCTTGTTTGTAGGTGTACAGTAGGTTTAGGACTAAGCAGGCAGATCTAAAAAGAGATACATGGGAGCTATGTCCAACCTGCACTACAGGTTGATGGTTAAAGTCGAGTTAGATGTATGAGGTTCCTTGTGTGAAGTGGCCAAGAGCACAGGTGTATGTGGTAGAATAGGGGAAAGTGTGGTGCTGCCTCTAGTGGTAGAAGAATATAAGCTGCGGGTGGGAAAGTGAGCTGATACATTAAGACTTTCTAATTGGTATAAATCAGACATAGATCTCCATTCCTCCACTGTTGGTATCTGTGCAGACATCCATCGTCGGGTTATATATTTCTTTACAGCTAATAAACATGTTGGTAAATGGAGGAGTGTGGTCTGGAAAGATCCCCAGTAAAGACCGTTCGGCTGTTAATTCAACTGACTGGCTAAACAAAGTAGTAAGTTCCATCTGAATGGTAATCCAAAAAGGCATCAAATTGGGGCAGAGCCAAAAAATATGACCCAGGGAAGCCCTACGGCAACCACAACCTCTCCAACATAGAAACATAGAATTTGACGGCAGATAAGGACCGCTTGGCCCACCCAGTCTGCCCATTTTCCTACCTAACAGATAAGCTGCAGATCCTAGTTAACCAACAGCTTACTTCCTCCTACCCCCCACTAGGACTGCCTTATGCCTGTCCCATGCATTCTTGAAGTCCCCCACTGTTCTTGACTCCACGACCTCCTCAGGGAGGCTGTTCCATGCATCCACAACCCTCTCAGTGAAAAAATACTTCCTCACATTACCTCTGAGCCATCCCCCCTCAATCTTCAAATTGTGCCCCCTTGTTCTTGCACATCTCTTTTTCTGGAAGATGCTACCCTCTTGGACTTTGTTAATTCTCTTGAGGTACTTGAAAGTTTCTATCATGTACCTCTCTCCTTCTTTCCTCAAGGGTATACATATTAAGCTCCTTTAGCCTCTCTTAGTATGTCTTCTGGTGCAGACCCTGCACCATTTTGTTGCCCTCCTCTGGACAGCCTCCACTCTGTCTATGTCTTTGCAGAGATGGGGTCTCCAGAACTGCACACAGTACTCCAGATGGGGTCTCACCAACTGTCTGTACAGAGGGATAACAACTTCCTGTTTTCTACTATTGATGCCTCTTCCTATGCATCCCAGTATCCCCCCAGCCTTCCTTACTGCCTTCTCACATTGCTTGCCCACCTTTCGGTCATCTGATATAATTACCCCCAGGTCCCTTTCTATTTTTACTGTTGTCAGTATCTCACCCCCCACTGTGTACACTTCCGCTGGGTTTTTGTTTCCCATGTGCTTATCTTGCACTTCTTTGCATTGAATCTGAGCTGCCATACATTTGACCATTCCTCCAACCTTGCCAAGTCCCTTTCTCATCCTTTCTACTCCATCTTGTGTATCATCTGCAAAGAGACATACTTTTCCTTCCAGTTCCTCTGCAATGTCACTTATAAAGACATTAAAAGGACCGTCCCAGTACTGAACCCTGCGGTACCCGCTAGTACCCCTCCTTACTTCACTGTGTACTCCATTTACTACTACCCTTTGCGTCCTGTTGTCTAGCCAATTTTTTATCCAGGCTGCCACCTTGGGACTCACTCCAAGGCAGGCTATCTTGTGTATTAATCTTGTGTGAGACTGTATCAAATGCCTTACTAAAATCTAGGTAGGCCATGTCCACAGCCCCTCCCTGGTCTACTGCTTTGGTCACCCAGTCAAAGAAATCTATTAGATTCATCTGACACGACCTTCCCATCGTGAATCCATGCTGCCTTGGGTCCTGTGCCCCACTGGCCTCTAGGTACTCAACAATTCTTTCTTTCAGAAGTGATTCCATCATTTTCCCTACCATTGAGGTCAAACTAACTGGTCTGTAGTTTCCTGCCTCTGTCCTGCTCCCACTTTTGTGAAGAGGAATCACATCTGCCCTTCTCCAGTCCTCGGGTACCACCCCATCCTCCCATGATTTGTTAAAGAGAGTAGTCAGCGGTGTCACTAGTTCTACCCTTAGTTCTTTTAGAATTCTTGGGTGAATCCCATCAGGCCCCATTGCCTTGTCCACCTTCAACTTTATTAGTTCTTTCAGAACCCTTTCCTCTGTAAATGGACTGGTATTGACCCCAGTCTTTAGAGTGTTTCTCTTGTTTGGTTTAGGTAACTCCCCCTCCTCTTCCTTTGTGAATACTGAGCAGAAATATTCGTTCAGTATCCCTGCTTTTTCACTGTCACTCTCGACCCACATTCCCTCCCCTTTATTAAGCCTCAGTATCCCTCCTTTGCTCTTTCTTCACTCCCTAATGTACCTATAAAAGGTCTTATCCCCCTTCTTAACAGAGTTGGCTATCCTTTCCTCAGTTTGGGCCTTTGCTATTCTGACTGCCTTCCCAGCCTCTTTCTGCTTTAACTGATTAAGTTCTCTGTCCTGCTCCTTCTGTGTTTCCTGATATTTCCTGAATGCTGTCCTTTTCTCCTTAACCTTCCCTGCCACCTCTTGAGAACCATAGCGTTTTTTTCCTCCGTTGTGTTTTATTGATTTGCTTTATACAAAGGCTTGTTGCCTCTGTGATGGCTGTTTTGATCATTCCCCATTGTTGCTCCACCCCATATTTATCTGGAAGGAATTTAAGGAGAACTGCTGGTGCTCGAAAGTAGCAGGAGTGGCATTTCCATGCAAGTGTCCTCCATAAAGGAGATGAGGATGTCTCCATGGATATTTCCAGAGATAAGTCTCTATTCCACTCCTGTAGGACAGAGGCAGTAGATTCATGCTGTTAAGTTTCTCAATCCTTTATAAATCGTTCCCATGATGATGTGTGTTCCCAGGTTCCCTTGAGTAGCATCTATTAATAATTTTAGTAAATCAGGAGTAGGGGAAGGCACATTAGCCTGGATAATCCTATTTCATAGCATATGGTTACGAACCTGGAAGTAACAAAATAAGTCTGAGTTATGGAGATTGTATTTGGATTGTAACTTTAAGGGGAGAATCCCTTGAGGGGAGAGAAATTGGAAAACATGAGAAAATCCCAACCTTCTCCAAGCGGAAAAGACCTGATCCATAAAAATAGGAACAAATGTCTCATCCTCAGAAATTAGCTTGCAGTATTCATAAATGGTACAGGTTGGACCAGACTTTCTCATGCGTCTCCAAAGTTTATAAGGTTGGGCCATAATGGTGGTGAAGGCTCCGGATGGCACTGATCTCATCAGAAGAGAACAAAATCCTCTTAATATCAAAACGGTTGATCAAGTGGAACTCTAGGGTTTTCCAAGGAGACTCGTAGGACTCTGCCAACCACAAAATTAGTATCCTGAGGAGTGCTGACTTGGCGTATATATGAAAGTCTGGGAGGCTGAAACACCCCTGGGCCAAGGATAGTTTAAGGATAGATAACCTTATTCTTGGGCAGCTCCTGCCCCAAGTGAAACTGGATATTAATCTATTCCAGGACTCAAAAGAATATGTTGAGGGGGAAAAAAAGGAATATTCTGGATCAAATACAGTAACCTGGGAAGGATAGTCTGTATGATCTCTATTCAATGGTGAAAGGGGGAAAAAAAAAAGTGGACCACCTGTCATGGTCAGACTGAATTAGTAATGCAAGAGGCTCATAATTTATAGTGTCCAGGACCTCCAGATCTAAGGGGACTTGAAGATCCAAGTATTTAATCTTGATGGACAACTATTTAAAGGGATAAGCGTTTTTTATTTGTGAAGGAGGGCGATAATTAGAGGCCAAGATTTCCGTTTTGGCCACGTTTGACCCGAATCCTGCTATTCTTTCAAACTGATTCAATATAGTCCATGTTGCAGGAATAGATAGTCGGAGACAATAAGGTGAACAAAATATCATCCTCAAACATACTAAATTTATATTCCTGTTGACCTATTGCTATACCTTCCACCGTGGTCATAGCCCTCAGCACAGACGCCAAAGTTTCGAGATAGAGAGCAAAGAGGTAAGGAGACAAGGGACACCCCTGTCTCATTCTTCTACCCAACTGGAGTGGAGCCAACAGGGTACCATTGATTCTGACATAAGCCTTCAGGGACCTGTAAAGATTAAACAAGTTATGAATGAGGAGGGAAAAAGAAAGGCCCCAAGGGTGTCCCACAAAAACGACCACAAGACATGGTCGAAAGCCTTTTCAGCATCGAGGCAAATACTGATGGGATTTTTCTAGTACGGACATGTTCCAGTAAAATCAGGGTCCTGCGAATATTATCTGCAGTACTCCTATTTTTAATGAAACTGGATTGATCGGGGTGGATAATCTTTGGTGTGGTAAATTTTTATCTGGTAGCGCAAATAGCCATGAAGATTTTATAATCTACATTTAAAATAGAGATAGGGCGGTAAGATCCAGGGTCTGTAGGATCCTTATGTGGTTTGGGCATGGGGCAATTGTTGCATTATCTTATGATGGAGGAGGCATACCACCCCGAGATGGCTCATTAAATAAGGAGAACAGTTTGGGTGTTAGTTCATTAATAAACATTTTGTACCACTCTGATATACAACCATCAGGACCGGGGCAATGCCGAGAATTAAGAGATTTTATTATCTCATTTCCGACTGGGAGATGGGAGATTCAAGTGAGTGAATTTGAAGTGGAGATAGTTTTAGAAGGTTGGCTTGGTTTAGAAAGTGAGAGGGATAAGGTGAGGTCTGAGACACATTTGGGGAATATAACTTAGCATAATAGTCTAAAAAAGCCTGTAAAATATGGTCATCAGTGTGGAGCAATTTCCCTGTAGTATGGTTTTTGAGCTTGAGGATAGTAGGAGCGTTTTCTGGAACAAAGCTTCTGCATTAGTTTCCTAACCCCCTTGGACCACCCTCATGGACTGTTTGTCCAAGATAAATTAGGGATTGTTGTATTTTATTATCTATAATTTTTTGTAAAGCCGCCTTAGTGTCCCGAATTAAGTTTTGCAGGTCAGTATCACCCACTCTGTATAGTATTTGGTAATTTAGTAATTGCTCCAACAACATGCGATATTTATCTTCTTTATTCCTTTTTGTGGTATATGCTATTTCCCCCCTGAATTGTTACCTTCATTGCATCCCATTGGATCGCTTCAGAAATGTCTGGGGAAGCATTCTCAGAAAAAAAACTGGGGGATTCTGGTTTTAATTTCCTCCTAGAATTCTTTGTCAACTAAAGTTAACGGGTTCAGTCTCCATAGGGTCTTTTTCATCTCTCTACCCATGTCTAGCTTCAAGATTAGGGGGTGGTGATCAGATAATATATTTTTTCGGGCCTATAGAGATATCCTGAACAGTTGATAAATGTTCACATGATAACATAAAATAGTCTAATCTAGAATAAGACTTAAATCTGGGGGAATAATAGGTGTAACCAGGTGCAGAGGGGAATAGGTGTCTCCACACATCTACAAAACCTAGGTGATCCATGGTATTTTTGAACTGTTTCGTGGTTGTAGAGTTCCTGTGTCGCTGCTGGTTAGAACAGTCAATATGTGGCGATAGGGTCACATTAAGATTGCCCCCTAAAATTAACTGGCACTGAAAGAGGTCCAACATTGTTGATATAAATCCCCGCAATGTTGGAAATGTTGTCAGGGTGGTTGGGGGGAGAGTATACACTGGCGAAGGTGATCTTCTGGCCATATAAAAGACCCTTGACTATTACATACAGTATCTACCTTGGACATCAATACGTGTCTAATATTTCCAGGGGAGTATTTTGGGGAATTGGAATAACTGCCCCTCTTTTACCCCTCAGGTGCGATGATGCCACAACCCGGTACTTATTTCCCCCCTTTTAATTTAAGGTGCTCAGTGTCTGACAGGTGAGTCTCCTGAAGAAAAATAAGATCAGATACTTGTTTAAGATACTGCATAAGGCAGGCTCTTTTGATGGGGTCATGGAGACCATTAATACTTTGTGATATAATTTTAACTGGATTAATTGTTGTCATATTGTTTACTTAGCATTTTAGTTAAAAATGTGTTTTGTCCCCAGGGTGAATAAAGAGATATCAGTCCAGACAACACTGCTCCAGGGACCGCAGTCCAGCTGTCGAAGAAAAGCTATCCACTGACTGCTTTTTAAAACATGTAACTCAATAAAGTATACCTGATTAACAAATATTCTTGACACATGTGTACCCCCCTCATTCTTAACAAAGATCTATTTAGTAAAATATCCTGTAGTAATCTGGAAACAGTAAAAATAAAATGTAAGCCAAGGCATTTGGCACCTAAAGCAATTTGTCTTAATTCCAGATATGTATATGAAGCCAAGAGAAAGTTTCCCTGACCCCCTGTAAAACTCTGAATATCATGGGTCAAATAGCCCATGACTAAAACACAAAAACTAGAACAAGTAACCCCAATAACCTTAACCAAAACTATATACTGTACAATATGACTCCCAAGTGGGAGGTGCTCTTTCTGAGCTCCCCCTCAGACATCCTGTCCCGATTTCCTGAAGAAGTAGGAGAGGAATGTGGGGCTCCACAGGCAAACCTAGAATTAAAAACCCCAAGATTAACAGTAGGGCCCCTAGTGGAGTGGAAAAATGACCACTCCCTGGTGGAACAGATATATCTAGGGTCATTTACCAATCATTCCCCAAATGAAGCTGTCAGCCCAAAATTCTGATACTCAATTGGCCACAACACCTCGCAAAGTATTGGAAGGGCATGTTAAGCTGGACTAAACTAGTACTCAAAGGCCGGAAAACATAGTCTAACTTTAGATACCATATCTACGTATAGCTTGGTGTGAACCTGTAAAATAAAACTCCTTTAACATTAGGTAACAAAGAGATGCTCTTTCGTCTTTCATAAAATGTTACCCTCCCCAGATCAAATATATGGAAACCAAACCCTTCAAAATATCCAATTAATTCAGTGAAAAAATTCCCCGACTGAATGTCCTGTCCCTATAGGAGCAGATAAAAGCCAAGGACTCGAAGCCTCCTTGGGTCCACCATAGTCAGTAAAAGAAATGAAGAATGCAGTAAAGGCAAACAAAATAAATTGGAAAGTCACTAGTCCTGAAGCCATCCAGAGACACCTGACCCATTGGCCCGTATTGACAATCCTTATTCGAAAGGTGACCTGATCAAAACAACTGATTCCATGTTTCCCATCCCCCCTCTCTACCATAGTAAGTGTAAAATTGTATTGTGTCCCCTCCCCCAGCAGTATGGGGGAGTCACTTTAACCCAGTCAAATGAGAGGTAACATACTTGGCACCTGCGGAAGAAGGCCTGGGGATCAACACCCTGGTATTCTTTATAATATTATTCCTGAAAGCAAACTACTACAGCAATTTCCAATCCTGAGAAATTATGGTCCCAATTAGTTCTGGAATGGTTAACTGGTACATGAAGTTGTTGGAAAAAAGGGAATTTAAAATTGCCCAACCCTGGACAAACTCTAGGGTTGCCACAATGTAGGAGAAAGGCATTAAAAAAAACACCTTGTAACTTAGTATCCAGGCAGCCTCCGTCCAGAGTAAATTTCTTTACAGAGCCCAACTTCCCACAGTGCCCAGCAAGGAAGGAACACATGATGCTTAAAAACAGAGAGATGTCATAATATCAAGTCACATGTGGGACCTGCAGTGGCTTTGCTCCCATGGGAAGCTAAAGTGCAGGCTTCCTTGTAGTACAAGGCAATAGAGGAAAAGTTTTGGTCTAGATCCACTTGTGGACAGCTTCCTGAGACACAGCACCTGCTGCTAGACTGTCCCTTTGCACTACTGTTTTGGGCTTTAGTTGCACAGGAATGGAAGCACAATGTATAGAGGGCAGTTCATTCAGGAACTAGAGCGGAGGATTTAGGATAGAAAATGGCAGAGTTTTCAAGATAACACACTGATCTTTTCTATTAAATATCCTCTCTTGTAGGAAGATGTGGTTTAGTGGTCAGGCAAATCACTTATACCCCTTCAGACATCCTACGCGTGGTTAACCACTCTATGAAAAAAAAAAAATTCAAGATCCGCACAAGGTCATGCTTTGACAAGGCATGGACTAATTGGCTTGAGCACTGGGTCAGTTCTGCATACTCTTTGGATGAAATAGCATTTGAACATTGTATAACCCAAAAAGATCATGTCTGAAGTGTTTCCTTATTTTGCATATGCTCTGGCTGTATTGTTTCTTCCTTTTGTTTCCCCCAAGTTCTTTTCATGATGTATAAATGTTGATGTACAAGTTTGTTCTGATTCTGTATACTGTTCGCCTTTTGGATTCTAATTTTAATAAACTACCCCTGCTCTTGCAAAGAAATGTTTTGGTTTCTTATTTTCACCTGCACACCCACCAGGACAGCACCAGAAATGGGCAGAAGTGACCTCGGATTATGGTCTCATCTGGACACCACACCATGATATTACAGCACCCCCCCCCCACATACAATACTGCACTCTGATGCCAACATCTATGAAATGAGCCCAGGCCTGTGTGGGACTAGAACCCATAACATTATGGCCCAGGGGCAAGAGGTGCTACCAACTGAGCAACACTGACCACACAAACTCTTAATGATAAAGCGGACACTAAAATGGGGAAAAAGAGCAATCTTAAATGGGGAATATACTTTACACACACGAATAAATATGAAATGCTGCTTTGAGGGTCCCCAGCACAAAACCAAATATCACAGCAGTGACAACCCTCACAACAGCTGTAACTCAAGTCCCTCGTCACAAAAGGCCCTCGGTAATACAGGCTGACCAGTTTCCTTTTGAATGTAGTTCCATCTTGGGTATCAATTCTTCTGAAAGTCATTTGATGTATTTAATGAACTCACCACCTTGCTACAGTATATAGCATGTCCATTTTCATTCCTACACCAGATGAGTGATGTGGTTCCAGTTCTAAGAGCAGAGGAGCAAAGAAGCAGCTGTGTTTTGAACAGTTTGAAACCTAGAGAGGAGGGCCTTGGGATACCAGTAGAGAAATGAATTACAGTAGTCTATGAACAGGCTTAAACCATACCTTTGTGGTGGGACACCGTTATCAATTATGGCAGTCGTAGGTTTTCGAATGGCAGTCTGGTAGGGTTTGTATGGAGAACATGGCTTCAGCTCCTCTGCCAGCTTGCTGTTAGCGACACCAGAGATAAACCGAAGAATGAAGAATTGCTTTGGCTCTTCATGCAGTAAGGTGAACTCAAATACAACAGTTATAGGGTAATAGCCGCACTGCTGAGTCAAACACTGAATCTTGATTTCATAACGCTCCCCTGGAGGAAGGTAATGGGCAAAAGTGAGAAAGTTGCATACAGACTTGCTTGTACTATAAATGTTACACAGTACCATATAATTCACTGTTTAGAAGTTATCCCCATTTACTAGCAGTCTCCAAATTAAAACAGCAGTTGGGAAAAGATTCCGTACAGCTCTGAAGTCAGCAGCTCCCCACCTTTAGCTCGGAGGAGAATTATGCAAGTCATTTAATAGCTGTAATTAGATGTAGATATAGCTATGGATAGGGATATAGATAATGTATAGATATAGATACTGTAGATAGATACTGTATAGATATACATGTGCCCATACAAAGGATCAGACCGGGAGTGACTGGTATAGCTGGAAAACCTGTGAGAATCTGTATCATGTAATCATAAAAGAACCAAGTTAAACACTTTTTTCTGAAAAGTGGTGCCCAGTCATGAAATGTAAAATAAGTTTTGGTGAAAATAAAAGAACTGATCACAAAATAGGATTTGATCCTCATTTTTCTGAAAAAAAATTTAAAAGGTTTTAGTGGCTGCCCCACTGTATGGCTGTGACTTTAAAATAGTTAAACTGGAAACCGCTGTAGAATCTCTTTTCCCCTTCATTCAATCAGCTGGCATGGCTGTGAAATCAAAGCTTTGGATCAGTCAAGAGTTTCAGCAGAGGGAAAAGTTGAAACCACTTGGGTGTACACACATACACATACACATACACACACTGGAAGCAGCCACGTTGGCATTATTGCAGGCCTGTTTAGCAAGTGTAGTTGTCCCCATTTAGAAGCCACAACTGAAAACTGAAAAATGCAACAGTAGCAACAGTATCCAAATGGTGAAGCACAGTACAAGCTAAAACCAGTTTTTTAGCTCGCTTTTATCTTTGAAAACTGAAATTTCACTAATCATGCAGCATTACTAAGAACCTACACAAATCTAGCCCTCTCAAGTAAAATAGCTTCCAGTCAGACTTCACATCAACCCAGTCCTCCAATCATTCGAATTTGGGATTCAAAGAGTAAATTAAAAATACATTTGTTTTTATGGAGAATTTTAATATATTTGTTTATTAGGGATGGGGTAACCAATGTATTACACATAAACACTTAATTAGGACATAGATGGAAGTCCCTGAAAAATTTTGGGTTATGGCTAAATACAGCCCCTTTTGATGGTACTGGTATAGGGCCCTTAGATCAAGGATTTACTACTATAGAATAGACTGCACGTTGGAAGCACTAAGCAGCCATGGTACTTTGGAACTGCTTCCATGATTGTGCATGCCAACTTCTTGCAACACACTTCACCCAAAGCATATATCAACATGGAATCCTGAAACTCCACACAACCCAAAATGTGAACTGACCACCACAACTCCAACCATACTACCCTGCTCACCACGGTTTACAATGGAAAATGTTAGCATGTTCCCCCACCATACTCTGAAAAATTGTACCAAAGCTGACAAAAATAAAAGCCTCTAAGCGTATGACATTTAACATACATATAGTGTATGGTAGAATGTTGTTATGGATAGAAATCCATAACTAGAATGGAGTTGTCATGCTGCAGTAGCTATGTCATCACAGCTGTTATGCTGCACTAGCTATGTCACTACTGCAGCATAACAACTTGGAATGCTGCCACATAGTTGCTTTCCTCAATCCAGTTAAGATGGAAGTTGCTGTTTTTTAATCTTGAACCTGCAGAAACATCTGCAGCGTACTGTCAGTTAAAAAAAAAAAAAAGAATGTTAAAATCTCTTTTCTCTGTTGTCTTCTCCAGCTGGTTTTGTGTGATTTTCTATGCTGTGATTGCCCATACACTATAAAAGATGGTGTATCAGCAGTCATACACAAACAAGGAAATTCTTGTATCTTGAGGTTCCCTTGATAATAGAGTACCTCTCGAGCTGAGCTCTCGAGGTTATCTGTTACCAAGGAAACCTCTCGATACAAGAATATCCTAGTTATGTATAACTGCTCATACACAATCCTCTATATTATCTTACCGTTTGTGGCCCGTTGCCACCAAAGCTACAAGTTAAGTGCATATACAAAAAGCTCACTCCCTCAACCAAACCGTCTAGTCGCTTAAAAGACTCCTTCCCCCGTACGACTGCCTGCTTGAAACAAGCATCCACCAACTAGATGTTTTACACAGTCTGTAGTTCAGAAAGCCAACATAGAAACATAGAATATGACGGCAGATAAGTACTGCTTGGCCCACCTAGTCTGCCCATTTCCCTACCTGATGGATAAGCTGCAGATCCTAGTTAACCATCAGCCTACTTCCTCCTACCCTCCCACTAGAATTGCCTTACATCTGTCCCATGCATTCTTGAATTCCCCCCACTGTTCTCGACTCCACTACCTCCTCAAGAAGGCTGTTCCATGCATCCACAACCCTCTCCATGAAAACAGAAACAAGGAGATACCAGTGCACATGTCCACTCATGCTTATTACACAAAGACAGCAGCAATTTACAGGGGGAAAGGGACAGGGTCATCCTTTAGTAAATTTGTCAGAGTAAAAAGTTGTCCACAATGTGAAAAGTAGCTATACCCCCAATTATCTCCAGTCATCCAGTCTCTCCCCCTCCTCAATTTATATACAGCAGTTCAGTAAAAACACTGGTATGGTGCCTGGAGTAGACCGGTTTTCCACTTAGCACCTCTCCAGCCCAGCTATAAAGCAACATTTTTTGCAAGTACAGTAGGCCCACCCATTCGGAAACTACTTAAACAATTACTGTAGTAATATTTTCTAAATCGCTATGTTTTGGTACTACCAGTTCCAACTCTGGTATTTAAGACACTGGGTTGGTCAATGGTCTTGTACCACTTGGCCTCTGCGCTGTAACCAATACTTAGGAATGTACTAGCATCGACAACCATTTTACCTGCTGCCACCATCCTCATTCTATTTAGTAAAGGAGCCTATGGCTATAAAAAAAGGATGTGTTTGTATTTATGTCACAGAATTATGCAAGAAACCAATTCAGCCATGGAGACCTTCCTACTCTTGCCACTGAGTCAGTTACCTGGATTCAGTTTTGAAGGGCTGGAGGAGGAAACCTTTGGATCTAGTGAAATTACTCTCATTCTGCGCAGCACTTTGCAGCACACTATGTTGACTGGCTGCCCCCCTTTGTTTTCGATGTAAACTGGCACAGTTCTCTTTTCCCCAGGAACAAGAGGAAATCGGATTCGTCCATCTCCAATATCGTGTTCAGAATTGATCTCTATTCCTTCTTTATTGCAGATAATATCAGCCCTAAAAGAAAAAAAAAAAAATTTAAATCATATCAGACTAAAAGTAGTCAGACTAAAGCCCTTCTTACTCCTTTAGAATATCACATCTCACGGTCTCTGAAAGCCTCGCAGACGACAAATGTTTACTCACTCAGTCAGTGTCCATCAGATGTCTATTCAGGGCCGCAGTGATGGGGGGGAAAAGTGGGGATGTTGTCCGGGGCCCCTGAGCTCAGGAGGGGCCCACCTGAGGGACTGGTATTACCCCTGGCATTAGCTGCTTTGGTAAACAGGGGCCCATTTCAAGTGACTTGTCCTGGGCCCCAAAATTCATAGCTGCAGCCCCGCCTACATTCAGTGTGACCAGTTAAAGCATCCTACCATTTGCAAATTTTGACCAGTAAAGGCGTACCAAGTTGTGTCAGCTTGTTTCAAGGTGCGGGCAGGGGGTGTTATATGGACCCGTCTTACTGGGTGGGAATGTTTGCCATGATACCAGGGAAACTCCTCTGCACTGAGGAAATGTGCCTGGATAAACACTCCCCTGAAAATCTTTAAACAACATCAATTAATCTTCCTTACGTTATTCCAGGTTTACAGAAACTGAAGGAATGGAAGATAACCAACCTACAAAATCCTTCAGTCACCTAGAAAACAACTTTATGATGATATCTTGTTCCAGATCTGTCCATAGGAGCTTATCTTTATACTAACACACTAACATACTAAAATGCCAGCAGAATAGGCCTAACGGTCTTTGGTGTCTGCTCGTTTGGTCACCCCCACTCTGGGAGCTGACCTTGCTGCCCCCCTCGCCTTCTCCCTTCCCAGTTCCGGATATTCTCGCTGCATTGGATTTTGCTTCCAAAACCCTTCCCCTGTACCTGTCCCACCCTCTTGAACCCTCCACCATCTCTGCCTCCACCAGCCCCTAGGCAGTGCATTCCATGGCTCCACCACCTCTCCAGTGAAGTAGCACCTCCTCCCTTCTCCCTGAATCTCCCCTACAGCTTCTACCCATGCCTCTAGTGGCCCCTCCTTCCTTGAGCACCCTGACTGCTCCTCCCTATTTATCCCCTTCATGTACCTGAAGACCTCTATCATGTCCCCCCCGGTCCCTTCTCTCTTCCAATGTGTACATATTTAGCTCTTCGAGCCTCTCCTCATAGGTCCTGTCCCCCAAGCCCAAATCATTTTGGTTGCCCTCCTCTGGACCCTCTCCAGGAGTTTAGTGACCCTCTTTAAGTGCGGCCTCCAAAACTGCATGCAGTACTCGAGGTGCGGCCTCACCAAGCAGTTATACAGAGGGAGTATCACTTCCCTCCTTCTGGAGGTGATCCCCCTAGCGATGCATCCCAGCATCATGTTGGCCTTGGCTGCTGCCCTCCTACAAGTCTCAGAGTTGTTCATCTTGACATCCACCACCACCCCAGGTCCCTCTCAGCCTTCGAGACTTGTAGCACCCCCACTGGGTGTACACCTGGCCGGGTTTCTGGCCCCAGGTGCAGTACCTTGCATTTCTCGACATTGAACCTCAGCTTCCACTATCTGACCATCTTTCCAGAGCCTCAGGTCCCCTGTGGGGCCACCCTCCCTCCTCCCCATCCACCACTGCCCCAGTTTTGAGTCATCCGTAAAGAGACTCATCTCACTCCTGATACCTGTCCTTATGTCAGAGACGTAGGCGTTGAACAGGAGGGGCCCCATGACTGATCCCTGTGGGACCCCACTAATGATCCTCCTTGGGGATGAGACTATCAAGCCAACGATGACTCTCTGGGTCCGGTCCTGGATCCAATTGCCTAGCCATCTGATCATCTGGTTCCCCAACCCCATTTCTCCCAGCTTATCCAACAGGCCCTCATGAGGAACAGAGTCAAATGCCTTGCTGAAGTCTAGAAAGAGGACATCCACTGGTCTATCCAGGTCCAAGACACTCATCACCAAGTCATAGAACTCCACAAGGTTTGTCTGACACGATTTCCCTGGGATGAATCCATGCTGTCTATCGTCCAGGCACCCTGACTTTTCCAGGTCCCCCCCCAGCCTCTCCTTGACAATGCCCTCCATCACCTTGCCCACCACCGATGTCAGGCTGACAGGCCTGTAGTTCCCTGCCACCTCCCTTGATCTCCCCTTTGTGGATAGGCACTATATGCACCACCTTCCAGTCCTGGGGAACCCACCCTGTCCTCAGAGAGATGATGAAAAGGTCCGCCAGGATATCCGCAAGTTCCTTCAGCACTCTGGGATGTAATTTATCTGGCCCCGCTGCTTTCTCCGTCTTAAGGGACCTGAGGGCTTCCCTCACTCTCTCTGCTATGATTTCCACTTCTACTACCTCTTCTCCCTGCTTAGCCTTCCCCCCTCCTGCCAGTGATGCCTCCCTCTCCCAGACCCGCTGATCAGTAAGGGTCCCTCCTCAGTATCACTGTTCTCCCATGTATGATGCAGCACCCCATTTTCCTTGGTGAAAACTGAGGTGAAGTACTCATTTAGTACCTCAACCTGCTCCCCGGTCTTGTGACCATCTATCCCTGTTTTAATCCTGCTAATCTGCCCCTTCACCCTTCGTTTTCCCCAATGTATCTAAAGAACCCTTGTTCCCTCTCCTAATTTCCCTGGCCAGGTTCTGCTCCTTCCTTGCCTTAGCCGCCCTCACCACCCTAGTGGCCCTTCTAGCCATCAGCTCGTACTCCCCTCGATCCCTTTCACTCCTTGAGCACTTGAATTGCCTATAGGCTGCCTTCTTTCCCCGCACCATCTCCTGGACCTCCCTGATCCACCAGCAGGGTTTTCGGGCCCTACCGCATTTTTGTCTTACTCTTGCACAGGTGCTAGCAGCATCCTGCACCCCTCTCCTGATGATTTCCCACCTACTATCAGCGTCCATGTCTGACCCAATCACATCCAAATGCTCCTTAAGGATCCTTCCTATTTCCTCAAAATCCGCCCCCTGAAGTCAGTTACCTCCGTCTTTGTGCAGCCTTCTACCCCTCCTAGGTCCAGGCAGAACCAGACCGTGGCATGGTCACTCCCCACCAATGGGTCCCTTACCTCCAGGCCCCCAGTCTGGTCACTGTCTGCCAGGACCACATCCAGTACCAAGGCCCCTGGTCGGTTCCCCCACCTGCTGAGTTAGGAACGATCTTGAAAGACATCCAACAGCCTCTGTTCCCTGGCCACCGAGGATGTCAGTCTCCCAGTCTGTTCCTGGCATGTTTAAGTCCCCCAACACCACCACCCTTCCCCTGCCCAATCTGCAGCATCTCCCAACATCTGCCACCAGACTCTCCTCCAGCTCCTCTGCCAGTGCAGGGGGTCTATACACCACTCCTATTTTTACTCTCTTGCCCTCCCTTGTTATCAAGGTGACCCAAATCGCCTCCACGGTTCCCTCCGCCTCCTCTACTCCCCCTATGCCAATGCAGTTTTTGACCATCATTGCTACCCCTCCTCCCCCCTGTCCTTCCTGAACATAGTTTAACCCTCCAGGTTCAGGTCCCAGTCGTGTCCTGCGGTGGCCCAGGTCTCAGTGACCGCTGCCACATCCACTGCTCCCTCAGTTAGCATCGCCTGGAGCTCAGGCATTTTACTGCCCAAGCTCCTGCCATTTAGCAGGTCTACCTTCCACCCTTTCCCTATACTTCCATTTCCCCTGCTCGTGTTCCCATGGGGATTCCGTTTTCCCCTGGTCTGCACTTTACCAGTCGGCCTTTTCCCACATTCCTCCAGCTCCTCAGGGGGGTGGAGACAGAGTCCCTCCTTAATCGGACCCCCCCCCGACAGCCTTTTCTCTCATCCCTCCCCCTTCACAAGTTTTAACCCCACTTTTCACCAATGAACCCCTCTATTTTCAACTTATGAACTGTATGACACAAGACTTCTAATAGTTGACCAACTGATGACAAGAGAGTGCCATAAAACACAATAAAAATGTTGGGCATTCTAAAGCTCTGTTCCCATGGGAAGTTGGGAGTGCATGGAAATCAAACATAAGGCAGTGGAAGAAAGAGGCTGCCCTTATCCAGAATGCGGAGCAGGTAATGAATTCCTGGAGCATTTTTGTTTTAATGGTCATGTACACGTGTTGGTTTTTGGAAACTTGCAAACAAAAAAAAAAAAGACATCCATGGATGTAGACTCGCCTATGAATGTTTAGTTTTAGGTGACTGCAGTACAATTATGGCTATATCACAAAAGCACCAACAGTAATCTTCAGTTTTTTTGTTTGTTTGTTTTTTTTACTATGTGGCAAGCAAGATGCCAGGTGGTGTTAGAGCAAACAGGGTTGCCCTATATTTCTATTATGATATGTGATGATGCCTTCAAAGAATTGTATTATGCCGAAAAAGTATACTGTGTCTTGGTCGCATTCAACGATTTATAAAAAAAAAATTCTTAGATACCATGAGAGGTGCTGGAACATGTCTGGTGGTCACCATTTAACTACTTTGTGAGTTAGATGTTCGAAGACAGTTAGGAGCTTAACTTCGGTTTTTGTTCTCTTGTGCTGTGTGGTTTGTTTTTCCCCTCAACTTGCTAGGATTTGTTTTTCTTTATTTCTCCATCTTTGATGTGCACATATTATAAAACAAACATGAAAAATACAGAAAAGTCCCCTGCTCGTCTTCAATCGTGGACAGTTGAACTGGGATAGGAAGCTTAGTTTGGGGAGGCAGGAAGTGGAGGCCTGGAAATCCAGACAACTCGAAAAGGAACGCGGTGCATATGATCAAATCTTTTATTTTCTCCCCATTTTTTTGCCATTTACACCCCCAACCCCGTATCTTTGGAACCTAGTTTGTATAATCTTTCTCCCACCATGACTCTGGGCAATAGGCCTAATCCCATCAAGCAGAACACTTTATACATGCCCATTAAGGGTGGAGGTTTAGGTATGCTGAACCTGGTGGCATTTTTTTGTTAATATTTTCCCGGCCTCAAATTTTGGAAATTTTTTTGAATGGCAAGGGTAATGTTTAGGGTCCCTAGTTTAACCCTTTATGCAATGGGAGCAGGGCAAATTTGGATATCCCTTAGGGGGTGTTCCCTTCCATTTCCCGATTCTGTAGTTCACTTGCTACAAAAATAGTAGAAATTGTCAAAAAATTGCTGCGACAACCCAGAATAGGAAAATTTTGTACACAGTACTTCTATCCAGACTGGTTCTTTCCCTGCTACCCCCAGTTTTAGTACTGGATAGATAGGGAACTCTCAAAGTACCCTGGGTATGTTAACAGATGGATGGTGCATCCCCGTATAAGCTATGCCTGCTGGCTTAGTTGTCATGGGGAACTGGGGATAGGGCATGGAGGAATACTACTACCCAAGGTTTAGGTGCGACACTACCCTAGAGACATAGAATCACTTATACTCGAAATGCCTTTGTATTCAATTATTTTGGTCACTTGCTGACAATACTTGGGGTAAACCCCTGTGTACTTCCCTCCCCAGGTTACATTGAATTGCGATTCACCTACACTGCAAGTAGGGAAAGCATTCCTTGATGCGACTTACTAGACCTTTAAAATGTGAGGGAGCAGGTAAAAAACTAAGTGCTTTAGAAAAAAAAAAAAAGAAAAAGACACAAATTCGGTACTAAGAGCCGACCGAGTGCATCCTTCTGCACTAAAACATTGCTCCCTACAGTCAATTCTTGCTTTCATGCAGAAATTGTTCACGATGATACATTTTTTTCAAAACAGGCCAGGGAACTGGAACCTAGGTTTTGGGAAAAAAGGCTATACAAAGGAGCTTTCGCAGGAGTCTATTGAAAGAGTGCATACCATGAATAGGAATGAGCCACCTACAGAGAATGTAAATAGAAACAAAAAAAAAAGAGGTGGGACCTATAACATTGGTCACTGAATTTAACAAATTTTACTGGTAACAGTAGTATATTTCATAATTGGCCCATACTACTAGGTGGCTCACGGGTGGCCGAAGCTATTGATACCAGACTGTGGGTGACATTTAGCAGGGCATCCAATTTAAGGGACAAAGTAATCATTCAAATTGGCTACCTAAAAAGACCATCTGACTCCTTCAAATGCCATTGATTTACATTGCCAAACAGGCAACGAGGATTTGAGATTCCAAATTAAGCAGTGTACTACATGTGGCACTCCTTTTGTGATGCGTGTTCTCTGGTGCCCATACAATTTACTGTTCAGAGCCTTAGAACAAGAATACAACATGATGTTAGGTCTATTTCTAACATGAAGGAAGATACTCCTGTGGGGCATCACTTCCTATGCGCAGATATTTGATACGGTGGCCACTGTGTGGGAGGGAACGAAAAATTAAACTGTGAAAAAGGCAGCATGCTGTTTATCGATCCACAGCAGGAGCACTTTACACAGTTGGGCTACTGTATCTTTGTAGGCCTGTAATTCAAAGCCGCTGTGGACTGGGTCGAGTTGGCATCGACCACACCCAAGAAAAGCAGCCAGACTTTGTAGTAACTTGCAAAGTGGTCAGAAAATGGGAGAGGTGGTGCGGGAATGCACACCTACACAAATATTGTCTGCACAAGGTAGTCAATTGTCAGGAGGTCTAAACCTCACTCAGATTCTTGGCAATATTGGGAATGCAAGAATTCACAGACATGTTGCATAAGAGTAGACTTGTTTATTACTACCAGAAGGGATAAATCAGTTGCCCTAAGCAGTTCTTACCAATACGAACCGGGAGCCAATGCTAAGCATTCCCTATACCTCGAGGTTTCTTTGCGTCTCTTGGGGTCTCCGAGGTGCAAGACTCAGTGTCTCACACTATATACCTTTGATAATTACTATGGTTACTGTAAGACAGAAACATTTCTAGTTGCAGACACGAGCCCTATTGGCTAAATCAAAGGTGGCTCCACAGTCCAAGATGACTATTACGAAAGTGTATAATGTTATTACTTTGTGAAACAAAAGAGCACAGTGCTTACACAAATCAGTATAATAGTACAAAAGATGGCAATGCCAATTTACATATCATAATTATTCCAAGGACACAAATGTCTTAACATCTTGTAAGCAAGAAATACATAGAGAATATATGTATTAGAAAGCAAAGTATATAACAATAATATGCATACATATCCTGTCATCTACTCTTGTACGGTAGATGCCCTATATATTAGTATAACATATGCTTAAACACTAGCGGTCTACGGTGTACTTCTGGGGGTACCAATAAGGGTGTAGGGACCTCGTGTAACAGTATTATTCGACAAATCCAGGAAGGTCTGACATGTGTGGGTCTGGAAAATGTACCAGCACCTAAACTTGGAGGTGATGGGGTTAACCTACTTAGAAAAAGTCAATGGATTTTTAGGTTACAAAGTGTAAACCAGATGATATGAACGATCAGTGGGATTTGAAACAGTTTCTGAAAAGAGAAAAATGAGCTTTGAAGGTTGAAATTTAGGCTTGCCTCATAATTTGTCTCTTTTTACAGGAGGATTCCTCTGCCTGTCGTTCCCTTCCCCTTCACTGCTTTAATTTTGGATCTCCTGAATTACGGAATTCCAAGTCATTCAATTGAATGGATGATCACATGTTTTACCTCGCTACACGTCTTTCTTTCTGCTTGTGAATGAACTTAGTTTGCAGCAGGATTCTCTAGTATGAATATTTCATGATAATATAATGCATTGATTATATGATCCTGTGCAACAGATTGATGACAAAGGGCGTTTTTTTTTATTTTATATTTTATAATTGATCACCACTATTGCACCTGGTGAATGAAAATCATTTGTAGGGTTATTTAAGTGTCAATATCCCCGCCATGCCCCTGACTAAGGCTATAAAGCCTAGGTGTTAGGGCTTTGGTTTGCAGCTCGAGCTTCCACAGCATTTAATAAAACTGCATTGGCACTTTATTCTGAATTCAAATTTGCTTCTGTGCTTCTTTGCCTATGACTGCATTAATTCTGGAACTGCTCTTTGAGAAGAGCCATGGGATCTTTTAATGTCCACCTGAATAACAGGCAGACGGAACCCCAGTTTTAACGTCTCATTCGAAAGACAGACCCTCAGGAGTACAGCATCCCCCTCATGCTGCACTAGTGTCAGTATTAGGTTTTACCCCAAGTTCCCGGTGTGGGGCTAGAACAGACAACATTCTGATCTTCCAGCCTAAGAGGAGAGTGTGCAATCTGTTGAGCCACTGAAATGGACACACTATTACATAAAAAAAAAAAGGGAGGGTAAAAATGAGACCACCCACATGGATGATATGCTAACCATTGTGTGGAGGGCTCTGGAATTTTACTTGCCATAACAGTAGGTCAGGTGAGTCCTCCACTGAGCCATACAAATGGCACTGAAACCCATCTGCATCAGAACCACTTGGAAACTTTGCCAGCTGGGGCCACCCATGTCGATTTATTTATGCTGCATATTTAAACACGAACAGACCAATCATTCCTCAGTTCCCCACTACAAAACAGCTCTAAGGATGCATCATACCTGCAGAAACTGAGATCAGAACCTGAACTAGGCACACAGGTGACTAACCAATGTAGCCCATATAGGGCACAGGAAGGCAGGCAGGATTCCAGAAAATGTCACATAGAGAGAAAAGGGGAGGAGTGCACCATGTCTCAGTGGAGGAAAGTAAACTTGGCCATCTTTGAGGATGTTTAACTTGATTGAGGCACACCAATGGAAGGATTCCAAGCAGTGCAGCAGGAACTGTGGCAAAAGGAAAGTCTTCATGGATCAATATAACCCCAAGACAGCAGTCCTTGAACAGTAAGACCAAAGAGAGAGAGTCTACAAGAAAAGACTATATTGTTTAAATGAAAGTGAGGACAGATTCCTAGTACTGAAAGAGCAAATAGCTGCTGAGACATTAAGAAAACAAGCCACAGACATGGCCATGCCATGAGAGGGAAACTCCTTACCACTTTTCCGGTGATTAAGACATACAGGATGCTAACCATTTGCAAAGGCACCAAAATAATAAATAAATACAAAATAAAAACAATGGAGCCCACCGGTCTGGGGGTGAAAGGTACAAAGATCCAAAAGGATTTCCTACTGTTTTCAGTGCAGACCAAGTATAAGGCACTATGAACACAGTGAATTAACACCACTTCTCCTTTGGATCTGTCTAGAGACCCAGTTCAGCAGAAAACATGAAGATTCTACCAATACAGCCTGCAATTCCCACACACACTTGGTTCTGAAGTAATAGCAAGTGACTTTCATGACAGGAAGCACGTGTCTTAAGCAGTCCCCCCGCAAGGGTCTCCAGAACCAGGTTAAGGTCCCACAAAAGAACTGGCTGATGGACCAAGGGATGAATATACAGGATATCTTTAAAAAGCCTGGGCAACACCTATATTTTGACTATAAATTAGCCATCTACAAGGGCAAGGGCATGGTTAAGTAGAAAACACTGCCAAGTGCACCTTTAGAAGAGTACCAGAGAGCCGATAAGAAGAAGAGGTAATCAGAGACGGTCTCCTTTAACATCAAGGGTACAGAAGGCACACCATAAATTGAAACGTTTCTTGAAAGTACATGTGCTCTGTGGACGGCTTATGAGTCACCAGGAGACAATGTTGGCAACTGCAAGGGAAACTCCCAAACAAGACAGTTCCATGTCCTCAGAAGCCAGGCATGGCGGTGCAAAGACTGGAGACTGAGGTGCACCAGACAGCCCTGCTCCTGCAGCAGAACTCCTGAGAGCTGGCATAGCAGGGGAAACCACATTTTTCTAGGCCAGAACAGAGCCACCACAATCATGGAGGCCTGCTCTCGCTGAACATTTATAGACACCCTCTGAAATCTGAAGGGTTGGAGGAAATGTGTACAAGAACCTCCTTTTCTGAAAAGCCAACATCCTTCCAGAAAACTACAAGCCCTGGAGCAAGCAAGCAGAGATGCATCAGTACTGCATTGAGTAGGGATGCAAAAAGGTCCTGCTCTGGACCACACCATCTGCTTGACCAGAGTCAAAAAGTGCCCACTCGTGGGACTAAGCCTGGACTAGCCAGACTCTCCACCTGGACACTGAGAAAATCAGGTAGGAGCACAGTTAGAACACTCCATGCTCAATTACCCAATATCAGAACCACAATGCTTCCATGCAGAGGGGCTACAAGTGAGCACCTTTGACTGCTGATGTAATGCATCACTTAACCACCATCAACTGTACCATGAGGGGCTGAACCTGAACATGGGCAGTGAACTCCTGTAAGCCAAGTTGAAAACCCTCAGCTCTAGAATGTTGGTGTAGAGAGCAGTCAAGGGAGGGCTGCAGACCTAGAGTTTGAATGGACTCTTTATGGGCTCATAAACATGACCTAGATGTCAGTTATGACAGTCCATGGCATGAGAAGAAAAGAAGCCCCAAGAAGGATGAACGGATCCAACCACCAGAAGGTCACAAGAGGGATGTAACTGGGAGTAGGCATTCCATGTCATCATAATGTTGGTCCCACTGTACAGAGAAGTAGCCAAGGAACCCTCATGTGCAAGTGTGCCAGGGGGACAGCAGTGATGGCAGTAATGATCAGGCAACTAAGCAGAAGGTGGCGCCTGGCTGAAAACTCCCCGAGGAGGGCCACAACCTCCACTGCTAAGAATCTGCTGAAGACCCATGGCACAGAGCATGTGTCAAATGCAGTACAAGAAATTGTTAGTGGCAGCCCTCTAGCATGAAGTTAAAGTACTGTAAATGGCAGCAGAGAACTTTGATAAGCAGGTAAGCATCCATCATATCCAGTTTGCAAATCCAGTGCTCTGGTATCAACAGCGAGAGGAGGGACTGAAGTGAAACAATGGAAATATTTTGTATTTGATGCACATGTTAAAGCCCGAGGCTATGACAGGATATTTCCTGTCCACTTCAGAACCAGGAGTAATATCTTTGGTAATGTTTTCGCAACAGAATGGGTTCTATGACCTGTTTGACCACTTAGGTATGAACTGTATTCAAAAGGACAGCCAAGTTCCCTGAAGGATGACTGGAAGATCTGGGGGGAGATACTCTGGAGGGATAGAACAGCAACAGCACTGGACCTCCAAATTACATCCAGGTCCCAACCAGTGGATTTCTCCTTCCTTTTGGCAGAAGAATTCTGTCTCCACCCTCCAATTCCCAGTGCCTTTTAGAAGGGCTGGGGAAGAGGAAGAAGACTCAAAACGGCAGCAGGGATTGCTCTGGTGATCCTACCTTTGGGGTGCTGAAGTAGGAAGCAGGGGAGAATGGGTTGGGGTATACAGAAACACAAGCCCCAGGTTCAGGTACTGGTATAGCCATGGGCAAGGTGGGAGGACCACCAATGAAAAGAACCCCAGTCATGTTCACAGTACAACTGAAGAGCCAGATTCTTGAACATCAAGGGTTATTTTAGGGGCCTGCAAAACTCTGTTTCCACATAATGGCCAAACAGTTTTTGGCAGCGAAATGGGGAATTTAATAACTTCTGTACATCAGTAGCAAAACTAGTCACTGCATGAACACTAGCACCCAAGGCAAATACCAGAGGCAGCAGCACAGGCTGAAGCATCCAAAGCATCATAGGTGACGACAGGAAATGCCTCCTGGCACCTAAGCCATGGGCAACATTCTGCTGGATGTCCCTTATGGTAGGTTCATCTGGTAACTTGTTGATCATCATAGACAAGGACATCTACTGGCTATTTTGACATTTAATCACATAAGCCTGACAGTAAGAACTATGCAGCCCAAGGGTCACATAAGCCTGTCTTTTCACCCATTGCATCCAACCTCCTGGATTCTTTATCTGGAGAAGGGTGCTCACGTACCTTGGTGTTTCAGATCCACCAGGAGCAGCCATGACTACTATGGCAGTGTCAGGCTGCGAGGAGTAGAAATACTTTGAAGTAGGAGTTGGGGTACTGTTTGCCTGCCTTGCCAGTCAACCACTAGGGCAGGGGCTTCATTTAGGTGTAGCCAGGGATTGTGGTTGAACCCCCCCCAAGATGTCCCTTGCAACCCCTAAAAATAGGATTTTCCTAACACTTCTTTATATAAGATGTGGTGTGGGTGGTGGAGCTTTGCAACCCCTATAATTCTGGTGACATTACACCACTGCATTGTGGCATCTGGCAAAGCAGGCTGGGTAGGTATGATCACTGTAGGCAGTGTGGACCTCCTGGAAAGCATCCTTGGGAGGTGTATAACCACACTCTTCTCACTGCAGGAGGTGGAACTGGAGCAGATGCAATCAGGCAAGGCTAGATCCCCTTCTCCTCCATATACTAGGGGTCAGGATTATGCTCCTTCAGTAAGAGCAGTCTTCAAGAGTCTCCCTATGGGGAGGCTGCACTGAGAAAAAAAACAAGGCAGAGACAGGCATTAAATCCACAGCAGCACCCAGGATGGACCTCAACACCCATCAAGAGTGACCCTGGCTAGTCTGGTACAGTGTCTCAAACAAGTCTATAAATAATTTAGACTGTAGCCAGCATCATCTGCAGGTCAGTGACACCAAAAGAGGTCAACAACGCAGTCAATTTGCCAAAGCCCAACAGCAGAATCAGCCAAGTTTTTGGTTTATTAAAGTTTTACAATTTATAACAGATTAGAGAAACGTCATATGCCATGCATTGGAGGTACATGGAACACAGTAACATCTGTTTCTCTGCCCGACCAAATTACACCACCAGGGAAACAATAAAGCATTTGTATCCAGGATCTTGTATGCTGTAGGTGTCTCCACCAGTCCCTTGCGGCACTCCCACAAGGAGAGGCAGTCTTGCTACAGAGTCTAGATATTCTGTATGACAATTACAAAGAAAAGGACACATGAAAGATGTGCTTAACCACTGCCAAACCATGGAACACCTGTGTCAGTGTTGTTCCTATGTGTTCAAAGGAATAAGAATGAAACTTTAACTATGTACAGATACGGTGAAAAACAGAGGACAGAATACCTGTCTACGATGGTCAGTGTGTAATGGTTATGAAGGGTGTAGCGGTTGATGGGGGGCAGGGAACGTCATATCTGCATATATCCTACCATCTCATCCTTGGGTGTCTAGAATGACTATATAGACTGCCAAGTCAGAAAGTCCAATAGTATTCTGTGGCCCCCTGAAGGAACAAAGTCAGGGTCCATTTCTAGTGCATAATGAAACCAGGACACCCAAACAGTCTCAAAGGTTTGGAAGTGCCGATTCCTCCAGAAAGAAACCTTTCCATACAATAAAGCTCCAGGACCAGCTTATGCCAATCTGGAACAAAAAGGATTCAGATTATGAGCCTGTTTCAAGTTAGTGTTTCCCCAACTGCAACCAGAAAAACTAAGCAGTTTCCTCTTCATCTTTCAAGGGTCATGGGTGCATGCTCAGGTATGCATAACATGGGTCTCTGGATTTATAGAAACCTATTATTCTATCAATCTGTCAATCTCTGTCAGGCACTGCTCCCAATAATCCCAGCTCAGGAAGGACCACATTATAAGATTGTGGTCCACTCCAGCCTCATCACAATCCCTTCAACATGTGCCAGGTCTGTGTTGCATAGAGACTATGATGGGGCTCAAAAAAAAAAAAAAATAATAAAGTGCTTACAAGAGTTCTCCCACCATGCTGGTGCACTCAGTTGTGCGTTGCTGGATACGTAGCATTTTCCAGGCCTCAGTGGGTCATGAATCCCACTCAGTTTCCCATTTCCTTTTAAAGGAATCTCCTGTGTAGGGAGCTGCCCAACAGCAAACTGCCCACCCTCCAGTTTCGCAATGAATAAAACGCTGTGTTTACACTTTACAAGTGAGCAGTGTGGCGTCACTAATGAGATGGCACTGCACAGTACCTGCCATGCTGACTGGCAGTGCAGTTTGAGCATAAAATAAAGTGTAAATGTCACAAATTTTTTATTCATAGTGAACAGGCCAACCAGCGTGTATGTTGGGGGGGGGGTGAGTAGTTCACTACACAGGACTTCTCATTTAATATAGCCCATTTCCTATTGTTCTAGAGCTCCTACAGCTTTATTAAAGATTTGCTGCTAGTACCACAGCACGACAGACCCACTGGTCCAGGGTTCCCTGCCTACCCACTGGCGTAAGGGGATCTTGCCATTGCAAAAAAGCTATCTAGGATGGATAGGTTACTCACTCCATTTCCATGGATTTCCAGATGACTGTACTCCAGGGAGCACCAGTAAAACACTATACAGCTGTGCTGCCTAGTATTACTTTAAGGGAAGGTTAGGAAAGTCCCCCCTTCTGTTTTGGTAATGTCAATTTATTTATTTAGTTTTTGTTAACCAGGTAGGTGCACTAGCCATAAAATGACTATTTTCAGGCACGACCCAGGAGAGTACAACAAAAAAGAGGACAGTTGAACAACAGCAACATGGGTACAATACTACAAATACAGGAACAGTACAGCAGTGCTACAAAAATACAATTGGTTGAAACAATAAAAAATAATGGCAAGCATTATACAAATAATGGCAGTAAGATATATAATAAGTGCAGAAACCACAGACCTGACCTGTGGAGTGAAAGGGTTAATAAGAGAGTAAGGTTATATAGGAAGAAATGTGAGGAATGTTCAAACATAACAGGAAAGACTGATAGATGGAAAGGTCAGTGGTGGTAATTGGCAAAACAGTGAATGGTCAGCAACAAGGTTCAAGGAGGAAGAGAGCTAGTAGTCAAGAAGATATTTACAAAGAGAAGGAAAAATATGGGGGGGGGGGGGAGAGGAGATAGTCTTGGAGCTGGATTAGAACAAGGATGACATTACCGGTAAGTCTCAGGTGCTTCAGGTTGGGTCAAAAGCATGTACAAGCATCAGCTAAGGATAGACGACGATATTCACTTTTAAATATAAAGTGAGACTGAGACAGCCAGAGGTTGAGTGGAAGAGCATTCCATAGCCTAGGAGCAGAGAACTGGAAAGCCCCTGTGCCTTTAGTCGTCAGACATCTCGGAACATAGAGCAAGGATTTATCAGCTGATCGCATGCCATGGGAGGATGGTTGAGGGACCAGCAACACCACCAGCTGGGATGGGCCCCCCCCCCCGGATGATAGAGTCCATTAGTGATCAAAGATAGTATTGTCTACTGGCAGAAGATGAGAGCCAATTAAGATCCTTATAAAGAAGGTAGTGATGTTTGAGTTGAGACAACGAAGTAGCAAATCGGCATATATTGTTATAAGTTACGTCCCATTTTAGTAGGGAGGTTTTATGGGCAGAGGTAAGAATAGAGGCACCATAAGTAAGGGTTGGGAGCAGAATACCTTGGGCAATTGCTAATTTCACTGAGGGTGTAAGCATGTAGCTAGTTTTGTAAGTTACTTCCAGTTTCGAGTTTCCAGCTTTGCACGAGGACTGAATGTGAAGATTAAAATCCAGGTACTGGTCCAGCAGGATCCCAAGGTACTTGAAGGAAGTAATATTTTCCAAGTGGAATTCCTCCTGGGTGAAGAACCTCCAGCAAATTAGAACAGGTCTTAATCTTCGGTGCGGAACCTAGGAGCATGGCTTTCATTTTCTTTTCCTTTTCATTTAGTACAAGCTTACAGTTTAGTAGCCAGTCTAAGACCTTACTAAAGTCTGAGGTAAGCGATGTGTTTATGCAGGCAATACTAGAAGAACTAGTATAGATGATCAGGTCATCAACGTAGAGAATACAGTAGCTGAGCAGGATTCCAGGACCTCAGCTGCATTGTTGATAAAAATTGAGAACAGAAAGGGCCCAAGGATAGAGCCCTGGGGGACCCCAAGGTTGACAGTAGACGTGTTGGACAGGGAGGAGTTAAATTTGACAGCTTGTGACCTGTTTGACAAGTAGCTACAAAACCAGTCCACAACAAGGGTAGAGAAATGGAATTTATGGAGGGTGGAGAGAAGCAGGGGATGATCTACAAGGTTGAAAGCCTTAGTGAGGTCAATGAAGATGGCACCTGCAAGTTTTCCAGAATCCATGTTGGACAGAATATCAGTAGCTAATTGAAGAACAGCCATGGTGGTGCTATGACCTTTTCTGAAACCATGCTGGGTGTCAAAGGAGATTGTAGCATGTAAGGTAGCCAATGGTCTGTGATGCAACTATTTTCTCTAGGATCTTGCTAAGGACAGAGAGAATTGCTATAGGTCTGTAATTAGCCATGTCCTTGGGTCACCTTTTTTAAAGACAGGCGTTACTCTTGCAGATTTCCATAGGTCTGGCACAGTGCTATGGATAAGTGATATAGTGTAGATTCTGCCAGTCAGACAGGTAATGAGTGGAGCAGCCAGCTTAAGGAGACTGGGTTCCAATGAGTCAGAACCAGAGCTGATATTGGCAGATATGGATCTCAGTAATTTCAGAACTTCCGCTCTTGATATAGCCTTGAAATAGAATGGTGGCGCTGGAGGAGCATCATACGATAGGGCAGTATGGTTGTCTGACGGTAGCATGGTAGGCAGATTGGAGTGTGATCCACTAAGTTATAAAGCCAAGGTATAGTGTGACAGATCAGAGATAAGATTGTTCAAACTGTTTGAGACAATCCTTGGGTCATTACAATGTGTCCCATTTACGATCATTTCATCAGGAGTGACTAACAGAGGTATCCAGAAATGTTTTGACATGGGCCCAGAATTTCCTTGAGTCACAGGCTGAGCTTTGTAGAAGGTCCTTGCAGTAGTTGCTTTTAGCAGCTCTAACTTGTCTCTTACAACTGTTCCTTAGTTCACGACAGACAATAAGGTCCAACTGTAGGCCAGTTTCTTTCTAACGAATCCAGAGCTTGTCCCTGCAGCGCAGATTAGCAAGGAGGTCTTTATGCAGCCACCTTGTCTGTTTTCCACTGACCCTCCTAGTAATCTTGGGGGCATGTTTATACTGAATGGTAAGAAATTCATTTATGAACATCTGTAGAGCAACCTTCACATCCTTTGTTCGATAGATACCTGCCCAGTCGATATTGGAGACATCATAGAGAAATGCATCCTGGTCAATATGAGCTAGATTTGTAAGCGTGATTAGTCCTGATGGAGGAGGTGGAGGTGCAACCATAGATAGGATACAAAAAGTGGGTGAGTGGTCTGTTAGGAATCCTTGCAGATGCACTGCTTTCGACACATGTTCTATACGGTTAACCATCACCCAGTCTAGGAGTGTACCCGTTTGATGGGATGACGTGGCTCTAGCTGCTTCAGAGATCAACTGGTGAAAATTATAACCAAGTGTGAGCAACTGCAAGGGTATTTGAGCTGACCCTAACCAACTGAGGTTAAGATCACCTAGGATGACAGGCTCATAATGATTTATAGTCTGGGAGGCAACGTCAAGGAGTTCTTGAAGACCTACTATTCCCCCAGCAGGGGGATTATAGGCACAGATAATATGAAGCTTCCCCCCCCCCCAATACAATAGTTGCCTGTATGAATTCGCACACTGAGGGAGGGGTAGATGCTGGGATAACAGAGATGTTGAGGTGTTTTTTGAAGAATAGGGCAACTCCACCTCCATGCTTGGATGAGGATCTATCCCACCGGAATAGGGAATAGTTAGGCAATGAGCATACGCCATCAGGTATATGGGTTTTAGCAAAGTTTCTGAGAGACAGAGTACATCAGGATTGTAGAGTTTCACCCAGGCCTCGAGTTCTGCATGGTGACAGGTAAGACTTCTGATATTGATATGGGCAATTAATAACCCTTTCTTGGACATGCCAGATGACTCATTTGGGGAAAAGAAACAGGTAGGTGGACCTGGATTTAGTTTGACGTCCCCAGATAACAGAATAATGATCACAGCTAGGAACCAAAGCCTTGTACAGTGGCAGGTTAGGGTGAAAGCACATCTCCGTGGCAGTTTCCTCCTGGCATGTAGAGGGTAACAGATGCTGCCTCTAACAAGGAGGATAGGGTTAGGTAAAAAAAAAATAAATAAATAAATAAATAAAATAAAATAAAATCAGGCTTTGTCTCTGCAACCAAGGTAGAGAAACAGTAGTTGTGGTAAGCCTCTGAGGAGTCTTTTGACATTTGGTTACATGGGAGAGCCCATGTGGCAGTGTCCAGGCTGAGTAAAAGGACAAAATGACAGGAGTGCCCATAGCAGACTATAATTCACCATAGTGTCACTATCTGACTTGGGTAGGAAGGCTAGTGGTATACTGACACAGAGGATTAGCTCTTTGGGATAAAGAGATAGTGTGTGTAAAATTAAGATTGCCTAGGGTGACCGTGTTGTACCGTTTTAACCCTTGGCTAAAATCAGAGATGGAGCAAAAAACGACAAAGTGTTTCCTGCTAGCGTAGCAATTATTTAGAAGAAGTGGATCAGAGGAGCAGAAAGTAAAGCCCCACAAAGGTTAATTAGGAAAGCAGACCAGCTGGAGGCTCTACTTGTGGTAAAGATTACAGTGAGGAAATGAAGACCTTTTCAAGATATGTTAGAAGGCACCCCTAGTGGTGGAATTTTATAAGGAACCATTGGGAGACTAGACAGATAGCAGTAATGTTTGGCAAAAGGCAATGCAAAGCAGAGGGTGTCGAAGCCCAGAGACTGATAATCCGACAGAGAAAAGGCAGGGCCACACAGTGGTAGAGCAGAGAGCAGCAGTCCAATTAGAGGAGGATAGCAGCAGGTGGCCACCTACCAAACCCACACAGTGCTACCCCGGAGCAGACGGGACACTTAACTGGATTTGAAGGTGCCCCGTTTGTCAGAAGGATGGAGGTACAGGCAGCTGACAGGATTAGCCGCACCACTTACTGGGAGCCCAATCAGGTGCAGTGGATCTATTGTAAGATATAAAATGTAGGGTAAGACAGGGCATTTTAGCTAGGGCAGGGGGTACCAAGGCGACTTGAAAATTATTCAGGGTAGCAAGGGAGGAAGCTCAGAATATAGAGCTGCACAGTAGATAGAGCAGGCACTAAGCAAAGCTGATAGGCAAGCAGATGGTGAAAATGGGAAGATGTCTTTAAAGGGAAGACAGGACAAGTGTTAGGCCTGATAGCTGCACTCTATCTTTAAGAGGAGTTGCAATATTAGTGAGAGGGGAGGATGAACTTTGCTAGGGGTGGTGCTGAGGGGGGAAGGAGAGTATTTAACAAAGGCTGGAGGTGGTGGATATATCCAGCTCTCAGGTAATTGTTCCATTTATATCAGGACATCAGATTATTCCATTCCCTAAAGGCCACAGTGGGAAAGATACCAGTAGGGTCTGATATTAGTAGAGTAACCTAGGAAGAATATTCATGCTAACAGGGTACACTCCATCAGTTCCAGTGGCAGCCATCCAGTGCTTAGAGGTCCAATTTAATTTGGGCCATGGGCAGGTATCAAAAGATTGAGAGGAATAGGAATCCCAGGATAATTCAGGGTCTGCTGGTCCCATTTCAAGGGGAAGCATGGTCTCGGAGCATCAGGTGGGGAATGTTTAGAGCCATTAACTCTGTCTTGATGGTTATTATAACCTGAAAATAATCAGAATTACTCCAGAGTCAGGGATTCTAGCAGAGACTGTTCTGTGTTGGTCAAAATAGGCAGGACATTATCAGCATACAAATTTTTTAAATGTTCCTGCCCCCTCCATCATCACTCCCTGGATTTGTCTTTTCTCCTGTAACACCTGGGCCAGGGGCTCTATATGAAATGGATAGGAGCAGAGATTGGGGCACTCCTGCTGGGTACCCTCCCTAGGGAACATTGTTGTCCCATTACCGTGCACTTGAGCTTGAGGTGTGCAACAGATACCTCCAATGCCCACAAGCAGCTCCTCAGGAAACCTCATAAACTGCAGCATCCTCAAACAGGACCATTCCTCCCAACCATCAGTGCTACTGTCCACTGTGTTTGTACATTGCTGAGGAGGTGCAGAGCCCTGCAAACATTATCCTGCATCTGTCTGCCTGGGACAAAACCAGTCTGGTCAAGGGCTACCAAGAAGACACAAAACCTCAAATCTTCTAGAAATTAGGCTCATACAGATTTTATCATCCAAGTTTAACACGAGATAGGCCAGTAGGATTCATAATATCTTTACCTTTACCCTTTTAGGGTAACTGACATAGTTTCCTTTCATCTAAGTGTTGGGGCCATGCCAGACTGGAAGACCTCATTTAGGGTCCTCGGTAAAGGGGACTACAGTGTCACTAAAATGTTATACCATTTGCTAGAGAAGCTGTCTATACCCAAAATCTGGTCTACTTTTAGATACGTTATTGCCAAGGCCAATTCCTCCCTGAAAAATGGCTGAGTCAGGAGCTGCTGCTGCTCAAGGGGATCAGGACAGGGTGGCTAAGGCCTGCGACAAAGGTTTCCCTTAGCCTGGTGGTGTCTTCAGAGGCCCACCTGTATACAGGGGGATATATAGGCAGTAAAGGCCTCCGCTATCACTCTAGTTCTGGTCTCAGCTGTCCCAGTCTCAGGGTGAGCCACCTGTGGATACTTGGCCCATCCTCTGTTGATGCGAGTCTGTAGGAGAGTAATTCCCCCCCTGTATGCACTGTTCTTACCTCTGTTAGCTGCTGCTGCTGCTGCATCTTCAACCATTTTTTCTTTCTGTGGGTGCGTGCCCAGGCTAATTAGTCCCCCCACTCCAGTCATCACAGTCTCCAAGAACGTGCCAGCAGAGACTTGGGTATCTTATAACCTCATCATGTTAGTCAAAGGTTTTATTGTACGTGCACTGCAGTATACATTTATATTTATAAAAAAGTGTGGCATTCAATCTCCATAGGGTGGTTTGTCTGTCCCTAGGTCTAACTGCATTTTAAACAATATGCGATTGATACAGTTCCATAACAGTGATCACCATTACAGCAAGTATACAGTGCTGAAAAGCAAACCTGATGTACACTCCCAAATGAGGACAGGAACAGCAATGAAAATGGATGAAGATATCTATGCAAGGGGCTGCAACCCCCTTAATTTAGATTCTCCGCTCCAAGGGGTGCATTTCAGGGAAGGGGAGAAACTTGAAAAAAAGTTAAACCCCAGCACACTTAAACTCTGTACCCCTACCCAGCCATGAACCCAGCACCTTCCTCACTGCAGCCAGTCACCCTCACCACCATGCGGCCAGCTCGGCAACCCCATGTCACTACCTCCAACATACCTCCTCCATTATCCCTCCTCTCCCGTTCGCCCTCCTACATGCTCACCATTTTCCCCTTCATCTGCGCTTATAACTGCACCCTCACCACACATCACGGCATTCAAACAGTCTCGCTCAATTTGAGTCATCTATATGACAGGATACCATTAAATACTGAGCATGGTAGAAACTCCATAGACTGGACCCTACAGAGAAGAGTGGAACTGATAAAAAAAAAAAACTAATTGGGGGGGGGGGAAATGCACTGACTAGTTCAAGGGTAGAACCCCCATCACACATCCTGGCACCCCAGACTGGATAATTGTGTCTTCAAGGATTTCTGCTCTGTGGGGGAGTTTTGTTCCATTGGTGCTCGTGGTGTCCAAGGTTGGGTCCAGAATTAGAATCAGCACTTTCTTCCCCCAAAGCATCAGTCCCTCCCCCTTCATGATTTATAGATCAGATAGTCTGATCAAAAACAAAGTAAGTGGCACTAGAGGTGTGTAAACATTTAAGAATAAGACAGTCTCCCCCAGGACCATACCTTTAACGAAAACATACCTGCCTCCTCTGTCAATGCAGGCTTCATCTTCAAACCCTAGAAAGTGCTTAAGCAAAACAGATTGTACACCCCTCCGGCAGGAGAAGAGGGGTGTACAGAGTAATAACCTTTACCACATCCACATTTCTAACTTCACATTTTCCTTTAACACTCACACTAATACAATGACACAAATATTTCATTCAGTTAACCAGCCACTCAGTAAACTCTATTCCACAGCACTGAAGTCAACAAATAAAGCTAGCCTTAATTTAAACTAACAGAAGATAAAAATGCAGAAATGATCCAGAACTAGAGTCAGGATCAGTGCAGTAAGAGCAGCAATGAGTTTTCTAATCAGAGATGACGTGAGTTAATAAGAGGAGAGTTTTTTGGAAGATCACCTGCTCACCCTCCTTGCATATTACTGATATCACCATAGGTCTCTTGACAGGGCTGTATGCCAGTAACATTGTAGAACAGGACTAGAAAAGGTAGCGTAGTCAGTGGGTCAAAGCTTCCTCTGCTGTTGAGCTATAGGGCCCTCCCCCCCAGCTCCCCATCTCCCCCCACAACCCAATGCCCCCACTTTAACCATGAAATAAAGGAACAGGCAGTTCAAGAAATGCAAAACATTAACATTGCAAAAACCTGAAAACATTTAACAAGAACTCAAGAAACTGAGCAAAACAGTGACCTCCAAGGTGGGAGAGTGCCACTGTAAACAAGCCCTCTGATCCGAACTCCGCTCCGCAAAGGGTGGAACAGTCAAGCTGGAAGGAGAAGGATAACCTATATAGGCCTGAGCTCTTTCAGCCACGGTTCCAATATTTCAAGAGCAAATTTTAATGGCTGTAGTCAGGGGTCCACTTTAGTAGGGAGGAAAAGAAAATACTGGCCATTGGGCCAGAGACTTCTGATAATTTGGTGGCCCACAAATGTTTTTGAAAATGTAAAGATAACACACTCCTACGTGGGTGTTTTGCTTCAACTGTACCTATGTTTTGACCTTCCCTGCATGGGGTCCTGTTTGTGATTGGTTATACCGGTCTTGTCCTCTGTAAACGTTGCTCCATTGCTATTTTGTACTCTCCCGGGTTGTGCCTGAAAATAGGCAGGTCTTTTGCCTAATGCACTTACTTGGTTACCAAAAGTTAAATAAATAAAAGCGGAATACAAGATGCCAACGTCACAGGAGTGATAGAAGTCTATGTATTGGTCATTTATGCATTTAACCCACATACAAGAAATGCATTCGCATTTTTCACTCTCACGTGTCAGACTGCACTTAACTGGAACACTTGGGAAGGCAGTGGGCCCCTTTCAGAAAGTGGCAGTAAAGGGGTAAGACTAGCCCCGAGATGAGGCAGCAAGTATTGTGAAGGGTTCAGACTAGCAGCCCTGAAATGTCCCAGGGTGGCAAAGTGGGAGGAGTACTTAACTGCCAATGTAAAACTGAACCCCTGGTTGGACTGTTCAGTAGCTTAATTCAGACATTTTTCCCCCCAGGATGCGGCTCAACATTTGAAAGAAAAACGCCACATGTGCTCCATGTGCCATAAAACCTTTTTCGAAGCAAACTGGCTCTGTGTTTTTTTTTTGTTTGTTTTTTTCTTATTTACAATGAGATTTCACAAGCTAGTAGACTTTAGTGTTTTAAGTCAAAAAGTAGAAGGAATCCTACAGATGCAGACTGAAGCAGCAAGCTGTGTGCCAGCCCCACATTCACCAGGTAAGACCGATGCTAGACTGATGGAGTAGTAGTAGACTTAGTATTTTAAGTCAAAAGTAGTACAAGTTTTTATCAAGCTCTGACAGATGCAGATTGAAGCAGCAAGCTATGTGCCAGCCCGTCCCCACGTTCACCAGACTAAGACTGCTGAATGACTGGTGTAGTAGTAGACTTTAGTATTCAGTCAAAAGCAGAATGAAATTTCCATTTTTTTAAAAAACAAGCTCTGTAGATGCACACACAGCAAGCTATGTGCCAGCCCCTGTGCCTTCACATTCACCACAGACCTACTGAAAGTTAAGACTGCTGCTTGACTAGCAGTAGACTTGCTTAGTCTTTTAGATCAAAACAGAATAAGAAGACTGATGGTTAAAAAAATGAAAACTAAGATTCAACAGATGCAAGTGCAGCAAACCATGTGCCAGCCCCAAGCCCCACATTCACCATATATATTGCTGCTCGGCTAACAGACCAAGTGTTGACTTTTCAATTTAATTAAAAATTAGACTGAAGGAAATTTTTCTCCTGTTTTTTTTTTTTTTATTTTTTCCTCTCTCTCTCTTCTTCCAGATCAATTGACTGTTAGAGGAGCAAACTGAGTGCTGGCCCCTGCCCTACCTTCACCACAGCCTGCTGCTTGACTCTTAAAATCAACAGTCTAAAGAAAAACGCTGCTTGTATTAAAAAGAATATTTTCAATCTGTTGATTAGCTGCAAAAGTCCCTCCCACCACGTCCAGAGACTGTCGTTTTCCTCAACTTGCACTTTTAAAACGAAAGCAATACTTTGTAGGAAAACAGTTTTTAAAACAAGAAGTTTGATTCTGTAGCTGCAGCCAAGAGTAGCAAGCTGCACGCCAGCCCTGGTTGCCACACCATGACCCGAGCTGAATATCTAATGCAGAGCTTAAATATTTTTCACCCTTGCCCAGCTGAAAACAGTTAGAAAAAAAACATTTCTCTATGTTTCACTCGTCAGTCTGACCGACTGATCAGTACACCCTCAGACTTCTCTCTCACACAAAAGAGCCCTCTCTCAAGCAGTACCATGACTGATCTGTGGCAAAGAGAAGAGGTCCATACTTACAGCTCCATATGTGGCACCTTCATTGGCTTTCCAGATATGCCCATCATGAAATGAGTCTTTCCACTGGACCTCCTTTTCCCGCTGCACTGTTCAGAACGGAGCATATTACCATCATGCGATGCAAGTGAGAGCCCTTAAACCATCATGTGGTTTACAATGACATGTCATGCAGGGCTCCCACTTGCATGTAAGCACACCGCCATAATCTAGTGTTTCCCTCCTGAGCTGTGCAGTCGTGGACTCATATGTGCACGTACAGATAACCGATTTCTTAAAGGCATAGTACCAGTAAAAGTACATGCCGGGGAAAAAGTTTTGCTGGCCAATCGGGCCAGCAGCTGGCATTCATACAGTGTCCCAACTGTTTCTGGTGGCCTCTGGCCACCACTAAAGTCGACCCCTGGTTGTAGTGCTAGTTTCTGGTAAAGGATTGCTTTGTTATGTTCAGCATTCATCTTGGAATCTGAAAAATGACTTGCCCTCTACACTCCCAATATGCCCAATATACAATTTAGTCCCTGCAGGAGTTTCAGGCTGCGTGGGTCATCAGCTGGAGGCACATCCTCAGATCGTGAATGCACTTCAGTCATGGAGCAGTGAACAAGGGGGTTAAAGGATCCTTCGTTTGATGCAGGTAACAGGGCAAGACTATACAGCAGGATTGAGGGAGGGTAATTTAAACTACACTGCTGGCATGACTTATTCAATTACCACATTTACCATGGCCTGTGTGTGAATCAATGTGTTACTAGTACATGCCTCTAATATACTTATTTTGTATTTAAAAGCACATATCTAAAAAGTGGTTTTAAACTGGAGGTGTACTCTTTGTACAGCTGCACCACCCCCCAAGCATCACATCTGTTTGTTAACCAGGTGGGTGCACTGCTCCAAGAGACCATTTTCCTTTTCAGGCACAACCCAGGTTAAGGAGATGGCACAATAACAAGGTATAAAGTAGTTACAGAACAGGTACAATAGGCAACAAGACTGCAGGTACTTACAGAAACAGGTAACACAGGTAATGCTTAACAATCAGTGCAAAACTGAGGAAAGAGTGTATACAGTAAGACATGTGTAGACTCAGTGCAAAAAGTAAGATGCACGGTGGTGCAGTGGCAGTGCAGGGCCCACATGAAACAGTCTACAAAGTGCCAGAGCTGTATGCCGTGGTCTTGTGTCAGATTTTGGTTCTAGCTACTTTATCTACAACGCAAGTAATTTGTGTTTACTTTTGAGAGCTGCCCTTTGTTCTCTTTACTGAACAGGATGTAGAGACTGGCACAGGGGCCAGCATCTTACATGGAGTACTTCCAATTTTTTTGCAGGAATGCCACAAGGCCGTCAGACATAGTTTCCTCATGACCTGGTTAAAGCTTTGACAAATGGCATAGTTTTACATCCTGCAAGAGGCCCAGGCAGCAAACAGTGTGACAGTCATCCTTAACAGCTTCACCTTGATGCAACCATTGATACAGAATACAGGTTCCTTTGGCAGCATGCAACAAAACTGTAAGAACAAGTTACTCACCTGTAACAGTAGTTCTAGGAGTGGTATATGTTGTTCATCCACACTTGCTGGCATGCCCCTTTCCCCTTTAAGGATCACTGGAAGTCTTCAAGCTGGCTCCTCCCACCTGGGTGGTACATACCTCGGCTCCACCCCATGACTCCAGATCTTAGTCTGCTGAAAGCCAGGTGTTGTGGATCTGTGTGGATGAACATATACCACTCCTAGAAAGTTAGTTATGCAAAGATTTTTGTCGTAACAGTAGATCTAGGAATGTCTCTTGCAGTAAGTTATTACTTCTGGAAGTTCCCGATAGGTGGCGCTCTAGCACAGAAGTTTCTTCCAGCAGTCTCCACACCAGGGACCACCCACACTACCTCACTTCCTGGGCTGTGCCTATAAAAGTGGGTGGTCCCTGGTAATCTGTTCCCTGCCAGTTTCAGCTCAAGAAAGCGAGAGACCAAGGGGAATAGAAGTAACAAAATCTCCCAACCCTACCTCATTTTCCTGTTATAGAATAGCAGGGGGTTGGAGGGAGGGAAGCTGCTTACTCCAAGAGACATTCCTAGAAGATGTACTGTTACGACAAACATCTTTGCATAATTATCTTCCATGGAATGGTCTCTTGCAGTAAGTCATTACTTCTGGGAGATTCCCAAGCAGTTATATGGCAGTGGGTGACAAATATGGCATTCTGCCATAGGGATAATGTGGTCATAGGACCGATAGGTGCTGAAAGTAGCATATTGAAGAATTTTGTATTCTATCTGGAAGTGCTCCATTCTCTTATTTGTTATAGGGTTATGGCTAAAATATAAGCCAGACCCGCTATTAGGTGTTTATCAGATGTGTTACGTGAATGTCAGCCTGATCAGGGTGAGACAGGTCAGATATATTAATAAATCAGAAGGAATTATGCCATATCATGGAGTGAATAGTTGGATCTCAGTGATATGCAGTGAAAAGACCATCTCTGCCAAAGGCTACTGAGTCCTGAGTTGCAACAGTAGCTCAAATAATACAATGTTATTCTTTAGTAGTGCTACAATGTAGCAAGTTAAATTGTTTTTGCTATGTCTTAAGTCATTAGAAAATGTATCCATATGGCTTAAGACAGGATACTTAAGCAGCAGATAATGTTGTGAAATGAAACAATGTATC